>CM062820.1:1315867812-1316480918 GCA_031772625.1 Pinus tabuliformis
AAATCTCTTAATTTTTTTGTTAATTAATAATAATAAAAATTTAAAATAATGTTATAATTTAGTTAATTATATCGTACTTTGGTAATGTGATTTGTTTTGATACCATGTAAGTTTCTCAACCATTTAATTTACATAATTTACGTGAATACACTAGTATAAAATATATATTTTTAAATAAGGAAAAATAATCAACTAGTACAACAAGATAAATTAAATAAATAATGATTAATACTTACAAAAATCAAAACACACACACAAACACATATATTTCCAGAAGAAAAAAAACAGACCTTCTTCATTAAAGTAAGAGAAGTTACATAGATCAAGAGAAAGGCATATAACACCCAGTCATAACGGAGATGAAACTTGTAAGAAGACAATAAAAACATAAAAAATTAGAGCATTATCAAAGAGGACCAAGTAGGCCATGATAATACAAAAAAAAAAAAACATGTAGCAACTTTGCCAAGCCCAGGCATGTTACAAAAATGATCCATGAGCCCAATCAACTGAGAAAGCATAGCTCAAAAGACTCTGAATGAAGGATGGACCCATCAACCAAGAGTTCAAAAAACATTCTTCTAGGAGGGAGAGTAATCCCATGTTTAGAGAGAGAATCCACTTCCACATTCTGTTCCTTGTAAATGTGGAGGAACGATATGTCAATGAAAGAAGAGCGAAGAACTGTGTGCCATCCATAGTGGAACCTTAGTAGAACCTCTACAGAATTCTACTCCAACATCCAATCAATGACATTTTTTTAATCAAGAGTGATTTTTATAGAGTCAATGACTAGCTAGACAATGCTTTGAAGTAATCCCCACAGTGCCATGACCTCTTCCTGATAGTTTGTGTTGCCACCATTGTTCTAAAAGTATTGAAATTCCTTGCTTGGACAGATCTTTATGAAAGAAAGAAAGAAATAAAGAAAATTAGTTTAACGTCCACAAGGCTAAAAATAGCCTATGGGACAGATTGCTTCTTCATCTGGTTGATGTATTCGGCCTTTTTTCTATGAAGCCTCACAATAAATGCTCCCAACTTCTTGAGAAACCCCTCCCTAAATAGATTATCTCAAGAGCTAGCTGCTATCATATCTGCATATCTTTCCCTGTTGTCATTAAAGGCCTCACATTATAAAATGAAATGTTTTTTTGTTTCCGCTTTTCTAGAAGAACAAAAATTGCATACTCTTTTCTCCCACACTTCTTTTGGCCTTTTCTAGGGCCCTATTTCACAACGGAGTTGATGAGAAATAGTCCTTAACTAAGCAATAAGAACTTTGACTCACCAAGAGATATTGGCCTCTATGTATGCTTTTGGTTAATGCCTATGAGTGGGATTAAACATTTCAATATAGTATTTTTTATTTCTTCCTAGCTCCTTATACCAAGAATGCTTGTCGAACTTATCCATAGCAAAAGCTTTTATCTCTTTGTTGTTTATGAGACACGTGTTCAAGAAAATATCCCATTTACTAAACCATTTGTTATTTTTCTGCATCAAAGTCATTTTTTTATTGCACAATATGTCATTAAACACAAACTTAGCCCATCTACCCTTTCCCATTTGCTCAATTTTTTTTAAATACCTTATGACTCGCACCATAGCAATTTCTTGAATAGGATTAGCCCCTGTTTCACTTAACAAGATAGCATAAGAACTAAAATTTTAATGTTGAATTTGTTTGTAATCAAATGCTTCTGAATTTTCTCAATTTGTTTCCACCACATGTCGGATGTACTTCTGGCCCATAGTTCACAACCATAGAGAATCACTGGAATCACTAGAAGCCCAAAAAAAGTTTGAGTGATTTCCGAGTCCCATAACTTTGCCTCTCTACACCTGTTTTGAAAAGCATAAAATGCTTTCTAACCCCCCAAAGTTCTTTCCTTTCTACAACCATCCCAACATAGATTTTCATTGAAGTCAATTCCAATGTATTTGTAATCCACAACTTCTTCTAGAATGTTTCCTTCAAAGTAGAACTTATGTTAGTTATGTTTTTTTTTTTATAGAGAAAATCACTAGTTTAGTTTTTCTAATATTGACTTGCATCCCCACACTTCTACAAAAAGGGTCAAGGGACATTAAGTGCTCTTGCAAACCAATAGCCGATTTACCAATCAGAATAAGGTCATCTGCATAAAAAATAAGCCTTATAAAAAACTTTCCCAAATAGATACCATCACCCCCTTGCAAATTCAACCATTCCTCAAGCTTGTCAATATATAAACGAAAAAGTGTAGGAGATAGTGGGAAACCTTTCTTAATGTCGATATCGCTTCTAAAACTTTCAGAAATGCATGTTGGAGCTCTAATTTTGATTTTCACCTCTCCATACAACCTATACACAACTGTTATCAAATGTTTACCAACCCCAAGTTCCTCCATTATATGTGAGAGCTTATCCCTAAGAGCCATGTCAAACGCTTTTTTGAAATCAATAAAGCATCAAAAGACTTCTTCATTTTTCTCCCAAACTTTTTCAATGATGTGCCTTAAAGTTATAAATCAATCAATTGTGGAATGTTTAGCTCTAAAACTTGCTTTCCCTTTAGCACGCTTATCTCTTTCTTCTAACAACTTGCTAATTTATTTTCTAGCATGCCTCCAAATAGCTTTGCAAACAAAGGGTTTATCATGATGGTCCTATAATTGGAGGGATTATTGACGTCACCGCTCTTGAAAAGAGGTATTGCCAAACTAGTTGTCCAATCTATGGGGAGTCCTTATTGTATGATGTTGTTGAAAATTTTTTGTATTGTGAGGTGCAAGAATCTTTGAGCCCCAGTTTACATATTTTGCTTGGAGCTCAGTTACGTCTTTAGCTTTTCCAAAACCCAACTTCTTGATACCCATCTCTACCTCTTGCACTATGAAGATTACTGTATCAATGTTGACCAAGGGAGGAGGGTCAACCTTGGGATCCTTCTCATAGAGTTTTCTTGCATAGCCAAACCATTTAGAAATTGTAATACTATTTCTAGTTTGTATCTTTCTCGGTTGGAGCTCCCTCCAAAATAATTTGGGATTATTTTTCTCAAGGAAGATTAGTTCTTCCATCCTTGAAACCATGAATCAACATTTTTCTTGCTTAATAACTACTTGTAAGCTTTGAGCTTTATGTTATCCTTGTTTGAATCCTTCCACTGTTTCCTTGCCTTTTTTGCGTTCTTCATCAAACCAAGCATTAACCAGAAAGCAATTTGTTTCAGACTTCTTAATTTTTGCTCTTTTGCACTCCGCAAATGCACACTGAATTAAATGTGTTAATTCATGACTATGAAGGCCGTGAATTGTGATTTTCTCCTTCTCGAAGAGCCTCTGTAGCGTTGTTTTGAAGGTATTACAATTTTTTAGAGTCAAAAGAATTCTTCCCTTTAGGACATTTTGTTGGACATGCTTAATTTGTTACTCTAACTGTTTCTTTCTAGTCCAAGAAAAACTTAAATAAATTGGCTTGTGATATGATTTTAAGTCCAAAAGCTAATCTCCAATAAAAAATTCCTCCATTTTCTCACACAAACCATGCGAGCAAATTACATAATCTACTATAATTAATCCATTGTAAGTATTGCAAGTGAAATTACTGGACTTTGCCCATCTTTTAAAGTTGCAAATGGATCTTTGTGGTCAAGCCCTCTACATTTGTAGATTTTTGAAACTTACGGCACAAAATAGCATGTTGCAAGCCCCATAAAAGAAGCCAAAAGGATAATAAGACTCCAACTCTTGAAATTGGACAAAACACCGAGGAGACCTAGGAGACCAAGGGGCAATCTCAAGGAAATAACCAACGATTTTGACGCAAGGGAAATAGTAATTAGAAATGCAATATCTGCCATTTATAATAGCAATCAAAATACAATTATGTGCCATTTGCAGTATTCAAAGAAAAATGATTTCATTCACTAGATTATATCATAATTTTTTATTTTTGAAATTATCATTATGAAAGCCTTATTCCAAAATAAAGCACCAACTAACCCAACTAACCTAACTAATATGCTGCAATCTCACTCTCAGCCTGGAAGCTTTTGATATTTCCATTTTGAAAGCCTTATTTCAAAATAAAGCACCAACTAACCTAACTAATATGCTGCCATCTCACTCTCAACCTTTGATATTTCCATTTTGACAGAATTTTACTCACCGCAAATCCTGTAGAATCCTCTGCGGTTTATAGTCCTATAAACAGCCATGTACATTTTAGTAATCAGGAAACCTAACATACTTCCACTACTGTCTGTTGGCATATTTGGAAGTTTATCACGCTTCTTCACGTGCGTGTGGCTGTTAAATTTGTAATTTTAAACAGCGCGACAGTTTTGGTAAAACCGCCCCGGTGTCCCCGCACCGCCTTTGGCAAAAGGCTATTTCTGTATGAAGGGCTCCGACACAATCAAACTCCACCACGCGTCCCTTGTACACACGCCAATACCGCCTGATCCCCGGCCGTTAAAGATCGTTTTGTTTGCCCGAGGATGGCTTGCGAACCTCGTCGGATCAGCTCAGCGATTTGATCGCGCGTCCTCAGAGGTCGATTTCCTGAATGTGCATTCCGCATGCGTCAAATCGAAATTTTGCGTGGAGTGTTTGGTTTTGTGTTGACCGCCGTAGGTGATGAACTTATGGTTTTTAATGTTTTTACGTAGATTAGGTGGAGGCGCCTTTAATATCGTTATGGGCATATCTTTAATATGGTTATGGGCATATTGTTATATATGTTTTTTATATATGTTTTATATATGTTGTAAAAAATAAGTCTACATGCAGCAGTTTTGTGTATTGTGCCTGCGCACGATGTGAGTGTGATTTTTTTTGTATGTGTGTAGTCCCCGTGTGCAGCGGTGTATGTAATCTTTGTGGTATATGTTGAACGCACAGCAGTGCGAGATATCAAAAAAATGGGGATGTAATGTTTTAGTTCGCCATTGTAAAACAGAGGAACATCATGAAATTCCTTTTGTAATATCCACAGCAGTGGAACCAGAAGCAAGTGAGGCAGAGTTCTCCCTGTGAATCCTTCTCTGCGCAGAGGATGAAGTTTGTATCAGTTCTTTTGTTTTAAATCAATAGAAGTTTTTTTTGTGACCGTGTAATGGACTGTTCTGAGTTAATTAGTTTTTAAAAGCTTCCCTGTGTAAAGATTCTGGACAGAGGAAATAGAGCACTGTCTCTGTGGTGGTTATTTTGTTTTTTTTTGGTATTTTACATCAAAAATACCCAACAGTGGTATCAGAGCAGGTCCAGGATCTTTAAATAAGTTAAAGAAGCTGAAGGGAGAAGGTTGTTGCTGCAGCAAAACTTCTCAGGCAGACAGAAGACTCAGACAACGAAGGATTCAGGTATTCTTCATAACTATCTTGTTTGTTATTGAAGAGACAGTCAGTGTTTTAAATACACAGTCAAGGAATGGCTAGCACAAGCACTGGTATGGGTATGTTTAATACCCAACTCCCACAGTTTAATGGGAAGAACTATGACTACTGGTCAATAACCATGACAGCCCTGTTTGCCTCTCAAGATTTATGGGAAATAGTTGAATCTGGGTTTGAAGAACCAGCAGATGAAAATGAGTTCAATGCATTAACTCAGGGAGAGAGAGATCTCCTGAAGAGCAATAGGAAGAAGGATTCAAAAGCCCGTATGTTGTTGTATCTAGCAGTAGACCAGAGTGTGTTTCCAAGGTTAGCAGCAGCTAAGACAGCAAATGAAGCATGGTAAACCCTCAAGACAGCCTATCAAGGCATGGAGAGAGTGAAGACAGCAAAACTACAATTGCTGAGAAAGGATTTTGAGAATCTGAACATGAAGGAGTCAGACAACATTGACTCATTCTTCACACATGTAATTGGTTTGGTCACACAGATGAGAACTCATGGAGAAACCATTGAAGATAGAAGGATTGTGGAGAAAATATTGAGGGTCTTACCCTCAAGGTTTGATGCCATAGTCACCACCATTGAAGAGACAAAGGATCTCTCAAACTATTCAGTTGATGAGCTACATGCATCACTGATAACACATGAGCAGAGGTTGAGTGGGAATGAAAACTCATCTCTTGAGCAAGCCTTCAAGACCCAGATGTCCTTTGGAAGAGGAAGAGGTCAAGGAAGAGGAAACCAAAGAGGAAGAGGCAGAAGCCAGAATAGAGGTGGAAGGAACATCCCATCAAATGCACAAGGAAGAGGCAGCAATACAAATCAGAACCAAGGTCAAGGCAGCAGCCAACAAAGAGAACAATATCATGCTCAAGGACAAAGGTATGATAAATCTAATGTTCAATGCTATTATTGCAAAAAGTATGGAAATTATGCAAGTGATTGTAGAAAGAAACAGCATGATATGAACAGTAGACAAAATGCAAATGTTACAAGAGAAAACAACAGTCAAGAAAATGTCCTGTTAGCTTGTAACATGGCTGAAACACATAGTGAAGACATATGGTTTTTAGACTCTAGTTGCAGCAACCATATGATAGGAAACATTGCCCTCTTCTCAGCCTTAAATAAAAACTTGAAGTCAGAGGTCACACTAGGAACTGATAGTAAAGTGTCTGTTATGGGAAAAGGGGAGGTAAAAATATTTGCAAAACAAGGAGAAAGGAAAACCATAGCAGATGTCTACTATGTCCCTGGAATGAGATGTAACCTCTTGAGTATTGGACAGCTTGTCCATAAGGGGTACAATGTTTTCTTTAAAAATGATGTATGCACCATCATGGATATACCACCCAGCAAAAGATGCATTGCTGAAGTGAAGATGACAAGGAACAGGATGTTCCCTCTCCGGATCAGGGCAGACTTGAAGAACAAGAAGGAAATGGCAGCAGTCACCCAAGAGGCCTTCCAAAGCGTGCCAAAGGATGAAAATTGGTTATGGCACTTGAGATTCGGGCATCTAAATTTTGGAGGTCTAAATCTATTAAGCAGAAAAGGGATGGTAATAGGATTACCATTGATAGAGAAGCCGGACAACCTTTGTGAAGGTTGTATATTGGGCAAACAAAATAGAGAAAGTTTTCCATCAGGGAAAAGCATAAGGGCAAAGGCACCCTTAGAGATCATCCACTCAGATTTATGTGGACCGATGCAAGCTCCATCATTAGCAGGCAGCCTATATTTCTTAACATTCATTGATGACTTTACAAGAAAAACTTGGGCATATTTCCTTAAAAACAAAAGTGAAGTGTTTGAGAAATTCCAAAATTACAAAGCACTTGTGGAGAACCAAAGTGGGCTGCATATAAAAGTTTTGAGAACTGATAGAGGAGGTGAGTATATCTCCAATGAATTCCTAAAGTTTTGTAGAGAAAATGGAATTCATAAACAGTTTACAACTCGGTACACCCCACAGCAAAATGGAGTTGCTGAAAGGAAGAACAGAACCATCATGGAGATGGCAAGGAGCATGTTGAAGGCAAAGCATTTGCCAAATGAGTATTGGGCTGAAGCTGTACATTGTGCAGTTTATATTTTGAACAGGTGTCCTACAAAAGTAGTCATGAACAAAGTGCCAGAAGAGGCATGGAGTTGGAGAAAGCAAGGAGTCACCCACATGAGAGTTTTTGGGTGTGTGGCCTATGCACATATTCCAGATAAGCTAAGGAAGAAGTTGGACAGTAAAGGGGAGAAATGTATCCTTGTTGGATATAGTGATGAATCCAAAGCCTACAGGCTGTATATCCCATCTACCAAGAAATTTTTTGTAAGCAGGGATGTTCAATTTATTGAAGAGGAAGCTTGGGATGGAAGCATAGAGAAAACAGTGAACATTAAAAACTGTTTGTCTCATGATGAGGATGAAGAGGAGGTGGCTGAAATGAATCCCCAAACAGCAGCACCAACACAAGAACAGCAAGGTACACCATTGAGGATCAATGAGAGTGCTTCTCCAAGCACACCACAAGGAGGAAATTCAAGTGCATCTTCAAGCACTTGCACACCAAGTGAAAGAGGTAAGAAATTTAGAAATCTAAGTGACATATATGATGAAGGAATGAATTCCTTATTTGCCTTGTATTGTCATGTTGATGATCCTATTCATTTCGAGGATGCAATTAAAGATAGGAAATGGATGGAAGCTATGGATGAGGAGATCAATGCCATAGAGAGAAACAAAACATGGGATTTGGTTGAGTTACCAAAAGGCAAAGAAGTCATTGGTGTGAAATGGGTCTACAAGACCAAGAGCAATGCTGAAGGCAAGATTGAAAGGCATAAAGCAAGGCTGGTTGTCAAAGGCTACAAGCAGTAGTATGGGAGAGAATATGAGGAGACTTTCGCCCCGGTTGCAAGAATGGAAACCGTGAGAACAGTGCTGTCCATAGCAGCACAAAACAAATGGAAAGTCTACCAAATGGACGTGAAGTCAGCATTCCTAAATGGAGTGTTAAAAGAAGAGGTGTACATTGAACAGCCTCTCGGCTATCAGAAGAAAGGAGAAGAGCACAAAGTGTGCAAATTGAAGAAAGCTCTTTATGGGCTGAAACAAGCGCCAAGAGCATGGTACAGCAGGATAGATTCATATCTATTGGATAATGAATTTGACAAATGTGAAGGAGAACCCACAGTCTAAATCAAGGAAAAGGATGGTAAAATTTTAATTGTTGTCTTGTATGTAGATGATGTTATTTTCACTGGAAATGATATTTATCTTATTGAGAATTTTAAATCAGTCATGAAGGATGAATTTGAAATGACTGACATGGGTTTTTTGAGATACTTCTTAGGCACAGAAGTAGATCAAAATGAAAAATGAATTTTTATATTTCAAGCAAGATATGTAAATCAAGTTTTTGGCAGATTTAACATGCAAGAATGCAAGGCAGCCATCACTCCCACAGTGATGGGATTAAAGCTCAGCAGAGAAGACAGCAGCAAGGATTTTGATCCTAGCTTGTATAAAAGCATTGTGGGCAGCCTTATGTATTTAACAGCAACTAGGCCTGATTTAATGTATGTTGTTAGTTTGATTTCCAGATTTATGGAGAGGCCAAAGGAGGCACATTGGCAGGCAGCAAAGAGAATTTTGAGGTATGTCAAAGGCACCAAAATGTTTGGAATTTTATATCATGCCTCAGAACATTCAGATTTGGTTGGATACACTGATAGCGATTGGGCTGGAAGTGTAGATGATCGGAAGAGCACCTCCGGTTATGTTTTTCATATGGGTTCAGGAGCCATTTCATGGGCTTCTAAGAAGCAATCCATTGTAGCATTATCTACAGCAGAGGCTGAATATGTGGCATCCATAACAACAGCATGTCATGCAATATGGATGAGAAGGATGTTGAGAAGCCTAGGCCAAGAGCAGGCAAAAGCGACAGTGGTTTTTTGTGACAATAGCTCTGCTATTGCTTTGTCAAAGAATTCAGTGTTTCATAAGAGAACGAAACACATTGATACAAGGTTTCACTACATCAGAGAATTAGTGAACAATGGAGAAATTGTCCTAGAACATTGCAGGACTCAGGAACAGGTTGCAGACATCTTGACAAAGCCACTGGTTCAGAAGAATTTCGAATTTTTGAGAAAATGCTTGGGAATGAGCGAACGTGCGGCTGTTAAAATTAAAGGGGAGTGTTAAATTTGTAATTTTAAACAGCGCGGCAGTTTTGGTAAAACCACCCCGGTCTCCCCACACCGCCTTTGGCAAAAGGCTGTTTCCGTATGAAGGGCTCCGACACAATCAAACTCCGCCACGCGTCCCTTGTACAAACGCCAATACCGCCTGCTCCCTGGCTGTTAAAGATCGTTTTGTTTGCCCGAGGATGGCTTGCGAACCTCGTCGGATCAGCTCAGCGATTTGATCGCGCGTCCTCAGCCGTTGATTTCCCGAATGTGCATTCCGCCTGCGTCAAATCGAAATTTTGCGTGGAGTGTTTGGTTTTGTGTTGACCGCCGTAGGTGATGAACTTATGGTTTTTAATGTTTTTACGTAGACTAGGTGGAGGCGCCTAAAATATCGTTATGGGCATATATTTAATATGGTTATGGGCATATTGTTATATATGTTTTTTATATATGTTTTATACATGTTGTAAAAAATAAGTCTACGTGCAGCAGTTTTGTGTATTGTGCCTGCGCACGATGTGAGTGTGATTTTTTTTGTATGTGTGTAGTCCCCGTGTGCAGCGGTGTATGTAATCTTTGTGGTATATGTTGAACGCACAGCAGTGCGAGATATCAAAAAAATGGGGATGTAATGTTTTAGTTCGCCATTGTAAAACAGAGGAACATCATGAAATTCCTTTTGTAATATCCACAGCAGTGGAACCAGAAGCAAGTGAGAAAGAGTTCTCCCGGTGAATCCCTCTCTGCGCAGAGGATGAAGTTTGTATCAGTTCTTTTGTTTTAAATCAATAGAAGTTTTTTTTGTGACTGTGTAATGGACTGTTCTGAGTTAATTAGTTTTTAAAAGCTTCCCTGTGTAAAGATTCTGGACAGAGGAAACAGAGCACTGTCTCTGTGGTGGTTATTTTGTTTGTTTTTGGTATTTTACATCAAAAATACCCAACAGTGGCCTGCCCGTTAGCTTAATGTTCTAAGCGGACAAATAGCTTTTATGGCATACACTATAATGGTGATTTGGAACTGAACTCTGTTTAGATAATTTCAGTTCGGTACAAACAAAAAATTAAAAAACCAAATAATCGCTTATACAAGAGTGCGTTTTATCCACGTAGTCAGACTGAATTGTATATATATATATCAACATTCCAACTCTGAAATGTTTTCAAAATTGTTATCTAAACCCATTAATATTACCTTGGAAGCATGCGAAACTCCTAAGCACTCACAACCATGTAATCATGTACTTTGTGCATGTTCCGTCCCTTCAAAAACTTATGCAACAAACTGAGTAAAACTGTGACGAAATCCAGGGAATATGTTATTTCATTGGTATAAAGGAAAATCTTTACATTGAGTTTACAGTTAATTTCTTAGTCGAGGGTGGCGTTTAGAGATAGAGCTCGAGGGGGAGTTATGAAGCTCCCGTCCAGGAACAATTTGGCTATCTTTCCGTACGCAGCATCCGTCAAATGAACACCATCCCAATTGAAATATTGTTGAGGATTTGCGCATGCAACTGCTCGTCCTACACCGCACCACATAGTCAGATTGAAATTATATCGACCACCAACTCCACAACATGTCCGTAGAACATTTTTCTGCAGCCCTGTATCCACGCACTCACCCGCGTTCCATTCCATTCCATTGAACGAAATGAATGGAAATGGCACGAAGTGAAATGAATTAATTCGAGTTTTGATCAAAATTGGGAATATGTCAAAATTCATTACTGTTGAGAGCTATAAATCCTGCAGTTTAATTTTTCTCCCTTTGTTTAAATTGCTTACCGAAGGACTGTGGAGACTTTAAAACATTGAGGGCCGCTCCGTAATAGTCTGCAAACACAAATTTAACTTGTGGATGTTGAAATTGCAAATGTGCAACTCGCGCTCTGAGAAGATGATTGCCCTTACTGGCGAAATTGTTGAACCTTCGCAGACACCCCAGTTTGTCCAGCGGTTCTCCATTTCGTGATGAAGCTGAAGCATATAGTGTTAAATATGACGGTGAACAGCCAATGGGTAAGTTATTCTGAACTAAAATCTTCCTTGCGCCGCCCACTGTAATGAGTGTCTGCAACAAACTCACAACACAATAAAGAGCTGATATGTACAGACACAATTTTGGATTTAATGAATCAAATAAAAATTATTAAGACTCAAACTCACGCTAACCCTAATCAGTGTCTGCAACCAAATACCCATCACAGCCAGCAGCTGGTATGTATAGACATATCTTTGGATTTAATGAATCAAATGAGATTTATCAAGGCTGAAAGTCACCTTGAGCGCTTTTGCGATCTTTTCCACTACTAAAGGGATGAAGGTATGCACTTCTTTCATTGGCCGACGCTGAAAGAATGGATAGTTGTAATCGTTTCCGCCGATCTCCCCCATCAGAAACAACGCATTCGCAAAATGCTTGTCACAGTCTGCATTATATAATTCATTAATACTTTAGGAACAGAGCAAACAACTATGCTCCAATCATAACTCAAGTTGATGAGTTTGAAAAGGTTGAATTCATAAAGTATAAACTCATATGAACTCTCGCTACGGAGGTAACACTTTTTTTTTGCTTTTAAATATAAAAATATAAATTTTTAAAAGGATGGAGTTGTTTATGGAGGTGGAAAAATTGTTTGGATTGTTAAAACAGGTTGGAATCTCAGTAAAAAAAATTTAAAAATCTTGTAGAGGCACTGTTTGAATCATGTTTTTGATGGTGGAAATAGATTCAGCCCCATCAAAAACTTGTGGACAACCTGAAATTTTGATGTTTAACAAGTGTAACTTGGATTTACAAAAATCCCTGCCAGATTTTCTCAAAATATAAATAAAATCTCCATGACTTTCCAACCCAAAAAAAAGCAGTCTCAAGCAAAAAAAATGATTAAAATTTAATTGCACATAATTTGCCAGTAATTGCATGTTTTTAAATGTATAATAAAGTCAACATTATTATAAATTATACATGAGTTCTCCTAGATTTAAATGTATTATACATTCTGAGTTTTATTTGGCTCACAGTATGAGGTACGCGTAATTCTGTCAGTCTTGCTTTTTAAATAGAAGTAAAAACATAAAAAATATGTTTTAAATAAAAAAATAAATATTGGTTATAATTAAAAAGAAGGATTATGTTGTAAAGTAATTAGAAATTTTTATGGTAAAATTTTTATTTGGTTTTATATATATTGTATTTAATATTTAAAAATAAAATTTAAACAATGAAAAATAACATATTATATTTTACATTTTAAAAAAGTTTGTAAGATAAATTTATATTGATAATAAATAATCTGAAATTATGATATATTTAAATATATAACAAATTCACAATTATAATAAATTATAAGTGAACTATGATAAAAATACATTCCTAGTAATAATGAATTCATATTAATATGTTGTAGATGTGTATTAAAAAAAAAAATCTATAAACTAATAATCTATACCAATAAGAAATTGAAATAATAAGAAAAATGTTAAACTGGTTATCAATTAATATATTTAAAGACAAGTTACAAAGTTATATATTAACATTACATATAAATAATAGATTTTCTTTTAAATTATATTTTTATTTTATAATCTATAAGAAATAATTATATATATATAGTAAGTTTGGTAGGATTTTAGGATTTTGTTTTATAGGTTTATTATTTACTCTGCTACAAGGAAAGTAACACAAGATTCAAACTCAAAGTCTCTGATTCCATGAGACTTTATGTCACTACCATCACCAGTTAAGTATTTAGTATAATTTATTAGTATAAAGGAATAAGAGATACACATATCTATGTCATATCAAACATAACACTTAACCTTACTATAAAGTGCAGATTCTACTTCTCCTAATTTAAAAACTTAAAATATATATATATATATATTCACTTAAACAATATTATACTTAATTATAAAATAAAATATTCAATGATAGAAAGCATAGATAAACAAATATGTAATTTCTTTTATAAATATTTTATATAAAATGAAAATTAAAACCTTTTACCTAAAATCAATATTAAAATATCTTATTATAATCAAAATTAAAATATTTTTTTTAAATGGGATATACCAATAAGAATTAAAGCTTTAGGCATAGTAGGTTAGGTTGCTGACCTACAAATGAAATGATTTAATGTTAATGAAATTATCAATACCGATGCAATGATGTTAATGAAATTAAGAATGGGTAGCACTAAGAAATTAGTGATTAATGGTAAAGTAAAACATGTGAGCAAATGCAAGTGAAACAAACGATTTGGTTTCACTGAAACAAATTGTTTGGTGACAAGAAATAAAAGTCGCAGAAAAAGAAGTGGCAGTACCTCGGTAGTTTTCACATATCTTGCGTCTTTGCGTTAGAAACCAATTAATCTGAATATCCAGTGAATACGGCGTCAAAAGCTGTCCTATATTCCTCACTTCGAAGAAATCAGCCTTCAAGGCTGAGGCTCCAGCCACTGCAAAGTTAACACCAGTGGCGGCGATTTTTGAAGTATTTCTTACCCTCAGATACGGTTCTTTGTGCTGCAAAACAAAATTTTACGAAATGAAAATAAAATTGAACAGACAAGAACATATATAAACATTAAGAAACCCAATTATTTTCAGAAGGTTTGAACTACGGACAGATGTAATCTACGATCAATCGCCCATCTGAGTACAGGCCTGTTGCTTTGCGAAAATATGTTTCGCCGTAAGGCAGATCGGCAAAATTTAGTTGGTTCAGATTACGCCCCCCAGCAACTGCCGCCGCTAACAAATTCCCCGTATCTGCCAGAGAATCTCCAAAACTGTAAATGGTGCTGCAACAGCCACCCACTTTTCCAACAACAGCATAACTTCTGGCTGAATGCTGCAGGAACAATATTATCACTGGAAATAACACAATATTCAGATTTATAAACTTCATTCTCAACAATATTATCACATACAATATCAGGATTCACCAACTTTATGCTGGCATGTTTTTCTCAATCCTTCCTATTGTAATATGAATCAGCAAATTAAAAGAACCCGACTGGGATAATAATCTTCGGGCAGTCTTTTTCTTAAAAATTGTCAAAGATTGAAAAATGAGAAATCAAAGCTTCTAAAAAAGGAGGCCATTGTGCGATCAAAGTTTCTTTTAAGAATCTTTTTCTTAAATAATAAAGAATGAGAAATTAAAGCTATTCAAAATACACGACTGTCCTAATAATACTCATTAAACAATTGTTTTTCTTAAAGAAGAATGAGAAATCAAAGCAACATAGTATAAACAATGCAATTGCTTTCCTCTCCTACTGAATATATCAAGGCATGGTCAGCAATTTCGGTGCCACATAATTATAGACTATGAGTGAGCCTAACAGAAAAATATTTGCTTGCAAAGTCATATGTTCGAATTCACAAGATAGAATATACGCATCTCCCTGAAAAAATTGTTGAATAAAAGAACAAATAATTCAGCTATATTCACTAGCTTCCATTCCTCAAATTCCCTGACTACAACGATGACGTTTCAGCCTTCTATCTTCTGTTAAAAAACATAGCACATGCCAAGTAACGAGGAGCCCACTTTGGTTGAACACATTTTCCATATCTTCCTTTCCTGAAATTTGCTAGTGGCAAGGATGACGCGTCAACCTTACATTCTTTGTAAAAACAGGAGGCGTGCCGAAGTAATGAGGCACCCACTTTAGTTGAAGTAATACTCAAGTACATTTGTGGCTGACTGGTCATGAGACTGTTCTTCAAACCGGAAGGCAACAATAATACGGTAGAGAAACAATTTAAATTTCACTGGCCACCTAATTACTAAGCAGAGTAGGAGAGCAATTCAACACGTCTGCTAAAACACCAAATTACTACTTATGAGAAAGGGAAAATATAGTGAAATTAATATATAATCATATCGGCAATGTCTACGTGGGGTAGCTCAAGTTGCAGTCGCAGTGCAAATGAAGTCTCACCGAACCAGAAGTCTTGGGTTCAATGTTAGAAAACTAAACAGCGATTCTGCATGCGGAAAGAACTGAAAAGAATCACTGAAACTTAATGCCCAGGCATACGAGTTACCTCCAGCCATTGGTGATGTTTTGATGAAGGCCACAGTCCACTTGCATGCTACTTCTTCAGCACTCCAGCTTCAGCTTCAATCCTAGCAAAAGAACACAAGAATTCTGAAGGCACTTCGGAGCTCTGCTATCTCAGCTAAATGGTGTAGAACTGAAGGGGGTTGAGAGCGGAGCTTGGGGACCAAACAGATGAACATATAGCTAAGCTTCCATCAAGCTTCTAAATGCTATGTGTTAGAAAAAACACAAATCAAGGTAGAGATGAGATCGAAGTAATGGACCACTTTAGTAGCTCCCAATTATTAGTTTAGTAATTGCAGTTGATTTTCTTAACTTAAGAAAACTACTGCAGTTGGTTTCCATAAGTTAAGAAAAGCTGCAACTCCATAAATCAAGGTAGCTTTTGTGTTAAATTAATGGAGCTTAACATTCTCCCACTTGGTCCATACTTCCAAACTTAATGTCTCAACTTAAAAACCATTGATAATCTGTATTAAGTAATAGATACATGAATCATGGCGATAAGTCCTCTAATGACGAGTATTACCTTCCATGTATTACTATGCATTTATTCTTATTATAATTTATGTGGCAACAATTTCTTAATGAATAAACCCTATGTTTATTCTTGGTCCTTCTTAAATGAATTTTCTCAAATCAACTTAAGGTGCACATAATATGAGAAAAAACATCACAATAATTAAGAATTTCATTAACATTGTCCATACAATGAAAAAACTGCATAATGGAACCAAGTCCCATATTCAATACATGATCCTTGAAATTAACTGTGGCATGCCCTTAATCAAAGGATCATTAATCATTAACTCAGTGCTGACGTGCTCAATGACCACTTTATTTTCTTTAACACGTTCCCTTATAGCTAAAAACTTAATGTCGATGTGTTTATTTCGACTCCCACTTTTTTAGCCATAAAACCAGCAGCTAAATTATCACAATATATTCTCAATCGCTTAGATATAGAATCCATAATTCTAAGCCCAGAAATGAAATTCTTAAGCCATACACCATGTAAAGCAGCCTCAAACAGGATATACATAAGCATGTAGTCTTTGGTCCCATGAAGGTACCTCATTACTTTCTTTGCAGCTCTCCAGTGGTCTAAACCTGGATCATTCTGACATCGTCCCAACATTCCCAATGGGAGCTACACTTGGTGAACAATCCTTCATCCTGAATCTCTCTAAAATTTTATTAATATAGGTTTCCTGTGACAGACCCAAGATGCCTCAAAATTTGTCTCTATGGATCTTAATGCCAATGACATAAGATGCCTCACCCATATCCTTCATATCAAAACTTTTAGAGAGGAATTGTCTCACCTCATGTAGCAAACCCTTATCATTGATTGCTAGCAAAAGGTCATCCACATATAAAACAAGAAAACAAATTTTACTCCCACTAACCTTCAGGTATATACATTGATCCATAATGTTTTCTACAAAACCAAAAGAAGAAATTACACTATGGAATTTCAAATACCATTGGCGGGATGCTTGTTTTAAACCATACAATGACTTCTTGAGCTTGCAAACCAATTGCTCACCATGACTAGAGGGGAATCAATGAAGATGTGTTATTCATGAAGAAGTGTTATCAATCATTAATGAAGAAGTGTTATTAATCATCATCTTTTAATACCAGTGTGAACATGCATTGAATCATATGTGACATTGTTTTGTAGTAAAGACCATTAGACAAAATACCATTCCCTACATAATCAGATTTATAGAATAGACTGGAAGAGTTTTTTTTTTTTTTTTTTCTGAAAATTTTAAGGAATATCCAAAGGGTACAAGCCTTGAAACTGAGATCAAGTTTCTAGAAAAACTTGGAACATACAGGTCTTTTCTAACTCCAAAACAAAACCACTACTTAAAGTTAAATAACATGTTCCTATAGCTTCCACATGCGAGCCCATCTTGTTTCCTGATAAGATGCTTTGCTCACTTCCCACTGGCTTCCTTTGGTTTTGCAAACCTTCGCAAGGAATTCGAAATGTGAATTGTTGATCCAGAATCAATCCACCATGTGTTAATATTAACATTAACCATATCAGATTCACAACAACCAAACGAGATTACTTCCTCAAGTTCGGGAATGTCAGAACGAATTTCAGAGAAATTTGCAGGTTGTACTACTGCATCAAAATAAAGAATCACATGCTTATGTTGAGGCTTAATAAACTTTCATGTTTTACTAATGTAAAACATGGTAAAAAGAATTGAATCAAATGACATGAAAATTGCCTGTGGGCTAAATTTTCAATTCAAGCAGATTCAATAAAACTTTATGAACTTTCACGTTTTACCAATGTAAAACATGCTAAAAGGAATTGAATCAAATGACATGAAAATCGCCTGTGGGCTAAATTTTCAATTCAAACAGATTCAATAAAACTTTATAAACTTTCATGTTTTACCAATGTAAAACATGCTAAAAAGAATTGAATCAAATGACATGAAAATTGCCTGTGGGCTAAATTTTCAATTCAAACAGATTCAATAAAACTTTTATGAACTTTCATGTTTTACCAATGTAAAACATGCTAAAAAAGAATTGAATCAAATGACATAAAAATTGCCTGTGGGCTAAATTTTCAATTCAAGCAGATTCAACAAAACTTTTATGAACTTTCATGTTTTACCAATGTAAAACATGCTAAAAAGAATTGAATCAAATGACATGAAAATTGCCTGTGGGCTAAATTTTCAATTCAAGCTGATTCAATAAAACTTTATGATCAAACTTATTAATTCACAACTCCTATGGGTAGGTTATGAAATTTTATCCTAATTAATCACATAAATATAATAAAAATTCCTGTGGGATAAAATTTATTATATTCAGTGTAATTAATTACAATTTAATGTCTAAATAATCTTTATGTGATCTTGCCAATCAATATATAATTTTATTTAATTAAAGATGCTGTGGCTACTCTCTAATTAATTAAAATTACATGGATCACTAGACATTAATTTTGTTGCATAAACAAAACTTAACCAGAGAGAAAAATAATGTTTACTGAAAGGAGTAAGTTAAAATGACATTTTAATAAACTCCATATAACTGTAATATTTTTCCAGCAAAATCAAATTTACATTCCTTAATCTAACTGTCCCATAATTTATTTAAGACTAATTCTTAAATTAATTACAAAATGGGCTCTAAACAATTTGCAAACAAAACTGCAAATTTGAAATATTATTTTATATATATTATGGCCTTCTGTCTATCAAAAGGAACCTGCAGTCTACAACAAGTAAAACAAATGACAATGCAACAAGTAAAACAAATGAGCACTGCATTGTCATAGACATGACCTAAAATCCATTCATGGGAGTATTGGAAATAAATAACAGCCACGCAGGCCCATCTGCGATCAGATCCAATAGCTTGTCAAGAGAAACTTTAATATGTATGCTAAAAAATGATCAATGTAATTACGTTGTATGTGAATGCAGTAATTAGGCTATTTAGGCATAGGAACTCTTAACGCTGAGAAAAGCCAGTCTCAACAAATATATATACACATACACTAATCAAACCTGTTAGGCATAGAAACTCTTCAAGACTGAGAAGATCTAACTTCATCGCACCATGTATTTATTCCATTAACATTATAGCTAGCCCATTCTGGGTGACAGAAACTCCCAGGAAAATCGTGAGAAAAGCCAATATCATTTATTTCACCATACTTACTGTGAATCCAAATTGCAGAGGACCCATGGCTACTATCAGTGTACACAAATAGCAATAGCAATACTCCCTCTAAACATCGTAAAAAATCCATGGGTTCTCCTACTTTTCTCTGGCATTGATTTCTGCAGGAATGGCTGCTTGGAACCATCCGTGTCATTCTCCAAATTCTCCCCATACTTCATTATCGCGGCTAAATCCAAAGAAACGTGACAACCCAATATTAACACAGACAAAAAAAAATTAAAGAAACTGATGATATGCAGAGCCGAATTTCTACAGATGAGAATTCAAATCTCAAAATTGCAGGTCGCTTATGCAACACTTTTTCAGGATTGCTCCTCACAGACAATGTGTCAAAATAAGATCACCAGCGTTGTTATGCCAGCAATGTGTATGCTCTATTCAACATGAATGATATACATGACGCACTGGTTATTCTTTGTCTTAGTTATCTTCAGGAAAATTTTAGAACATCTATTTATATGATAACAAACCCTTATTTCTTGGACTATACCTAATCATTGTAATTGTTGTATTATATAAAAATATAAGTAAATCCAAATAAAATCGTAGAGTATTGTATCGATAAAAAAACTTACTTGATGTTCACAGGTTTGCAGTCAAGTAATTATAGTGGCATAGAATTTATCTACCATACTTTTGATTCCAATTGGCTGACAACATATATATATATTCCTCATACTCTTCCATTTGCCAAATCTGGATTACGCCTAAACAGTTTTGGGGAAGGCCACTTAATACGATATTATAAACACAGCAAACAGCGGCAGCGGGATTCGAACCTATATGTCTGGGTGGTTAACCACACAGACTTCAAATCTGTTGGGCATCGTCCGCTCAGGTTCGAACCTTAGCGACACTGCTATTAATTTAAAAATTATTACGGTAACGGTAAACCTATTGAGTGCGCTGAAATCTCATCCCCAATGCCGATATAAGACGAAGAATATGACATTGGCATAAAATCTGAACCGTCTATTCAATCAAATGCTTTACGGAAATTCATGAACTGTGTAACAAAAAACCCGAAGTTTCTCAATAAAAAAAACTTGCCAACACAGTATGGAGTTTCTAATGAGATCTGTAGTGTTACAAACTTCAGGATTGAATGCCTAACACAACGAGATAGTGATAATTCACATGGTATGAAAACCTTCGACCAGGGATATGCCGCCTTTTATTAGTAACTTTCTTATGGAAATCTTCAATCAAAAGTGTACTACTTTGCTGGGATAATTGCAATTTAGAAACAATCACACATGAGAACTAGCTTCATCTTGGAGGATTCTGCCATTGCAATTACATTAAATTACACCTACTCGCAGTGTCTCAGTAGCTTGGGCAAAAGGGCCAAGATCCAGTGAGAACCGGACAGGCGAGTTAATCAAACTACAAACCTTCACATGAAAATGAAATAGAAACTGAATACGTATGCGGGGGGAGATAAGGTCATGACTTAACCAGGGTTTTGTGCCGGCTAACCGACGGTTAGAGAGTAATACAAACGCTGGTCAACTCGGCTCATGAGATTCTATTGAATTTCTAATTCGATGATCCAGTTGGAGTCGCATGTATGTTATGCAAGGTATGATGATCGACATCAACACCTTTTCGCCCAGAACGGACTGTCTCTATTCGACTGAAACATTGGCATGTTCCGGCTTTTAGTCAAATGGGTTTCTTAATCGAGTACAGTCTGATGATTTCATGATCAGGTGGGAAACGCACATTTTAAGAGACAACTGCCATGTTGCAGGCGAGATAATACCATCATCGCATGATACAAAACGAAGCAGAAGCAAAAACAAATCATGAACATGCTTATATGGGAATTTGAGAAGCTTTGTTCTGACATGCGTATTATGTATCCTTAAAAACCCCATCAACAGAAAGATCCAATATGTGATCTTACTGATATGAAGAAAGCTCCAGAGATCGGGAATGTTATTCAAAAGCAAAATTGATTTCATTCGCCGTAGTGGCCACTTCCACAACCGCAATACAGGATCGAGCATCCGGCTCAAAAATTGGTACGGCAGGGGTTCTCGAAATTCGTTTCTTGGCCAACATAAAGCAAGGCAGAGGTAAAAGGGCTCTGATACCAACTGTTAGAAAACTAAACAGCGATTCTGCATGCGGAAAGAACTGAAAAGAATCACTGAAACTTAATGCCCAGGGATACGAGTTACCTCCAGCCATTGGTGATGTTTTGATGAAGGCCACAGTCCACTTGCATGCTACTTCTTCAGCACTCCAGCTTCAATCCTAGCAAAAGAACACAAGAATTCTGAAGGCACTTCCAAGCTCTGCTATCTCAGCTAGATGGTGTAGAACTGAAGGGGGTTGAGAGCGGAACTTGGGGACCAAACAGATGAACATATAGCTAAGCTTCCATCAAGCTTCTAAATGCTATGCGTTAGAAAAACCACAAATCAAGGTAGAGATGAGATCAAAGTAATGGACCACTTTAGTAGCTCCTAATTATTAATTTAGTAATTGCAGTTGATTTTCTTAACTTAAGGAAACTACTGCAGTTGGTTTCCATAAGTTAAGAAACGCTGCAACTCCATAAATCAAGGTAGCTTTTGTGTTAAATTAATGGAGCTTAACATTCAAATCTTGGGCTACCCTTCCCCATAGCAAGGTGTGTAATGGACATGAAAATCAGAAAGTCCTACCAAGCTTACAAAAAAAATATATAATCATATGGGCAAACGATCTAAAACAGCATCAATTTACAACCCATCCAAATTATAATCGAAACGCATGTTGTGTGTCTTTCCCATTAGCTTAAGAGTTTATCATGATTCTACTGACGTCCTTCCCATTAGATTCATGTTCTAAGCTTAGGAATAGCTTATAAGGTATATAGTGGTGATTTGAATATGAACTCTGTTTAAATTTTGTCGGGAATTTCTGGTTATTCCAAACAAAATACAATGGAAAAATCCTCTGTTTCCACTATTGAGAATTTTCTGATAAATTCTGAAACAACAAAAATATGAACAGAGAGCAATACTCTGTTTTCTGATAATTCAAAAACACAAGAACAGAGCATAAAATAATACTCTACTTTGCCTCAGGATCAAAAACTGATCAAAATAATACTCTGTTTTTGACACAGAAAAATACTCTGTTTTTAACTCAGAAAAACAGAAAAATTCGTTCTCTGGAAATGGTGTTGCATCAACACAGTTTTTTTTCAGTTGCTGTAACTTGTGTTGCAGCAACGCTGTTCGTGGTGTTGCAGCAACGTAAATTTTTGACGTCAAGTATTTTTTGAGTTACGGTGTAACAACAATAGGGATTTTTGACGTCAAGTATTTTTCGACTTACGGTGTAACAGCAACAGGCAAAAAGAAACTTTTATTTATGATAAACTAACTGATAAAATAAGTCTTCCTCACGTAGAGGGATCTTCACAAAATATTATGCTAAAGAGCATCTTCCTCTTGACAAAGGGATTACAAGAGGAACGCTTCAGTTCCACAAAACAACTATCTCAGAAAATTTCAGTACTGCTGTGCAATACAAAAAAAACTCTCTTGTTCTACACTGTTGTGTGTTACAAAAGGACTTTCAATCTATTCTATGTTTTTCTACACTGCTGTGTCTGCATTTTATAGTGCGGTAAAGGGTCATCACTGCTTTAACTTACTGATGAAGTCTCTGTTGCTCATGATTAACAGATTTGATCTTTTGTTGTATTTGTTGAGTCGGTGGTGATGAAATCTATGACTGATAAATGCTACGTCAGCTCGAGGCTGGTTCTTTTTGTGTTTCAGCCGTTATGCCCATTAATACGGTTGTTGAAAAGTAATGGTGTAGCGCTGGATCTGATCTTCTTCCTTCTGGAAACACAAAAATAATTAAAGAGTGAAAATATGGTAATTGCGGTGATTTAAAAGATCGGGAAAAAATGTGGGGCGCCGGATCACGACAAATGAATAAAGTAGCTGCTACTGTTCTGTTCACTGCAGTTGAAATTATAATTTCAACAGTCCCCTTTAATTTCAACTGCTGGGTTATCAGTCATACCCAGAAGTTTCCTTAAAAACTCAAAACTTTTCTGATCCAATGGCTTTGTCAGAATATCCGCAACCTGTTCCTGAGTCCTGCAATGTTGTAAAATGATTTCTCCATTGTTCACCAATTCTCTGATGTAGTGAAACTTTGTGTCTATGTGTTTCGTTCTCTTGTGGAATACAGAGTTCTTGGATAATGCAATAGCTGAGCTATTGTCACAAAAAATAATTGTTGCTGTTACATGCTCCTGGCATAGACTTCTCAACATTCTCCTCATCCAAACCGCTTGACATGCAGCTGTTGTAGCTGCCACATACTCTGCTTCTGCTGTAGACAATGCCACAATTGGTTGTTTCTTGGAAGCCCATGAAATGGCTCCTGAACCTATGTGAAAAATATAACCAGATGTGCTTTTCCGGTCATCTACACTTCCAACCCAATCACTATCTGTGTATCCAACTAAATCTGAACATTCTGAAACAGTATAAAATATGCCATACCTTTTTGTACCTTTAACATACCTCAAAATTCTCTTTGCTGCCTGCCAATGTGTTTCTTTTGGCTTCTCCATGAATCTAGAAATTAAACTAACAGCATACATTATGTCTGGCCTAGTTGCAGTCAAATACATGAGGCTGCCAACTATGCTCTTGTACACACTAGGGTCAAAATCTTTGCTGTTGTCCTCTTTGCTGAGTTTTAATCCCATCACTGTGGGAGTGATTGCTGCCTTGTTGTCCTGCATGTTAAATCTGCTCAACACTTCATTTACATATTTTACCTGTGAAATAAAAATTCCATTTTTATTTTGATCTACTTCTATTCCTAAGAAGTATCTCAGCAAACCCATGTCAGTCATCTCAAATTCTTCTTTCATGACTGATTTGAAATTTTCAATGAGGTAGTCATCATTACCTGTAAAAATCACATCATCAACATATAACACAACAATTAAAATTTTACAGTCTTTTTCTTTGATGTAAACAGTGGGTTCTCCCTCACACTTCTCAAATCCGTTTTCCAGTAGATAGGAATCTATCCTACTGTACCATGCTCTTGGCGCTTGCTTTAGCCCATAAAGAGCTTTCTTCAATCTGCAGACTTTGTGCTCTTGGCCTTTCTTTTCATAGCCTAGAGGTTGCTCAATGTAAACCTCTTCCATTAATACTCCATTCAAGAATGCTGACTTCACGTCCATTTGGTAAACTTTCCATTTGTTTTGTGCTGCTATGGACAACACTGTTCTTACTGTTTCCATTCTTGCAACTGGTGCAAAAGTCTCCTCATAATCTCTCCCATACTGCTGCTTGTATCCCTTGACAACAAGTCTTGCCTTATGCCTTTCTATCTTTCCTTCAGCATTACTCTTGGTCTTGTAGACCCATTTAACTCCAATGAATTCTTTACCTTTTGGTAGCTCAACTAAATCCCATGTCTTATTTCTTTCTATGGCATTCATCTCATCATCCATAGCTTCTATCCATTTCTTATCTTTAATTGCATCTTCGAAATGAACAGGGTCATCAACGTGACAATACAAAGCAAACAAAGAATTCATTCCTTCATCATAAATATCACTTAAATTTCTGAATTTCTTACCTCTTTCATTCGGTGTGCAAGTGCTTGTAGATGCACTTGAATTTCCTCCTTGTGGTGTGCTTGGAGAAGCACTCTCATTTCTCCTCAAGGGTGTCTCTTGCTATTCTGTTGTTGGCGCTGCTGTTTGGGGATGTGTTTCAGCCAACTCCTCATCATCATCATCATGAGACAAACAGTTTTTAACATTAACTGTTTTCTCTATGCTTCCATCCCAAGCTTCCTCTTTAATAAATTGAACATCTCTGCTCACAAAAAACTTCTTGGTGGATGGGATATATAATCTGTAAGCTTTGGATTCTTCACTGTATCCAATGAAAATACATTTCTCCCCTTTGCTGTCCAATTTCTTCCTTAGCTGATCTGGAATGTGTGCATAAGCCACACAACCAAAAACTTTCATGTGGGTGACTCCTTGTTTTCTCCTACTCCATGCTTCTTCTAGCACTTTATTCATTACTGCTTTTGTAGGACATCTATTCAAAATATATACTGCACAGTGTATAGCTTCAGCCCAATAATCATTTGGCAAATGCTTTGCCTTCAGCATGCTCCTCGCCATATCCATGATTGTTCTGTTTTTCCTTTCAGCAACTCCATTTTGTTGCGGGGTGTACCTTGCTGTAAATTGCTTATGAATTCCATTTTCTCTGCAAAAACGTAAAAATTCTTTGGAAATATACTCACCTCCTCTGTCAGTTCTCAAAATCTTGATACGCAGCGCACCCTGATTTTCTACAAGTGCTTTGAAATTTTGAAATTTTTCAAACACTTCACTCTTATTCTTCAGAAAATAAACCCAAGTCTTTCTGGTAAAGTCATCAATAAATGTTTGAAAATATTGGCTGCCTGCAAGTGATGGAGCTTGCATCGGTCCACATAAATCTGAGTGGATAATTTCTAAGGGTGCTTTTGCCCTTATGCTTTTCCCAGTTGGAAAACTTTCTCTGTGTTGTTTTCCCAATATACAACCTTCACAAAGGCTGTCTGGCTTTTCTATCAATGGTAATCCTCTTACCATTCCTTTTCTACTCAACAAATTAAGACCTCCAAAGTTGAGATGTCCAAATCTCAAATGCCACAACCAATTTTCATCCTTTGGTACGCTTTGGAGAGCCTCTTGTGTCACTGCTGCAAGTACTTCTTTATTTTTCAGATCTGCCCTTATTCTGAGAGGGAACATCCTATTCCTTGTCATCTTCACTTCAGAAATACAATGTTTGCTGGGTAATCTGTCCATGATGGTGCATACATCATTCTTAAAGAAAACTTTATAACCCTTCTGAACAAGCTGTCCAATACTCAAGAGATTACACTTCATTCCAGGAACATAATAAACATCTGCTATGGTTTTATTTTCACCTTTCTTTGTAAATATTTTAACTTCTCCTTTTCCCATAACATAAATTTTACTATCAGTCCCAAGTGTGACTTGTGATTGCACACTCTGATCTAAAGCAGAAAACAAGGCTATGTTTCCTGTCATATGGTTGCTGCAACCAAAATCTAGAAACCATATATCCTCACTGTTTGTTTCAGCCATATTACAAACTAATGACACATTATTTTGACTGATATTTTCTCTAGTGATATTTGCACTAGATCTATTACTCATATCATGCTGCTTCTTCCTACATTCATTTGCATAGTGCCCATATTTTTTACAATAATAACATTGGACATTGGATTTTTCATACCTTTGTCCTTGAGCATGAAGTTGTCCACTTTGTTGACTGCTGCCATGGCCTTGGTTCTGATTTGGATTGCTGCCTCTTCCTTGAACGTTTGCTGGACTGTTTCTTCCGCCTCTGTATTAGCTTCTGCCTCTTCCTCTCTTGTTTCCTCTGCCTTGACCTCTTCCTCTTCCAAATGACATCTGGGTCTTGAAGGCTTGCTCTAGAGATGAGTTTTCATTTCTACTCAACCTCTGCTCATGTGTTATCAGTGATGCATGAAGTTCATCAACTGAAAAATTTGAGAGATCCTTTGTCTCTTCTATGGTGGTGACAATCACATCAAACTTTGAGGGTAGGCACCTCAATAGTTTCTCCACAATCCTCCTTTATTCAAGAGTTTCTCCATGAGACCTTATCTGTGTGACCAAACCAATTGCTTGTGTGAAGAATGAGTCAATATTGTCTGACTCCTTCATACGCAGGTTCTCAAAATCTTTCCTCAGCAACTGTAGTTTTGCTGTCTTCACTTTCTCCATGCCTTGATAGGCTGTCTTGAGAGTTTACCATGCTTCTCTGGATGTCTTGGATGCTGCTATCCTCGGAAACACACTCTCATGCACTGCTTGATATAAGAATACAAGGGCTTTTGAGTCCTTCTTCTTATTTCTCTTCAACAACTCTTTCTCTGCTTGAGTTAATCCAATAAACTCTTCTTCATTTGCTGACTCTTCAAATCCATATTCAACAAGTTCCCATAAATCTTGTGAGGAAAACAGGGCTCTCATGGTTATTGCCCAGTAGTCATAGTTTTTCCCATTGAATTGTGGGAGCTGGGTATTAAACATACCCACGCTGGTGCTGGCCATTCCTTCAATACTTTACTGTGTAAAAAAAATCAGTTAATTGTCTTCAACAGCTACACAAAAAACTAATCTGAAAAATACCTTGACAGCGTTTTCGCTCTGCTGGATAATCTACTGCAGCAAGAAATCTTCTTTCAACTTCTTTGATGTCTTCAAAGAGCTTGGACAAGCTCCGATACCATGTCGGGAATTTCTGGTTATTCCAAACAAAATACAGTGGAAAAATCCTCTGTTTCCACTGTTGAGAATTTTCTCATAAATTCTGAAACAACAAAAATATGAACAGAGAGCAATACTTTGTTTTCTGATAATTCAAAAACACAAGAACAGAGCATAAAATAATACTCTACTTTGCCTCAGGATCAAAAACTGATCAAAATAATACTCTGTTTTTGACAAAAAAAAATACTCTGTTTTTAACTCAGAAAAACAAAAAAATTTGTTCTCTGGAAATGGTGTTGCAGCAACACAGTTTTTTTTCAGTTGCTGTAACTTGTGTTGCAGCAACGCTGTTCGTGGTGTTGCAGCAACGTAAATTTTTGACGTCAAGTATTTTTTGAGTTACGGTGTAACAGCAACAGGGATTTTTTACGTCAAGTATTTTTTGACTTACGGTGTAACAGCAACAGGCAAAAAGAAACTTCTATTTATGATAAACTAACTGATAAAATAAGTCTTCCTCACGTAGAGGGATCTTCACAAAATATTATGCTAAAGAGCATCTTCCTCTTGACAGAGGGATTACAACAGGAACGCTTCAGTTCCACAAAACAACTATCGCAGAAAATTTCAGCACTGCTGTGCAATACAAAAAAAACTCTCTTGTTCTACACTGTTGTGTGTTACAAAAGGACTTTCAATCTATTCTATGTTTTTCTACACTGTTGTGTCTGCATTTTATAGTGTGGGAAAGGGTCATCACTGCTTTAACTTGCTGATGAAGTCTCTGCTGCTCATGATTAACAGATTTGATCTTTTGCTGTATTTCTTGAGTCGGTGGTGATGAAATCTATGACTGATAAATGCTACGTCGGCTCGAGGCTAGTACTTTTTCTGTTTCAGCCATTATGCCCATTAATACGGTTGTTGAAAAGTAATGGTGTAGCGCTGGATTTGATCTTCTTCCTTCTGGAAACACAAAAATAATTAAAGAGTGAAAAGATGGTAATGGCGGTGATTTAAAAGATCGGGAAAAAATGTGGGGCGCCGGATCACGACAAATGAATAAAGTAGCTGCTACTGTTCTGTTCACTGCAGTTGAAATTATAATTTCAACAAATTTCAGTTAGTTGCGAGTTCTAGTCAATTTAATAAAAACAAATCAATGTGTTGTACACCACTCAGCTATATCAACTTAGTCAAACTGAATTATATATATATATATATATATATATATATATATATATATATATATATATATATCCTTTCATGAAATTTCAGCCAAAATTCTAATGTAAACGAATGGATATTACCTTAGAAGTATGCGAAATTTCTAACATTAAATTATCCGGTGATCAAATACTTACAACCATGTAATCATGTAGTATGTACTTCATCCAGGTTCCCTTATCCTAAAAAACGTATGCAACAAACATAATAGTACGATGCTGAAATCCTTGTTCAAAAATGGGGTATCTTATATCATTGGTATAAGGGAAAATCTTTACATAGAGTTTATAGTTTATTTCTTAGTTGAGGGTGGTGTTTAGAGCTAGGTGGAGTGAGGGAGTTGTGAAGCTCCCATCCAGAAATAATCTGGCTATGTTTCTGTCAGCTTCGTCCATCAAATGAACAGCATCCCAATTAAAATATTGAGTATTTGTGTATGGAACTGCTCATCCTACCCTGCACCTACCCTGCACCGCATACTCAGAATGAAATTATATCAACCACCCACTCCATAACACGTTCGTAAAACTATGGATTCAGAGGTAAATCTTTCCCCTTTTTTGCATTTAAATATAAAATTTACAAATTTGATTCCACATAAATCCAGTTATCATAGATTCAAATGAATATAACTTCTCAATTATAATAAAGGATAGCTAAGCTCACAAATTAAAAGAATATGAAAATTATTAGACTTGTAAGAATAACTATTTCGTTGCATGCCATCTTCCACCATCAATGCCTCACCGCACACTGCGATAGCTCTTCAAACTCCAAACAGTCACCACAGCCTCATCACACCACCTCTGCTGCTCAGACTGGAAAGGCCAAAACCAATTTGAATGTGAAGGGGCAACACTACCTAGAAAATTGATTGTTTACTTGATGTAACTGAATTCATTTTTTAGATAAATAGAAAGCATCAGCCAGAGGGGGAGATCATCCACTCTTGGCTTTCTTGTTTGTCTGTAATTAAACAACTGTAGCTGCGGTTTACTGTGTTCTTGGTATGTTTTGTACCTTTCATCTGGTATCAGAACTAGGATAAAAGCTATCATTTCCACCATGAAATATTGAGTGACGAGCAATAAGATTATGGAAGGGCACCATAAATCCATTGCTCTGTGACTATTCCTTCAAGAAATCGAAAAAGTTTCATTTTCCCCTTTGTCGTCTCTTCAATCGCTGATGCCATTGTTGACAAATTCGTCGAGCTAATATACATCAAAGAGTTTGGGACTCTACGTAGCTTTATTGGTAGTATTTATGAGTCGGTCTTTGGTATCGGTTGAGAACTGATCAAAATTATCGGTATATCCTTTGTTGAAGATATAAGTATACAGGTTATTGTAACTATTATCGCTATAAAAATTAGAACTGTATGTATCCTGAAGTATTTTAGCAATCCTGGAGAAGATTTTATTTCACGCTGTTGGCCATTATTTTAGAGTCGGAGGAATCTAAATATCATCCTTCTTCAACGCATAGATACTGTCGTGGGATTCGACCATGAAATCCTCTTTGGCTCGCGCGTACTGCCAAGCAAGGTGGTTCCAACTTAAGTACTTCATACATAGTGGACCGAACAAATGCCATTTTGCCAGAGCCCTGTCATTGATGACAATGAGGTGAGCGCACCTTCAAGTACTTCGAGTAGCGCTAAACCATCACCGAACTGTGTGTAGATTTCTGTGAGATTTTTCTGACACTGCAAGATTTATAGTCGAGCTTTTGAAAGTAATTTGTTGGCAGCAATGTTATGAGGAAATTCTATGTTGGTAATTAGGGTACAACTCTATCAAATTGGACCTATTGTGAAATTATGCAAGTGTTTTTTTATGATAATAAAAAAGAAAAAGAAAAAGCACAGTTTTATTAAATAAATATCCTCTGAGTCTGTGCATTACAAGGGGTTGAATTTAGCATTTTTATATAGTCGTCGGAATGAAATAAGAAGTGACGCCCCATTCTTCTCAAGGTTGTCTAGAAATTATTTAGGACAGACATTTCACATTTCTGTGTTTTGATTTATGAGAAAAAGGTGGAACATTAGCCCTAACAGTGGCTGCCATTTTTTTTCTTTTGTGCAATTATTCCGTAGTATTTTAGATTCACTTATCATTGCTAGCGAATAAATCTAAATTTCCATCTATAGCCATATTGTGAAAGTAATCTTACATGATATCTTAAGAATTGAGTCTTTTTTTAGAGACGGTGACAACTACCAATATTACGCAGTCATTTGTTCATATTTTAAATGAGAGAAACTATGATGCCTGGTTTATTCGAATGAGAACATTGTTGCATTCTCATGATTTTTAGGGATTTTTTACTCATGCGTTTTGAGAGCTTCCTAATCAGGAAATAAATATGGCTCTTACAAATATTGAATGAAGTTGTTGAAAGAGAGCAAAAAGAAGGACAATAAAGTTCTTGGCCTTATTCAACAAGGTTTAGATGATGTGATTATTTCAAAAGTTTCAAGTAAAGAATCTTGGAGGAAGGCATGGGGCACCCTTTAATCATGTTATCAGGGTGTATAAAAAGTGAAGAATGTAAAGTTGGAGAATTTGAGAAGAGATTTCGAGAATCTGAAAATGAAAGAAAATGAAACCGTGGATGTTTTTATGACTCAAGTAATGAGTGTTGTTAATCGATTAAGACAGTATGTAGAATAACTCTCGAACAACAGAGTGATCAAGAAATTTCTTCAAAGTTTGTCAAAGAAATTTGAATAGGTTGTTGTATCCATAGAAGAGTTCAAGGACACAAGTCAAATGAAAATGGAAGAGTTGACTAGTTTGTTGATTGCACATGAATTCAGGATGTCTAGATATGATGATAGCATGGTGGAGACTGCCTTCGAAACTCAACTCCAATTTATTAGAGGAAGATAGAGAGGACTATCGAGTAATAGAGGAAGATGTGGCATAGTAGCTGATCAAAGATGTCGCGAGATAATTATGATCATGAAGAGAAATCTCAACAATGTCTTTCTAATTGAAGGGGGAGTAACAATAGAACGTGACATCGAGGAAATAAAGGGTACGACATGTCTAAATTTCAATGTTATTATTGAAAAATATACGTCCATTTTTCTAGTAAGTGTTTGAAGAGGCAGGTATATGTTGGTGAGAAATCTACACACATGTCAGAATAATCTGAGGATAATCAAAAGACAATGTTTATGACTTGTAATGTGAACGAAGGATGTTCTAATAATATTTTGTTCTTATATAGTGGTAGCAACAATCACATGATGGGAAACAAAGATTTGTTTTCCAATGTAGACAATAGTATTCATTCTGAAGTCAAGATGGATAACGATAATAAGGTGTGCATTAAAGGTAAAGGAATGATTGGTGCTTATACTATAAATGGTGAGAGAAGAACAATTTATGATGTGTAGTATGCACCTAGCTTAAAATGCAATTTATTGAGCATTGGAAAACTCATAGAGAGAAGGTATAGAGTGTTCTTCAAGAATAATGTGTGCACTAACATTGACCAATATCCAAGAAAATAAAGGATAGTAAAAGTAGAAATGACAAAGAATAGGATGTTTCTGCTTATAATGAGAAATGACTTGTCTCTTTCCTTGAATGCTTATAAAACTAATATTTATGATGAATCATGGTTATGGCATTTAAGGTGTGTTCATTTATTATTTGGTGGTCTAGATTTGTTGTAGAAGAAACAAATGGTGAAAGGGTTACCTAGTATTCAACAACCAATGAGCTCATGTGAAAGTTCTATACATGAAAAAAATCATAAACATAAATTTGTATCTAGAGTTTTGTATAGGGTGAAATCTCCATTGGAGATTGTTCACACAAATTTACGTGGACCGAGGTAAACACCTTCTTTAAATGGTACTGTTTACTTTCTAACTTTTATTGCCGAATGGGGTTGAGAAACATGGGTTTATCTTATGAAACAAAAATCTAAAGCATTTTCTATATTTAAAATATTTAAAGCTATGGTTTAAAAACAAAGTGGAAATCATATTAAAATTTTGAGATCAAATAGAGGTGGTGAATATATGATAACATGATTCACTGATTTCTTTCAACTGCATGGAATCAAGAGGTAGTTACTGCACGTTATACTCCACAACGAAATGGAATAACTGAAAGGAAAACTCTGATGGGGACAAAATTCTGGGGTGAACCAAAATCCCATTTCCCCAATAAAAATCATTTGGAGGCCTGTTGGTTATGGGCCCATGAAGCCTTTCAGAAACTTCTCATTGTTCCTCATCCACACACGAGCTTTCTTTTCAAGCTTCTTTGTTGCTATTTCTTCAGTTGCAGATTCTTGCTGCCACTCTTTCTTCAACATCTTGCCCCCATCGCAATTACTCCAACCGCAAGAAAGTTTACTTGCAACCAATCCTACAACAGCTATGCTATTTTTCATATTGCCCATCACATCAAGGCTCCTATCTCGACCGTGATCCTAGTCCATATGGTGATCATGTTCTAGTCTCTCATGACTACCATGACATTGATAGGAATACTTTCTCTCCTTGATACCTTCATGGAACCCAGTCGATGGATCCAAATAATCACCATTGCACTCTGTTTGAATGTTTTACTAAATCTGTTTTTTTCCCTCACAACTTTCTTTGTGGTCAAATACTCCTGAGACTCCTTCATGCTTCTTTCCTAAGAAAACTTCCCAGAACTCCTCTTGTGTGCATAATCCTAGGGTTTCGACCCTCCTCGGTCATAATTCCTATCACCATTCAACGTTCCAGTGATGTTGGAACAGATTTCACATTTGTCATAGTCCTGTTCACTGTGCAAGATTCAATGAGCCTTAACACAATAATGGAAGGAAGTTTTAGGTTAGAAGGGCATTGCAACGAAGCTGTGTGGTTCTGTGTTGTTGCTTCTTTAACTGCTTCTAGATTCACATTCGGTAATGAACACAGAAAGCTCATGTAGTCTTCGAATTTTGCTAGAAAGACAAGCCTCGGATCCAGAGCCGCTACAACATTGATAAATCTACCTCCATAGTTGATGGGGACGATTCAGGGAACCCTCAGTCCCTGCCCCATCCTTGTCTCTGCTACCACTCGGCTCTCCTCCACGTGCACATGTTCTCTCCTTTTTCTTGATGCCTGAACAAATTCTTTATGCATACATTCAATTTTAATTTAATTTTAAATGAAATTAGTTAATTAACCAAATTCTATTCAAGGTTGGCTGGTCATCCATGGGATTGTCCACGTGTCTTATTTCTCTAATTTTTTTCCGCTAAGGTGTTCGGATGCCCCTACATCAAAATTGAACTATTATGAATATGACTCGAAGTATGTTTAAACAAACACATCTACCAAATGAATATTGGGGAGAAGCAATAGCTTGTGTTGTTTATATTCTTAACAAAAGTCCAATTAAGAGCGTGAAGAATCAATTTCTCAAAGAATCCTCGAGTGATAAGAGTTGTAATATATCTCATTTAAGAATTTTTGGATCTGTTCCTTATTCACATGTGCCTAAATAATTAAGAAATAAGTTAGATGATAGAAGTGAGAAATGTATCTTAATTCGATATAGTGAGGAGTCTGAATCGTATAGACTTTATAATCCCATCACCAAGAAACATATTATCAATAGAGATGTTGAGTTCAAGGAAGAAGAAGCTTGGGATGGAGGCACATGTAAATCTGTTGGACAGACATTTGTATTATCTCATGGATAATAATGAATATGAGAAACAAATACAAGGTGGACAGTCGATTCCATATACACCTGCTACAAGCACTTTAGCAAGCCAATCACCCAGATTGAGTATATTACAATTAGGAACACCGTGAAATCAAGAACATGGAAAACCATTAGGTTATGCTACACAACAAACAACAAGACCAAAGGTAAGTAATGAATATAGTCCTACAATAGCTACATTAAAGAATAGAATTAAAGGTCAAAATACTAGAAGTTTCAAGGAATTGTATGAGAAGAATGATGAAATAGATCAAGTTTCAAAATTGGAATTACTTGGATATGATCCAATCAATTTTGATGAAGTTGTGAAAGAAAAGTTTGGATAAAAGCCATGGACGAAGAAATTGGTGCTATAGACAAAAAAAATACTTGGGAACTTGTAGATTTGCATGAAGGTAAAAATACTACAGGTGTTAAATGGATTTACAAAACTAATGTGAATGCTGAAGGTGGAATTGAGAAACATAAAGTAAGGCTTATTGCTCATGGGTTCAGTGAACAACTTGGTATTGATTATAATGAAACTTTTGCACCTGTAGCCAGACTTGACACAGTAAGAATGTTATTAGCTATTGTTGAACAAAATAAATGGAACATATATCAGATGGATGTTAATTATACGTTTTTAAATGGTTTTCTAGAAGAAGAGGTTCATGTGAAAAAATCTCGTCGATATGAAATTGATGGTAAAGAAAATAAAGTTTATAAATTAAAGAAAGAATTATATGGATTAAAACAAGCACCCCGAGTATGGTATAGTAGAATTGATGAATATCTAAATAACACTGGATTAATTAGAAGTCCAAGTGAGCCAACTTTTCATACAAAATTAAACGAGGAAGGTAAAACCTTGATTGGGTTCCTATATGTGGATGATTTGATTTTCACTCGAGATCTCTCTATAGATGATTTCAAGACAAGTATGAAAAAAAAAATTGATATTACTAGCTTAAGTGTAATGGAATATTTTCTTGGTATTGAAGTAACTCAATTTGAAGATGGGATTTTCATTTGTCAATCTAATTATGAAAAGGATATATTGAAAAGGTTCAGGATTGAAAAATGCAAGCTAGTTGTAACCCCAATTGCAATTGGTATAAAACTCAATAACGATGACCAAGGTTTAGATATTGATCCAACATTTTTTAAGAAATTGGTTGGAAGCATTATGTATTTTTCTGCAGCAAGGCCCGATATAATGTTTGCTCTAAGTTTAATTTCCATATTCATGGAATCTCTAAAGAGTACCCATTGGCTAGTTAGAAAAAGGATTTTAAGATATGTTGTTGGAAGAAGAATTATGGTATCTTGTATACATATGATTCATATTTTGAACTAATTGGATATTCAAATAATGTTTTTGCAAGTAATATTGATGATAGGAAGAGCACAAGTGGGTATGTGTTCAGTTTTGGTTCAGGTGGAATTTCATGGGCATCAGTGAAGGAATGCATTGTTACTCTATAATCAGTTGAAGCAGAGTATGTTGTAGGCACAACAACAACATGTCAAACTGTGTGGATGAGAAGAAATTGAAAGATTTGTTGCATGGATAGAAAGAACCAACTTAGGTATTTTGTGGCAACAAATCTGCTATTGCATTATCAAGAAATCATGGTTTCCATAAGAAGAGTGAACATATTGATACAAGGTATCACTTCATTTGAGAATTAGTGAGCAATAATGAAATATGTATGGATTTTCGCAGATCGGAAGACCAGATTGCAGACATATTCACAAAACCTTTGGGAAAATAATTGTTTGAAACTCACACAGAAAACATAAGAGTATGTATGATGTAATGACGTTTTGACGTAATAGAAAACCTTTTGTTATTTTGTTTTTGGTGAAATAATTGAGGGGGATAATGTAAGAATAATTATTTCGTTGTACATTGTCTTTCATCATTGCCACCGCACCATCATAGCTCTTTAAACTCCAAACAATCATCATCACCTGATCACATTGCCTCAGCTCCTCAAATTGGAAAGGACAACACCGATTTGAATGTCAAGGGGTGGCACCACCTAGAAAATTATTTATTTAATGGATGTAACTAACTTCATTTTTTCTATAAATATAAAGGATAAGCCAGAGGTGGAGATCATCCACTCTCGGTTTTCTTGTCTTTGTGTAATTAAGCAGTTGTAGTTGTGGTTTACTATGTTCTTGGTATATTCTGTATCTTTCAAGGCTTTTAATTATTTTCTGATATATAGAGAGGGGGATGGTTATACTTTTATTACCTTTTGGAAAATATTTTAATAATCAAAATGTTTTTTTTTGTTTTGTTTTCTTTTGTTTTTTGTTTTTGGTTAAGCTTGGCAATTCCTTGTTTTTATATTTATAAAAAGGAATTTCACACCACATATGTGAGATAGGTGGCCTTAACTTCCCCAATGGGAAACCAAGTCTGTTGGCCACCTATCCTCGTTATATGCCATCCAAAAATAGTAAAGTATCAGTCGCTCTAACAAAGCTATATATGTATCGGTTTCCTGATAAGATTCTATAGGTCTATCTAACATAAGCATGCATATTTAAAAGTAAATTCTACCTGAAAAAACAAAAAAAATGCTTAGGTAGCTACCTATTCCTATTGTTCTTCTGAGGTTGACTCAACCAATGTCGGGTCCTTGGCTGAGTCACTAGGCATCTCAGCTAGCTCGATGATGAAAGGGATGTGCCTTTGAATTCTATATAGGCAGATGTCTTGCTTGTGCAACAGGAATTGGATCGTTTGAAAATATTTTTTATAGTTAGGCATGTCCTAGAGGGTCAATGTCATCCCTACTAAAATTTTCTCCATTTCCTTCCCTATAAGGCTCTTCATGAGCCAATATAGATAGAGGGTCTAGCTAAATGGGTTATTCTTCCTCTAGTATTTCTGGGATCTGGAATTAAAACCCACCATTTCTCCATCTCCTCCTCGGATTCACCTTATTATTTAATTTCCCCCTCCTAATCTTCCAACATCTTGCAGATGTCAGCATCAGTTCCCTCCCTATAGGTTGTGGCCACTTCACTGATGAGGTGTTCTATAGGTTTTCCCCCTCCGTTTTGGTTCTGAGGTGCTTGGGTCATTTTCCTGAGTTGACTTCCGCTTACCTCTATCGCATCCTCTTCCCCTTACCGGTCAGGCCATCTCCACTTTGTCCCCTTCTTGTTCAAAATAAAGATGGATTAGCTCTTTGTGCCGTGCCTCATGCCTCTTTTGAATAGTTCGGTTGACCCACCCCTCATGCAGCCAAGCACAATTTCTTATGCTTTGGTGTGCCTCCCTGTTTCCCTCTGTCCATTTTTGAGTTTTCCGTCGAAGGTTTTGCCTTCCCATGCCCTCTGCAGAGTAAAGTTGTGTCTCTCCTCTACCTAGTAAAGCTACACCACTTCTCCGTCACTTGCTCTGCCATCGATCATGCATTACTTCTGCCTCAACACCTGCATTGTAATACAAATTCTCTTGAATACTCATAGGAGGAGCTTCCCATTTCCATACCCGGTCAATGCTCATGGCTCTCACAACCAGCCCATCAAGCCAGACCATAGTCACCCACATCCTATGTTGTTCTCCCTAGCCATCTACGCAATTTCCCTCCCATGGCATCTCCCAAACCTCCCATCCATAAACAAACAAATTTTTCAGATCAAGTGACTTGAAGGACCAGGAAACATACCCAAAAATTCTCTACTGATCCTGACAATGGTAGCTCCACCTACTTGCTCCCGGGCTCCTCCTCCCACCAATGTTCATAGTAATGCAATTGTCCCTGTCTCAAGTTTCTTCTATTTCCCACTCTATACTATCCTGTCGATTCACCTGTCCTTCCTTAGAAGCCTCACCTCCTACTTTGTCATCGCCATACCTAGCACCTCTCACATCTTCTCTTTTAGTCTGCATGCGAAAGGCCACCGTATCCATCACCATGAGTGTGTGGGGAGTGGTGGGTAGTTCCCTACCATTACGCCTAATAACTATCATTCCTTTCTGAAATCCCTTCCTTCCTCAAGCACGCACCCCGGTCGGGGGTATAATCAATTGGATTCCGCGTTTCCTAGCTTTTTTATGGTCTTGGCATAGGATGTCCTCTATGGCTTTAAGTCTGTCATCATTGGGCTGTAGTGGCCATAATTTTTCCAATGGGCCATGTTGCTGATTGCAACTCAGTTAGCCAAGAAGTTTGATGCTTTGCTCCCTTCCCTTCTTACATGTTTGACCATTATATATTTGAACTTGTGTATGAGCTCCCCTATTTCCTGGATGAGGCAAGTTGTGCTCCAACTTTGACTGGATTTGCGCCATTATGTGCCATTGTTGAGTTTCCTCATGGTGTTTATGACCAAGCTAGAATCTCCTTCCACTACCACATTTTGATACCCCATTCTTACAGCTACTCGTAGTCCCTATCTAGCTGCTGTGAATTTGGCCTCATTGTTTCTTATAATCCCACATGATTCTCCATACATGAGCCACGTGTTCGCTTGGGTATCTCAGAATATGACACCTACTCCTGTTATTCCCCAGTTCCCTTTTGAGGCCCCGTTAAAATTCAGTTTTATGAATCCTTCACCAGGTGTAGTGAAATGAATCGATATATTCATCATATCCATTTTCTAGACACTAAGGGCTACCATTTGCATTTTTAAGTTAAGTCCCCAAAGAATTATTGCTTCTTATGGAGGAACTTTCCAGTCTTCTGGGCTCCACTGATCTGCTAAAATCGTTTCCCTAATGTTTCTTACAATTCCTCCACAAACCTGTTCCTGGGATGAGGTTTTGTTTTTCTATATTCTGGGATTTTGTTCTTTCAATATGGACCAAAGGTTGAATCCCAAGGCCAAACTCAAAGCTTTGTTCAAGACTAGAGTTGAGAAGATATTGTTGCGCCATAACATGATTGTTTCCTTTATGTTGTGGTAGTCTCTATCCATCCTTCAGAAGACTCCTTGAAATTGGCCTAACTTATGATCCACAAATGGGCATGAATTCATCATATGCTCTATTTACTCTCTATATTACTAGCACATCCATCATAAGGATGGTCCGTGCACTCCCTTCTTATGTACTTGGTCCCAAGTAAGGATCCTCCATTTACATACTAGCCATAGAAACTGGGGAACCTTAGGCCACCACTCCCTTCCAGATTTTTTTCTAGAGCAGTGCTTCACAATCCTGTCCTTGTTCCGCATTTATTTCATATGCTTCTTTGGTGCTGAAGGTTCCTTTTGTTGAGTGACCCCATCTCAGAATATTTGGGTGAGTAATGATTGTTATTTTTCTTTTCTCATTTCTATAACAACCTAAAATAAACATGTAATTGATCAACTAATTAACATCAAGTTCAAACTATGAGTAGTACTTACCTGTAGTTGAAGTTTGCTTACCGGAACAATGTTTTGGGGATGACTCTCCACCCAACCGTAGGCTCAATTGCGCAAAGACTTGCTACAACTAGCCACCCCCGAGCCCTCAATCAATGTACTACTACCAATGACTCCTCTATCTTAGAACACCATTCTCCCAAGAGAATGAGTGATAGAATCTTGGAATAATGGAATGCCTCTAATCTTCCTCACCATCTATTAAATAGAGCAAACCTTAGAAGGGGAACCACATGCACACACTCCATGTGTCAATCATGCAACTTATTGCTTTCTTCTTTTATTCTTTTGTTTTTGCTTTTCGGTAGTTTTACTGATTTTTAGTGTTTTTCTTGTTTTATTTCTTTTATTTATATTTATTTAAAGCATGTAATTAATTTATTAATTTATTATTATTGTTAGGCTATTCCGACACATAGGAAATAGTTAAGTACAACTTGGTCTAGTATAGAGTTAGGTATAGAGTTAGGTAAAGTGTGTTTCTTTACCTTGTACATTTTGTAACTTACAATCCGACGGTCACGATATGTAGTGATCCGACGGTTCATTCTCTCCTCGGTATTACCGACACTTGATCCGTGGCTTGACACCCGATTGGTCCATGATTTCTATTTAAAGCGCATGGAGGGTCATTTGTAGGGTAATCCGTCTATGAGAGAAACTTATGTAAATTTTCATTCTTTTATTAATAAATTGCCTGAAGTGGCCGTGTTGGCTCACGCCGTGGACTGTTTTCCTCTTTAAGGGTTTTAACCATGTCAAAAATACTGGTGTATTGATCTGCAATCTAGTTGTGAGCGGTGTCCTTTGGTGTTTTGTCTGAGGAACTTACCTTGTACATTCCTACATGGTATCAGAGCTATTTGAGGGCCGCGTCCGTTGGTGATCCAAATCTGAAGCCGGTAGAACTGCATCCGATTATTGTTTCCCAGATCTACTGTTTCTGACTACTTTCGGGCCGAGAGGACTGCTCTATTGTGTTGGGAGCATTTGTTCCAGTGAGGAACCCCTTTCGTTTCACGCAAAAAGGTTTCCAGTAGCCCTAGCTGCGTCATTTTTAAGATGTAGAGGTATACAGTGTTTATTTGCAGTTTACAGTTATTTTCTCTCTGTTTATTTCGGTTTCGGTTTATTTAGCATTTTTTTTACCAGATCTATACCTTTCATTTCTGCGTATGCTCTTTGCCCTGCGACTCTGTGCGATCTGGGCAAATCAGAAACAGAAAGGAAGAATTTTTCTCATGTGTATGCTCTTTTCCCTGCACCTTAGTGTGATCTCGGAAAATCAAAACATTGAGGAAAATATTTAGTTTCCGGCTAAAGCTAACTTTGAGTCGCAAGGTTCATTTTTGAAAATATTTAGTTTTTTGGCTAAAGCTAACTTCGAGCCACAAGGTTCATTTTTTTTGTATGTCCGTGTTGGGTTTTGTGTTTTTTGTTTTGTAGGGAAAAAGAGCCTTCTCAAAGCAAGCACGCAACCCAAAGCAACAACCCCCCCCCCCTCTCTCTCTCTCTCTCTCAAAATTTTTGTATAGCTCACTTGCTGCAAAGCTAATTTATGAGAGTAGAGGTCTTGGGTTCAAGTCTCCATTTTTTGGGGGCGGATTTTTTTATTTCCGCACATTCCCGCACTTCGTCGGCGACTTCATCAACTTTTTTCAAAAAGCCATAACTTTTTCATCCGGAAGCTGTTTTCAGAGCCGTTTTTTTTAAACCAGCCTAATCTTTTGAGATATATCCATTGGAACACTTAGTTTCAGCATCTTTAGCTTTAGTTTCCGTTGAAATGGAAATTCAATACCAGGTTACCATTGACAGCACCAACTACTTCCAATGGTTGTCCTACATTGAGGATTTACTTAGAAGTAAAGGTCTCTACAGAATAACTGTAGAAATTTTGAATAATTTAACACATATTCACAGAGATTATCCTGATCATACAATTATAAGTGGAACATGTATAATACATAATCTCTTCTACGTTGATCATCAATTTACAGAAGCAGAAACATTCATAGGCACACATAGAAGCATCAATCAAACTCATTAACACAATATGTATCCCGGGGAAAGCATCTCGCTAAAAACCCCACACTATCTGTATATTATATTGATTAAATCATGAAACAATACAAAACATAATACTTCTCACAAGTATCTCCACCTGTTACACACAATACAGCTCAGATCTGATCTCCAAATCTATTCCACTGCTTGCCTGCCTCCACTGCTCAATACCTGCTCAAGAACTGATGAGAATGGCTTCCCAAACTCGTATTTCACCTCAAAATAATCACTCACACTTTGTTGGATGTGAGCAAAGGCTACAATACTGGGCAAATACGTGAGAAAACTCATTGGCATCCTCAATCCCTTGATTGTGCAAGATCTGGTGCACAACTATAGTCACAACTGATAGCAATTTGATTCTCTACCACCTGCCCTGTTGAACTGAACATGCACTGATATGCAACTGAGTTAACTGATGTATTCATTAGTTGCATCATGAGTTAATAATTAGTTTAACAACTCATCATTAGTCTATTTGCAATTAGACTAATTACAACTAGTTTAACTAAGTCAAACTGAACACAACTCCATCAACTCCACAATCAACTCCACCAAACTCAACTGATTGAGTTCTAACTGAAGTCATGCATGAAACAACTCAACTAACTCATAGGAAAAGCGTATTTCCTTCTGACAGCTGCATGTGCCACCTCTGTAGCTCAAACTGAAGTGCTCCAAGAGAATAAGATCAAGTTTATAGTCCAAATATTATTATGAGACAATAATATTTGACTTTTCTATTTTTTTCAGCCAATCTAAAAATAGACTTTGATCACTCAAACTTTGATCAAAAATAGAAGTCCATCTATTTTTCCCAACTTGACCAATCATCCATAAACAGCAACCTGCAATCCATAGACATGATCCATATGTCTAAAAATAGACATAGTCTAAAAATAGACTTGCACCAAAAATAGCCTGCGAGCCCACTTAGTGAAGGCGACTCTTTTCACTAAGCTCCATCATCTTGTTGCACTCTCAACAAGCATTTCTTGTTGCACACTTTTCAACACTCCCTCTCAACAAGAAAGGCTTCCTCTCAAACCCGATCCTGTAACTCTGGAATATTCTCCATGCAACACATCTGACCGGTCCACTTGCTCTGTCATCAAAGTCTCTGACTGCTATTGCCTCTGTCGACTGAAACTCTGCATCTCTGTGCTCTTCAGTATCTGATTGCTCTAGCCTCTATCACTTTGATCACTGACTGCATCCGTGCTGTTGCTGGTTCTATCTCCCAGCATTGCATCCGCACTGCACCTCCCAACTGACCTCCCTGTTGGGATAGAAACATCCTTTGATGCTGAAGCTCTACCTGCTGCTAACAAGTGCTCCCTCTCTGACATCTGCACTACTGCAACATCTCCATGCATCTCACACCATTGCACACCTCTCTGTGCCACCTAGCACTGTGCAAAACACTTATGCCTCTCGCATTGTTGTAGCCTGCTAGCTATGCGCTGTCCTAGGATTCCCTGCACTGTCACTCTCTCTGCCGCTCCATCCACATCTGTCTCTACCTAATCAGTCAGTTCCTGCTACTACACATTGGGGCTCCCATAGCAGGGTCTCAGCCAAGAGGTTGGGTACCTCAAGGATCCTGCCCCTCCTCCTTGGGACAATCAATCCACATCACCCCACCTCCTACCTGGAGGTATGGCTGCATGCGATCCCTCAGCCCAACTGGCTCGAAGTTTCCCCCTACTGGAGGTCTCTGGATGAGTAGATGTCTCTACTCGATCTCCTCTCAGCTTCCCCTGTTGTGGCTCCTCCACAACCTCCTGAAGTTGCTGCACCAATCGTGGCTCCTCCACAATCGTCTGAGACTTCTTCTAGCTCTGTATGTTGAGAGGTAATATACGCTCCCTCTCAACCACCAAGTCTCCATCAGTTGCCTCGCTGCTCAAGGCTTTGCATGCATCTTGAACCTCAAGAGCATACAGGTTCCTGACCCATGAACCAATCTCATGACAACGAAAGCATCTCACCTTCGACTTGTCAACCTTCTTCCCATCATTGGAAGAACTAGATTCGGAAAGAGAAACCTTCTCCTTCCCCTTCTTCGCCTTACTCGCTAAGGCACAGTTCTCCTCATCCTGCATGGATGAAGAACCGTCTCTGGTGCTCCATCTAATCTCCTCCTGCATCAAATCCGACCATAGTCGTTCCCAATTTGGCAGTTTCTCCCTTCCATTCACCGAGTCCTGGTAGCTATGCCAACTCTTAGGAAGGTCAAGGAGTGCTAGACTCGCCATCCTCATCTGACAGTCACCCCCACACTTCCCAGCTCATCTCGGCATTGGGTGAACTTCGTGAGATACTGGGGCATACTGTCTCCATTCTCACGCTGAATGTTTCTGAGTTTTATCTCTTGCTTTGGAATTAAATTCGAATTCCACCAGCACAAAACTCAACTGCTTCCGATCTAGAATTCGTGAGAACAAAGTGTTTCTTGTACAGAGATCGACTGTATGGGCATTCACCGGATATCTCACCTTCCAAAAGAAGGATGAATCCAGAGGCTACCTGGCCCGATTACAGACTCTGCCTGAAGAAATAAAATGTAAAAACTTTCTGAATAATAGATTCGATGATCAATCCTCGCTTGATATCCTGTAAAAATCTCTTCTACAAATCAAGCAGCTCCGATACCATGTAGAAATTTTGAATAATTTAACACATATTCACAGAGATTATCCTGATCATACAATTATAAGTGGAACATGTATAATTCATAATCTCCTCTACGTTGATCATCAATTTACAGAAGCAGAAACATTCACAGGCACACATAAAAGCATCAATCAAACTCATCAACACAGTATGTATCCCGGGGAAAGCATCTCGTTAAAAACCCCACACTATCTGTATATTATATTGATCGAATCATGTAACAATACACAAAATAATACTTCTCACAAGTATCTCCACCTGTTACACACAATACAGCTCAAATCTGATCTCCAAATCTATTCCACTGCTTGCCTGCCTCCACTGCTCAATACCTGCTCAAGAACTGATGAGAATGGCTTCCCAAACTCGTATTTCACCTCAAAATAATCACTCACACTTTGTTGGATGTGAGCAAAGGCTACAATACTGGGAAAATACATGAGAAAACTCATTGGCATCCTCAATCCCTTGATTGTGCAAGATCTGGTGCACAACTATAGTCACAACTGATAGCAATCTAATTCTCTACCACCTGTCCCTGTTGAACTGAACATGCACTGACATGCAACTGAGTTAACTGATGTATTCATTAGTTGCATCATGAGTTAATAATTAGTTTAAAAACTCATCATTAGTCTATTTGCAGTTAGACTAATTACAACTAGTTTAAATAAGTCAAACTGAACACAACTTCATCAACTCCACAATCAACTCCACCAAACTCAACTGATTGAGTTCTAACTGAAGTCATGCATGCAACAACTCAACTGACTCATAAGAAAAGCATATTTCCTTCTGACAGCTGCATGTGCCACCTCTGTAGCTCAAACTGAATTGCTCCAAGAGAATAAGATCAAGTTTATAGTCCAAATATTATTATGAGACAATAATATTTGACTTTTATATTTTTGACAGCCAGTCTAAAAATAGACTTTGATCACTCACACTATGATCACTCACACTTTGATCAAAAATAGAAGTCCATCTATTTTTCCCAACTTGACCAATCATCCATAAACAACAACCTGCAATCCATAGACATGATCCATATGTCTAAAAATAGACATAGTCTAAAAATAGACTTGCGCCAAAAATAGCCTGCGAGCCCACTTAGTGAAGGCGACTCTTTTCACTAAGCTCCATCATCTTGTTGCACTCTCAACAAGCATTTCTTGTTGCAAACTTTTCAACAATAGCCTCAGGCCAAGAAAAGAAACCGAAAGATGAAGATAAGGCTGCTAAATGGGAAAATAGGCAAGATCAAGCACATGGATTGATAGGGATGTCTATTTCTCCAGATCTTAGATTCCATATTGCAGAACCTGATACTCCTGATGAAGCAATGAAACAAGTCAATAAAGTTTTTGGGATTAAAAATGAACTTAGAGCCCATCAACTTGAAAATGAGTTGCTTACATTGGACCCTAATAATTTTTCTTGCATTGAAGATTTCTTGTCCAAGTTCAAGACCCTTAGATATCTCTTGGAAGATGTTAAGGTTAAGAAAGAAGATAGTAACCTTATCTATTCCATTCTTACTAAGTTGGGACCAGCCTACTCTGTGTTTGTTTCCACCTTCCATTCTACAAGAGAAGCCTTCATTTCTCAAGGAACAGACTACAAGTCCCCTTCCTTTGACTCTTTTTGTGATTCTTTAATAAGAGAACAAGAAAAACTCTTACACCTTGGTCTTCTTAATCTTGGAAACTCTTCCAGGAAAGCGTTAGCCGCCCAGCAGCAACCAAATTCAAAGAATCCTAAGAAGTCATATCCTAAAAAGAATGGTCCTAAACCAAACAAGGGTCCTAAGCAATCTCAGCCTCAAAATGAAAAATCATTTCAACAAAATGATAAGACAAATAAAAACAAATGGAAGAAGACTGATAGAAATTGCAACTTTTTTAATCGAGATGGCCACTTAGAATCCAAATGCTTTAAGAAGATGGAAGCCTTGGAAACAACGATGAAGAAACATAACATCCATTTGGAGCATTCTTCAACTTCAACTTCATCTTCAGGAATGGCACTTTCTGCATGTGGTTGTCAATCATCTCGGTCTGGTTATGCATTAAATGTATCTTCTTCTTCTCATTCTCATGAGTGGCTCATTGATTCTGGAGCTTCTTATCACATGGCCAAAAAGAAAGCCATGTTTTCTTCTTTAAATGATTGTAACACCAAGAATATATATGTTGGTGATGATAGATCTCTTAGTGTTGTAGGGACTGGAACTATTCATCTAGACAATGATCAGTTTAATGATGTATTATGTGTTCCAACCTTATCCTGCAACCTTCTATCTGTATATCAGATAACTCATTCAGGTGAAGGTAAAATCGTTGAATTTTCACCTCATGATGTTGTAACCAAGGACCTAAGAGATCCTAAACAGATTTTAGCTACTAGCATTGCTGATGATTCTACAAGGTTGTATAAGTTTCACAACTTTGGGTCATCAAATCTTCACTCTGTATTTGTTGCTCATAATGATGAAGTGAGCAAACTTTGGCATGAGCGATTTGGTCACTTAAACTATCGCTCCCTTCAGCATCTATGTAATGAAAATATGGTGACAGGTCTTCCTATGGTAGCTTACAGAGATGGTGTTTGTTCCGGATGTGTACTCGGAAAACATTATCGGGACAGTTTTGAAAAACGTGCCTCTTGGCATGCCTCAGCCCCTTCACAGCTTGTGCATAGTGATTTATGTGGTCCACTTCCAGTTGTTTCATTCTCTGGCTGCAAGTATTTCTTAACTTTCATTGATGATTTCTCTCGACACACTTGGGTATACTTCTTAAAACTCAAGAGTGAAGTATTTAACACACTTTTGGCCTTCAAGGCCTTTGTTGAAAAACAACCTGGACATCAAATTCTTAAGCTAAGATCTGATAATGGCGGAGAATATGTTAAAAACACATTTATCAACTTTTGCACTGAGAATGGAATTCAAATGCAACATACTGTTCCATATACTCCACAACAAAATGGTGTAGCTGAAAGGAAGAATCGCACCTTAAAGGAAATGGCTAATTGTATGCTACAATCTAAAGGACTTGGTCTTAGTTTTTGGGCAGAAGCAATTAATTGTGAAAATTACATAATAAATCGCACTCCTACTAAGGCTTTAAAGAATATCACTCCAGAAGAAGCATGGAGCTCAATCAAACCAGATGTAAGTCACTTTCGTGTTTTTAGAAGTGAAGCATGGGCCCATATTCCAGATGAAAAGCATAAAGCTTTAGAACCTAAGAGTGAAAAATGTACTTTTGTTGGATATTCTGAAGATGTCAAAGGCTATAGACTTATTCCATTTAAGTCCAAAAATGTTATCATTAGAAGAGATGTAAAATTTGATGAAAATATATCGGCCTGCAAGCCTAGTCCGGTGGATGTGCCACCTCTCCCTATCTCTTCTACTTTTGAAAACATTTCTTCTTCAGATGATGAAAGTGAGGATGACAATCCTCCCCCACCATCTCAGGATCCTCCTTCAGCTCCTCAGCTTCCAAAATGGGTTCGTTCTACTCGAGATGCAGCAGGTGATCTTGCTGGTGATCCTACAGATCAACGGCGCACACGTTCTCAGTTTGACAGAGCCTCTTCTTTACTGGCTCAAGCTCCAGTAAATTATGATCCTGACACCTTTGCAGAAGCTTCAGGCCATCCAGATTGGGAAGCATTTATGAATGAAGAATATCAGTCATTATTGGCAAATGATACATGGGATCTTGTTCCTCTACCAAAGGGACGAAAACTTGTTAGATGAAAATGGGTTTACAAAACCAAGTATGGACTAGATGGGACAGTTGATAAACATAAAGCTCGTCTTGTTGGTAAAGGTTTTTCATAGGTTAAAGGCATTGACTACACTGAAACCTTCTCCCCTGTTGCCAAAATGAATTCTATCCACCTTGTTCTTTCCCTTGCTGCCTCATTCAAATGGGAAGTCCATCAGATGGATGTTAAATCTGCCTTCTTGCATGGGGACTTGCATGAAGAAATCTACATGGAACAACCCATTGGCTTCATAAAAACAGACTCCAGCCTTGTATGTCGGCTTAAGAAATCCCTTTATGGTCTCAAGCAAGCTCCTCGAGCTTGGTATGCCAAAATGGATAGCTTTCTTTTAGAATCTGGCTTTTCTAGGTGTCATTCTAACAATACTGTCTACACCAAGAAAGTGGGCAAGTCTCTTATCATTCTTGTTCTTTATGTTGATGATCTTATCCTTACCGGTAGTGATCCCAACCTTATAAACCATGTGAAGTCCAGCCTTAAAAAGAAATTTGAAATGACAGACTTAGGACACTTAGATTATTTTCTCGGTCTTCAAGTCTTGCAATCCAAGGAGGGTATTTCCCTTTCCAGTCCAAGTATGCTTGTGATATTCTACGCCATTTTCACATGGAAAACTGTAAGCCAGCCCCTTCTCCCTTCCATTCTGGAGTCAAAATTTCAGTCACTTGTACTTTTCCTGAAGTTGATGCTACCTTATACCGTCAACTTGTAGGAAAACTTCTGTATCTAACCCATACTCGACCTAACCTTTCCTTTGCCGTTGGCCTTGTTGCTCGGTTTATGCAAAACCCATGTGAAAGTCATTGGAAAGCAGCTAAAAGAATACTTTGTTATGTTCGAGGTACAGTTCAGTTTGGGATTCATTACAGTGCCAAAGCATCTCCTCTATTGGTTGGTTTCACTGATTCCGATTGGGCTGGTGACCCTGATGATTGGAAGTCTACTGCAGGTTATGTGTTCACTCTTGGTTCATGACCTATTACATGGGCTTGCAAGAAACAAGGTGCCATTTCTCTTTCTTCTGCAGAAGTAGAGTATCGTGGTGCCGTAGAAGCTAGTAAGGAAGCCTTGTGGCTTCGTCAGATCCTGTCAGAGTTTGGCTTTCAGCAGCAGCATCCGACTACACTTTGGTGTGATAATCAAAGTGCCATTCAGCTATGCAAAGATCCAATCCAACATCAGCGCAACAAACACATTGAACTGCACATGCACTTCATCAGAAAGCTCATCCATGACCATGTTCTTGAAGTGAAATATTGTTCAACAGATGATCAAGTTGCAGACATCTTTACAAAGGCTCTCACAGAGGCAAAGTTTACTAAACTTCGATTTATGTTTGGAGTTTAGGAAATTGTCACTAAGGGGGGATAGGCTCTAGTGCCTCCTTCCTTCTCCTATTGTGTCATATTTGTAAATCCTTCAATCCTATCCCAAGTTGTTCTTAAGGGGGGATGTTAGGATATTCCAACACATAGGAAATAGTTAAGTACAACTTGGTCTAGTATAGAGTTAGGTATAGAGTTAGGTAAATTGTGTTTCTTTACCTTGTACATTTTGTAACTTACAATCCGACGGTCACGATATGTAGTGATCTGACGGTTAATTCTCTCCTTGGTATTACCAACAATTGATCCGTGGCTTGACACCCGATTGGTCCATGATTTTTATTTAAAGCGCATGGAGGGTCATTTGTAGGGTAATCCGTCTATGAGAGAAGCTTATGTAAAATTTCATTCTTTTATTAATAAATTTCCTGAACTGGTTGCGTTGGCTCAAGCCGTGGACTGTTTCCCTCTTTGAGGGTTTTAACCACGTCAAAAATACTGGTGTTTTGATCTGCGATCTGGTTGTGGGCGGTGTCCTTTGGTGTTCTATATGAGGAACTTACCCTATACATTCCTACAATTATTATTATTTTTCTTGTTTTATTTCTTTTGTTTATATTTATTTAAAGCATGTAATTAATTTATTAATTTATTATTACTTATTATTTTATTTATTTTTTATTTTTTATTATTTATTATTTAATATTTATTTATTATTTTTATTATTTATTATTTATTATTAAGGGACATTACATACTTCCCCACTTTAAGGAACTTCGTCCCGAAGTTAAGTTGAATTATTTATTATTTTTATTATTTATTAATTATTGTTAAGGGACCTTACATTTATTTTGTTATTTATTACATCGTGTAACACTCTCGGCACCCTCTGCTGAGCTAGTATAACTAGCAAGCATCGAAAGTTTCACAACACCCTGGAAATCCCAAGGAATCTCTGTCCTTTTTCCCACTTTCTAAATTAGGCATAAGGCTTCCATTTTCAGAATCAGGGATAAGCCTCCTTAGTCTATATCCTAGTCCAAGGCTGGCCCCAAGGGTCACGTCTGACTCAGACCTCATCTACCCCAAGGAAGGCATTCAGTACAGTGCTCAATGTCACCGAGCATCTCGCAAGGTTGGCCTACTCCCTCCACAACTCACTAAGGCACATAACCCCAGGCATCGAAGTCCTTACACCACCACCAGACTTCGGCATCCCAATACAATACTAGGCACCTAGCCTAGAACATCGGGCACTTGGCCTCCTCAAGATGGTCCCATAGACCTACAAGAGATATCCATCAAGAGATACACAAGACAAAGGAACCACTGGCATATGTAGTGTTGATTGAGTTTGTCCCCAGCCCATATGGTGTTACTTATTCTCCTTCGTGCATATGGGCTCGCACGAGCTCATCAAATAAACCAACCCTCTTGGCCCATTTGTGGACTCCTGTGAATCAGCACACCTCAACATGCAACCAATGCATTATTCATACCATCATAGTATTATAGAAAATAATCCACATGCCAAGTCTTGCATGTCATCATGAGAACATTCATCATTGTTAATCACAACATTATGAATAATAACGAACTGCATGCTCATGCATGTCATAAATTTGTATGCAACCATCACATGCTTCACCTTATGAAATACCCTCATAAGTTATAACATCAACATCACAATTACTATGCCACAGTATGCATATCATATCCATCATGAGTTTTTAACATTAAATACCTATCATCACATAGTAAATGAATATGTCAGTATACCTTGACATAACATCATAATACCTATGCATATCATAATCATCATAAGTATACATCATCACTATTGTAACAACTATATAAATTTGAACCACATTGGCATGATCACCCTCATACCATCATGTCATGAAACATCATCAATATGAGAAACATCTCAATATTTATCAAATATAGAATAATACTCTATAAGAATTCTTATCATGATTCATCAGAAAAATCAATCTCATTTACTTGTACAAACTTTGAATACCAACTATGAAATAAGATTATTCAACGTATCCCTAGGATCTAGGTTATCTTACCTATCTTATCAGTGTCATGTTTTCATCAAGTTGTCAATTACTTTTCAATAATCATTTCCACTTCTTTCAACTAGGAAGTTGATCATTTACACCATCGGTATAATCATCTAAGTACATCGTTAAATTTTACATGAGCCTCATCATCTTGAGTCTTAATCTCTCATCATATATTCTTCCTTCCCCAAGGAAATTCTGGTGAAATTCATTGTTTAAGATATTATTAGTTATACAATCATTATTTAAATCATCTATCTCAAACTTACAATCCCTTGATTTTACATCCATTTACCCTTTGACTTACCAATTCCACTACCGCTATATGCAATTGCATATAAACACTAGGTCTTTATGATTTAATTTTATATCATGCTTAGTTGACTTATACATACATCACTTAACAATTATCACAAAATATTTTCGTATCTCGTCAAGTTCCTATCTCAATACCACTTGATTTTTTATCGTAAATTCACCCTTCTTCAAGTTGGAGAAGAGATTCTTGCTCATTAAATAATATCTTTATTTTATATTTTGAAATAGTTGGAAATACTACTACCATCATTGTCCATGAAAAATTTAAATGTGTTGTGGAAACAACCTCTTTTAACACTATCGGAACAAAACTTGATAAGTTTCTCTATGTGAAGCTCTACTCATGAAATAATGAGTGCAAATCGGTTAAGTACAACCTCTGTTAATTGACTCTCACTTCTTTTGTCAATATGTACACAATCCCTCTCAAGGTATCCTTATAAAATTCTAGCAACATTCCTTCTACAATTCAACTATTCAACTATGTAGATCATCACTATGACCATTACCAATCATGTTTCTTGGTCCACTCATCAATACCCTTAAAAGAACCTTCTTCTTGATAGAACATCTCTTCATTTCCTCCTACCAAATATTTATAGATATATTTTTATTTTTTCTCCTAGTCTTAATTTCCTAATATTCCATGTCTACTAGCTTCAAAAATGGAATTTCTTCACTTCATTCTATTTTATTAAATTGACTTTAATTTCTCACCTCCAGTCATTGTGGTTTCTTTTCCTCCTCTCTTAAAAGCATAGCATTGATACACTTTGGAAATGTTGTTACTATTCCCAACTTGGGTAATACCCTATAAACATATTCATTAAGATGGCTACCAAATAAACATGTAATCCGCTAATCATTTTCTGTTTTAAGACACCAACCTAATAAAATTGCCTGATCATACATCTTGTTATACATAATTCATGCATATAGTTAGTCACCTATGGAAAAATTTACAATGTGGCTCTCCCATTAGAGGGAAAAACTATTATAGATGTTGTCATGCACACCACTTATCAACTCCAATTCATCAATTTTATTACGAATTTACTTCTTTAATGTATGTCATCATACCTTCGAGGTTCCCTCAAAATGAACTTCATTATTACCATGATTATTCAACTTCATTAATTGATTGCCAATATTTTCTTCTTTATGTGCATCATCCTTAAATAGACCTTACAGTGATACCTTTATAGTCCCAAGTTATGATTATACCAAACTCTTCGATTATGTTCTAAAATAGGTTGCCTCTTCTTACTGATTTCTTACCCTTGTTGTGACACTTCCTCTCAACCACCATAAGTATCTAGCTAGCACCAAGTTGGCCATAATCACATGATCTATCATTAGATACTGTCCTTAGAAAATTTGCAAGTTTTTCTTGTTTACTTTTCCTTAAACAACTTTATCCAATATATGCAATTAACCTTGAATCATGAAACTTCATGTAATATTATGCTCAACATCGTAACAGTTAATTAAACTAAACTGAAATCATAGTGTACGATTTAGGTGTATCATAAAGTTTAAACAATAAAACATGATTTAGATGCTCCATAAAAAAGTGTCTGGCTTAGCTAAGTAAGCACTCCTACTTAGTTCATCACATCTTAATCACCAAGGATTTGTTGTCATTATTAGAAGATCCTATTCAGATAGTTGTGTTCTTGAAATAATAGACCAGACAAATGCCAAGAAAACTACTATCCCTAAAGGACAATGAGAACAGTAATCCAACCCAAATAATTAGTGAATAACATGATCAACATTCAAGGAATGTTATCTCTATGTTTTTAGATCAGATTGAAACCATAAAATAATGAACAAATGCAAGTGAATAACGATCATCTAAAGGTAATAAGATATCAATGTTTATACCATTTTTGAATTGGAACAGATTTAACTATTTTAAAGCACTCCAAATGGTGACAATATTACAAATGTCAACATCAATTATCCAAATACTTTAAGCACTATGTAAACGGTGTTGTAAATGAACCGGTGGGGAGTAGTTAAGAAAATACACCAGTATTAAAGACTTGTTCCTCCACAAAACATGCCAGTATCAATAGTGCTCAAAAATTTTAGAGAAAATGCCATCCAATGTGGATTGAATCATGTAAGTTGGTGTATTGTTCAATCACAAGAAATGAATGTTTAGGATGTGAAAATAAGCTGACAGACAGAAAAAGTTGTCATCACTATATAGAGGGAAATACTGATTAACAGTTGTAGAAGAAGAGATTTTTGTAGAACACAGGTGTAGAAGACTCAACATTAAAAAACTATTATATTTTCATTTTAATCTAGAAGTAAGCAGTGGAAAATTTCAGACATTAGACTAAAAAATTTACTTTTGAAATTATATGTCATACCAATATTAATTCTACAGATTCATGACCTTTATGTGCTAGGATAAATTGAAATTATGTGTTGTAGAGTGAAATATTTTGAGTATCTGTTTTAGCAATCATAACCTATGTTAGCAGAAAAATTAAATGGTCTGCCTTTAATAAAATAAATCATTAAACAAATTTATTGAGTGTATTATGATCATTAAATGATTACTCTAAGGTATTTAAGAAATTAAACAGCCAAGGAGATATTCCAACAGAAACACACCATAAACAAGAAGAGACACCGGCCACCTGACCCAAAACTGGATCGGATGACTGGGAAGGTTATCCCTCCCCAAAACACAAAATAAAATCTTTTTATTAATAAGATGGCCCACTTGCAAGCACACTCGCGGAGGTAATGCCATATCAAACCCTTAACAAAGCTTTAATAGCTATTGGGTTTTACATTCATTAATTACAACATAAAGAACGAAACAATACCAGGAAACTCTGAACAAACCTATTGGCTACAATATATTTTAGCTATAATGATTTTAGTGCTTTGAATTCTTGACGAGAGAAGGAGCTTCTTTTGGTGCTTGGGCTTTCAACAAATATGCACATCATTTGAGGTAACCTTATGGATCATTTTTATCTACAAATAGCTGTAACATGGATGCTACACAAAGAGATTACACAAACCTAAATTCCAAAGCTTTTTCCACCAAAGAGTCGTACTGACTTGTTGTTAATTTGTGATTTATTAATAATATAAGCAATTAAAGAGTGTGATCCGTAAAAGCTAATGAATTGACAATAGATAATTTTACCATTAAGTCGTTAAAAGAGTGTGCTATGCAATAAAACAATCATAATAATGGAGTAAAGAGATCAACTTGCATTTAAATTATAGATTTTCTGTGAAAGGTGGAAAACAATTTAGCACATGCAAATAAGTCCAAAATACCAATAACCAATATTTTTTTTTAAACTGAAAAGGAATCCAAAAATAGGAATTTATTACTAGACCCGACAATACCAAAATCCAGTGGTCTGATGGTGGTGGTTGAGGAGAGGTAAGTGAAACCTAATCTAGTTCAGATTTCAAGATCACTTCGAAAGTATCACTATAATTATTCATTTTTTTATGTTGAAAGTATGACTGTAATTCTTGATTTTTTTATGTTGATTGCAGATTCTAGAATATTTTTTATATTGATTTCAAATTTAAAATATTTAGAAAATTTGAGTAAACAGAACAAATTCAACTATTTTACTTTATTCTATTCATTAGAATATTTTGACTGTAATGGAGATTCAGATATTACAATTTAAAATGTATGGTGCAAACAACAGTCACTCACTATGAAATTGTGAACCACAAATCCACAAATTGATTAAAAATTTGATTAAAAAATTGTTAGTTTTCACATCATAGCTCCATTTATTCCCATAAATAAAAACCATAGGAACGTGATTGGGTTACCTGTCTAGGTCATACCTTCAATAAATCTCCATTAAGTCACATGTTCATACGCCAAAAAAACATAGGCACATGATTGGTGGCTTGTCATGAAATCTGAATGATACATAGTAACTTTATTGCTAAGAAAAACATAGGAACATGAAATCTGAATGATACTCAGGACCACATTGCCAAATTCAAAACATCAGACCCATCGTTACATGCTCAATCAAAGCCAACTACTTCCAATATGAAAGGGAGACGCATGAACCTGGCACAGATGATAGAATAAACCTTGAATTAAACTGAGATTTATTGAAGACCATTCCAATTAATTAAGTGAATGTGGCTCCTAGAACTCCAATATATTATTTTTGGGGAAATTGGTAGATTTATGATATTCTTTAGATATTTCACCTACAGTTTAACTATTTTTTTTTTTTTTTGCGTTACATTAGAACACAATTTTCTGTAAGTTTCATAGGATCAAATCTACAAAAAAAAAAAGATCACCAATTCCCAAAATACAAAAGATCAATCAAAGGGTTTTCTATGAACAAAAACTGGAAAGACAAGATGAAGGTCTTATGATTAACTATTCATCAGTAAGCATTTGTTTGAGTCTCATTTTCCTTTGTATAAAACATCACAAACCACGTTTTAGAATTCAAAGTGTTGATTTAGTAATTTTATTGCACCCTCAAATCCCATTTTTTAACTGTCGTACTCCAAGAATTTTCCCAATATCACACATGATAATAATGTAGGAAAGAGCTCTAAGACTCCTGTCAAAAGCCAGAAGCCAGTGCCAATTCCAAATCAATTCTTCAGTTGCACATTGTCAATATAATTGAAGCCATAAAATCCTGCGGACAACCAATTCCCTAGAGTTCGGTCTAAAACATGTGTTTTTTCACCAACTAAATGGTATTTTGCATATACCTTCCATCAAATATGCAACATATATATGCTATGCATGGTCATTCAAAACCTACATCCTCAATGCTGAATAAAACCTTGTCAACATATGACATTTTCTGAATAACCATTTATTAAAATGATTCTAATATCACAGAGACCAGGTAACTGCATAGCCCTCACCACCTATATTATCATTCCATCAAAATCCGAGGGTCCAGAAATAATAATAAAAAATCAAATGGTTTTAAAACAAAATTCTAAATCCAATCCATGATCCAACCTAACTTTGTTTTAGCTATTTCCGACCACTTAGTGATGAGCAAAGAAACAAATATTGAGTTTATGGTAAACAAATTTTGAACTTCAGTGTAATGAGAAATTTTTTGAAACAATATTATCTGTGTAGATGTAAATTCATGCCACAAAACTTGACTTTGATGCTTGAGCCTAACTGTATCAAATTCCAAGGTGTAATGAACCCTCTGTCAAACATGAAATTATGTCCTCGCAATTAGTTAAGTCGTGCTCATGTATGATAATCACATGTCAAATTGTGGCAATGTGAAAGATGAAATTTGGTTGATATTGTGTCAAAATATATGGCAAAACATGCAAAGGATTTATAAGAGTCCAAGGCAAAAAAGTATTTGCATTGGAGTCGAAGTAGAAATTGTGGGAATTTATACTATATTTCTGGTCAGTACTCAAGATGTGGGTCAAGTTGGTCAGTCAAATGAAGTAAATTGTCTGGAATATTGAAACACCAATCAATGAAATTGAAATAGGGAGAGAAAGCAAATCCTTGGCCTAATGGATAAGGTGCTAAATTGACCGAGATTGTGGCATATCTGACACAATTTTCTAATGTTGACAATCGATGAATTCCATTTACTTCATTCTTGGAAACTTCTAGAAAATGAAAGATTCGTGGACCGAGACGACACAAACAAATGAAACATCTCAAGTCTTGGCATCAATAACAATTTCCAAAAAAAAAAAATACAGTACGTCGAGAGAAATCAAAGCACCTGAAGCTTGCTTTTGTAAATAACTCTGGCAAAATCAAAATAAAGGAAGGGATTCGGTGTCCTAAGCATAATTGATAGAATAGAAAGAGTTGATTTTTAAAAATATTAAGAAATGAATCAAATTAACTGCATGACAATAAAAAAAACATTTCAGATGTCCAATAGTAATTTACAGATGAAATTCATGTAAGTTTTTAAATTAGTCTACATAGCTGCTTGACTAACTACAGAACGGATCTAAGTGAACTTGAAGAAACGTGCATGAAGAAAAGAAATTATATTAACAGATTAAGTAAACATCATTATCAAGTCTGTTTGACATGCACCAGATTAACCCCTGCATTGATATATTGAATGGCAATGCAACTGAATGCAAATATGCAAAGCAAACCATTTTCTTGACCTGCTCAATTTAGCCCTGATAGAGTTCATCGATCTGAGAGAATCATTTGGTTATTTTTCTATGAGTGGAGTAATCTGTTATAGCACTCCGCTTTCACAGACCAGGCAATGCCCAGTTAAATAAGCCATTTAAATTCAAAATCACATGGGTTTTACACTTGGCACCCTTAAAAGCACAAGGGAGAAGCATGTTACCAGAGAGACCATAAATGATACAGCATCCCCCTTTCCTCGGCAAGGCAATGACCAATTAGGCGCATTTAATAATAGAAAAACTTAATATATAAACAAATAAATACATCTCCCATGATAGTAGTATATATCAAGAAATAATCAAAATTTTCTACATAAAAATGCCCATAGGCCCTAAATGTTTGAGCCTAGCTCTGATACCATATGTAACAATCTAAAATAAACATGTAATTAATCAACTAATTAACATAAAGTTCAAACTATGAGTAGCAATTACCTGTGGTTGAAGTCTGCTTACCGCAACAAGGTTTTGGGGACGACTCTCCACCCAACCGTAGGCTCAATTGCACAAAGACTTGCTACAACTGACCACCCCTACTACAACCAGTGACTCCTCTGTCTTAGAATACCATTATCCCAAGAGAATGAATGATAGAATATTGGAATAATGGAATTCCTCTCATCTTCCTCACCATCTATTAAATAGAGCAAACCTTAGAAGGGGGACCACATGCACACACTCCATGTGTCAATCATGCAACTTACTGCTTTCTTGTTTTATTTATATTTATTTAAAGCATGCAATTATTTTATTATTTTATTATTATTACTATTTTTGTTGTTTTATTTCTTTTGTTTATATTTATTTAAAGCATGTAATTAATTTATTATTTATTTATTTATTATTTTATTTATTGTTTATTATTTAATATTTAATATTTAATATTATTTATTTATTTATTATTTTTATTATTTATTATTTATTATTAAGGGACATTACAATTTCTTTGTCGAATTCTATCCATTTCTCTATCTCTATACTCTAACCCCAGTCTTCTTTTTCCATCTTCTCCAGTTTCTTGTCCCTTGCCCTTCTGTCCAGAATTGTTCTACATATTGAATATTTTTGTCATTAGTAAATAGTTAAATATCTCAAAGGTCTTACGTATCTATAAGTCTTTCTCTTTGCTAACATGATTCCTACCAAAATCTTGTTGTTGTGCCATTTCATATTTCCTAGAAAGCATACTAGGTAATGAGATTGCGATTTTGGTTTTCTAAGTTCCATATGGCCAATCCCTTGGGTGGATCTCTGTATCATAGGATTTCTTTAGTTCTCTCTAGCATATTATAATTTATTGTCCATATTTGTTTCCATAGGTCCCTTCCTCCCCCTGACCATATCAACCACAGTTTAGCTCCCATTACTTGGTTTTAGGTATAAGGGTCTCTTAGGCCTAGCCATCCTTCCATCTTATTTTTTTCAAGCCCTGCCAAGATATAAGGGCCCATTTTTCCTTCTCTTTTGCCCCTCCATAAAGGAATTTTTTAAATATATCCACCATTTTAATGCAAGCCCCCTGAGGGGCTGCCATGCTTGATAGTTGGTATATTGGTATTGACTGCAATACTGCTTTGAGGAGGACTGTTCTACCGGCTAGGTTGAGGGATTGGAAGTCCCAGCTTCCCAACCTTCCCTAGATCTTTTGGATAGTTTTTTGCCACCCTGCCATTTTTAGGGATTTTTCCGATAGAGGCATACCTAAGTATTTAATCGGGAGATTACTTGTATTGAACCCCAACATCTTAGCCAAATATGACTTTACGTTCCTTTGAGTATTGAAGAAGAAGGTACATGTTTTTTCATTGTTTATTTGCATCCTTGATGATTGCATAAAGATGTTCAGGATTTCTTTGATTCTACGGGCTTCTCTGAGTGATACTTGGCAGAAGAGCATGATGTCATCCATGAATTGTTGGTGTGTTATTTCAAGGTCATTCTCACAGATCCTTAAGCCTTTCATCCTAGATTCCTGAGCTTCCTTCTTAATGTATCTGCCCAGGACCTCTGCAACAATAATGAACAGAGAAGGAGACAAGGGATTGCCTTGTCGCAGTCCCCGAGTAGGATTAAAGGTTTGGGTAGAAGTCCCCTTTAGCAAGATAGAGAATATAGGGGTGGATATCATAACACTTATCTAGTTAATCCATCCGGGGTTAAACCAATAGTCTCTCAGGATACTTCTTAGCTACCTCGTGTTGGCCGGATAAATCGATCTTGCGGACAAGGCAGATCTCCCTAGTATCAAAAGATATCTAGCAACAGGCAGGACATGAAAATCTACCTTTCTCTAAACATATTTTGATTCATTAATAAAAACTATAGAGGTGTTTAGACCCTACCTTAAGTCCAATGCTAGATTGTAGCAGCCATCCTTCAACCGTCCGAAAGAGTTTCCTTTTGAGAACCTCCAATCACAAACAAGCACACATCAAATAACACCTACATAACTAATATGATAAATCATGTTCATTATGGTGATCAAGGAATCCATAAAATAAACCATAAAACATAGCTTGTTGAGAAAAATAAATTTATTTGTATTAACTTCGAAATAGAAGAACCTTACAAACTTTGGTGCCTTGATGTTGTACAAGCTCTTCCCAGGGTCCGAAACAAGAATCTCCTCTACTTTGACAAGCCTCACACTCTTCTAAATGAGATTAAAGAGGTATGTAATCTTTCCTCACAAAAGCTCAATTAGGAAGACTATGTTCCAGCAGCATTTCACCTCAAAAATATTCAACTTTTAACCTCCCAAGTAACCAACCCAATGCTTCACTTTATAGTGCAAAGGAAGGAGGTTACAGGTCCACCTATGAAGGGATAGAGTCCTCCTTCAAATGGATAAGCTCCTCAGATCAAGGGGTTAGATCCTTAAGGTATGGGATGCATGAACCTTAAAGGAGCAAACTTGCCACCTCAAGATTCCTTCTAGAAGGTTCTAGAAATGACTCAAAGTGATTTTTTAAGAATATACTTGCACCTTTTTGACTTTTACAGGGATCCGCACCAATTATACAGAAACAAAGAGGTCAGGTGCGCAGGGGAGATGACCTTTAGGTGTGGGACCGAAGGTAATGCTAAGAAAAAGTGCAGAACCAGAGTTTTATAGACTTTTGAGGGCTTTCTCTTATTTTCAAGGCTTGATATGAAGAACTGAGGCTTAAGACTTGCAAAGAAGGAAATTATGAGTGGTAATGGACTCACACAGATTGCAGAATGTCAAGGTGACAATTTTTTGTGCAACAAATTTCCCCCTAAAGTGCGAAGTCTGTAATAGATGAAGATAGAAGTCTTTCATGTACGAAGAGTGAAGTACTTTATCATTTCAAGGATCATCCTGTGGACACCCCAGTTAGAACCTGTAAAAACATTCAATGCAAAATATATATGTGAACATAACATCACTGAGGTAGGCATTCCGCTCAAATCAAAACTGACTAGAAAACTAACTAAACTACTCTGATACAGGAATGATTTTGTAATACATCACGAGTATAGACATATGTAGACACAGTATGGATGCGGCCATCTGTTCATGAATAGTCCACTGTATAATGAATAAAAAGATTCCTCACAGCCTGGATGGTGGAAACTAGATCTAAGGTCTTGATTTCTGCTTCCCAAACTAGTACGATTCTATCCATGTGAATGAATGTGTCAAAGTCAAACATGGTAGAAACCACTTGATTACCAATCAATGTTGTGAACTATTAACAAGTGTGAGAGAAACCGCCAGTAATGTCAATGGCTCTCAAAGTACTCAGTACAATCCATGAAATGTGAATAAATGAGTTGATGTCGAACATGTCATAGAATCCTTTGATTGAAGGTCAATGATGCAACCTGTCATCGAAGGCGAGAAAACTGCCATTAGGGCATGCAGATTCCAAGGTACTGACGATTTATAGATCATCTTTCTAGATAATGAGCTGAAGTTGATAGAAAGTGATCTGTCGTAGGCAAGCCCACAACACAAAATCATAGATCAAGTTTTGAAGAAATGTATTTGGAAAGGACTAACTCAGGGATGGTCAAAATGAATGACAGATATTTTGCAAATGAATGGTTTATTTGAACTGACCTCTTGAACACATAATGACACTGTAGATGGCTTCGTGACAATTGACCCAAAGCTAATACCCAGAAACCAGCTGAAGACTTTCAATATGGTTTGATGAACTGTTAGGCAAAGGATTTCCCAACCCAGGTAAACAAAAATTGTCGTGTTCAAGAGTGGTTGACGACTTTTTATAAAACACAAAGTATAACAAATAGGTTCATTTTTCTCTCTTTTCCCCCACCATTTCTGGAAAGTACCTATTTATTTTTTAGAGGCTTGAGGAGAATAAAATTTTCTTGTTTATAAGCTCACCCTTTGGATGAGTCCAACTTAGTTTAGGATTTGAACCCTAAGAAGGAGTGGTTCGTTCCAGTTTAAAATTGAACAGGTCCTTTACCATTAAATTTTAGCGAGTCCAGTATAGGAAAAACTCAGTGTTTATCAATTTTAGGGAGTCAGAAGAAAAACTTAAGAAAACTCCATGGGTGTCCCTTTTCGTAAATTTGTGTCCCTCAAGCTTGAAAAGGTATAAAATAATACTTGAGAGAATCGCTTGACCATTACGATCAAGGAGTACTTTTCATAATTAGTGGTTCCGATATGAAAAATTAAAAAATAGATCGAAGAAACGTCATTTTATAACTAATATCGAACATGAAATGAAAAAAGTCGGGCCATCTGTTCATGTTTACACAGTCAGAAAAGAGCTGAAAGTGGACCGCCTTTTTAATTCTGTTTAACGAGTTAAAAAGGAAAAAACTCGGCAAGCTTTTCATATTTTACGAGTCAGAAAAGAGCTTAAAGAGGACTTGTCCTAGAGGAACGAGTGGTATAAAGGGTAGCAACTGGTTCCGGCAATGGAGGAACTTCTCAAAACATGTAATGGTTAAGAGGCTGGCTAATAAAACCACTCATTGCTACAGTCCCTCAGGAAGGGTAAACAACCAAGTGAAAACATATGATCAGCTAGAGAGATGGTGGTGATGGAATGAAAACAACCAAGGCTCATCTAAAAAAATTTAGTGGATAAAGACAGAAATCACAAGATTTAAAGGTATAGGTTCATTTTTATACAAGCTTGAACCATAGAGAACTCTACTTGGATTTAGTTTCATGTTTACACAAGCTTGAAATGAAAAACTATGCTTGCTATAAGTTTGCATGCCCCCAGAATAATGATGCAAATCGAGGTACATGCCCTCCAAGCTTCATTGCATTCAACCAGGTGGATGGAATGAAGGTTCACTTTCGAAATCTTGGAAAGAATCAACTTGGAAAAGGAGTTGTTTCATTTTTTAATGAGATTGGCACAGGAAAAGAACTATCCTCAAAACCCTTGTTTCATTTTTAAACGAGCTTGACACAAGACAAGGAAATATGCTCATGACTCCTTGTTTCATTATTTAACGAGGTTGAGACAGGAAGAAACTATCCTCACTGACTCCTTGTTTCATTTTTTAACGAGGTTGAGATAGGAACAAACTATCCTCGCTACTCCTTGTTTCATTTTTTAACAAGTTGTAGACAGGAATAAACTATCCTCACTACTCCTTGTTTCATTTTTAATGAGGTTGAGACAGGAATAAACTATCCTCGCTACATCAAATTTCATTTTTTAACGAGGTTGATATAGGAAGACAATATCCTCACGATAGGTCAGGAATCAGAAAACAATTGTACCGCCTGATATGCACTTTCAAAGGGATTCAAAGGCATCGTGCCGTCAAATGAATCCACTTCGGAATCGAAAGGTACGATCCAAGGATCATCAAAAGCAATAGTGTTCGATGAAGTCATATGAATAGTTGCAATAGAAGGTGATATGTTAGGAGGAGGGAAGCAAAAAGTTCCTAGTAAACCAGAATCTTTAATCAAACCTACCCCAATGTCCTTGTAAGGGATAGCTGTTTTACCGACATGTTGAACACTATTAGTAGAGGTTGGGTCAAATGAGAAATAACTCAGCTGGTCTATCATAATGATCTATCTGTTATGAGGAAACTTAATAAGCCGAAAGAGCGATGAAACAATAGTAGTCATAGCATAAGACCAACTGTGACCCAAGAGTAGGTTGTAATCTAGAGGGGCATCAATCACTTCCACATCTAGATTTACAGTTTTTCCTTCGATCCCTATAGGTAAATCTTCCAAAACACCAAAAGGATGGAACCCTTGGCCATTAAAATCCTTTAGAATTGTCGAAGACTGATTGAGTGTAGGAGAACCAAGCGATTTCCAACACTAGATCAAAATAATACACGTAGAAGCTCCCTCATCAATCACAGTCCGAAAGCAAGTTTTTTTTTTGACTAACAATGGAATCTAGAAAGCCACTTGATGAGGGAGGTGGGGTGTATTATTTTTAAATCGAAGATTAGAAGGTTCGAATCTTGAAGATCAACAACTCCTATAAAAAACAATAGTAATTTACGTTGTGTTGGGCATGATTGCAACACTTCCAAAGCTGACATTGCTGAAGGGGCAATGGCCAAGTCTTCAAAAATGTTATAATTCTGAGCAGCTCTCGCATGTGGATTGAAAGCTAATTTTCGAAATATACCTTTAGCAGGTAGTTTGGTTATTAAGTCTGGGTTGGTTTTCTCGTTCTGTACTGGAGCATACCCATGAGGAGGTGTAGTTGATGGGGTTGAATTAGAAGATTCTGCTTCTTTATCATCGACGGGATTTTTACTACCATAATCTTGCGATCGTGTCATAATCCTGACATGAGACATCATCATAATGGGTTCTTCTGAGGTACTCGAGGAAGAAGCAACCACTTTACTATCTTGAGTAGGAGAAGGGTCCTTCAAGACAGTAGGCATTTGAGAATCTTTAACAAGTTTCGAAAACTCTGCTCGATAGGGGCATTCTTTAGTAAAATGATCCTCATCGCAGATGAAACAAGGATAGCGAGGTTTTCGTTTTTCATCAATAGATTCATTTTTAATTGTTTTATCTTTTGAATCTTTGATTGTTTTTGTTCTTCCCCTTCTCTTTACTACCGGATTTGGTCGTAGATGAATCTATGACATGGACGTCGACAGAAAATTCAGTGGAAGAATCTCCTTTTGGGGAATCAGGTAAAGTTATTGTAGGAGAAGTACTCTTTGAAGATTTCTTCTTGCTTTTAATACTAATTGAACCAATCATACCATTAGCGGCATGAGACCCTGAAGGAGTTGTAGGTTTCAGAAGATTAGGGATTTTTTCATGTAAAGTACTTGACTACGTATAGATGAGGTCAAGGTACTGAGCCTGAGCAATGACTTGGTCTTCAGTGATAACTCCTGCCTTAGCTACATCCTCAGTGATTTTAGGTAACAATGATTTAACGAACCATTCTGCTAAAATTTGATCCGGAATGAAAACTTTCACTAAACGCCTTCTACGTCGCCATTCATGAATATGATCAGAAATATATGTGGACGTGGATTGTTTTAGTGAAGTTAATAATTCTGTGCCATTGTCGTATCTGACAGGCAACTGAAAATGAGTTAAGAAAGAAGTAGCTAACCGACTAAAATTATAAAATGAGCCTCGTGGTAACTCAATGTACCATTTGGCAGCAAGACCAATAAGAGTTCTTTGAAAAAGACGCAATCGAATTGAATCATCAACGATTGAATTAGATGCACACCAGAGGTGATAAGTCATCACATGATTTGACGGATCCTCACCTGACTTACCCTCGAATTTTAGGATATCACTGGGCAACTTATTAGGCATTGGCAGCCAATACGGAAGATAGTAAATCAGATCATTCGTAAGGCATGACAAATCAAGTAAATCCAAAGTTGCAATAAATGGTAACTGATGGTTAGGTTCGCGAAAACCTTGTGTAATGACATCAGCTCCAAGAGGAGGATATCCAGGATAACCTGGAATGGGATTTTCATTAGGAATGTTATAACCTCCTGGGAAACTAGGTTTAACCGAACCAAACTGGGGTTGTTTAGGTTGTTGATAAGTATAGCCAGGGTACTGTTGATACTGATAAACTGGATTTTGTACAATAGGACCGGATTGATACTGTCCCTAGTATGATTGACTTGTGGCAATTGTACTTGGACCAGCTAGTCCTGTGGGCATCTGGACGGAAGTCTGAACTGTAGGTCTTGACTGGGGCAAAGAGACTTGAGGAGTTTGCACTAATGTAGGGATAGTAGAAACCAAAGCTACAGATACTCCAGAAACAGGTGTGGTAGGTTGAACAGAAAATACAGCAGTTGCAGCAGCAGTTCAAGGTGGATTTTGAGGTGAGCTAGGCCCAGGATGCTGAGCTAAACCAGATGCAAAGGTTTGAATCATAGGCTGGACAGGTTGCTGGGTTGGACCAGAAACCAAAGGTTTTCCAGCTTGATAAGGTAACTGCACATTAGGTTGCAAAATCTGTTGAGTTTGAGATGGATCCCACACCATATTCATTCCGGGACCCATAAAAGGTTGTATATATGGAGGACCATAACCTCGTTGAACATAGGGCTGATAATTGGGAGGTACATTTCCAGATCCTTGTAGAAATGACCGACCAGAAGGTGGTTGGAAACCTTTAGTTGGGTACTGACCTTGAGGTTGATAACCCTGAGGCACGTACTAATTCTGGGGTTGATAAGCATCCTGAGGAATATGGGGTTGACCTTGGGGTATGTACTATCGTGAAGGTTGAAAACCTTAAGGTAGCCCTCCAAGCGGAAACTGACTACGTTGGGGTTGCCCCCTGGGCGATAACTGACTACCTTGAGGTTGCCCCCAGGCGGTAACTGAATACCAGACATCATAAAGATCTATTCTACATTCAACGTTTTAGTTCCATTATTACCAGGTGATAACTCATGTTCAGTCGATCGAGGAGTTGCTCCTGAAAAAGTACAGAAAATGACTAGTACCCCAAAGGAACAGTAGGACTGCCATATAAAATTGTTTCCAGTGATTGGGAAAACATGGATGACTGTCTTTACATGATTGATCAAGAATAATAATCTCTAGGTGTAGGGTGAAAATCATCAGACACAAACAAAGAAAATTTTCAATAAAAGCACCTAAATTCTCTAAAGAAACAGACAACTGAATCACACGCCTAAAAAATCTAAGAGTTCAAACCACACAAACAATAACTTTTCGTACTAAAAACACTAGTTGGTGATGAAATCCAACGTCGTAGAATTTAATATAGAAAGGGTGGTTGGAACAGTTACCCCGACAACCTGTTTAATGAAAGAAACTGACACAAGTTTCTTCACATAACCATTTCGAGTGAAGAGAACCCCCCAGAGAGTCCAAGTGAGTCTAGTTGACGTCTTTTCCAGGTACCATGAGACCCATCCTTCACTTTCACCTTAGGAAATAATCTTAAGTATATGGACACTAAGGTTACCAACAGCAACAAATACAACTGGGGGAACAGTCTACAATCTGATCTACGCGCAAGGGAAAAGTAACAAAGCTCAATCCCCTTGAAGGCTCCTCGACATGATCAATCCGAGGTTTACCAGCAAGTTACCCCAGGCTCCCCGACAATGGTTAATCCGAGGCTTACCATTTTTAATATGTGCAAATCTTCTATCTTTCCCAATGAGACAGACTTGATTGTCTCAAAGGTTTGGACATGATCTCGCGATTGACTCCTTTAAGAGGATCTTCCCAGATTATATCAATTACAATTGGATTTATTTCCTACCACAAGATATAGCTACTTGCTTGTTTTAACTATCTTGGAGAGTTAATTACTCCCTACTCCAAGATACTAGCCTAAGCTATATTGGTGATAAGAGCGCTAGAAATAAAAAATATTTGCTAGATCAATTTTAATTAAGCGTTACTTTTATGGGTTATTTCTTAAGTCAATAGGTATGGAAATGAAACTTTTATGGTGTGAATATTCGACTCAAAAAACACTAAAAATGCACCTAAAATGATAATCAATTCGTTTTTCTTTCAATGAAATCCTAGCTAAAAGAAAGAGTTTGAAAATGCAATTCTTTAAGAAACAAATCCTTCTTTCAACATAGAAATGAAAAGAAAATCCTTTTGTGTTTTTCAATAAGAACTCAAAACGAGACTACTAATTAAAGCTCACAAAAATCCCTTTTCTTTTTCAAAATTCAAAACTACAAGAAACAATTTTCTTTCAAAACATATCTACAAGTTCTAGAAAACACTAAAAACTACAAAAACTAATTTTGAGATCTAAAAACTTGAAAAACCTAATGTATAAAAGCTTCAATTCTTTTTGAGGACATTTTACTTAGTTATTCAGGAAACTAAGGATTCATTCATTCAGAAAAACAAATTAATCAAAAAACATCCAAACGTGTTTTCTTTTATAAAAATGAAATTCAAAACTTATAACCAAGTTCGTACAAAGATTTGCAAAGAGAAAAGTATGGCTACTTCTCACAAATGACAGACTTCATAAATAGGTCAGACTCTTCAAGAAGAGAAAAAGACACCAGGGTAATCTAAGGTTTCTCAGGCTTCTAATCTTTGAGTCACTATAGAGACCAAGTGAAAACCACTCCAGGCATGCAAAACATCTAGAAAATCATCTAAAACAAAAATACCAATGGAACTTACTTGCAAGAGATTTTGACAAAACACATGCAAATCTGGTTAGACACTGAAAGCCATAAATAAAACCTAAACTTAACTAGAAGAAAACATTTTATGTTGTTAAAAAAAAAATCAGAAGGTCCGCAGGCTTTCAGAAGAACCAGATGCGGTACCGCTCTATGTACTAGAGGAAAATTGCGGAGATGTCCGCAATGTCCGTAAAAAGAAAGTGCGGTCCTCTGAAAACTTCGAAAAAAACAAAAAATAATCCATATTCTAAGAAATACCAATCCCACACACATCAAGCAAAAACCAGAAACAAGAACAGGTTTCTCAAGTCAAAGAAAAAGGAAAACCAAAAATCAAATCCAGTTCCCTAGCGGAGTCGCCAATTTGTTGGCCATATAAATCGATCTTGCAGACAAGGCTGATCTCCCTAGTATCAAAAGATATCTAGCAACAAGCAGGACAAGAAAATCTACCTTTCTCTAAACATATTGTGATTCATTAATAAAAACTATACAGGTGTTTAGGCCCTACCTTAAGTCTGACGCTAGTTTGTAGCAGCCATCCTTCAACCGTCCGAAAGAGTTTCCTTTTGAGAACCTGCAATAAAAAACAAGCACACATCAAATAACACCTGCATAACTAATATCATAAATCATGTTCATTATGGTGATCAAGGAATCCATAAAATAAACGATAAAACATAGCTTATTGAGAAAAATAAACTTATTTCTATTAACTTCAAAATAGAAGAACCTTACAACCTTTGGTGCCTTGATGTTGTACAAGCTCTTCCCAGGGTATGAAACAGGAATCTCCTCTACTTTAACAAGCCTCACACTCTTCTAAATGATATTAAAGAGGTATCTAATCTTTCCTCATAAAATCTCAATTAGGAAGACTAAGTTCCAGTAGCATTTCACCTCAAAAATATTCAGCTTTTAACCTCCCAAGTAACTAGCCCAATGCTCCATTTTATAGTGCAAAGGAAGGAGGTTATAGGTCCACCTATGAAGGGATAGAGTCCTCATTCAAAGGGATAAGCTCCTCACATGAAGGGGTTATCTCCTTAAGGTATGGGATGCATGAACCTTAAGGGAGTGAACTTGCCACCTAAAGATTCCTTCCGGAAGGTTCTAGAAATAACTCAAAGTAAGTTTTTAAGAATATATTTGTGCCTTTTTTACTTTTACAGCGGTCCGCACCCATTACACAGAAACAGAGTGGTTAGGTGCGTAGGGGACATGACCTTTAGGTGTGGTACTGCAGGTAATGCTAAGAGAAAGCGTGGAACCAATGTTTTATAGACTTTTGAGGGTTTTCTCTTATTCTCAAGGCTTGATATGAAGAACTGAGGCCTAAGAATTGCAAAGGAGGAAATTATGAGTGGTAATGGACTCACACAGATTGTAGAAAGTCAAGGTGACATTTTTTTGTGCAACACCCCCATCTCAAATGATCATAAGCCTCTGATAAATCGAGCTTCAACAGCATGCTTGATACCTTCTTCACCTTGAGGGAATGGACAACTTCTTGGGAGGTGACCAGCCCGTGTAAAATTTTCCATCCTTCAACAAAACCTGTTTGTTCAGGGGAGATAATATTTGGGAGAATAGGATTTAGCCACTTGACTATAGCAGTAGCTATAATTTTATAAATTACATTGCAGAGGGCAATGGGTCAGAATCCCTGAGGGTCTTCTGATTTCGAGGTTTTATGTATGAGAGTAATAAAGGTGGAGTTTAGACCAGGGCATACCTTTTGTTTTCACCTTGATTCCTCCACAACTTCTAGAATGTCTTTTCCCATGAACAAGCAATTGGCTTGGAAGATTTCTGTTGTGAACCCATCCGGGCCTGGGGCCTTATTTTTTCATGCCTTTGACGATTTCTTTGACCTCATCGAGTGTTTCTACTCTCATCAGAGCTAGGGTTTACTCTTGTGTGACTTTATGGGGTATATGTTGAGAAATTATTTGAATTACTTATGTTCTATCTTCTTGAGGTTTTCATAGGAGGTATCTGAAGTGGTTTACTAAGAGCCCCTCCATCTCCTCATGTTGTGTTCTATGATTCTCTTTGTCATCTTTGAGTGAGAATATTCTCTTCCTCTAGTGATGTTGGATCATGGCCTTGTGGAAGAAACGGGTGTTCCTCTCCCCTTCTCTTAACCAATTCACCTTAGAATTTTGTTTCCATTGAATCTCCTCTTGCTTCCACCTCTCCTCCAGCTAGCTAATGATTCATCCCTCTTCTGTTGTTGTCTCTTCAAATATCCCTTCTTGTATTATTTTCTGTTGCAGTTCCATCATCTTTTGATTTAATCTGAAGTCATCTTTGTTCCATTTCCTTATCTTTTTTTTCTTTTTATTTATTTGAGTTTTAGTTGGAACATATACATACAGTTCCTCCCTTGGCGATCGCTCTATGTCCACTAGAGATCAAGTTTTTTAAGGAGGGAAGGTGTAGGTTTTAACCCCATACAGAAATTACCTGCATACGAATTCTAAAACACAGAAAATAAACAATGCGAGAGCATAACACATAAAACACATATACACAGAGATTTTCCCCTAGATCCCAAAACCGGGACTACCAGCTTGATTTTTCATTATGCTCCTTTCAATGTTATAATACATATTTATACATGTCGAAGCATCCAATACCATGGACCAAAAACCATCGCATTCAATACCATGGACAAAAAACCATCGCGCCCAAAAAACATGTGTGTAAATCATGCACAAAACCGTAGGTGGGTCCGCCCAACCTAACATAGGGTCCAAAACCAAAATTTTCGGGGCGCTACCCCAGACCCCATAAAGTGGGGTTACAGGTACACCTAAAATGCCATGTGATCCCCCCCCCCTAAACAATCATTGCAATGAAGGGGGTGCTCTCCCCCCCCCCCCCCCCCCCCCCCCACTACACAATCATCGCAATGAAGGGGGTGCTCCCCCCCCCCCCCCCCCTCTAACCCCCCAGTTAACTACGTGGGCTAGTCGTGCAAAGAATATAACACAACCCAACATTCTCCCACTTGTTGTTTTCTTTCCACAGGGGGCCACAAGAGAGTTTAGTCATTTTTCCAGTCCTGAAACGGCAATTTTTTCTGTACACCAAGATAACTTCTCAGAGCTCACAAAGTTTTTCAATGCATCTACAGTATTATTCAAAGTGTCCACCTTTACCAGCAACACCTTTTTGTCTTCTATCATATCCCTCACAAAGTGATACTGAACATCAATGTGCTTTGTCTTTGAATGATATTAAAGGTTCTTTGCTAAGAAAATTGCACTTTGGCTGTCACAGTCTATCCTTATAGCTTCCTGTACTAACCCCATACTTGAAAACCATCTCTGTAAACAAACCGCTTGCTCGCTTGCATAAGTGGCTGCCATGTATTCTGCCTGTGTAGTTGATAGTGCTAGTACAGATTGTTTCTTACTCGTCCAACTGACTGCACCTCAAAATAGGTTAAACACATACCCACTTGTAGATCTTCTCTGATCCAGATCTCCAGTTCAGTCTACATCAACAAAGCCATGAATATCCAACACTCTATTCAATCCTAGTCTTCCTTGGTAGCACAAACCATAATCACTAGTGCCACGCAAATACCTGAAAACCCGGTTCACTATTGTCTAGTGCTCCTTCCCTGGTTTTGACATAAACCTACTCAATACTCCCACTGCATGTGCAATGTTTGGTCTAGTACAAACCATTGCATACATCAAGCTACCGACTACACTTGCATATGGAACACGGGGCATGTCCTCTTCCTCTTCTTGTGTCTTGGGACATTGTTCAACAGATAACCTCACGCCTACAGGAATAGGAACCTTCACCGGTTTTCTATCCTACATATTAAACCTCTGCAATATTGTCTCGACATACTTCCTCTCATTTAACCAAATCTTCCTCTTTGCCCGATCTCTTTTAATTTCCATGCCCAAAATATACTTTGCAGCACCAAGATCTTTCATGTCAAATTTGGAGGACAATTGGGTCTTCAAATCCTGGATAAATTCTTTGTCATTTCCAACCAACAACATACCATCCACATACAAAACCAGATAAATAACATGGTCACCAATTAATTTAAAATACACATAGTGATCTTCTTTGCTTCTAGTGAAGCCAAGTCCCCGTATAAATGTATCAAATTTCTGATACCACATCCTTGGTGACTATTTTAACCCATATAGAGACTTCTTTAACTTACATACCAGTTATTTCTTACCCTTCACCGCAAATCCTTCAGGTTGCTTCATGTAGATCTCCTCTTCTAGATCCCTGTGAAGAAATGTTGTATTTACATCCATCTGTTCTACCTCAAAATAAAAAACAATAGCAATATATAAAATTAATCTAATAGAAGTTACCCTGGCAACAACAGAAAAAATATCACCAAAATCAATTCCCGACACCTAGGAATAACCTTTTGCTACCAACTGAGCTTTGTATTTCTCCACTTTTCCTTCTACATTTGTCTTCTTTTTGAACACCCATTTGCTGCCAATGGGTTTCCTTCTAGCCAGCAGCTCCACCAGATCCCAATCCTCATTTTTGTTCAAAGATGCCATTTCATCAACCATGGCCTATTTCCAGAGTTTTCCATCCTCTAAATCCACAGCTTCCTTCACAGTTCTGGGATCATCATCAGTAACAGATAAAGAAAAATTTGAACAAAAGCATATGGACTATACCTTTCTGGTTGCCTTCTTTCTCGAACTGATCTTCTCACAGCTAGAGTTCGTGGCTCTTCATCTTTTGATTCCTCCTCTGCTGTAGAGTCTGATTCTTCCTCCTTTAGCTTAAACTCTATCTTCTCAGGTTCCTTTGGTTGGACTTCATGTTTAATAACATCATTCACCTCTCTAAACACCACATCTTGGTTGTACATAACCTTCCTTTTCACTGGGTTCCAAAGCTTATAACCCTTTAAACCATCATTATACCCAATAAAGATGCACCTTTCAGATTTACTATCCAACTTTGTTCTTTTCTCCTTTGGAACATGTACATATGCATCACATCCAAATACCCTCATATGTGAAAGAGAGGGTTTCTTACCAGTCCATAGCTCTTATGGAGTCTTATCCTCTAACACTGATGAAGGTGACTTGTTGACCAGGTAGCATGTAGTATCCACCGCCTCTACCAAGAATTCTTGTCCTAACCTAGCACCACTGAGCATGCTTCTTGCCCTTTCCATCAACATCTTGTTCATTCTTTCTGCAACTCTATTTTGCTGAGGTGTATATGGAGTAGTCTTCTACCGTGCTATGCCACACTTCTTACATAATTCTTCAAACTCCTTACTGCAAAACTCTCCACCGTTTTCTGTCCTCAACACCTTTATCTTCTTCTCTTTCTGTTTTTCCACCAGAGCCTTAAATTCTTTAAACCTGTCAAAGACTTCAGATTTCTTCTTAAGGAAATATATCCATGTATTCCTTGAGAAGTCATCTATAAATGATACATAGTACAGAGACTTACCTAGTGATGGAACCGACCCATCACTGTGCACAAGTTCCAATATCTGTTTTGCCCTCTTACTACCAGAGGGGAAACTCACTCGATTATACTTCCCATATACACAATTTTCATAGAAATCAAAATCCAAAGAGCTATTACTCATACCTTCTACCATACCTTTACCATGAAGTATCCGAAGGCCCTTTTCTCCAATATTTCCAAACCTTGGATGCCACACCATGGTCTTCTCTCCAGATACCACTAGATTTTTTGCTCCACTTTCAGGAACCACAGAACTATTTCACCCATCAATAACAGTGCTACCTTGCCACTTGTACAGAGTTCCAATCCAAACTCCCCGCATCAATACCAGTGCTCCTCGAACCATTTTGCAGGTATCCTTCTCGAACACTATTTTTACACCTGCATCATCCAGCTTGCTCACAGAAATTAGATTTCTGGCTAATGCAGGAATATGTAGAACACCTAGAAGAATTCTAATCCTTCCACCTTGCAACTTCAACTTTACTTTTCCACGACTAATGATTCTAGCCTTCCTGTCATCCCCCAAAAAGACATCACCACCATCATATTTTTCATACTCACAAAACCACTCTCTATGGGGAGTGAAGTGAAAGGATGCACCTGTGTCAATCAACCATGCCTCATGATCTACATGTGTACTTGAAGAAGCCAAGTACACATCCCCACTTTCATCTGAGGTGGTTTTTGCCTCTACATAAGGAGCCTCATCAGATCCCTTTCCTTTGTTAGGAGCTTTAGATTTACATTCCCTTTCCAGGTGGCCTTCGTTTCCGCATTTCCTGCACACCACCTTTACAGGTTTTCCTGGAGATGTAGATCTCCCTCTAGATTTAGATCTCCCACTCGATGACTTATTTTTGTTTCTGTTCTAGGACCGTCCTCGTACAGACAAGGCATAACCATTTTGGCCCTCCATATTTTTCCATCTCATCTCCTCTGTCAGCAAGGCTGAGACAATTTCATCAAACTGCAAGGCAGTTGCATTGCTACCTATTGCAATAACCAGACTATCCTATGAATCTGGTAGAGAACACAACAAACCGATGCACTTATCTTCATCTGAAATTTTAATATCAACAGACGCTAACTAAATTACCACAGTATTAAATGTGTTCAGATGCTCTGTCACCGAGTCTCCATCTTTCACCCTCAGGTTATATAGCTTTTTCCGCAGGAACAGTTTATTCACCGGAGACTTAGATTGGTATAAATTCCCTAACTTGTCCCACAAAGCCTTCATTGTAGCTTCCCCTGATACATTCAGCAATACTGAATCTGAGACACACAATCGTATTGTGTTCTTTGCCTTTTGGTCCAACTTCTTCCATTCTTCATCAGACACTCCCGTTGGTTTAGTACCCACATCTACCGCGATCCACTGATCTTTATCCACCAACAGATCCTCCATCTTGAGTTTCCACAACTCAAAAATCTGACCATTAAATTTCTTGAACTCTATCTTTCCACTGCTCACAATCTTCTTTCACCACTAGAATCAAACTCACAGATCTCCCATTGAACAGCGTCTACCACAGGCCCGAGCAAAACCCCTCAACAACAAAGGCGTCCCCTTGAAGCCAAATTTTCTCTGATACCAAATGTAGGTTTTAACCCTATACAAGAATTACCTGCATACGAATTCTAAAACACAGAAAATAAACAATGCGAGAGCATAACACATAAAACACATATACACAGAGATTTTCCCCTGGATCCCAAAACCGAGACTACTAGCTTGATTTTTCATTATGTTCCTTTCAATGTTATAATACATATTTATACATGCCGAAGCATCCAATACCATGGACCAAAAACCATCGCATCCAATACCATGGACCAAAAGCCATCACGTCCAAAAAACATGTGCGAAAATCATGCACAAAACCATAGGTTGGTCTGCTCAACCTAACATAAGGTCCCAAACCAAAATTTTCTAGGGCGCTACCGTGGACCCCATAAAGTGGGGTTACGGGTACACATCAAACCCCCAGTGACCCCCCTCGCTACACAATTGGCACAATGAAGGGGGTGCTCCCCCCCCCCCACCCCCCCGGTTAACTATGTGGGCTAGTCGTGGAAAGAATATAACACAACCCAACAGCTGGGTCTCTGAGACAGAAAGCTTCAAACCTAAAGGGTCAATTTTTTGGACTTACTTTCAGATCCACTTCCAGCTGAATCGACTAGTGACCTGAGCCCATTCCAGGGAGAATCGATGCTGCAATGAATATATCTATGCTAATTACTTGTTCTAAGAATAAGAATCTATCCAATCTAGATGCAATTTGGTGATTCCCCCCTCTTCCATTATTCCAGATGTGAAAATTGTTTATAGTTGGGATGTCTACTAATCGTTGCTCTGCTATAGTGTCTCCAAAAATATCCATATCTGTGTCCATTCACCTCATGCCTCCCATTTTCTCCACCAAGGATGTGATCATGTTAAAGTCCCCTTCCACCACCCATAAGTCCTCCAGGTAAAGGAATCTCATTTTTACTAGGTTCTGTAGAAATTTCATTCTTTCTCCTAGTATATGATGTTTGTATACTCCTATGAGTAACACCCAATATTTCGATCCAATGACATTGAATCATCCTGAGAGGATTCTCGGGATGTTGACCCAATCTTAAAACCATATTTCTCTTAGGTTCTAAATGATCGCCAACCCTCCTATGCTGCCATTAGCGTCCTGTCCAATAACCTAGTACTAGGGTTTGAATTTTTCCAAAATCTCTTTCAGCTTCCTTTCACTAATTTTTTTTTCATGAATAATCATTAGACTAGGTCGATATTTTTTGAATCTCTGTTTGAGGTATCTCTGTTTGCCTCTGCTGTTTAGGCCTCTTATATTCCAAGTTGTAATAATCATTTCAATAGTTTTGGGGCTGTCGAAAGACATCTGATAATGGCACCACTCTCCCTAAGTTTACTAATAGCTCCCCAACCATCTGTATGGATTCATTCATAGGTATTCTACCTCTTTTCTTTCCTCCTTTTCCTAAGGTTCCTGGATCATGCCATTGTCCGCCATGGGATCCTACATGTTCTAGTTGGGCTATGATGACTGATCCTTGTTTTATCTTGTATTGCTGAAAGGTTTCCTTGTAGAGCTATGTTTGGTCCTCTAGAATGAAGCGTTCATCTAGATGTCTCCACTACTGTAGTAGTTGTTTCATTACTTTCTCTTCCACACTAAGGTCTTCTTCCTTGGAGTCGATTTCCATTTCGTTTTTCTCCACCATTTGCATGTTATTTTCCTCTCTTTGTTTTTCAGTGACCTCTTGTATCTTTTGTTTATTGCCCTTGTTTTCTTTCCTCTAAATGTCTTCCATCTCCTTAGTGGCTTCCTTGCTCATCTCCCCCATCCCATCCATTTGAAGGGTAGAAATTTTGTTAAGGTTTCGTTGTTGTACCTCATTTTGGTGAGCCTTCTCATTCCCTACTAGTACCTGGTTTCTTCTCTTTCTGTGCACATCCTGGAAACTATCCCCGTCCTCTCTTCCCATCGTGTCTCCTGCCTTCTTTCCCTGCGACTGATTTTCTGGGTTGGTTAGAAGACAAGCCCGGTAGAGGTGCCCGTATTCATGGCAGCACCAACATCTGAAAGGGATATGCTCGTAGTTTAGGGTTTGTTACCATACCTCATCATGGTATCATAGCTCTATGCAGTCTGGTAGTGGCTCAATGATATTCATGTAAACACAAATTATTGCACAGGATGTGTACCTACCTTTTCTTGTTGAGTTTCCCACATTGAAAAAAGTGCTAATCGAGTTGTCTATACCTTCCAGTATTTCTAGGTCCCAAAAGTCCATTGGGAGGCTGAAGAGTCGGACCTAGATGGGTGCTTCCAGCAACTTCTCCTGGTCGTAGTTGTAGCACTTCTCCAAGTGTCTCATGAACAGGCCAGCATTATTGAAGAAATATGGTCCATTTCCAAAAACCTTCTCCTTGTCTTCTAGGTTGGAAAAAATTACTTAGAAGAACCCTTTCACCCCCAGCTTGAGGCCGATATGCCCCTTTGGCTGCCATCGTTGCTGGAGCCAATTAATCAATTCCTTCTCGGTAGGACAGGCCCCAATAAACTTGCAAATCAGGGCATAGTCCTTCATGTATCCTCTATATTCCTCCAACTTGTTATTAGGTATTGCAAATCGGGGTTTCTTGGTTTCACTCGGTAGACATTTTCCTCCCAGCTCATATTGCCATTTATCTCCCAGTACCGATAAACCCTTCCCTCAATTTCCATTGCCACTAGCTATGTCGTGAAGACTCGTCTCTCCTGCGACGACGTTTCGATAGGAGGGGATCTCACCGCCCCTGCCATACCACTCATTCCACTGCCAGCCTGATCTGTTGTTGTTTTGACTCTTCTTTATTGCAGGCCGCGATGTTTCAAGACTGCCAAGCTCTACTCGTGAGCCCAAACCCTACCCTACCCGCTCCAGTCCTTCCTTCAAATTATATAAATCTTTTTATAAAAAATAAATAAATAAATTATAACACCTTTTATTCTATTTTTCCTGGTTGATGTGAGTCTTGAGATGATTGTATGACTAACTTGTGGATTGAATAACAATGATCTAGGTTCATCCCATGAGGCTTGGGCCATTGGGATTAGTATGACTGCATTTTTGCCCACAAAAAATGACTTTTACACCACAAAATGCCTTAACAAAATATTTTGTGACTATCTACTCTACTAAATTATTAAAGTATTGTTAAATTGGCAACTAGGGCAAATCTCCATGTGGATCATCTTATTTATGGCAATTGATATTTTTATTAGATCCCTCTCGTCGAGAGGTTTAAGATTGATCTAATGATCATCTGATTCCAATAAGTAATTACGGAGATATGAATTTATTTTGATTATCTAATTATTATCAGGCCAACCAACTCTTACGTAGGCTCAAGAAGCCCAAATGTCATGTCTATTCAAGCTATATGTTTTAGTATAAATAGGAGAGGACTTGAAGTCATTTCACACAACATCTTTAAGTGGTCTCCACGTTTGGTTTTTTGGTGAAGAAGATGATGCCCTAGATAAAGATTACTACGTTGTTTAGTAATGAAGATATATATACGCAGATCTGGGAGACACCTACGCTGTACATGATCATACGCTATCATGGAAGAATTAGCATATACACAACAATGAAGACTACGCATAGCAATGAAGAATATAATGTCGTGTAGATATACACTGGGCATAAATAATGGAATGCAGTCAATGTCTTCAGCAACGAAGAATATAATGCCACGCAGATATACGCTGGGCATAAATAAAGGAATGCAGTCAATGTCTTCAGCAATGAAGAATATAATGCCACACAGATATACGATGGGCATAAATAATAAAGGAACACAGTCAACATCTTCAGCAATGAAGAATATAATGCCATGCAGATATACACTGGGCATAAATAAAGGAACACAGTCAACGTCTTCAGCAATGAAGAATGTAATGCCACACAGATATACGCTGGGCATAAATAATGGAAGGAATGCAGTCAACGTCTTCACGTTGGGCATAGAAACACTGGTCATAGAAACAATATATGTTGGGAATAAATACGCTATAATGGAAGGACAATACATATTGGAATGCAGCCACAGCAATATGATGAAACCCTATATGCTGGTCATTACGTATATACACAGAATACACTTCAATCTGGCAGCGTAGATAACATGCAGCATGGCATGCAGTTATGGTGAACACAATGGAATTATGGTGAAACACAGTCATAAGGAACAACAAAGTAGCATAGGCTTGTTCATGGTGAGACCTATACACTATGCATGGATTCATATGTATGTAAATGTTGTCATATAAATGGAACGCAGGTAATGTAATATGCCACGCAGTCAATATTGGTACAGAGTGGTAATATCTACAAGGTTCATGATCAGGATATAGGAAATAATATAGAACATATGAATGCAGTCAAGCTGAGCAAACCCTATAAGGAAAATAATGGGACTACATAGAGTATTGCATGGAACTATAACCTAGCTGTTTTCCTAGGTTGCAAGCCATAACAAGCAACCAAGGCTGATGTGCATATGACTATATGATGAGGCATCAATAAACATTAGCATTATGAGCAGCATGATGGGTAGCATAGGTGCATGATGACATGGAGCATGGACAACAGCATGGCCAATGAGATCATGGACATGAAGGACAACATGACGATAATCATGTTTAGTATGGTGCAATATGCAGTGGTGCAGCAAGTGGACCTAGATGCAACACTATGCTAGGTGAAGTCGTCACCTTGAGAATTAGTTGAAGCATAATGTCTTCAACTGATCTCATCGTTAAATGAAATGATATAGATAAGTCAAAGTTTCAACTTCTATTGTAAATGTATTATCTCTCTCTCTTTCTATTCTGAACTTTGAAGTACATAAAAGAGGAATTGATCAAGGGTTTGCCCACACATTATGGGGCTTTTCCCTAGCTTGTGCCACATCTTGTGTCCTCTTGCCTTGGCTTGTCTTCTGCGATTTATATTTATGTTCTATCTGCAATTTAATTTATGCTGATGTGATTTCTAATATGGAAAAGAAATTAAATAAATTGCTCTAGCATAGAACATACCTAAAATTAACATGGTTTCAGAGTTGAGGTGAAGACAATTCCAAAGCAAGAGTGAAAGATCAATCACCAACGTCAGTTGGGACGAGACAGAAGGACCAATGGGTTCCTCATAATGCACCCAGGGTGAAGTCAAAGCAAAGAATATTATTAGAATGGCATAGTGGAAGTTTCTGATGGCCCATCTAAAGATCACTTCATTGGGAAGTTCGGATCTAAGGGTGGAAGGTAAGGCAGATGCCTTCTTTGCAATAAGTTCAGCAGTTATGCAAAGGAGTGTCCGAATGGCAAAAACACATCTCTTGATGAAGATAACGATCATTCGAGGGACATATTCAATGATCAAAGGAATGACTGGTAATACAGGTCATCAAGGAAATGGTCAACTCTTCAAAGAAAGCAAGGAACACCATAATCACTTTTATGTACCTGATCGCAAGAAGAAGATGGTGTCCATCTCGGAAATGGAAGTCAATGGTTTCAAGGTGGTACACGTCGTCGGAAAGGTATGTATTTGGAAATAGAATTTTCAAAGATGGTTTTGAGTTCAGGGTTGTATCAAATTGCAGGGATTCCATTGGGGACCATGTCCATTGTCACGTAGCACCGAAAGTCTATGAGTCAGATAGTAACAGGGATGCCTGAATTCAAAAGGAGCACGAAAGTACATGTCTGATATTTACCGAAGGAAAATCTTACAAGGGTATCATTCCCCTCATGTAGCAAGTCCACAAGTGTGGAATAACCCGAGGAGCTTGAGATTGATAATCAAGAATCTCTGGGGAAGAAAGCCCTATATGGCTTGAAGCTAAACATCCGGGGAAGAGTATGAAAGTATGAATAGCTGTCTGAGAAAGCTAAGATTCACTAGGAGTGAAACGGATCCAAACCATATGATGGTTATGGATGATAGACCTCTCATACCAACACCTTATGGGAACGACCTATGTAGGCCCTCTCACTTGCAGAAGTAAGAGGGAGTTGCATTCTAGATGTGAAATGATAAACTGCTAGCCTGTGACTACCTCGAGGATCTTAACTTTCATAAGTTATATGGTAGTGATGACGGACTAGATTTGGGAAATGCCACTGAGTTTCAAAAACTCATTCGCGCTGATGTTCTTGGTGAACCTCCATTTGAACATATGTTTTGTAGTTACCATTGTGAGCTCATATTTGGTTGAGCCTCACTAGATTGGTGCCAAGAATCTTTATAGATGTATTTAGGACACAATCTCTCATGGATTGAGATACACTGCCGGAAATATGAAACTGCATGATTATTCAAATGCTGATTAGGCAGGTAGTGTGGAGGATCATTGGAGCACTTCTTATTGTTGTTTCTCTTTGGATTCTGCTTCCATATAATGGATTTGTAGGAAGCAGAGGTCGGTTGCCATAAGCATCGCCAAGACCGAATACATATCTACGAGTATGATCTCGTATGAAGCTTCCTAGTTGGGGAATCTCTTCAGTGAGCTGTTTGATCCCATACCACTGTGATTCTCTATAAAAACCAGAGGCGGGATTCGATTATTGAGGAGTCCAATATTCGTCAATTGTTCTAGCAGATAAACATCATCTGGGATATGGTGAGTTTATGAGCAAGGAGGCTCCATCATTTTAAGATGATGTATAGGTCGATACACCTTGTCGAAGTCCCGAGGAAAGATGTAATCTGTGATTTTCCCAAACGACTTGGAGTCATCAAGAAACCCTTGTACAAGGGTCCTACATGTTGCATACATTGAGCTCTGGGAGCTATGAGCAACATACGACCACAGGGTGACTTACCCTACCCTGGTGGTGTGCACTAGAACAAGATGATTCACTCTCTTATGTGAAAAGATGATTGGCTCTCTTGTGGAATAAGATGATTTGCTCTCCTGTGTAGTAGGATGATTAGTTCTCCTGTGAGGCTTGGATTGATGTGTTCTCCTGTGAGGCCTGGATTGATGTGTTCTCCATGGCGATTGTAGCAGGATTAATGTGTTCTCCTGTGAGGGCTAGACTGATGTGTTCTCCATGGCGATCATAGCAAGATTGATGTGTTCTCCTATGAGGATAGGATTGATTAGTTGTCCTATCGAGGTATCCTACCCATGCAGTCTGGGACTCATGGGAAGTACCTCTCATCTGATCAATGACCAGGGAAATGAAGTTAGGGACCATAGTAGTACCAATGGATGCATCGATGTATCTACCATACTCCCTATGCTAGGATAACCTATGTTGATTTGGGATCAATGATACTAGTCTAGGACTAGTGGTAGGAGTTCCACCTACTATGATGCTGACTCCAGGCTGGTTGAGACTGGTCTGGGACCAGTGGTACATACTTTGAGACTGACTTCATGTTAGTGTAGGACTGATCTAGGACCAATGAGACTGGTACATACTATGAAGTTGACTTCGGCTCAGTTGAGACTAGTCTGGGACCTGTGGTACATACTCTGAGACTGACTTTGTGTCAGTGCAAGACTGGTCTGAGACTAGTGAGAGTGGTACATACTATGACGCTGACTTTGGGTCGGTTGAAACTGGTGTGGGACTAATGGTACACTCTTTGAGCCAGCGATACTGGTCTGGGACCAGTGGTAGGAGTGGTACCCACTATGACGCTGACTTTGGGTTGGTTGAGGTTGGTTTGGGACTAGTGGTATGCACTCTGAGACTAACTTTGGGTCAGTGGACAATGGTATGAGACATTCTCGATCAATTCTTCTCCTTCATAGTTCAGCAGAGCTAGGTTGAGCAAAGCTAGCAAAGCCAGCATAGATGAGTAGAGCTAGGTAGAGTAGTACAAGGCATTGATGGCAGAGATAGTACCGTCAGACATATAGATCAATGGATGGAGTTCTCCCTAGATGAGAGGGAGTGTTAAATTTGAAACTAGGGCCAAACTCCATGTGGGTCAACTTATTTATGGCAACTGATATTTTTATTGGATCCCTCTCATTGAGAGGTGTAGGATTGATCTTAAGATCATCCAATTCCGATAAGTAATTATGGAGATATGAATTTATTTTGATTATCTAATTATTATCAAGACGACCAACTCTTACGTAGGCTCAAGAAACCCAAACGCCATTTCTATTCAAGCTATACGTTTCAGTATAAATAGGAGAGGACTCGAAGTCATTTCACACAACATCTTTAAGTGGTCTCCTCCTCTCCACGTTTGGGTTTTGGGTGAAGGAGATGATGCCCTAGATAAATATTACTACGTTGTTCAGTAATGAAGATATATATATGCAGATCCGGGAGACACCTACACTGTACATGATCATACGTTGTCATGGAAGCATTAGCATATATGCAGCAATGAAGACTATGCATAGCAATGAAAAATATAATGCCATGCAGATATACGCTGGGCATAAATAGAGGAATGCAATCAATGTCTTCAGCAATGAAGAATATAATGCCACACAGATATATGCTGGGCATAAATAAAGGAATGCAGTCAACGTCTTCAGCAATGAAGAATATAATGCCACGCAAATATATGTTGGGCATAAATAATAAAGGAACGAAGTCAATGTCTTCAACAATGAAGAATATAATGCCATGCAGATATACGCTGGGCATAAATAAAGGAATGCAGTCAATATCTTTAGCAATGAAGAATATAATTCCACGTAGAAATACGTTGGGCATAAATAATGGAATGAACATAGTCAACGTCTTCACGTTGGGCATAGAAATGCTAGTCATAGAAAGAATATATGTTTGGCATAAATACACTATAATGGAAGGACAATACATATTGGAACACAGTCGCAGCAATATGATGAAACCCTATATCTTGGTCATTATGTATACATAGAGCATACACTTGAATCTGGCAGTGTAGATAACATGCAACATGGCACACAGTTATGGTGAACACAATGGAATTATGGTGAAACGCAGTCATAAGGAGCAACAAAATAGCATAGGCTTGTTCATGGTGAGACCTATACACTATGCATGGAATCATATGTATGTAAACATTGTCATATAAATGGAACATGGGTAATGAATATGCCATGCAGTCAATATTGGTACATAGTGGTAATATCTACAAGGTTCATGATCAGGACATAGGAAATAATATAGCACATATGACCACAGTCAAGCTGAGCAAACCCTATACGGAAAGTAATGGAACTACATAGAGTATTGCATGGAACTATAGCCTAGCTTATTTGCTAGGCTGCAAGCCATAACAAGTAGCTAAGGCTAATGTGCATATGTCTGTATGATGATGCATCAATAAACAATAGCCTTACGAGCAGCATGATGGGAAGCATAGGTGCATGATGACATGGATCATGGACAACAGCATGATCAATGAGATCATGGACATGAAGGACAACATGATGATAATCATGTTTAGTATGGTGCAATATGTAGTGGTGCAGCAAGTGGACCTAGATGCAGCACTATGATAGGTGAAGCCGTCACCTTGAGAATCAATTGAAGTAGAATGTCTTCAACTAATCTCATCGTTAAACAAAATGATCTATATAACTCAAAGTGTTGACTTTTGTTGTAAATGTACTATCTCTCTCTCTTTCTCTGCTGAACATTGAAGAACATAAAAGAAGAATTGATCAAGGGTTTGCCCACACATTATGGGGTTAGTCCCTAGCTTGTGCCACATATTGTGTCCTCCTGTCTTGGCTTGTCTTCTATGATTTATATTTATGTTCTATCTGCAATTTACTTTATGATGATGTGATTGCTAATATAGAAAAGAAATTAAATAAATTGCTCTAGCATAGAACATACCTAAAATTAACATGGTTTCAAAGCTGAGGTGAAGACAATGCCCAAGCAAGAGTGAAATAGCAATCACCAAAGTCAGTTGGGACAAGACAAAAGGATCAATGGGTTCTTCATAATTCACCCAGGGTGAAGTCGAAGCAAAGAATGTTATCGGAATGGCACGCCGAAAGTTTTTGATGGCCCATCTAAAGATCACTTCATTGGGAAGTTCGGATCTAAGGGTGGAAGGTAAGGTGGATGCCTTGGTTGCAATAAGTCCAACGGTTATGTGAAGGAGTGTCTGAATGGCAGAAACACATCTCTTGATGAAGATAACAATCATTCCAGGGACATCTTCAATGATCAAAGGAATGACTGGTAATACAGGTCATCAAGGAAATGGTCAACTCTTCAGAGAATGAAAGGAACCCCATAATCACTTTTATGTACCTGATCACGAGAAGAACCTGGTGTCCATCTTAGAAATGGAAGTAAAAGGTTTCAAGGTGGCACTTGTCAATGGAAATTTATGTATTTGGAAATATAATTTTCAAAGATGCTTTTGAGTTCAGGGTTGTATCAAATTGCAGGGAGTCCACTGGGGACCATGTCCATTGTCACATAGCACTAAAGGTCTATGAGTCAGACAGTAACAGGGATGCCTAAATTCGAAAGGAGCATGAAAGTAAATGTTTGAGATGTACCGAAGAAAAATCTTACAAGGGTACCATTCCCCTCATGTAGAAGTTCCACAGGTGTGGAATAACTCGAGGAGCTTGAGATTGATAATCAAGAATCTCACGTATGTAGGTGGAAGAAAGCCATATATGGCTTGAAGCTAAAAACCCCGGGCATAGTATGAAAGGATGAATAGTTGTCTAAGAAAGTTGAGACTCACTAGGAGTGAAACATATTCAAACCATCCAATGGTTATGGATGATAGACCTCTCATACCAACACCTTATGAGGACAACCTATTTAGGCCCTCTCACTTGCAAAAGTAAGAGGGAGTGGGATTCCGGATGTGAAATGATAAACTGCCAGCCTGTGACTACGTCGAGGATCTTAACTTTCATAAGTTATATGGTAGTGATGTCGGACTAGATTTGGAAAATGCCTCTGAGTTTTAAAAACTCATTTGCATTGGTGTTCTTGGTGAACCTCCGTTTGAACATATGTTTTGTAGTTAGCATTGTGAGCTCATATTTGGTTGAGCCTCACTAGATTGGTGCCAAGAATCTTCTTAGATGTCTTTAGGACACAATCTCTCATGGATTGAGATACACTGCCGGAAATATGAAACTCCATGATTATTCTAATGCTGATTAGGCAAGTAGTGTGGAGGATCATTGGAGCACTTCCTAGTGTTGTTTCTCTTTGGCTTCTACTTCAATATAATGGATGAGCAGGAAGCAGAAGTCGGTTGCCATAAGCACCGCCGAGGCGAGATGCATATCTATAAGTATGATCTCGTATGAAGCTGCCTGGTTGGGGAAGCTCTTCAGTGATTTGTTTGATGACATACCACTGTGATTCTTTGTAACAACTAGAGGTGGGATACGATTATTGAGGAATCCCATATTCGTCGATTTCTCTAGTAGATAAACATCATCTGGGATATGGTAAGTTGATGAGCAAGGAGGCTCCATCGTATTAAGGTGATGTACAGGTCAATACACCTTGTCAAAGCCCCAAGGAAAGATCTAATCTGTGATTTTCCCAAATGACTTGGAGTCGTCAAGAAACCCTTGTACAAGGGTCCTACATGTTGCATACATTGAGCTCTAGGAGCTTTGAGGGCTTAGGGTTCTTACTGGAGAAACATATGACCATAAGGTGACTCACCCTCCCCTTGTGGTGCGCACTAGAACAAGATGATTCACTCTCTTGTGGGACAAGATGATTCGCTCTCTTGTGGAACAAGATGATTCGCTCTCCTGTGTAGCAGGATGATTAGTTCTCCTGTGATGCCTGGATTGATGTGTTCTCCATGGCGATTGTAGCAGGATTGATGTGTTCTCTTGTGAGTCCTGGATTGATGTGTTCTCCATGGTGATTGTAGCAGGATTGATGTGTTCTCCTATGAGGCGTGCATTGATGTGTTCTCCATGGCGATTGTAGTAGGATTGATGTGTTCTCCTGTGAGGCTTGGATTGATGTGTTCTCCTGGGCAATTGTAGCAGGATTGATGTGTTCTCCAGTGAGGATAGGATTGATTAGTTCTCTTGTCGACGCATCCTACCCATGCAGTTTGGGACTCATGGGAAGTACCTCTCATTTGATCAATGAGCAGTGAAATGAAGTTAGGGACCATAGTAGTACCGATGGATGCATCGCTATATCTATTGTACTCCCTATGCTAGGATGACCTATATTGATCTAGGACCAGTGGTAGGAGTTCTACCTACTATGACGCTGACTTCAAGTTGGTTGAGACTGGTTGGGGACTAGTGGTACATACTTTGAGACTGACTTCGTGTTAGTGCAGGACTAGTCTGGGACTAGCGAGAGTGGTACATACTATGACGCTGACTTCGGGTCGGTTGATACTAGTCTAGGACCAGTGGTACATACCCTGAGACTAACTTCACGTTAGTGCAGGATTGGTCTGGTACCAATGAGAGTGGTATATACTATGACGTTGACTTCGGGTTGGTTGAGACTAGTCTGGGACCAGTGGTACACTCTTTTAGTTTGCAATATTGGTCTAGGACCAGTGGTAGGAGTGGTACCCAGTATGACACTGACTTTGGGTCGGATGAGGCTGGTCTAGGACCAGTGATACACACTTTGAGACTGACTTCGGGTTAGTGGAGAATTTTATGAGACATTCTCGATCAATTCTTCTTCTCCATAAGTCAGCAAAGCTAGGTTGAGCAGAGCTGAGTAGAGCAGAGCAGAGGTAGCAGAGCCAGTAGAGCTGAGTAGAGCTAGGCAAAGTAGTACAGGGCACTGATGGCAGAGATAGTACAGTCGGACATATAGATCAATGGATAGAATTCTCCCTAGTTGAGAGGGAGTGTTAAATTGGCAACTAGGGCCAAACTCCATGTGAGTCAGCTTATTTATGGCAACTGATATTCTTATTGGATCCCTCTCATCGAGAGGTGTAGGATTGATCTAAAGATCATCCGATTCCGATAAGTAATTATGGAGATATGAATTTATTTTGATTATCTAATTATTATCAAGCCGACCAACTCTTACGTAGGCTCAAGAAGCCGAAACATCATGTTTATTCAAGCTATACATTTTAGTATAAATAGGAGAGGACTTGAAGTCATTTCACACAACATCTTTAAGAGGTATCCTCCTCTCTATGTTTGGGCTTTTGGTGAAGGAGATGATGCCCTAGATAAATATTACTACGTTGTTCAGTATATACATAGATTCGGGAGACACCTACGTTGTACATGATCATACACTGTCATGGAAGCATTAGCATATACACAGCAATGAGGACTACGCATAGTAATGAAGAATATAATGACATGCAGATATATGTTGGGCATAAATAAAGGAAAGCAGTCAACGTCGTCAGCATTGAAGAATATAATGCCACGTAGATATACACTGGGCATAAATAAAGGAACACAGTCAACGTCTGCAGCAATGAAGAATATAATGCCACGTAGATATATGCTGAGCATAAATAATAAAGGAACGCAGTCAACATCTTCAACAATGAAGAATATAATGTCATGCATATATACACTGGGCATAAATAAAGTAACGCAGTCAACGTCTTCAGCAATGAAGAATATAATGCCACACAGATATGCGCTGGGCATAAATAATGGAAGGAACGTAGTCAACGTCTTCACGCTGGGCATAGAAACGTTGGTCATAGAAAGAATATATGTTGGGCATAAATACGCTCTAATGTAAGGAAAATACATATTGGAACGCAGCTGCAAGAATATGATGAGACCCTATACGCTGGTCATTACATATACACACAACATACACTTGAATCTAGCAGTGTAGACAACACACAGCATGGCACACAGTTATGGTGAAGGAAATGGAATTATGGTGAAATGCAGTCATAAGGAACAACAAAATAGCATAGGCATGTTCATGGTGAGGCCTATATGTTGTGCATGGAATCATATGTATGTAAACGTTGTCATATAAATGGAATGCAGGTAATGTAATATGTCGCGCAGTAAATATTGGTACACAATAGTAATATCTACAAGGTTCATGATCAGGACATAGGAAATAATATAGCACATATGAATGCAGTCAAGCTAAGCAAACCCTATATGGAAAATAATGGGACTACATAGAGTATTGCATGGAACTCTAGCCTAGCTGCTTTGCTATGTTGTAAGCCATAGCAAGCAGTTAAGGCTAATGTGCATATGGTTGTATGATGATGCATCAACAAACAATAGCATTATGAGTAGCATGATGGGCAGCATAGGTGCATGATGACATGGAGCATGGACAACAGCATGATTAATGAGATCATGGACATGAAGGACAACATGATGATAATCATGTTTAGTATGGTACAATATGCAGTGGTGCAGCAAGTGGACCTAGATGCAGCACTACGATAGGTGAAGCCATCACCTTGAGAATCAGTTGAAGTAGAATGTCTTCAATTGATCTCATTGTTAAACGAAATGATCTAGATAAGTCAAAGTGTTGACTTCTGTTGTAAATGCACTATCTCTCTCTCTCTTTCTCTGGTGAACTTTGAAGAACATAAAAGAATAATTGATCAAGGGCTTCCCCACACATTGTGGAGTTTGTCCCTGGCTTGCGCCACATCTTGTGTCCTCTTGTCTTGGCTTGTCTTCTGTGATTTATATTTATGTTCTATCTGCAGTTTACTTTATGCTGATGTGATTGCTAATATGGAAAATAAATTAAATAAATTACTCTAGCATAGAACATACCTAAAATTAACAAGTATTTAAAAAAAAAAAAAACCCTTCAGTAATAAAGAAAGCACTCCATATATTATAAAAAACAAATAAAAGTGTGTAGTAGTGGATTGTCCACCTACATATCATTTTCTTTGAAAATATTTACACAACAATACAAACTTACATTCTTATAAAAATAAACTAATATCTTTTTAAAATATAATGTATTAATAATTGTGAATGAATTACATATTTTTGATATTTTTATTATTTAATTGTTAAAAATATATCTTATAAAATTAAAGATGATAATAATATGATTTTAAGAGTATATCCAAGTATATTAATTTAAGATTCTTATGTTAATGAAATGCTAGAATTATGTAGTCATCGGCATTAGTATGACTTTATTTTTGCCCGAAAAGAATAACTTTTACACCACAAACTGCCTTAACAAAATATTTTGTGACTATCTACTATACTAAATGTGTACTAGTGGACTGTCCATCTACATATCCTTTACTTTCAAAATATTTATTCAACCATACAAACTTAAATTTTTATAAAAAAAATTAATATCTTTTTAAAATATAATGTATTAATAATTTTGAATGAATTGCATATTCTTTATATCTAATTAAATATATTTAAAAAAATTGTTTTAAAATAATAATTAAAGATAATAATAATTTGATTTTCAAATTATAGTCAAACATATCCATTTAAGATTCTTATGTTTATGAAATACTAGTATGGCAAATCTTTATTAAGAAATATATACCCTACGATTCTAGATTCAAAGCTATAGTTTTTTTATACAAAACATATCTTCTTAATCAATAGATTCACTTAAATTATGCTCGACTAAATTGTAAAATTAAGATATTTTAGTATAAAATGTATATGTAAACAAAATATTGCTTTTTTAATTATTTTATATAAAATTATAATTAACACGGATTAAAATTAAAATTAACAGGTCTTATTTAAATTTGATCATTTGTAATCAAAACCATTATTGGTTTTTAAATATCACGTACCAATAGAAATCGGAAAAATAAAATCGCAGTACCTCGCGGGTAGGTTTCACATATCTTGGCTTTTTGCGTTTGTAAAGAAATAATTTGAATATCCAGTGAATACCGAGTAGAAAGCGGCCCGATATTCCTGGCTTTGAAGAAATCAGCGTTCAAGTCTGTGGCTCCACCCGCTGCGAAGTTTGCACCTCTGGGGAATTTTGAAGTGTTTTAAACATTTATCAAATGTTAAGAAAGGTGTGGTTCTTAAGAAAGGCAGACAGAAACCTTGTGCTGCCCAACAAAATTTTATCAAATGAAAATCATATTGAACACACAACCAGATAAGAAAAACTAATAAGCTCAGTTATTTTTAAAAGTTTTGACTTATAGATAATCAACGATCAATGGCCAGTCAGAGAACCGACCTCTTGGTATGCCAAAATATATTTAGCATTAGGGCAGATTGGCAAAATTTAGTTGGTTCAGATATAGTGTTTTTGATGGTAGAAATAAGTTATCATTATTAAAAACTTTGTATATTTTTATGGTATATTAAAAACTCTGAATACTGGAAAATTTGAAATTTAACCGCTATAACTTGAATTTATAAAAATTTCTACTAAATTTGATAAAATCTTACAAAAATTTCCTTAAAATTTTAATTAAATTCGAAAACAAATTGCACTAAATTTTTTTTATAAGCAATGCAATTGGTTAATTGCATTCCTCTTTTACTGAATATAACTACGCGTGCTTTGTATTTTGTGTACGACATGAGTATGGGTGAGGCTAACAGAAGTAGGTTTGAATTCAGAAGATAGAATATACGGATCTCTCTCAACAAATTGTTGAATAAAAGAAGAAATAATTCAACTAAATCCACTAACTTCCATTCCTCAAATTATCTGCTTACAACGATAACGTTTCAGCCTTCTATCCTTAAAAGGCATAGCACATGGAAAATAATGTGGAAACCACTTTGGTTGAACTCATTTTCATTATCTCCCTTTCCGAAAATTTGCTGCTGCCAACGATAGCACGCCAACCTTACATTTAAACACATCCAAAAACATTGCCATAGATTAAGGTGAAAAACAATGTTGGAAAAACCATTGATGCAGTGTAGATGTGTAGATGAAGATATACCAATTGTTGGAATTTAATTCCAACTGCAGCAATGAACAGCTGGACAGAAATCTGATTTACCATAGATATTCCAGGCTGTTCGATGCATCAAAGTCACGCGATATTTTGCACATTAATATGTATTAAACTCTCAGAATTGAATTCCCCTGCAACCGCCTTGCTGCATTAAATACGCAGATAAGCGTTAGAAGATATTTTGGTTATTTTATTGTTTAAATCAGATATGTTTTAATATATAAATATATCACAGCAGTTATGTTTGAGATTAGCAGAAGAATGATAGAGAGCAGAGGAGAACACGCAACAGCGTGAAGATAAATTCTTCCAGAATAGTGAAACCACAGCAGTACACATCGATGCACAGCAGGAGTAGACGTAACAGCATAGCAGAGAACAAAAAGCGAAAAATGCACAACAGTGCAGATATTTTGAATGTAATTTGTTTTATGGTTGTTCGCTGTGAGAGAACATAAGCGTTCTTTGGTGAATCCCTCTCTCAAGAGGAAGATGTTTTGTAATAGAAGTTGTGAAATTCCCTCTATGTGAGGAAGACGAATCTGTAATAGTTAGTTTATTTTTAATGAACACAAGTTATTTTTTTGTTGCTGTTACACCGATTGCACGTTGCTATTACACTGTCACTGTTGCTGTTACACCGATTGCACGTTGCTGTTACACCAGTTTCACCGTTGCTGTAACACCGTATTCCGTTGTGTTAAAAAAAACAGAGTATTGTTCTGTGTTAAAAAAAGAGTGTCAAAAAAACAAAGAATTTTTTTTTTGTCTGTCTGATATGGAATTATCTTGAAGTTACATCATGGTATCAGAGCTGGTCTAGGCACTTAATGAGTCAAAAACAGAGCTTGTTTTTAACTGTAGGAGCTGTAAGAAGCTTGTTGAGCAGATCTTTTCCAGGAGAATTTTTTTTTTGCTTGTTTTCATTATACAGTCAGTATCTCTTCTTTATCAATATAGGTTAAGATGGCAGATGCTGGAACAGGTTTGACAAATTCCCAACTGCCACAGTTTAATGGGAAAAATCACGATTATTGGTCCATAACAATGAAAGCATTGTTTGCTTCTCAAGGAATATGGGCGCTGGTTGAAACTGGCTATGCTGAACCTGCAGATGCAACAACAATGGCTGCTTTGTCAGTAGCAGAAAGATACTAGTTGAAGAGCGACAGGAAGAAGGATGCCAAAGCCCTCTTTTTCCTCTTCCAATCAGTACATGAAAGTGTTTTTCCATGGATTGCAGCAGCAACAAAATCTAAGGAGGCATTGGATATTTTCAAAACTGCCTATCAAGGCATGGAGAAGGTGAAGACCACAAAGTTGCAGATGTTGAGGAGAGACTGTGAAAATCTCAGCATGAAGGAATCTGATACGATAGATTCATTCTTCACTCAGGTTATTGGCTTGATAACCCAGATAAGATCTCATGGTGAGATTCTTGAAGAAAGAAGGATTCTAGAGAAGATCTTGAGAATTTTACCCTCAAGGTTTGAATCTATTGTGGTAGCAATAGAAGAAACAAAAGATCTCTCACAGTTCACGGTAGATGAGCTGAGTGCTTCTCTTTTGTCTCATGAACACAGACTGAGTAGAGGAACGGATTCCTCTTTTGAGCAAGCATTCAAAACTCATATGTCTTTTGGCCAAAGAAGAGGTCGAGGCAGAGCAAATTACAGAGGTCATGGAAGAAGCCAAAACAGAGGCATAAATTATCCTGCAAGCACAAGGGGAAGGAGCTGCAATCAGAACCAACATGAAGGTTCAAGCAAACAGCAAGCTCATGAACAAAGGTATGACAAATCCCAAGTCCAATGTCATTATTGTAAGAGATATGGGCACTATGCCAATGAATGTAGAAAAAAACAAAATGACATGAATAATAGGCAGAATGCTAATTTTGCAAATGAAGAAGATAAGAATCCAAAGAATGTGTTGTTAACATGTAACATTGCACAAGACAAGCAAGAAGATTTTTGGTTCTTAGACTCAGGTTGTAGTAATCACATGACTGGAAATATTGAAATGTTTGCCAATCTGGATGAAATGTGAAATCTGAGGCAACAACAGGGACCGATAATAAGATATCTGTCAAGGGTAAGCGCAGAGTCAGTATCCGAGCAAAAAATGGAGAACAGATGGTTGTGCCAGAGGTATACTATGTACCTGGTCTGAAATGTAATCTTTTGAGCATTGGATAGCTCATTGATAAAGGTTACAACGTGTTCTTCAAAGATGATACGTGTACAATCAGAGACATACCTCCAAGTAAGAAGATCATTGCATAGGTGCATATGACCAGCAATAGAATGTTTCCTCTCAAACTCAGGGCAGATTTGAAGGAAGGAAGAACTATTGCGGCTGTAACACAAGACGTCTTTCAGGAACAAGTGAAAGATGTGAATTGGTTGTGGCATTTTAGATTTGGACATCTCAATTTCGGAGGACTGAATCTGTTGCACAGAGAGGGAATGGTAAAGGGATTGCCGTTGATCGAGAAACTAGACAGCCTTTTTGAAGGCTGCATCTTGGGCAAGCAACACAAAGAAAACTTTCCAGCAGGGAAGAGTATAAGGGCAAAAGCACCCTTGGAAATTGTTCACTCTAACGTGTGCGGACCGATGCAAATACCATCATTTGCCGGAAATAAATATGTTTTAACTTTTATTGATGATTACACCAGAAAGACATTGGTGTATATGCTGAAACAGAAGAGTGAAGTGTTTGAGAAATTCCGCCACTTCAAAACTCTTGTTGAAAAGCAGTGTGGGAATTATATCAAAGTGCTCAGAACAGATAGAGGAGGAGAGTACATCTCCCAAGACTTTCTGCACTTTAGCAGAGAGAATGGCATACAAAAACAGTTCACCACAAGGTATACATCTCAGCAAAACGGTGTTGCTGAAAGAAAGAATAGGACCATTCTTGACATGGTCAGAAGTATGCTGAAGTCAAAACACTTGCCGCATGAGTATTGGGCAGAAGCTGTTACTTGCGCAGTTTACATCTTGAATAGATGCCCAACTAAAGCTGTCATGAACAGAATACCAGAAGAAGCATGGAGCGGTCAAAAACAAACTGTCACTCACATGAGAGTATTCTGTTGTGTAGCATATGCACATGTACCGGATCAGCTGAGGCAAAAGCTTGATAGTAAGGGGGATAAGTGTGTCTTTATTGGCTATTGTGATGAGTTAAAAGCATACAAACTCTATAATCCGTCCACCAAGAAGTTAATAGCAAGTAGAGATGTGCAGTTCATTGAAGATGAAGCTTGGGATGGAAGCTTAGAAAACAAAGTGAATGTGAAGACAATTGTGTCTCATGAAGAAGAAGAGGAAGGGATAGCGGCAAATAATCCTTCCTTGGTGGCTCCTCCTCCACCACAACAAGTACAACAAACCACACCACAAGCAAGAATTCAAACAGCCTTAAGAAGTCAAGGAAGTGCTTCTCCAAGCACACCACACGGATCAGAAATACCCTCAAGCTCGGATGGAACTCCAAGCACACCAAGAAGACTAAGATTCAGAAATCTGAATGAGATTTATGAACAAGGAGAGGTAAGTAACAACACTGGTCTGAATTCATTATTCGCTTTGTATTTTCATGTTGATGACCCAGTTCATTTTGAAGATGTTGTAAATGAAGATAAATGGATTGAAGCAATGAATGAAGGAATTGGTGCAATTGAGAAGAGTAAAACATGGGAGTTAGTGGACCTCCCTGAAGGCAAAGATGCCATTGGACTTAAGTGGCTCTATAAGACCAAAAGAAATGCTAAAGGCAAGATTGACAGGCACAAAGCAAGACTTTTTGTGAAAGGTTACAAGCAGCAACAAGGCAAAGACTATGATGAAACCTTTGCACCAGTAGCAAGGATGGAAATAGTCAGAACAATGTTGTCTATTGCAGCACAACACAAATGGAAGATTTATCAGATGGATGTTAAATTTGCATTCCTGAATGGAGTATTAAAAGAAGAGGTTTATGTTGAACAACCTCTAGGCTTTGAAGTTGAAGGCCAAGAGCATAAAGTTTGCAAACTGAAGAAGGCTCTTTATGGGTTGAAGCAATCTCCAAGAGCATGGTACAGCAAAATAGATGCTTATCTGGTTGAGAATGGGTTTGATAAGTGTGATGGTGAACCCACACTCTACATAAAGAAAAATGAAGGTAAGATTATTATTGTTGTTTTATATGTAAATGATTTGATTTTTACTAGCAATGATGCTTCTCTCATTGCTGATTTTAATGCAGTCATGAAAAGTGAATTTGAAATGACTGACTTGGGCTTCTTAAGATATTTTCTTGGAATTGAAGTAGACCAAAGTGAAAATGGTGTTTTCATTTCTTAAGATAAATATGTAGAAGCAGTGTTGAAGAGATTTAATATGCAGAACAACAAGGCAGCTGTGACTCCATCTGTAGTAGGGTTGAAATTGTCCAAAGAAGACAATAGCAAATATTTTCATCCAAAATTGTACAAGAGCATAGTTGGCAGCCTTATGTACTTGACTGCAACTAGACCGGACATTATGCACGCTGTGAGTTTAATCTCCAGATTTATGGAAAGACCGAAAGAGACTCATTGGCAGGCAGCCAAGAGGATTCTAAGGTATGTGAATGGAACTAAGGGGTTTGGTATTTTATACTCCTCTTCTGAAAGTTTCATGTTGACAGGATACACTGACAGTGATTGGGCTGGAAGTGTTGATGATAGGAAAAGCACATCAGGATATGTGTTTCATATGGGATTGAGAGCCATCTCATGGGCTTCCAAGAAGCAACCAGTTGTGTCTTTGTCAATAGCAGAGGCTGAGTATGTGGCAGCAATAGCAGCAGCATGCCAAGCAGTGTGGCTGAGAAGAGTTCTCAAAGATTTGTGTCATAAACAAGAAAAGGGCACAACCATTTATTGTGACAATAGCTCAGCAATAACATTGTCTAAAAACTCTGTTTTTCATAAAAGAACAAAGCACATAGACACCAAATTTCACTTCATACGTGAATTGGTTAACAATGGTGAGATTGTTTTGCAGCACTGTAGAACAGAGGATCAGCTTGCTGACATCTTGACAAAACCATTAGCAAAGAAAGGTTTTGATCATTTCAGGAAATGCCTAGGTATGCAGCAGTTGAAATTAAGGGGGGGTGTTGGAATTTAATTCCAACTGCAACAATGAATAGCTGGACAGAAATCTGATTTACCATAGATATTCTAGGCTGTTCGATGCATCAAAGTCACGCATGATATTTTTCACATTAATGTGCATTAAACTCTCAGAATTGAATTCCCCTGCAACCGCCTTGCTGCATTAAATACGCAGATAAGCATTAGAAGATATTTTGGTTATTTTATTGTTTAAATCAGATATGTTTTAATATATAAATATATCACACAACAGTTCTGTTTGAGGTTAGCAGAAGAATGATAGAGAGCAGAGGAGAACACGCAGCAGCGTGAAAATAAATTCTTCCAGAATAGTGAAACGCAGAGAAGTACACAGCAGTGCACAACAGGAGTAGACGTAACAACGTAGCTGAGAACAGAAAGGGAAAACTGCACAGCAGTGCAGATATTTTGAATGTAATTTGTTTTATGGTTGTTTGCTGTGAGAGAACAGAAGCATTCTTTGGTGAATCCCTCTATCAAGAGGAAGATGTTTTGTAATAGAAGTTGTGAAATTCCCTCTATGTGAGGAAGACAAATATGTAACAGTTGGTTTATTTTTAATGAACACAAGTTATTTTTCTGTTGCTGTTACACCGATTTCACGTTGCTATTACACTGTCACTGTTGCTGTTACACCGATTGCACGTTGCTGTTACACCAGTTTCACCGTTGCTGTAACACCGTATTACGCTGTGTTAAAAAAAACAGAGTATTGTTCTGTGTTAAAAACAGAGTGTCAAAAAAACAAAGCATTTTTTTTTTGTCTGTCTGATATGGAATTATCTTGAAGTTACATCATGGTATCAGAGCTGGTCTAGGCACTCAATGAGTCAAAAACAGAGCTTGTTTTTCACTGTAGGAGCTGTAAGAAGCTTGTTGAGCAGATCTTTTCTAGGAGATTTTTTTTTTTGCTTGTTTTCATTATACAGTCAGTATCTCTTCTTTATCAATATAGGTTAAGATGGCAGATGCTGGAACAGGTTTGAAAAATTCCCAACTGCCACAGTTTAATGGGAAAAATCACAGTTATTGGTCCATAACAATGAAAGCATTGTTTGCTTCTCAAGGAATATGGGCGTTGGTTGAAACTGGCTATGCTGAACCTGCAGATGCAACAACAATGGTTGCTTTGTCAGTAGCAGAAAGAGACCAGTTGAAGAGCGACAGGAAGAAGGATGCCAAAGCCCTCTTTTTCCTCTTCCAATCAGTACATGAAAGTGTTTTTCCGTGGATTGCAGCAACAACAAAATCTAAGGAGGCATTGGATATTCTCAAAACTGCCTATCAAGGCATGGAGAAGGTGAAGACCGCAAAGTTGCAGATGTTGAGGAGAGACTGTGAAAATCTCAGCATGAAGGAATCTGATACGATAGATTCATTCTTCACTCAGGTTATTGGCTTGATAACCCAGATAAGATCTCATGGTGAGATTCTTGAAGAAAGAAGGATTCTAGAGAAGATCTTGAGAATTTTACCCTCAAGGTTTGAATCTATTGTGGTAGCAATAGAAGAAACAAAATATCTCTCACAGTTCACGGTAAATGAGCTGAGTGCTTCTCTTTTGTCTCATGAACACAGACTGAGTAGAGGAATAGATTCCTCTTTTGAGCAAGCATTCAAAACTCAGATGTCTTTTGGCCAAAGAAGAGGTCGAGGCAGAGCAAATAACAGAGGTCATGGAAGAAGCCAAAACAGAGGCAGAAATTATCCTGCAAGCACAAGCGGAAGGAGCTGCAATCAGAACCAACATGAAGGTTCAAGCAAACAGCAAGCTCATGGACAAAGGTATGACAAATCCCAAGTCCAATGTCATTATTGTAAGAGATATGGGCACTATGCCAATGAATGTAGAAAAAAACAAAATTACTTGAATAATAGGCAGAATGCTAATTTTGCAAATGAAGAAGATAAGAATCCAAAGAATGCGCTGTTAACATGTAACATTGCACAAGACAAGAAAGAAGATTTTTGGTTCTTAGACTCAGGTTGTAGTAATCACATGACTGGAAATATTGAAATGTTTGCCAATCTGGATGAAAATGTGAAATCTGAGGTAACAACAGGGACTGATAATAAGATATCTATCAAAGGTAAGCACAGAGTCAGTATCCGAGCAAAAAATGGAGAACAAATGGTTGTGCCAGAGGTATACTATGTACCTGGTCTGAAATGTAATCTTTTGAGCATTGGACAGCTCATTGATAAAGGTTACAACGTGTTTTTCAAGGATGATACGCGTACAATCAGAGACATACCCCCAAGTAAGAAGATCATTGCACAGGTGCAGATGACCAGCAATAGAATGTTTCCTCTCAAACTCAGGGTAGATTTGAAGGAAGGAAGAACTATTGCAGCTGTAACACAAGAAGTCTTTCAGGAACAAGTGAAAGATGTGAATTGGTTGTGGCATTTTACATTTGGACATCTCAATTTCGGAGGCTTGAATCTGTTGCACAGAAAGGGAATGGTAAAGGGATTGTCGTTGATCGAGAAACCGGACAGCCTTTGTGAAGGCTGCATCTTGGGCAAGCAATAAAAAGAAAACCTTTCAGCAGGAAAGAGTATAAGGGCAAAAGCACCCTTGGAAATTGTTCACTCTGACGTGTGCGGACCGATGCAAATACCATCATTTGTCGGAAATAAATATGTTTTAACTTTTATTGATGATTACACCAGAAAGACATGGGTGTATATGCTGAAACAGAAGAGTGAAGAGTTTGAGAAATTCCGCCACTTCAAAACTCTTGTTGAAAAGTAGTGTGGGCATTATATCAAAGTGCTCAGAACAGATAGAGGAGGAGAGTACATCTCCCAAGACTTTATGCACTTTTGCAGAGAGAATGGCATACAAAAACAGTTCACCGCAAGATATACACCTCAGCAAAACGGTGTTGCTGAAAGAAAGAATAGGACCATTCTTGACATGGTCAGAAGTATGCTGAAGGCAAAACACTTGCCGCATGAGTATTGGGCAGAAGTTGTTACTTGCGCAGTTTATATCTTGAATAGATTCCGAACTAAAGTTGTCATGAATAGAATACCAGAAGAAGCATGGAGCAGTCAAAAACAAACTGTCACTCACATGAGAGTATTCGGTTGTGTAGCATATGCACATGTACCGGATCAGCTAAGGCAAAAGCTTGATAGTAAGGGGGAGAAGTGTGTCTTTATTGGCTATTATGATGAGTCAAAAGCATACAAACTCTATAATCCATCCACCAAGAGGTTAATAGTAAGTAGAGATGTGCAGTTCATTGAAGATGAAGCTTGGGATGGAAGCTTAGAAAAAACAGTGAATGTGAAGACAATTGTGTCTCATGAAGAACAAGAGGAAGGGATAGCAGCAAATAATCCTTCCTTGGTGGCTCCTCCTCCACCACAGCAAGTACAACAAACCACACCACAAGGAGGAATTCGAACAGCCTTAAGAAGTCAAGGAAGTGCTTCTCCAAGCACACCACAGGGATCAGAAATACCCTCAAGTTCGGATGGAACTCCAAGCACACCAAGAAGACCAAGATTCATAAATCTGAATGAGATTTATGAACAAGGAGAAGTAAGTAACAACATCGGTCTGAATTCATTATTCGCTTTGTATTGTCATGTTGATGACCCAGTTCATTTTGAAGATGCTGTAAATGAAGATAAATGGATTGAAGCAATGAATGAAGGAATTGCTGCAATTGAGAAGAGTAAAACATGGGAGTTAGTGGACCTCCCTGAAGGCAAATATGCCATTGGACTTAAGTGGCTCTATAAGACCAAAAGCAATGCTGAAGGCAAGATTGACAGGCACAAAGCAAGACTTGTTGTGAAAGGCTACAAGCAACAACAAGGCAAAGACTATGATGAAACCTTTGCACCAGTAGCAAGGATGGAAACAGTCAAAACAATGTTGTCTATTACAGCACAACACAAATGGAAGATTTATCAGATGGATGTTAAATCTGCATTCCTGAATGGAGTATTGAAAGAAGAGGTTTATGTTGAACAACCTCCAGGCTATGAAGTTGAAGGCCAAGAGCATAAAGTTTGCAAACTGAAGAAGGTTCTTTATGGGCTGAACCAAGCTCCAAGAGCATGGTACAGTAGAATAGATGCTTATCTGGTTGAGAATGGGTTTGATAAGTGTGATGGTGAACCCACACTCTACATAAAGCAGAATGACTGTAAGATTATTATTGTTGTTTTATATGTAAATGATTTGATTTTTACTAGCAATGATGCTTCTCTCATTGTTGATTTTAAAGCAGTCATGAAAAGTGAATTTGAAATGACTGACTTGGGCTTCTTAAGATATTTTCTTGGAATTGAAGTAGACCAAAGTGAAAATGGTGTTTTCATTTCTCAAGATAAATATGTAGAAGCAGTGTTGAAGAGATTTAATATGCAGAGCAACAAGGCAGCTGTGACTCCATCTGTAGTAGGGTTGAAATTGACCAAAGAAGACAACAGCAAATATTTTCATCCAAAATTGTACAAGAGCATAGTTGGCAGCCTTATGTACTTGGCTGCAACTAGTCCGGACATTATGCACACTGTGAGTTTAGTCTCCAGATTTATGGAAAGACCGAAAGAGACTCATTGGCAGGCAACCAAGAGGATTCTAAGTTATGTGAATGGAACTAAGGGGTTTGGTATTTTATACTCCTCTTCTGAAAGTTTCGTGTTGACAGGATACACTGACAGTGATTGGGCTGGAAGTGTTGATGATAGGAAAAGCACATCGGGATATGTGTTTCATATGGGAACGGGAGCCATCTCATGGGCTTCCAAGAAGCAACCAGTTGTGTGTTTGTCAACAACAGAGGCAGAGAATGTGGCAGCAATAGCAGCAGCATGCCAAGCAGTGTGGCTGAGAAGAGTTCTCAAAGATTTGTGTCATAAACAAGAAAAGGGCACAACCATTTACTGTGACAATAGCTCAGCAATAGCATTGTCTAAAAACTCTGTTTTTCATAAAAGAACAAAGCACATAGACACCAAATTTCACTTCATACGTGAATAAGTTAACAATGGTGAGATTGTTTTGCAGCACTGCAGAACAGAGGATCAGCTTGTTGACATCTTGACAAAACCATTAGCAAAGAAAGGTTTTGATCATTTCAGGAGATGCCTGGGTATGCAGCAGTTGAAATTAAGGGGGAGTGTTGGAATTTAATTCCAACTGCAACAATGAATAGCTGGACAGAAATCTGATTTACCATAGATATTCTAGGCTGTTTGATGCATCAAAGTCATGCCTGATATTTTGCACATTAATGTGCATTAAACTCTCATAATTGAATTCCCCTGCAACCGCCTTGCTGCGTTAAATACACAGATAAGCGTTAGAAGATATTTTGGTTATTTTATTGTTTAAATCATATATGTTTTGATATATAAATATATCACACAACAGTTTTGTTTGAGGTTAGCAGAAGAATGATAGAGAGTAGAGGAGAACACGCAGCAGCGTGAAGATAAATTCTTCCAAAATAGTGAAACACACAGCGGTACACAGCATTGCACAACAGGAGTAGACGTAATAGCGTAGCAGAGAACAGAAAGGGAAAAATGCACAGCAGTGCAAATATTTTGAATGTAATTTGTTTTTTGGTTGTTTGCTATGACAGAACATAAGCATTCTTTGGTGAATCCCTCTATGAAGAGGAAGATGTTTTTTAATAGAAGTTGTGAAATTCCCTCTATGTGAGGAAGACGAATCTGTAACAGTTAGTTTATTTTTAATGAACACAAGTTATTTTTCTGTTGTTGTTACACCGATTGCACGTTGCTGTTACACTGCCACTGTTGCTATTACACTGATTGCACGTTGCTATTACACCAGTTTCACCGTTGCTGTAACACCGTATTCCGCTGTGTTAAAAAAAAACAGAGTATTGTTCTGTGTTAAAAAGAGAGTGTCAAAAAAACAGAGCATTTTTTTTTTGTCTATCTGTTATGGAATTATCTTAAAGTTACAACACCGATCACTTTTTGTGTGACCCTATTATTGGCCGAATTCATGTAAAAGTAATAAGGCATGATTTTGCAGTTTGTTTATACAGAATGAATAATTTGTTTCCATCATTCAAATTTAGAATTTTTTATCAAACTTCACGATCATAACAAAAGGGTCAAAGAAAACCAAAAAGGGTAGGCAATTGGAAGACATTCAAAATCTAAGAGAATAAAATATGACACAGCCGTGGGGCATTCAAATCCTAGAATATATAAAAACCATACTGTTGGAGGTCGTTTGAGATTATAGTATGCTGCTATTGTCGATGGGCTTGCACCATATTGTATCCATGATCTTACTTTTAAGGAGAAATATCAAATATCAAATAAATATTACTCTTAACCAATAGTTGCAGGGAAACGAATCTCCCTCGAAGAAAGTGTAGATAAATATTTTAATGTCAATTTCAAAGATTATGTGCAGAATACATTTGGCCAAAAGTAAACAAGTTAACCTGCTCACATAAATTTGGCCATAAATTTGATTGAAAATAATTTTGTTCATAATATCCAACCGATTAGAGCACATATGTATAGTCAATTGAGTGTATTGAACACGGTATAAGTAAATGTGTGGTATTTAGAGGATGGTTTCAACTATTTGGGTTTCATTTGGGAACTGTGTGGGTACAGAATTAAGGGAATTAAGGATTGGGAATTGTTAATTGACAAGTTTAAATATAAATTGGATTGTTAGAAACATTAATCAATGTCACAGGGGAGAGATTGATTATGCTTAAATATATTTTATAAAATCTATCTGTATATTGGATGCATCTTTTTCGTTTGCCAAAGGAAATTATTAAAAAGATTCAATTAGTTATGAGACATTTCTTATGGGCAGGGGCCCATAATGGAGAGAAAGCAAGCAAGATGGATTTGGCAAGATGGTCACTTATTGCAAGAGATGTTGATGTCAGAGGATGGGGGGTTATAGATCCAGGTTCATTCAATAAGGCTCTAATCATTAAAAACATGTGGATAGATGTAGTGGGCGAAAGTATTTGGTAAGGTGTCATGAAAGAGAAATATATGTATGGTCAATCCTTTATGACATGGATTTCTAATGGGGCCAAGAAAAAATGTTAGAGATGATATATTTGGAGATGTTTCAAATTCTACATTTTCTATTGGGAAATGTGCGCTAGTCAGTGGGTGACATATATAGGATCAAAGTTGGTTTAGATTCCCTTATTGTTATGTTTGGGAGTCAGTTTGAATTCTCAATCATATAACAAAGATATTTTTCATCTTAATCAAATTATTCATCATAGGGCTAGTAATCTAGATTTGCAAGAGTAGTACAAGGAAGAGGAGTTGGAATTTCCTAGAAAATGCTATAGGGAATGAGAGGATTATATTTCCACTCTTAGAAATGTTGGTATCACATAAAATAACATTGAGGATTAAATGGCCTCTACAAGTTCTCTTAGGAAGGGACTTCGAGTGGTTAAAGAAATATATATGAGTTTTCCTGATGAGGAGAATGGCCATAAAATACCACTACATTTATAGGTCATCTCAAAATTGAACATTCTAAATGAAATAAAATGTTTTAGCTGGTTAACCATGCACAATCTTATTTTCAGATGGCATAATCTTCAAAAGGGGCATTTTCATACACACCCTCAGAGCAGCAGACGGCTGGAAAGTGTTGAGAGTCTGGAGGTGCCTCTTCTACCCAAGACTTCCCTTTTGACGTGCTAATAGGAAGAGGATCCATTCATACCTTATGACGGGCCTTCTTACAGAGGATCAAAGGCGAGGTGGGAAGTTTCATGTAGGTCGATGTGCCTCGTTCAGTGTATCGATGGGTGATGAACTCCTTCTCTGCTAAAAGTTCAAAAAGCTCTGCCAAGGTGAAAAAGAAAAGCCTCAATTTTGAACCAAGGCTTGACATCTGTCACTTCAGTTGGGAAAAAAGTTTGTGCTGGTAGTCTATCTATATGGGTGAGTTGGACTTGATTTGTGAGAGAAGATACGTATCGAACTCTTATGGTACGATGCATGGTAGCCTACCTTGTCCCCGGATTCACATACTAGCCTATAAGAACAACTGACACTGCCTCCATCTAGAGGAGGTTCTCCACGGGTCGACCAGGAAGGCATGTAGTTAGATCCGAAGTAGGCACTTCTAGAGCGGCCATAGGTCTGTAACGTACTGGTAAAAAAGTCACCATCCGGAATTTTCATTTTATGTAGGGAAGAAGAAGAGGATATTAATCACTTCTTTATTGATTTTCCATATGGGAAGGCAATTTGGGATGGAGTGTTGGGTTTTTTAAAAACAACACCTAAGGGACCTATTAGACGTTTGGTTCATGTGTCAGAATAAGGTTGAAAGACCATAGATTTAGGGTACTTCCATTATATATCTTATGGACTATATGGAGGAAGCTTAATGCTATCATCTTTGAACATAAAGGATTGGAGGCGCACTAGGATATTAAGAAGATGGTAGCCTATTTCAACGAAATTGGGTCGATACAAGGAAGTAAAGGTTGTGGAAAATTTAAGCCTAGAGAGTTATGGCAATCATTTCTAGTGAGAATTTTTGACGGTGCTTGTGCTAGCAGAGCATGTGGTTGTGGAGCAGCTATTTACATATAGTCTCATAAATTCTATCACTTCTCAGTGGGAATGTGTGAAGGGATCGAATAGTAGAGTGGAAATTATTGTGTTGTGGGGAGTATTGATTGCGGCCAAATGGCTAGGAATTAATCAAATATAGATTTATGGAGATTCCAAGGGCATAATAGATTGGGTCAAAGGGAGAAAATGAATTCAATCCTCCAATTTTAATCAATTAGATGAAACACATTAAAATTTTGGTAAGGTCCTTTTAGTAACTAAAATTTGATCATATCTATATAGAACAAAATTAGACAATTAATTTTCTATTAAAAAAGGTATAGCAAGGGACACAAGTAAATTTTACTTTTCCTCTTCTGAGGAGGGCATCATGAACAATGCCAGAACTATCAACTACTTATAAATGCAGGGCATCATGAACAATGCAAGAACTATCAACTACTTATAAATGCAGGAATGAATGAAAGTTCCTTTTACGCTTCACACAGTGACAGGGATGAAGTGGTTTTGATGCCACTGAATGAGGAATATAAATGTTTTTTTTTTTAAACTAATAGTACAGTTTTTGAACAATCAATTTTGTGTAGAAAAAGATATCAATCTCGAAGAGATAATTTGAAGTATTTTGATGTAAATTTTCACTGTTTCGAAAGATTTTTATGAATTATGTAATCCAAGATGGAAAGATAGAATATGTCTGAGGATATATGTACTACCTTTTATTAATATAAAGAATGGGGTTTTTTTCTACTGAAAAAAAAAGTAAATGTGTGGTTGATATCTTCATATTGTTTGTAACTATGGCATTTTTAAATGTATGGACAATGCTTAGGACTAAATGTCCACTCAAGTTTTGTTGTATGTTGATAAACCGATAATTTATTGATGGGCTTGTGATATTAGAGCTTTTAGTCTCGTTAGCAAGGTCAACTGGTTCTGGTTAACAATGTCAACAAACGAATTCTCAGAACCTCAATTGTAATTTTGTTTTAGTTCTGGTTAACAAGGTCAACAAACGAATTCTCAGAACCTCAATTGTAATTTTGTTTCAGTCGGATAATAAAAAAAAGTGCGTAACGAAGGTGGTTCGGTTCAAGTCTCATTGGCAATCTTGAGTATGTTGACTAATTTGGCATGCTGTTCTGTTTATAATGAGTATTTCGACTACGCTGAGTATTCCTTAATTCTTTCAAGAATATGGGGAACTTTCTCATCCAAACGTTGACACGAGCTCACTAAGAAGATAAATCAACAGTCGACAAGAGCTCACTAATAGGATAAATGAAGAGCACTGATACTTCTTCTTTGCCTTGTCAAACAATTTGCTCATCATCATGAGGGAATCGGTGGTGGTTAAATTGGACTACGGACAACCAACTATCCCTACGAAGACCGCTGTAACAGCGACAAGAATGCTTTTCTCAGGAACTAGGTAATTGCAATATAGAATGTATAAGTCAATATGCATAAACAATATCTGAAAATGAATATGGGTAATTGAAATCTTATTGTAATCGAATAAGGCATGATATTCATTTATCGTTAAATAATAAAGAATATTGTAATTAGGATTTAATTTAATGTATTGTCTAATAAGTATATGTTTTTGAATTTTTTTATTTTAATACTAGATAATTCTGAGTTGAATTAAGATTTTTATCTTTTTATTATTTTTATCCTTTAACTGTTATATGAATTTAGCAAAAATTTTGAACATTTAGATTCTCGAGAGTTCAAAGTCAAAACTTGTGATTACTACAAATACTTATTATTGTTGACAAAAACAACTCTAAAAAATATAATAAACAAATTACAAGTTTAATCTAATTTGAAAAAATATTAGCCTTGTCAGGAAATCTAATCTCTACAAGAAATTGTCATTTGAATAAAAAGGAAATAGGGATAAATACTTGAGGTAATACTTCCACGTGGGTTGTGTATTACATGTTCAAATTGTGAGTTTGTAGGTTTCTATTTAGTATAATTAATACTTTCTTAGGATCTAGATTGCTAGAAATTTGTAATCTATAAGCTATATATGTAACTTCTATAATGTGACCTATGTTTGGGGTGTGAACATTGCACACTCTCTCATTTCATTTTTCTAAGTTGGTGTTGTAGCAGCTACAACCACCCTCCAAAATTTTGTCTTTGCTTTGTTTTGGAGTCTCGCTCAAAATCTTAGCAACATGTCTTACACTCCTGAGGTACTTATGTTTCATTCAAGTTAATATTTCACTTTGCAACTTGTGTTCGCTAACTTGTTTTCCTAACCACCCACAAGGTGACCCCATGACTTGGTTTAAATCTAGTTCGTTTGTTGTCTTGGCAAACTCCACAATCCTTGAAGGCAACCAAACATCTCTCAGTAATTACGCAAAGTACGCTGGCAGCCCTCTTTGCTCTCTCGAAATGCGCAGAGCAGTCCAATAGACAACCTTGCTCAAAGAAGTTGTGTAGAACATCCCCAGGCTAGGTTTCGACTCAGAAATTGTGCAGACACAACTAGCATCTTGCCTTCAAGTTGGAATCTGCGCAGAGCATGAGAGACAACGATAGCCACTCAACCCAGGAATTGCGCAGAAGCATTCCCTCAGTTGTTTTCTAATGCACGTGTCAACAAGTTGTCTGTATCCCTCCAGAATTGTGTAATTTCTCCATACATGCATTGCAGCCTTTCCTAAAAAAGAAAAAAGAAAAATAAAAAAAATCATCCCTAAAAGATAGGGACCTATTTTTAGCACTAGGAGTTACATGCAAGTAGGTTTTAGAAACTTCCCGCCATGTGTCACTTTTTCCTAGATTTGCGGTGTGAGCAGCATAAACCATAAATCTACCAAATCTATTTAAACAACACCCCATAGATCATTCCACACGTTCAATCTTGGAGTTCTAATATTCCCAAGGCATCTAGGAATATTCGGCACAGTCAGCGAAACTTTTCTGGTTAAGTCCTGACGATGAACCACACTCGTTGTTCGAAACGCGTTGACAAAAATATTATAATATGATTTCCACTGAAAAATCTTCTCATTAAAGTTTTTTCTTTTCAAGTCTTCTGGTGCTTTTTTTGTCGCCTTTATTTCATTGGCTTGTGTGAGTGCTATTTTGCATGTTTTGTTGAACAACCACTGGTGTTTTAATGTGTTATAAATTGTATAAGTGTTGTTTCAAGTTTTTCATTGTATTTTTTAAGCATCACATGCATAACAATGGTTTTGCACTAACAGTCATCGTTATGGAAACTCTCCCCACCAGCTTCATTATTTGTCCATTTGACAATTTCTTGCATTGGTTTTGATTGCATGCATAATCATTCACTCTTATCTACACCATCCTTTTCTCATGCATTCAGATCTACTTGTTTTCAAGTTTCCCTTCAGTAGAACCGGGTTGCCTTAACTTAGATCTTGCTTTGCCTGGTATGCACTATGAATTCCTAGACCTTAAGGCTCTACCTTGGCTTCATGAATTGTGTAAAGGTTGCCTATCATTGGCCTCCAGTTGTGCTCTGTGTAGTTCTGGGAGACAGTGACCATTATTTCCCACTGGGATTGCATAATGCGTAGTCCCAGCCAACAGTCAAGTTGCATTGAAGTGCACATTCCATAGTTATAGTCCACAGTCAACCTAGCTAGACTATGCTCTGCATAGTTCAAGTCAACAATAGGTCTCACTAGAAGGTGGGACTACGTAATGTGCAATTCTAGTTGACAGCCTCCCAACCTTTGAGAGTCACTACTGCGCAATATTACCCAGTAGTCGCCCAACTTGTTGCATGATTGACCCTTGAAGTGCTTTGTATTTTTAAACTAATATTTTCTTACCGCGAGTGCCTGCTTTATCTCCAAGTACATTGGTTGTTGAACAATCTCTCAGCAGTATAGGCATAACGGTTTCCATGAGAGTTGGATCAAAGGACACTATAGAGAGCAGCACTGGAGACATAGTTGAATAGGTGCCAATGAACTTTTACATCTATATAGACAAGTAATTGTTTATAGAGAAGGACATGAAGATCACATGGAAATAAATAAAGGACATATTTGTAGGAATTTTCAAGGAATATATGGAAGATCGACAAGTCTATGTCAAAATTCACAAGTCAGGCTTGTATAGGTACCCCACTTTCCCGTGCGTAGATATCATTCATTGAGTTTTCCCAGATACTGATCCTGAGATGATGACATAAATAAATATCATTGGAACACAACTTTTTACCTTCAGGTAAAAAAACTATCTTCAGATGTATCACTAGCTGGTGATTTACATGGATGCGCTATTCTTCATTCCCAACAACAATGTAAACTATAGATATATCATGAAGCATTGGGTAAGAGAGCTGTCGAAGTTCATGATGTCACCCAACTAGGTATACAAGTAGAAGTCACTCAGGAAGGCTTACCAACTCCCGGTCATATTCACATGTCACTTGTATGGCCAAGAGAGCATGGGGACCTTCCCGCAGAGTTGCATTGTTATGGTAGATCAGTTGGAAAATGAAGGAAAGTCTTTCAACTCGTCGAACATGTTGGCTCTTTAGTTGAAAGTTCATGTGTCAAATTCCAAGAATCTGCCAAAGGATAGCCAAGCAAGATTCTCTATCTATGCATACCTACTTGATGCAATCTGTGCCCACCACCAGTTCCCTGGCATGGGTTGGACATGGACACCATCAGATGAAGTTGTGAATGTTTATTGCAAGTTTCTCTTTGATTGCAACTACCGAGGAGCCATGGCGAGGCTATTTTACCACTTCAATACACCATGCACAAGATGATATTTGAACAGGATCCGCGTTGCATGTCCCAAGAAGTGATGCAAGCATTACTTAACATTGCAGACTGGTATGCCTCACGTGGTGGCACCTTCATCAAGATGTTTGGCATGAAGAAGCATTTGCATGAGCTACTGAGGTTTGCCACGGACAAGTTGGTCATTCAAGAGGTTGCATACCACATCTCCATAGGGTTATCAGCAGGACTGTACAAGAGGAAGAAGGCACTATGGCGCACTCTTCCTTTTGTGAATTGGGTTGTACGAGATTCGTACCTTAAAATATGCATATGCTGAGACCGAAGGCTTGAAGAAATTTGGGTTTGACACTAAGAGCATCAATCTATATGATCCGCACTGCATATGCAAGAACCACTGTGTGAAGGTGTACTTCCCATGGGTCCATGGGGCATGTCATTAGCCAAAGGAAGATCCTTGGAGGTATTGCTATAACTCCTCTAGGCTCAATGAACCGATCAACATGGATGTGGAATGGAAAGCAGCACCATAGGAAGCAACATCAATAGTAGCAGTGAGAAACAAACCGGTGTAAGGTAAAGGCAAGAGGATGATTTCCAAGAGCGTAGAGGCTGTGCATAACTACAAGTTAAAAGAAGATCAATATGTTGAGAGAGTAGCATTGGAGATATATGAAAAGAGGCGACAACGCAAAAGGAGAGTAGCGTAGAGAAAGTGGGAGAAGCAAAAATTGGAAGAAGCAGAGTGGAAGTTATAAGAGACGGAGAAGAATCTGAAAGCAGAACAAGAGTTGAGGAAGAGAGAAAGGGAAGAAAGAAAGAAATAGGAACAAGAATAAGGATAAGGTGCACTAAAAAAGAAAATTGCATAGATATAGTTTGAGATAACAGTGCAACCAAGAGATGATGAACAGGGTGAGAAGGTGCATGTTTAGGAAATTGCTCATCTGGTTGAGCAGTTGGTCGAGGCAATAAACATGGACATGGAACAGGAGCTAGAGGACCAAGACATCAATATCATGTTGAGGGATTCCGAGATCGCACAATAGTCTTCACCACCTCTAGAACCACAACCAGTCCCGAGTGAGCAAGGAGAAGTTGTTTTCCTTGATGATGATCTGGAGAAAGATATGTACAATCTCGCATTTGATGGGACACAACAAAGGATTTTACAGTCTTGAAGAAAGCGGCTCATGGATGATCATACATCACCTGCAACACAGAATAAAGGGTGATTATACCAGATGTTAGAAGACATCTTGTTTCCATGGTCGAGGCTTCTAAGGCTTATGCAAAAGCCACGAGTTCAACAGTCAGGTTCTTGCTAGTAGAAAATGATCGAATGGTGAAGGACTTGCAAGAGGCCAGGCAAAGAATAGAGAAGTCCGCGGGATCCACCATCGTAGAGATGAAGAAAGAAATAGTGGTGAAGATATCAACTTTGGAGGCCACCATGGGGACAACATATAGAATATTTGTCACCATGCACAAGCAGTTGTCCATTGATGTGACTTTCAACAACAATGCACGCAGACAACCCAAACTCTCAAAGACATTAAAATTTCTATTACGGACATGCAAGAATGGACATTGAGGTACAAGGGAGCCCCACTTTACTTGCACAAGAGGATGAAGTCATAGGTGGAGCTATACAAAGAACATATTCAAATGTTGATCTGGAACTATGAGCAGATCCCCCCGTTGATCACTAGCATTGATACTTCCTATGCATGGTTGTTCAAGAGTCTGGATGTCATAGCATGAACATAGAAGGTCCCTTCCATTGAAAGCCTCACCCAAGTCATGAGGAAGAATCAATTCATGCTGGATGTCAACATGTAGATAGAGCAGTGGATGCACATAGCCACCAATGATGACTTGCATCTCAACGCAGAGAACATGCAAAGGTACATCAATGGTCTAGCCACACTGAGGACATTCCTGTGGATGATTTAGGATGAGATGGACATGGGTTTCATAACTATATATCGAGAAGCCATGGAAGCTAAAGTTCGCTTTGAAAAATATTTCATGAAATAGTACAAAGACACAATACCGCAGTAGTAAGCTTGGTATCAATTCACCACCAAATATCACAACAAGGAGGTTGTTGATTTGGTCTTTCCCCAAGATCCCAAGTGATGTTTGTTTTTTCAGGCTGACTCAAGTCTATTTTTGTCCCACATGGGTATATGTGGAAATTGTATTATTGTAAATATGTTGTAAGTGAAATTCAAAGTGTCATTAGCGGAATGTAAACAATCAATATTGCAATGTGAAGAGTCATGAGGGTAGTCTGAGACTCAAAGGGGAATGTCATGCGTCAGCCAACCATTTACTATATATAGAACCTGATAACTCATAGTATAGGATTTTGGGAGCCAAGATTTTGGCTAGGAATTACTTACAGAAGGCTTGGAGAGTATTGTGATGAGGCTTGGCTTCTCCACAACATGGAGCGAGTACATCTCTTTGGAGGAGCAGGCAGTGTTGAATTTAATGTTCCACTATTGGGGATAGTGGTTGTGAATCATGTATATATGGATGCAAATTTCACTTTATATGTATATATATATAACATAGCCATCATGTTTTCATGCATATGTTGTTATTGTAGTTGGATTATTCTATTTTCTTTAGCAATGTATGTTATTTAACTTACAGATTTGTGTATGAACTATTTTGTATGAAATTGTATGAATCTTGTTGCAGACGTGTCGTTGGTTTAACCCGTCACTTTGGATTGTGGACTATTCTTATTTCCATCTTGTGATATCATTCTACTGATGTGTTCCTTTCAGGGTGTGTACTATTACAAGCTTCTAAGGGACACACTTCTTTTTTCCCTCTCTATTTTAGAACCCCCATGCATCTCACTTGACTCACTGCAAGGTCACACACTTACTTCTAACAAACATATCACACTAACCTCTATGCACTATCGTAGTCAAGGCATTTATTTACTACCCACTGTGGGGACTCCTACTCCAAATTGTTTGAGGTCTAGTTGGGACTTCTTATTGGGGAGATCCCTTGACATGTTGACGAGTCCTGCGTCATCAATAGTTTGTATCAAAGCCTATTATAGCTTAATTCCCTTACATGAATGCTAGGAGGATGTGACATCCATTATAATTGATCCTTTGTACATAGGTATATTAGAGTAGGAGAGTGGATTGTGTATTATTTTTGTGAATATTTCCATGTGGATGCTCTATGTGTAGATTTGTTCCTATGTGTAGATCCAAAGTCGAAGAAAAATATATGAGTGGAATGAGTGGAACAATGTTATTTTCAGTGCGTAAACTCGAGAATTTCCTACAACAATTCAAGTACCTATGGGTTTCTATGTCCTAAATAAGCTTTGGCCCATTTGCCCAGATTGATTGCGAGTCTCAAGAAAAACTTTCTAGCGGATGATTCACCTATAGTTTTATTCAAAGGATATTTCATAGGAATGTTATCTACTTGGTTTCAGTTGAAAGCCACACATTACAATCGATTGAATATATCCCCAACATTCAAAAGTTTCAGACTGAATGGTGATAATGATAATCTTGATAATGTGGACGAGTGGTTCTAAGACGCTTACTACACCACTGCCATGATAGATTAGTCATTTTTGGCCAACTTTTTTTAGCCTTTTCCATCGTATCATGTGATGTGAATGTGCAAGGAGATAGATAATCCCTTTGTTGGTAAAAATATCATAAACTCTATTATACAACAGAGTAATTATTTATTATAATTATATTGGAGGAAGTTCTTGCTTTGACCTGTGGCCAAGTGATCCTTGTGTAGAGGTTTGTGTAAAGGGAAAACCTTATTTGCTAGTTATTACAAGCAAGGAAGGCATCTGAAACAAAGTGATAGTAATATGGAACATTCATAGACAACACTACTTTGATCCATATTTGCAGAGATGAATTAGGCAACACCTAAAATGGCTAACTTTAATCAACTAAATGCAGAAATATAATGTGTGTGGCTTGTATCATACATTATCATATTTAATTATTTATGTTATGTTTGTAAAATTTATATAATGAAGAACCAATTATTGGTGAACAAATAAACATATTTCAAGTTAGTTGTCCTTGACATTCTTCGATGCCAAGAGTACAGATTGTTAATTTGATTATGTTTATAGTATGTTACATGTTGATGGTCTACTTGTTCTTCAATGCTTAAAGATCAATAGTTCCAGGTTATGTTTGTGTATGTAAGTGTATATATGAAAAATGTCAGGTTGTATGATTGAATTCTATATACACTCAATATATATACCTCTTACTGATATAAGTGTCAAAACTGTAGTTCCTTGCATTTTGATAGATGGAAATAAGTCCATAGATTGGTTCCATATTGAGATTATTTTTTGTGGTAGTAAAGAATCATCAATCCTACAAATATTTCAACAATGGTTAGAAGTAGTTGTTTCTTAAATGGATCAAGTGGTATCTCAAAGTTGATGGTGAAGAAAGTGCATTATCTATGAGATTCCAGAGTGGTTGTAACTACTTATGAAGACTAGTTAGACAAAGATAAGTATTGTTATTGTAATTTTTTATTTTAATATTTGACATGTAATCATTGAGGGAGGGAATTGGAAGTAATGCTTCCATGTATGTTACATATGTGTTACAAAATGTAATTGTGAATTTTGAGGTTACTATATTTAAGTAATCAGATCTTTTAAGTTATAGATTGCTAGAAATTCATAACCTATAAGGTCTACTTGTCTATAAAATATAATAATGTGATATTTTATACTGTGTGAACAATAGTGACTCTCTCATTTTATTTTTCTAAATAAAATGTGACATCCTACTTTTAATCCAAAAATTATACAATACATTCATTTCATTTTTGTAAGTTAAATGCCAAATCCTATCCTTACTCCCAAAATTATAAAATACAATTCAATATATTAAGGTAAATGTGTCTGTAACACCCTCCTCCCAGATATACCCAAGCAACCAGCCAATTAGCGTAAACATGCGACGATAGGCCACTATGATATTATTTGACCTCGTAAGTCACGTTAAGGAAGTGGAACCGACAGAAACACACCATACAGACATTACTCATCAACTACAGGACCCTCAAGAACCAATCTAATACTTTAGATAGCTTTCCTTTGGGTTCCACTGATATTTTGTAAAATATCCTAAGTTCGCTCCCATGTTATAGACATGAGGACGACCAGAAACCCAAAGTCACTCTCAAAGACTTGCATGCCAATGATCGAAGATCAAAACTGTCAATGTTATGCTAGCAACTCTAGGATTTGAGCCACCTTTTCTGGGCCAAAGCCCAGGTCATTGCACAGAATTGAACCATATCTTCAAATCATAAAATAACATGGAAATGACAATATTAAATAAAATACTTGTTTAAGACCTTGACTGGACCCCTAGTAGCCATGACAACCATTTCATCAAACATATCACGAATATGTAACCTATAGGTGTAAATAACATTTTTGAGCATAATAGTCTCGTACTTAGCTGAGAATTGCTAAGAACCATTTATGCCTCAATATATTAACTCCCATTCCATCCATTAGGTCATATATATGTTGATCATTCAATTACAAGTAAAAACATGATGAAATCCATATATGGTTGTTGTCATAAAACACATACATAACCAACATAATAGTAGTAGAAATACTCATGAAACGAAAACCATATAGGCCACATGTAATCCATCAAAATTCTCATAAAAGAATAATTAGAAATAACCCTTCATTAATGATACAAAATCCAAACCCCGACGGGACTTCCACATTCCAACCGACTATAGAATGGCTGAGCCAAATCTCTCTTCAGTCATTCACCCTTGTGCCATATTCCAAGCATGAATATGGGATCTCATAGAACAAATTAATATAAACTCATCGAGGGCTTCCAGAGGCCATCCACCTAAACCCATCAAACAATTATTCCACCACCCAATTTGACATCACCTAAACGATCATCAGATTGGTCCCCATCCAAGCCTTCTAAGGCTTCCGAAATGTTTTTTCCAACCAAGGCTTCCAGGAGTAATAAATCAACCCACCAAGGGATTTCAGAGCATTTGTCCAACCAAGGCTTCCATGACTAGTCACTCAACCCAAGCTATTATAGGGCTATGAGAGAGTTTATCCAACCAGGGCCTCCAGGAACTAATAACTTAACCCAAGCTAAGGAAACATGAGAACCAACCAAGAACAAAAAATGAAATAAACCCACAATCACCATGCTTATCTAGGAAATTGCAAGGCTAGGCAATCCACACTCAATGTTGACCATCCTCCATGCCAATGACATATCACAACCAAAAATACAGAGGGGTATTCCATGCATGCCAAAACTGGGGAAGGAAACATACATGAAACTTGGTACCTGAACCAAATGTGATGTAGCTATTGCTGCCAATGCGCTCTTGTGGTTTCCAGCTCTTCCTTTGCCTTCTTGCTCGAATAATATAAGCATGCCACAACCTCCAAGAGTGCTCCAAGAAAATTTAAGTCTCCAAGAGTATGAGAGAGAGAGAGAGAATAATGAGATAACTCCAAAATTGAACTGAAAAAATGTTACCGACTGATCCTCAGAGGCCTTTTTATGAATGAGGCCTCTATTTTCTTCCTTTTCCATTATTTTCCTTAAATTTCTTCCCCACATGCAACCTGTGAGATTTGACCTCTGTTTTATGCTAATTTCCATTATTTTCATAAATAAATGTGCCAAAAATACCATTTTTCCCTTTCAAATCCTTAGACATTTCCTTTTCCAATTTCCTTAGCCATAAACAATCACAAGTGATCCCCGTCACTAAGATTCTACCCAACATTCAACTTGGAATAAGTGTCCCATCATCCATGGTTATTATTTTTCCTTTATTTACTTTTATTACATGGAATTTTCACCAAGGCTATTACAAAACACTCCCCCTGGGGGGATAACCATCCTCAGTGTTCAACGAAACCTATGAGCACAAAAATATTGTAGAAAAATATATATTGTCAATGGATCTTTATAACTTAGCTCGATGTAGTATTTACAATGATCACTCTACTGAAAAGCAAACCAACATAACAACATACCGCATAGTGGATCTTTATAAAACAGCTCATGGTGGCATTTACATCCATATACATATGTACATAAACCAACATCATCAAAACATATAACAAAACATATACTAAAGCATATACCCAAACACCAAGCCAAAACTACTTTGCCTCAACTGGAAAAAAGGGAAAGATACATAGCTGGCACCTGAACTACCATCTCCCATGTAGCTTCATCGGACCTAAAGTTATTCCACTACACTCTAACTTTCTTGGTTTATCAGTTCTAGAGCATGATCGCCTTTTTTTGCAATATACGCTTAGGCTTGAGCTAGAATTCTCCATCTGGTTCCACCTACAATACAGACTAGTCAATCACATGATCAACATCCTTAACATACTTCTTAAGCAATGATACATGGAAAAAGATCATGGAATTTCACTATCGGAGATAGTCTAAGACAATAGTATATTAGCCCAATCCTCTTAATAATGCTGAAGGGTCCACGAAACCGTGGTTCCAAATTGGCACATCATCCAATCCATAAGGAGCTCTTCTTTGGTTTGATGCACAAGCACACCTGTTCCCCAACCTGGAACTCCTTGAAGAACCTGTTCCTATCATGTTTTTCATTTATATTCTCCTTGATTATCTGCATTTCCTATTCCATATTTGCCAACATATCTGATCCAGGAAACACCCTGATAACTGGATCACTCCAACTAATAGGAGTTTTGAAACTCCATCGATATAATGCCTTAAAAGGACTCATCCTCAACGAGTCTTGATAAATTTTGTTGTATGCAAACTCCACCAGTGGAAGATACTCTTCCCACTTTCGTTGGTGATACATCACATACATCCTCAACATGTCCTCCAATATCATGTTGAACCTCTCTTTTTGTCCATTTGTCTATAGATGATAAGTTGTACTGAAGGCCAACTCTATGCCCAAAGATTAAAATAACTCCTTCCCAAACATGGAAGTGAACTTCGCATCCCTGACTAACACAATCTTCTTCGGAACACCGTGCAATCTGACCACATCTTGGATTAATACCCATGCTGCATCGCTAGCTGCTAATGTAGACTTCACTGAAATGAACTCTTCAACCCTCGTCAACCTATCCACAATGAGAATAATGGAATCATGTTGTCTTATTGGCTTCAGAAAACCTATAATGAATTGCATGGGAATGACCTCCCATTTCCATTCTAGAATCGCAATTGGCCGTAGCAGTCCACCTAGATGTCTGCATTATACTTTCACTCACTAAAAATTGAAACATCTAGCCACAAACTCTACTACATCTCTATTCATATTTGGCTAATAGTAAAATATATTCACTTCAATTAATGTCTTATAATAACCTAGGTGAGATGAATAAGTTTTCGTATGAAAGTACCTCAATATGACCTTCTTGAGCTCACTGTTATCCGGTACATATATCGTGTCTTTGAATCTAACCAATCAATCTACGATGAGATAATAATCCATATCCTGTGCACCTGCACCTGTACCTGTGCTATCACCTATACCTGTACATGTATTATCATCTATACATGTACCTTTGCTCTGTTGCAACCTTTGCACAATATCCATATATCTAACATCCTATTGACCTGCCCATAGGATCCTATCCTGTAGATTTGTCCCATAGGAGCTCATAGCCGCTAAGTGATTTACTTGTATCCATCTTCTAAGATCATCTAACAATTTGTTCTCTTTACCTTTGATATACTTCATCTCAAAATCAAACCCACTGATCATAGCCATCCACTGATCCTATCTTCCATTTAGATTTGGTTGGTCAAATAGATGTCGCAAACTACTTTGATTAGCCATCAATGTAAATTTCAGACCCAGAAGATAGCATCTCCACATCTTCAACACATGTATAATCGCTACCAGATCAAGACCATGTGTGGCATAGTTCTGCTCATGCTCATTTAATTTCCAGGACTCATAACATACCACCAGTCGATCCTACCTAAGCACTTCACCAAGTCCGCTCTTAGAAGCATTTGCGCATACTACAAATTCTTTTTCTAGATCTATAATATGTAGCACTAGTGCATGTGTCAACAACTGCTTGAGCTGTTCAAAATTACCCTCACACTCATCAATTCATTCGAACTTCTTACCTTTCCTTTCCAAAGATGTGATAGTATAAGCAATCTGTGAGAAGTTCCTGATGAACCTCCTATAGTAGCCTGGCAAAGCCATGAAGGATCTCACCTCAACCACATTCTTAGGAGCTACCAACTGCATGATGGCCCTTATCTTCTCCGAATCTACTGCAATGCCTTCCTCGGAGACAACATGCCTCAAGTAGTGTACCTCAGTCTCAAAGAAACTACACTTGTTGAGCTTAGCATACAACTCATGATCTCTCAACAACCTCAACACTACTACTAAGTACTCGATATGTTCTTTGTCATCTTTTGAATATACCAATATATCATCAAAGATCACAATAACAAAATTTTCCAAATATGGACGCAACACACTATTCATCAAACACATAAATGTAGTTGGAGCATTAGTTAAGTCAATTGGAACTATAACAAACTAATAATGGTTGTACCTAGTCCCGACTGTGGTATTTTAAATGTCCTCCTTTTTTATGCGTACTTGATGGTATTTGGATCTCAAGTCAATCTTTGAGAACATTGTTGCTCCCTTCAATTGATCAAACAAGTCATCAATCCTTGGTAATGGATACCTATTATTTATAGTCACTTTGTTCCACTACCTATAATCAATGCATAATATGAGTGTTGCATATTTCTTCTTTACGAACAATACTAGTGCACCCCATGGTGACACACTTGGCCTAATCTATCCCTTGTTGAACATTTTCTTCAACTGCAACTTTAACTCAACCAACTTAGATGTAGTCATCCTGTAAGGTGCTTTTGAGGCTGGAGCTTCCTCTAACATTAACTCAATAGAAAAGTCTACCTGCCTATGAGGTGAAAACTCTATAATGTCTTCAAGAAATACATCCTTAAACTGCTATAAAATTGGGTACTTGTTCAACACATCCATATCCTTAACTTCTTTACCTTTATCACTAGAAATGTGCACTACAAATAACTTGCCCCCTTTATGGCAACTATGTTTTTCTTCCATAGTTGTCACCATCCTAACTGATGTGGCTTTCTTCTTTCCCTGTAAGGCTCTTGGGTCTCCATTTTCATCAACACACTCAATAGCTTTATCATAATAGTCTCCTTGATTCTATAAGAATACAACCAGTCCATGCCCAACAACATACTATATGAATCCAATGGTAATACATTCAAATGTGGTGTGGTAGGCATACCATTCAAGTCAAATTCATAAGATCTTACCCAATGATGAACTCGTTCCTTCGTACCTATAGCCAACAACACTAACCAAGACTTTTCATGAAATTTCTTACTCAAACCACACTCATCCACCAAGTCCAGACTAACATAGCTATAATTAGATCTAGGGTCAATCAAAATAAAAGTAACTAGATCACAAAGCTTACCATCCATCTTAATGATAGATTCTTGATTCTCTTCTTGTTTGTTATCCAATGTTTCATAAATACATGGAATACTCTGACCAACATCCCCAACAGTCTGTGCCTATTGCACACTATATATCTCAGGTCTACCACCCTGATTCTATGGACAATCTCTCCTGCAATGATCCTTTCCCCAAGTTGAACACTGTATAGTCTTCCAACATATCTCCTTGTTTTGTTCTCCTGATTGGAATCCCTATCCTCTATTGGATGTATTGAACTTCTTAGGTGGCACAACATTCTCCTCATTACCCGTGTCCTGTGGTCGTACTCACTTCTTGTCCCATTTTCCTTTGTTCTTTGCATTACCTCTCTAGTCTAGCTTAGTCTTAATTTTGTTCTTCAATTCTTCATAGAAATGCTTCAGTTTTCGGACGGCTTCCTACAATGATCTAGGCTCATCGAACTGAATCTTATCCTTGAATGCAATTAGTAACCCACTAACGAAACTCTGAATCTTAGTCTTCTCATCCTTGAGGTAAGGCACATACCTCAACAACTCAAAGAATATTCTAGTGTACTCATAATTTGTCATGGATCCCATCTTTAGCTAATATAATTCTTTCACCTTGTTATCAAAGTATCTTTCTGACAAATACTTCTTCTTGAATAACCACTCAATCTCACTCCAAGTCAAATCTTCCTCATCTATACCTTTGATATTCTTCACATCTTCCCACCAAATGTCAACTTTTCCTTTGAGACTGAATGTAACCACTCTAGCTTTGATGTTCTCTAAATAGTCATGCAATCTAAAGAAATTCTTCATGGCTAGAATCCATGTCTCCGCATCTTGTGATTTCTTTACCTCACCATCAAAATTAGGTGGCTTTTCTTTCTTAAACTCATCTAGAAAATACCCCTTATCACTTCTCATGTAAGGATGAAACCGATGACGATCATAATGCTCATCTAAATCATAATTAGAATCATGGCTATGTCAATCCCTTCTCCTATATGGACTGTCCAACAATATTCCATCTCTGATTGTGTCATCTCTATCTGATTTGTGACCACCATGCAATCTACTACCATATGCCCCATTAGTTCTATCCTCCTGCTCACGACTGATCTGAAGGAATCCCTGTCACTGCAAATTTGACAAGCTCTAAAGTATGAGTGCATTTACCTCTGTTAACTTTTCCTCTGCCTATATCATTATGTCACTATCTTACTTACAACTCTTTATTTCTTCCTTTAAACTTCTCAGTGTCACTGTCAAGTTGGAAGAGTTCCCAACACCATATTTCTCTTCTGATTCATAGGGAGAGCCAACCATCTTGCTAACCATTTGATATTTTCTCCTGCAAGGTATATCATGTCAGCTAAACCAAATCACAATAAACCAACGTACCTTATTATAGATCGGGGAGGATACCTTGTCTTCAAGATCAACAAATCAACCTGATACATGTACAACATAATCATGATAACATATAAAAACATAAAACATAATCTTATGACTATGAAACTATGATTCTAGCTAGGGTCAAGTCATCAATGCATGACCTCAACAACAACACACACCACGAACTCATGCCTAAAAACGACCATCATTACGTGATTATACACTTGAGCACATGCAAATGTGAACATGCATAAGTGATGCATAAACATCCACACACATGCAAAAACACAGATGAATGAGCATGAATTAACAATATTTGAAGTAAAACCTCCAAGAATGATACATGCAACCAAGCATACAAGAATGTAACCAAACATGCAAGAATGTAAGCAAGCATACTATAATTATACATATAAGCAACATAAATCGATATGTAACCAGCCATACGCTCACAATGATGCATTCCACAATAAGAACCTCAAATTTCACATGATGATATCACTGCAACCATGAATAACATCATGCAAAGGCAACAAGAACATGGAATGCAATGGTGAGAGACACACATGCAATTAACATGTGTGCATGACCAACACATATCCCATCCATTCTTAGGGGTGAGCCATGGCTCTGATACCACTCTGTAACACCCTCCTTTCACATATACCCAAGCAATTGGCTAGTCAGGGTAAACATGCGACATGAGGCCAATATGATATGATTCGACCTCCTAAGTCACATTAAGGAATTGGAACCGATGGAAACACACCATGCAAACCTTAATCATCAACTATAAGACCTTCAAGGACCAATAAAATACTTTAGACAACTTGCCTTAGGGTCCCACTAATCTTTTGGATAACTTAAGCCTCACTCACTCCCATGCTATAGGCACAAGGGTGACCAAAAACCCAAAGTCACTCTCATAGGCTATCCTACTAGTGACCAGTAACAAAAATTGTCAATGTTATGTTAGAGACTTTGGGATTTGAGCCACTCTTTCAGGCCCAGGGCCTGGGTCACTGCCCTGAATTGAACTATTTCTTCAAATGAGTAAAATAACATGGAAAGAATAATATCAAAACAAGTACGTGTTTAAGACCTTGTCTGGAACCCTACTAGCCATGATAGGAATTTTCCTAACCATATCACGAAGATGTAATCTAGATGTGTAAGTAACAGTTCTTGGCATAGGGGTCTCATACATAGCTGATAATTGCTAAGAACAATTGATGCCTCAATACATCAACTTCCATTCCATCCATTAGTTCATATATACATTGGCCATTCAATTAAAAGTAAAAACATGATGGAATCCATACATGGATGTTGTCATAAATCAAATACATAACCAGCATAATAGTAGTAGAAATAATCATGAAAGTATAGCCATATAGACGATATATAATGCATCAAAATTCTCATAGAAATACAAGGAGAAATGACCCTTCATTAATGATGCAAAATCCAAATTCGTGATAGGACTTCCACATTCCACTTGACCGTAATGTTCCTGAGCCAAATCTTTCTTTAGCCATTCACCTCGATGCCATATTCCAAGCATGAATGTGAGATCTCATAAAAATACATCAATCAAAACTCTTCCAGGGCTTCTAAAAGCCATCCACCTCAATCCATCAAACAGTGATTCCACCACCTGTTCGGACATCACCAAAAACATGATTAGATTGGTCTCCATCGAAGCCTTCTAAGGTTTCGAGAGCGTTTCTTCCAACCAAGGCTTCCAAGAGTAGTAACTCAACCCACAACTTATAAAGGGCTTCAAAAGCCTTTGTCCAACCAGGGCTTCCAGGACTAGTAACTCAACCGAACAAGGGATTCCAAAGCGTTCATCCAGCCAAGACTTCCAGGACTAGCAACTCAACCCAAGTTGTTATAGGGCTTTGAGAGTGTTTATCCAACCAGCACTTCCAGGAACTAGTAACTCAACCCAAGCTAAGGAAACATGACAACCAACCAAAACAGAACAATGAAAATAAACACACAATCACCATGGCTATCCATGAAATGGAAAGGCTAGGAAATCCACTGCAAATCTCGACCATCCTTCATGTCAATGACATATCACAACCAAAAATCCACATGCATATGCCATGCATGCAACAAATAGTGAAGGAAACATACATGCAACTCGGTACCTGCAAGAAAATGTGATGTAATTGCTTCTCTCGATGCTCTCTTGTGCTTTCTTGCTCTTCGTTTGCCTTCTTTCTCCAAAAATCCTAGTATGCCACACCCTCCAAGAGTGGTCCAAGAAAACTCTAAGCCTCCAAGCAAATGAGAGAGAAATAATAATGAGAGAGCTCCAAAAATGAACTAACAAAGGGTTACCAACTGATCCTCAGAAGCCTTTTTATGAATGAGGTTTCTATTATCTTCATTTTCCATTATTTTCCTTCAATTTCCTCCTCACATGCAACCTGTGACCTTTCACTTCTGTTTTCTCCTAATTTCCATTTTTTTCCAAAATAAATGTTCCAAAAATGTCATTTTTCCCTTCAAAAGCCTTAGCTATCGCCTTTTCCAATATCCTTAGCCATTAACAATCACAAGTGATCTCCATCATTAGGGTTATGCCCAACATTCAACTTAGAATAAGTGTCCCATCATCCAAGGTTACTATTTTTCCTTTATTTACTTTTATTACATGGAATTTTCATGAGGGTTGTTACAACGTCTCTTTATATACAAACAAAATTCTTAAGAAGATATACCCTATTTATTAAATCTTACATATTCACACAATTTTTGTAATTAAAAATGTTAGAAATTTAATACTAGTAAATCATGATATTAGTAATGGTTTTCTGGACATGTGATATTAGTAAAGCATGATATTGTAACAAAATCTCTTAATTTTTTTGTTAATTAATAATAATAAAAAATTAAAATAATGTTATAATTTAGTTAATTATATGGTACTTTGGTAATGTGATTTGTTTTGATACTATGTAAGTTTCTCAACCATTTAATTTAAATAATTTACATGGATACACTATTATAAAATATATATTTTTAAAAAGGAAAAATAATCAACTAGTACAACAATATAAATTAAATAAATAATGATTAATACTTACAGAAATCAAAACACACACACACACACATTTCTAGAACAAAAAAAAAAAAGCTTCTTCATTAAAGTAAGAGAAGTTACATAGATCAAGATAAAGGCATATAACACCCAGTCATAATGGAGATGAAACTTGTAACAAGACAATAAAAACATAACAAATTAGAGCGTTATCAAAGAGGACCAAGTACGCCATGATAATACAAAAAAAAAACATGTAGCAAGTCTGCCAAGCCTAGGCATGTTACAAAAATGATCCATGAGCCCAATCAACAGAGAAAGCAGAGCTCAAAAGAGCTTGAATGAAGGATGGACCCATCAACCAAGAGTTCAAAAAACGTTCTTCTAGGAGGGATAGTAATTCCACGTTTAGAGAGAGAATCCACTTCCACATTTTGTTCCTTTTAAATGTGGAGGAACGATATGTCAATGAAAGAAGAGTGAAGAACTACATGCCATCCGTAGTGGAACCCCTACAGAATTATGCTCCAGCATCCAATCAATGACAATTTTTTAATCAAGAGCGATCTTTATGGAGTCAACGACTAGCTAGACAATGCTTTGAAGTAATCCCCATAGTGCCATGACCTCTTCCCGACAGTTTGTGTTGCCACCATTGTTCTAAAAGCAGTGAAATTCCTTGCTTGGACAAATCTTTATGAAAGAAAGAAAGAAATAAAGAAAATTAGTTTAACGTCCACAAGGCCAAAGATAGCCTATGGGACAGATTGCTTCTTCATCTGGTTGATGTATTCGATCTTTTTTCCGGGAAGCCTCACAATAAATGCTCCAAACTTCTTGAGAAACCCCTCACTAAATAGATTATCTCAAGAGCTAGCTACCATAATATCTGCATAGCTTTCCCTGTTGTCTTTAAAGGAATCACATTATAAAATGAAATGTTTGTTTTTCCACTTTTCCGGAAGAACAAAAAATGCATACTCTTTTCTCCCACACTTCTTTTGGCCTTTTCTCACAACAGAGTTGATGAGAAATAGTCCTTAACTAAGCAATAAGAACTTTGGCTCACCAAGAGATATTGGCCTCTATGTATGCTTTTGGTTAATGCCTATGAGTGGGATTAAACATTTCAATATAGTATTTTTTCTTTCTTCCTAGCTCGTTGTCCCAAGTATGCTTGTCAAACTTATCCATAGCAAAAGATTTTATTTCTTTTTTGTTTATGAGACACATGTTCAAGAAAATATCCCATTTACTAAACCATTTGTTATTTTTCTGCATCCAAGTCATTTTTTTATTGCACAATATGTCATTAAAGATAACCTTAGGCCATTTACCCTTTTCCATTTGCTCATTTTTTTTCAAACACCTTATGACTCGCACCATAATGATTTCTTCAATAGGATCAACCCCTGTTTCACTTAACAAGATAGCATAAGAACTAAACTTTTAATGTTGAATTTGTTTGTAATCAAATGCTTTTGAATTTTCTCAATTTGTTTCCACCACATGTCGGATGTACTGCTGGCCCATAGTTCACAACCATAGAGAATCATCGGAATAACTGGAAGCCCAAAAAAAGTTTGAGTGATTTTCGAGTCTCATAACTTTGCCTCTTTACACCTGTTTTGAAAAGCATAAAATGCTTTCCAGCCCCCCAAAGTTCTTTCCTTTCTACAACCAACCCAACATAGATTTTTGTTGAAGTGAATTCCAATGTATTTGTAATCCACAACTTCTTCTAGAATGTTTCCTTAAAAGTAGAACTTATGTTAGTTATGTTTTTTTTTTATAGAGAAAATCATTACTTTCGTTTTTCTAATATGGACTTGCATCCCCACACTTCTACAAAAAGGCTCAAGGGACATTAAGTGCTCTTGCAAACCAATACCCGATTTACCAATCAGAATAAGGTCATCTGCATACAAAATAAGCCTTATAAAAAACTTTCCCAAATAGATATCATCACCCCCTTGCAAATTCAACCATTCCTCAAGCTTGTTGATATATAAACCAAAAGTGTAGGAGACAATGGGAAACCTTTCTTGACGCTGATATCGCTCCTAAAACTTTCAGAAATGCATGTTGGAGCTCCAATTTTGACTTTCACCTCTTCATACAACCTATGCACAACTCTTATCAAATTTTTACCAACCCCAAGTTCCTTCATTCTATGCGAGAGCTTATCCCTAGGAGCCATGTCAAACGCTTTTTTGAAATCAATAAAGCATCAAAAGACTTCTTCCTTTTTCTCGCAAAATTTTTCAATGAGGTGCCTTAAAGTTATACAATGATCAATTGTGGAATGTTTAGGTCTAAAACTTGCTTTCACTTTAGAACGCTTATCTCTTTCTTATACCGAGTTGCTAATTTATTTTCTAGCATGCTTCCAAATACCTTTGCAAACAAAGGGTTTATCATGATGGTCCTATAATTGGAGGGATTATTGACGTCACCACTCTTGAAAATAGGTACTACCAAATTAGTTGTCTAATTTGTGGGGAGTCCTTATTGTATGATGTTGTTGAAAATTTTTTGTATTGTGAGGTGCAAGAATCTTTGAGCCCCATTTTAGATATTTTTCTTGGAGCTCAGCTACGTCTTTTTCTTTTCTAACACCCAACTTCTTGATACCCATCTTTACCTCTTGCACCGTTAAGAGTTCAATATCAATGTTGACCAAGGGAGAAGGGTCAACCTTGGGATCTTGCTCATAGAGTTTTCTTGCATGGTCAAACCATTTAGAAATTGTAATACTATTTCCAGTTTGTATCTTTCTCAGTTGGAGCTCCCTCCAAAATAATTTGGGATTATTTTTCTCAAGGAAGATTAGTTCTTCCATCCTTGAAACCATGAATCAACATTTTTCTTGCTTAATAACTACTTGTAAGCTTTCAGCTTTATGTTATCCTTGTTTGAATCTTTCCACATTTTTCTTGCCTTTTTTGTATTCTTCGTCAAACCAAGCATTAACCAAAAAGCAATTTGTTTCAGACTTCTTAATTTTTGCTCTTTTGCACTTTGCAAGTGCGCATTGAATTAAATGTGTTAATTCATGACTATGAAGGCCGTGAATTTTGATTTTCTCCTTCTCGAAGAGCCTCTCTAGCATTGTTTGGAAGGTATTACAATTTTTTAGAGTCAAAAGAATTCTTCTCTTTAGGACATTTTGTTGGACGTGCTGAATTTTTTACTCTAATTGTTTCTTTCTAGTCCAAGAGAAACTTAAATAAATTTGCTTGTGATCTGATTTTAAGTCCCAAAGCCGATCTCCAATAAAAAATTCCTCCATTTTCTCACACAAACCATGCGAGCCAATTACATAATCTACTACACTTACTCCATTGTAAGTATTGCAAGTGAAATTACCAGACTTTGCCCATCTTTTAAGGTTGCAAATGGATCTTTGTGGTCAAGCCCTCTACCTTTGTAGATTTTTGAAACTTGCGGCGCAAAATAGCATGTTGCAAGCCCCATCAAAAAGCCAAAGGGATAATAAGGCTCCAACTCTTGAAATTGGACACAACACTGTAGGAGACCAAGGGGCAATCTCGAGGAAATAACCGATTTTGGTGCAAGAGAAATAATAATCAGAAATCCAATATCTGCCATTTATAATAACAATCAAAATACAGTTATGTGTCATTTGCAATATTCAAAGAAAAAATGATTTCATTCACTAGATTACATCATAATTTTTTATTTTTGAAATCATCATTATAAAAACCTTATTCCAAAATAAAGTTCTAACTAACCTAACTAATATGCTGCCATCTCACTCTTGGCCTTGAAACTTTTGATATTTCCATTTTAAAAGCCTTATTTCAAAATAAAGCACCAACTAACCTAACTAATATGCCGCCATCTCACTCTCAACCTTTGATATTTCCATTTTGACAGAATTTTACTAACCGCAAATCCTGTAGAATCCTCTGCGGTTTAGAGTCCTATAAGCAGCCATGTACATTTTAGTAATCAGGAATCCTAACATACTTCCACTACTGTCTGTTGGCATATTTGGAAGTTTATCACGCTTCTTCACGTGCGTGTGGCCTGCCCGTTAGCTTAATGTTCTAAGCGGACAAATAGCTTTTATGGCGTACACTATAATGGTGATTTGGAACTGAACTCTGTTTAGATAATTTCAGTTCGGTACAAAAAAAAAATTAAAAAACCAAAGCGCTTATACAAGAGTGCGTTTTATCCACGTAGTCAGACTGAATTGTGAGTATATATATATATATATATATATATCAACATTCCAACTCTGAAATCTTTTCAAAATTGTTATCTAAACCAATTAATATTACCTTGGAAGCATGTGAAACTCCTAAACACTCACAACCATGTAATCATGTACTTTGTGCATGTTCCCTCCCTTCAAAAACTTATGCAACAAACTGAGTAAAACTGTGACGAAATCTAGGGAATATGTTATTTCATTGGTATAAAGGAAAATCTTTACATTGAGTTTACAGTTAATTTCTTAGTCGAGGGTGGCGTTTAGAGATACAGCTCGAGGGGGAGTTATGAAGCTCCCGTCCAGGAACAATTTGGCTATCTTTCCGTAAGCAGCATCCGTCAAATGAACACCATCCCAATTGAAATATTGTTGAGGATTTGCGCATGCAACTGCTCGTCCTACACCGCACCACATACTCAGCTTGAAATTATATCGACCACCAACTCCACAACAGGTCCGTAGAACATTTTTCTGCAGCCCTGTATCCACGCACTCACCCGCGTTCCATTCCATTCCATTGAACGAAATGAATGGAAATGGCACGAAGTGAAATGAATTAATTCGAGTTTTGATCAAAATTGGGAATATGTCAAAATTCATTACTGAGCTATAAATCCTGCAATTTAATTTTTCTCCCTTTGTTTAATTTGCTTACCGAAGGACTGTGGAGACTTTAAAACATTGAGGGCCGCTCCGTAATAGTCTGCAAACACAAATTTAACTTGTGGATGTTGAAATTGCAATTGTGCAACTCGCGCTCTGAGAAGATGATTGCCCTTACTGGCGAAATTGTTGAACCTTCGCAGACACCCCAGTTTGTCCAGCGGTTCTCCATTTCGTGATGAAGCTGAAGCATATAGTGTTAAATATGACGGTGAACAGCCAATGGGTAAGTTATTCTGAACTAAAATCGTCCTTGCGCCGCCCACTGTAATGAGTGTCTGCAACAAACTCACAACACAATAAAGAGCTGATATGTACAGACACAATTTTGGATTTAATGAATCAAATAAAAATTATTAAGACTCAAACTCACGCTAACCCTAATCAGTGTCTGCAACCAAATACCCATCACAGCCAGCAGCTGGTATGTATAGACATATCTTTGGATTTAATGAATCAAATGAGATTTATCAAGGCTGAAAGTCACCTTGAGCGCTTTTGCGATCTTTTCCACTACTAAAGGGATGAAGGTATGCACTTCTTTCATTGGCCGACGCTAAAAGAATGGATAGTTGTAATCGTTTCCACCGATCTCCCCCATCAGAAACAACGCATTCGCAAAATGCTTGTCACAGTCTGCATTATATAATTCATTAATACTTTAGGAGCAGAGCAAACAACTATGCTCCAATCATAACTCAAGTTGATGAGTTTGAAAAGGTTGAATTCATAAAGTATAAACTCATATGAACTCTCGATACAGAGGTAACATTTTTCTTTTTGCTTTTAAATATAAAACTATAAACTTTTAAAAGGATGGAGTTGTTTATGGAGGTGGAAAAATTATTTGGTTAAAACAGGTTGGAATCCAGGTAAAAAATATTTAAAAAATTTTGTAGGTACTGTTTTAATCATGTTTTTGATGGTGAAAATGGATTCAGCCCCATCAAAAACTTGTGAACCACCTAAAATTTTGATGTTTAACAATTATAATTTGGATTTACAAAAATCCCTGCCAAATTTTCTCAAAATATAAAGAAAATCTCCATAACTTTCCATGCAAAAAACAGTATCAAGCAAAAAAAATTGATTAAAGTTTAATTGCACATAATTTGCCAGTAATGGCATGTCTTTAAATGTATTATACATTCTGAGTTTTATTTGGCTCACAATATGAGGTACGCGTAATTCTGTCTGTCAGGCCTTTTAAAATAGAAGTAAAAACTAAAAAATATGTTTTAAATAAAAAAAAAAAAAAAATTGGTTATAATTAAAAGGAAGGATTATGTGCTAAAGTAATTAGAAATTTTTATAGTAAAATTTTTATTTAGTTTTATATATTGTATTTAATATTTAAAAATAAAATTTAAACAATGAACAATAACACATTATATTTTACATTTTAAAGAAGTTTTTAAGATAAATCTATATTGATAATAAATACTGTGAAATTATGATATATTTAAATATATAACAAATTCACAATTATAATAAATTAGAAATGAACTCTGATAAAAATACATTCCTACTAATAATGAATTCATATTAATATGTTATAGACGTGTATTAAAAAAATTATCTATAAACTAATAATCTATACAAATAAGAAATTGAAATTATAAGAAAAATACTAAACTGCTGGTTATCAATTAATATATTTAATAAGAAGTTGAAAAAATAAGAAAAATATTTAACTGCTGGTTATCAATTAATATATTTAAAGACAAAGGTTATATATTAACATTTCATATAAATAATAGATTTTTTTAAAGTTATATTTTTATTTTATAATCCATAAGAAATAATTACATATTTTTTATAATATCTATATGTATATATATATTTTGTAAGTTTAGTAGGATTTTAGGATTTTGTTTTATAGGTCTATTATTTACTTTGCTACGAGGAAAGTAACACAAGATTCAAACTCAAAATCTCTGATTTGATGAGACTTTATGCCACTACCATCACCACTTAAGTATTTAATATATTTTTAAATAAAAAATTTTAATATTAGGGAATAAGAGATACACATATCTACCTCATATCAAATATAACACTTAATTTACAAAAAAATACAAATTCTACTTCTCCTAATTTAAAAACTTTAAAAAAATATATATATTCACTTAAACAGTATTATACTTAATTATAAAATAAAATATTCAATGACAGAAAGCATAGATAAACAAATATGTATTTTCTTTTATAAATATTTTATACAAAATGAAAATTAAAACCTTTTACTTAAAATCAATATTAAAATTATCTTATTATAATCAAAATTAAAATATTTTTTTTGAATGCCATATACCAATAAGAATTAAAGCCTATTCTTAAAGCTTTAAGCATAGTAGGTTAGGTTGCGGACCTACGGATGAAATGATTTAATGTTAATGAAATTATCAATGCCGATGCAATGATGTTAATGAAATTAACAATGGGTAGCACTAAGAAATTAATGATTAATGATAAAGTAAAACATCTAAGCAAATGCAAGTGAAACAAACTATTTGGTTTCACTGAAACAAATTGTTTGGTGACAAGAAATAAAAATCGCAGAAAAAGAAGTGGCAGTACCTCGGTAGTTGTCACATATCTTGCGTCTTTGCGTTAGAAACCAATTAATCTGAATATCCAGTGAATACGGCGTCAAAAGCGGCCCTATATTCCTCACTTTGAAGAAATCAGCCTTCAAGGCTGTGGCTCCAGCCACTGCGAAGTTAACACCAGTGGCGGCGACTCTTGAAGTATTTCTTACCCTCAGATATGGTTCTAAGAACGGCAGACCGAAAGCTTGTGCTGCAAAACAAAATTTTACGAAATGAAAATGAAATTGAACAGACAAGAACATATATAAACATTAAGAAACCCAATTATTTTCAGAAGGTTTGAACTACGGACCGATGTAATCTACGATCAATCGCCCATGTGACCACCGGCCTGTTGCTTTGCGAAAATATGTTTCGCCGTAAGGCAGATTGGCAAAATTTAGTTGGCACAAATTACGCCCCCCAGCAACTGCTGCCGCTAACAAATTCCCCGTATCTGCCAGAGAATCTCCAAAACTGTAAATGGCGCTGTAACAGCCACCCACTTTTCCAACAATAGCATAACTTCTGGCTGCATGCTGCAGGAACAATATTATCACTGGAAATAACACAATATTCAGATTTATAAACTTCATTCTCAAAAATATTATCACATACAATATCAGGATTCACCAACTTTATGCTGGCATGTTTCTCTCAATCCTTCCTATTATAATATGAATCAGCAAATTAAAAAAACCCGACTGGGATAATAATTTTGGGGCCGTCTTTTTCTTAAAGATTGTCAAAGATTGAAAAATGAGAAATCAAAGCTTCTAAAAAAGGAGGCCAATGTGCGATTAAAGTTTCTTTTAAGTATCTTTTTCTTAAAGAATAAGGAATGAGAAATTAAAGCTATTCAAAATACACGACTGTCCTAATAATATTCATTAAACAATTGTTTTTCTTAAAGAAGAATGAGAAATCAAAGCAACATAGTATAAACAATGCAATTGCTTTCCTCTCCTATTGAATATATCAAGGCATGGTCAGCAATTTCGGTGCGACATAATTATAGAGTATGAGTGAGCCTAACAGAAAAATATTTGCTTGCAAAGTCATATGTTCGAATTCACAAGATAGAATATACGCATCTCCCTAAAAAAATTGTTGAATAAAAGAACAAATAATTCAGCTAAATTCACTAACTTCCATTCCTCAAATTCCCTGACTACAACGATGACGTTTCAGCCTTCTATCTTCTGTTAAAAAACATAGCACATGCCATGTTGAAATAATAATTTCAACTGCAGGTTTATTTGATTTGCGATGCGATGAGATCGTAGATCGCATATCGCATGTGTGCTTGGTTCCTCCGCTTTGTTTACTTGATTTCCCTCATTGCAATGGTGCAATGCGATCCGATCGCATATCGTAGATCGCACCATATCTGTGTGGTCTATTTTTGTGTTCTGCCAAAAGCCATTTCTGCGATGCGATCTAATGAAGTCAATGATTGAAGTACAGGCCAACAGCAAAATAAATTTGACGTGATGTAAAAGTTTCTTTACCGCGAGTAAATGTCACTAAAACTTACTGTGGGTTGGTAAGTTTTGGTGAAGTTTTTAATTTTATTTCAGGGGGAGTATGGGCACAAGTAAAAGCCGGTAAAATCATTTAATTTTTATTATTTCTTTTAGGGAAGCATGACAAGTGAAAACGTGAAGTAATTTCCTTTTGTTGTCATATATATATGTAATATTTTTTTTTGTTGCGTCGATGAGAGAAGAGTGGGAAGTAAAAAAAAGGGGAGCACGCATCAACGTAAGTAATTTTTATTTTACAGCAGTGTGAAGACTTTCAAAGTGAAACAGTGTAATCCTTTTTGGAACTGGAACTGAAGTGTTCCTGTGTAATCCCTCTGAGAGAGGAAGAAGTCTGTAACAGCAGTTATTTTATTGATGAATGCAAAGTTTTTTTTGTGTGTGTGGAAATCTCTGTCCGCTTCAAATAAATTTTTAAGTTTCCGCTGTGTTAAAGTTCCTGTGTGTGAAGAACAGAGCATTGTTCTCTGTTCTCTGTTCTATGATTTTGTTTTTGGAATTTTACCATAAAAATTCCCAACAGTGGTATAAGAGCATTGTTCTCTGGTCTTTTGAGTTTGAAATCCCCTGAAATTTTCTACAACTGGTATCGGAGCCAGTACAGGCTCTTTGAAGGGTTCAAAGAAGCTGAAGGAAGGATTCTTACTGCAGCAACTTCTCCAGCAGTGTGAAGACTCGGGCAAAAGAATCCAAGGTATTTCTCAAGTTTTCTTTGTATTGTTGTTGAAGACAGTCTGTTATTTTAAACACACAGTGAAGTATTTGAAGCATAGTCAAGTAGTGCAATGATCCAGGTGGATATTGGTGGCCACCTGCCAAGTCCACCTGGACCCCCAGCATTGTCTTTCTCAGCATTTTCAGTTTCCTTAATTGTAGCACAACTTACTATTTTTAGCAGCTTTTCGGGTCCTGAACTTCCGGAGCCGTTTTGAGGCCCTCAACGACATTTTTTGGGGAATCCAGGGGCAACATGGGTCCATGAATGGACCGATGTTGCCCGTTCCAACAATGGTAGTGCTCGGATAGATGTTTCTAACGAGCTATTGTATACGTCAAACGGATATCATATGCTAAAGTTACGCCCCCGGGAAGTTGATGTACCAATTTACCCCAAACGGGGCCCACAGTTTTGGAGTTTCATCTCCTAGGGTTAGGGTTTGGAATGTTAAGGGTTTTCCATTGTTTCTCAACAATAAATAGGCCTTCGAGCCTCATTGTAACACAGTTCAGAGGCATGTAGCCACCACATCTCTTCTCAGAGATAAGCTACCATCGCCCTAGCTGGTTTTATTTCCATTTCTGGTTGTAAGCATATTTCAGTATTTTCCATTAATGAAATGAAGTATTATTTCCGCTGCATCTTTGCGTATATGGTTATCTCTGTAATTTGTTGCGTTCCTGTTTAAATCCAGATCAGTGGTATCAGAGCGGTCTGCTTTTTCTCTGTTTTTCTTTGCATGTCCCCAACAAGGTCGGGATATAAGGAGTTAGGGCTTGAACTGGTTGAACATTTGCAAGACCAGCCTCGCAAATCCTGACGGCCTCCCGTGGCGGATGAGAAGAAAGACGAGGGGGCAGGAGATCCCATCAAAATCTTGCTCGAAGAAGCCCTCGAGCGACAACGGAACGCGATGATGGACAACTTTGCCCAAATCCTTCAGCGGCTACCCAGAAGCAACGCATCGGCTTCCAGCAGCTACTCTGGAAACGCCACACCCTTTAAGGTACAAGTTAATTTTGAAATCCCCATATTCGAGGGTCAGATAGACGCAGATGTCGTAGATAAATGGTTAAATCTGCTAGAGGGTTATTTTTCTGTTCATGAATTTTTGAGTCGGGAAAAGATTGTTTTTGCTCTTCTCAAAGCAGCCCCCCACGTCAAGGACTGGTGGGAAACCTACTGCGAGCAGAAGGATGAAAGTATTGGCTCACTATTTTCAGCCGCACCCACCTGGGATTCGTTCCGAGATGCCATCAAGGAGCAGTACTACCCTGTTGGAAGCTATGAGGATGAATACATAAAGTGGACCACGCTGCGGCAGGGAAGGGACCAAGACGTGCCGGAGTTCACCAATCTTTTCCATACCCTTCGCACAAAGTTGGGTATCAAGGATTCGGAGCAACATTTGATACTCAAATACCGTGGCTGCCTGCACAAGTACATCCAGGAAGAAATACAATTCCTAAACATCCCCTCGCTCGGCGTAGCGTACCGATATGCCGTGAAGGTCGAGCAGAAGTTTAAACAAAAGAAGCGAGACTTTGGATCTGCGAATCCAAAGCAGGGGAAAGGTGCCCCTAAACCACATAACAAAGGACAAGGCCAAGGCGGGACAGCCCAAGACAACCAGCCGAAGCTGCAAGCAAAGAATAGCCCCGCGAAGCCGAGAAAGGACACTGGAAAATGGTGCGAGTTCCATAAGAGCTCCACTCACAACACAAGTGAGTGTCGGGCCAAGCAGTCACTGGTGGCTGAGCTAAAGGTTTCAGAATCAGATGCATGTTCTGACTCTGAGTCAGAACCTGATAAGGGGTATGAAAAAGGGAAGCACATCATTGATGTGGATCCCAGCGCCACTGTTGCTACCGCAAAGATCCAGAAAAATGAACCCGAAGATCCAGAGGAGGAGGAGCGTCTCTTCCACTCCCAGATGTGGGTAAAGGGCTCCCCGATACAGTTCATTGTTGATAGCAGGAGTCAAAAGAACCTCATTTCGGCAGAGGTCGTGAAGCGGTTGGGCTTACCGACCACGGCACATCCACAACCATACACCATTGGGTGGCTTCACCAAGGACGAGATCTTCGCGTGAGCCAGCAGTGTCGCCTTCCATACAACATCAAGCCCTTCACGGATGAGGTATTGTGTGACATTGCTCCCCTTGAAGTTTGTGATGTATTACTAGGACAACCATACTTGTGGAAGCGACATGCTGTGTATGAATCAAGGCCCCGTGCTGTTATTATTACATTGGGAAATAAGTTGTTCAGGATACCAGAGGTAGCACCACCTGCCGCCATCTCTTTGATTACTGCAAAACAATGCAGTAAGATCATTTCCAAAACCAGGAAATTTGTTTTCCTGATGATACGCCCTCAAGGAAAGAAGAAGACAGTGGCCGCGGCCTCCAAACGGGGTCCCTCTGCACGACAACTACAGATGGACAAGATTGTGGAGGAGTACGGGGACATCTTCACCTCCGCGGCAGGGGTTCCTCTGCACTATCAAGTCAAGCACTCCATCGATCTGACCCCAGGTGCGCCGCTACCCAATGGACCAATTTATCGGCGCTCAGTTCTGGAGAACGATGAAATCAAGAGGCAGATTCAGGAGCTCCTGCAGAAAGGTCACATCCGTCCGAGTTCATCGCCCTGTGGGAGCCCGATCGTGTTGGTACAGAAGAAGGATGGGACGTGGAGACTCTGTATTGACTATCGGGCGCTGAACAAGATCACTGTCCATAATAGGTACCCGATCCCGCGGATTGATGACCTCCTAGACCAACTAAAGGAGGCGAAATATTTCAGCAAGATCGATCTGAAGTCAGGATATCACAAGGTACCAATCGAACCCTCTGATGTGTGGAAGACTGCCTTCAAATCCAAGGAGGGCCTCTTCGAATGGTTGGTCATGCCTTTCGGATTGACGAATGCTCCTGCAACCTTTATGAGGCTAATGGATGACATCTTGCGGCCATTCACCAACTCCTTTGTAGTAGTATACTTGGATGACATTCTGATCTTCAGCCAGAGTTGGGAAGAGCACCTCCACCACATCCGACAGGTTCTCCAAACACTACGGCAACACAAGCTATGTGCCAATTTGGAGAAATGCACTTTTGGCATGACCTAGGTTTAGTATCTGGGATACATCATTGATGAACAGGGGGTGCATGTCGATCCAGCCAAGATCCAAGTCATTCGGGATTGGCCCTCTCCAACCACTCTAACAGAGCTCCGCAGCTTTCTAGGTCTTGCCAACTTCTACCGCAGGTTTGTGTTGGGGTTTTCTCATATTTCTTGGCCCTTGAGTCAAGTCACCAAGGGGGGGGCGAAAGCAAAATTCTTTTGGTCTGAATCTCAACAGAAGGCATTCAGGGAGTTGAAGGATCGCCTCTACATGGCACCAGTGCTCGCGTTACCAGATTTACAACAACCATTTGAGGTCGAGACAGATGCCTCTGACTATGCTATTGGGGCAGTCCTTACTCAACATGGACATCCAGTGGCATATCACAGTGAAACACTTTCAGACACAGTCCGAAAGTACCCCACTTATGATAAAGAGATGTATTCCATTGTACAGGCCTGCCGACAATGGAAGCATTACATTTTGGGGAAGGAAACGGTCATCCACACATACCACCGACCCCTGTAGTTCATACAGACCCAAGGGAAATTGCAGAATGATCGCCATCAGAAGTGGTCTACATACCTGCAACAGTTCCACTTGAATATCAAGTATAAGAAGGGTAGCAACAATAATGTTGCGGATTGCCTCAATCGACCACCGATCATGGCGTTAATCACCGTGCTCAACTCTTGTGGGCACGAGAATTCTGATTGGCCACTTCTCTACAAAAGCGACCCAGAATTCGGCCACACATACCAGACACTCTTGGAGGTTCGGCAGGTGGCAAATTTTCACCTCCAGGATTCCCTATTATGCCACCTCGGTCACCTTTGTGTTCCTTCAAGCGAGCGTGCCAAGATGATTTGGGAAGCACACTACAGTCGGGCTGCTGGGCATTTCGGGGTCGAGAAAACAGTGGCAGTACTGCAAGGATAATTTTAGGGGCGAATGTTCGCCCTTTGGCGAAATTAAGGGGTTTTAAATTTTTAGTGGGCGAATATTTTGTATCATAGTACATTTTTACAAATCACCTCAAATAGCCCACCTTATTTTAAGGGAGAGGGTAAAAAAGGTAAATTTAGCCCTTGAAATTAGGACTTACAACCTTCCATTCGCCCATTTTCAAGAATAGGTTTTATTTAAGTGAATCCTATGGGCCAAATACCATATTTATAAAAGAGGTATGGTAAATTAATAAAAATATAATTAAATGAGAGGTATGGTAAATAAATAAAACATTTTTTATATTTACTCCATAAGTCACCTTATATACATGTAACGGTGTAAACAAATAAAAATATAAGTAAAGTGGAGGTATGGTAAATAAATAAATATATAAATAAACTAGACGTATCGTAAATAAGTAAAACCTCTTTTTATATTTAGTCCATAACCCTCGTTCTATTTATGAAGGCTCAAGAAAGAGGTTTTATTTAAGTGAATCCTATTGGCCAAATACCATATTTGTAAAAGAGGTATGGTAAATTAATAAAAATATAAATAAACGAGAGGTATGGTAAACAAATAAAACATTTTTTTATATTTACTCCATAAGTCACCTTATATTTACGAACACTCAAAAAATGGGTTATATTTAGGTGAAACCTATGGCCAAAATACTATGCGACAAATACCATGGACTAGATTGTTATTAATACCATGCAAAAAACCATTATTAACCCTAATATTAGAATTAACAAAAATAAAAATGGCACATGGTATTGACCCATGGTATTCACCAAAATGGCACATGGTATTGACCCATGGTATTCACCTGGAATGTAGCCTATTTAAATGGGGGAATTAAACCAGCATGTAGCCTATGCTAAGATTCACTAGGACTTTACAAAGTTTTATTATTTAGTGAAAGACTCGCGAAGATCTTACAAGATTTTATAATTGAGTAAAATATTCGCCATGCCTGGTGAGAGATTCGCCAAAAAATTATATATACATATTATATTATTGATAAAATCGCCTTCCATTTTTCCTATATACCATGGAGATTCGCCCATTTATTATATTTATAAATTTAGGGGGGGTTCTTAAAATTTTCCCTGCAGTACTGCAAAATTATTTCTATTGGCCGAATCTTCGACAGGATGTTGGGAAGTACATCTGATCATGTACTGCCTGTGCCATTGCCAAACCGGCCATTAAGAAGCATGGCCTCTATACCTCGTTGCCTACCCCTAGTCGACCTTGGGAATCCATCTCCATGGATTACATGTCAGGCCTTCCTTCCACTAAGCATGGAAATGACTGTGTTTTTGTGGTCGTCGATAGGTTCTCGAAGATGGCCATTATGGTGGCCTGTAAGAAGAATATCACAGCAGAAGCCACTGCTAAACTCTTCTTTGAACGAGTGTGGGTGCACTTTGGGATCCCATAGTCTATCATCTCAGATTGGGACAGTCGGTTTCTCAGCACATTTTGGTCCAGTCTCTGGTCAATGCTGGACACCAAACTCATGAAGTCCATAGCCTTCCATCCTCAAACTGATGGCCAGACAGAGGTTGTCAATAGGATGATTGTGCACATTCTGCGCATGTATAACTCAAAGCATCCACGCACATGGGACGAGAGCCTCCCCTATGTTCAGCACAGCTACAACCGAGTTCTTCACAGCTCCACTGGCCATAGCCCTTTTCAGGTGGGTTTGGGATTCCAGCCACTATGCCCCATTGATGTGGCCATGCCACTTGCAGCTACTCACATGAATTCAGCTCATGTCTAGTCCGAAACAAATAAGGCCACCAGCTTCATTAAGCACATCCAACATATTCTCCAGCAGGTCCATGACATTCTTGAGAAATCAAATGCCAAGCACAAGCAGCGACATGATCAACATCGGGTGCCACACAAGTTTCAGGTGGGTGACAAAGTCTGGTTGCATTTGCAAAAGGAACGCCTTACTGGAGCCTATCGGAAATTGAGACCACTCCGATATGGTCCTTACACCATTACTAAGGCTATGGGAGACAATGCATTTGAGCTCAGTATTCCCCCATTCCTTGGCCTGCACCCAGTGTTCAATTTGGACTGCCTTCGGCCATACTTTCCACCATTGCTAGACACATCCGACATTGCAGAACAGCTCAAACCCACAGAATTAAATCCAGATTGCATGGAGCAAGCTACAACTGATCGGATCATGGACACACAGATCAAGAACACTCGCCAACAGAATATCCAACTTATCGAGTTGTCAAAGCAGGCCAACTCCTTCAGCAGGGCAAGTGGCTCACCAGGGAATAAGTTCAGAAAAAGTTTCCTCATCTCATGGAGGAGCTTAATGCAATGGGAACCATTGCTTCCTAAGGGGGGAGGAATGATCCTGGTGGATATTGGTGGCCACCTGCCAAGTCCACCTGGACCCCCACCATTGCCTTTTTTAGCATTTTCAGTTTCCTTAATTGTAGCACAACTTACTATTTTTAGCAACTTTTTGGGTCCTGAACTTCTGGAGCCGTTTTCAGGCCCTCAGCGACGTTTTTTGGGGAATCCGGGGGCAACATGGCTCCATGGAATGGACCGATGTTTCTTGTTCCAACAATGGTAGTGCTCCGATAGATCTTTCTAACGAGCTATTGTATACGTCAAACGGAGATCATATGCTAAAGTTACGCCCCCGGGAAGTTGATGTACCAATTTACCCCAAACGGGGCCCACAGTTTTGGCGTTTCATCTCCTAGGGTTAGGTTTTGGAATGTTAAGGGTTTTCCATTGTTTCTCAACAATAAATAGGCCTTCGAGCCTCATTGTAACACAGTTCAGAGGCATGTAGCCACCACATCTCTTCTCAGAGATAAGCTACCATCGCCCTAGCTGGTTTTATTTCCATTTCTGGTTGTAAGCATATTTCAGTATTTTCCATTAATGAAATGAAGTATTATTTCCACTGCATCTTTGCGTATATGGTTATCTCTCTGTAATTTGTTGCGTTCCTGTTTAAATCCGGATCATGCAAGAATGGTTGGCACCAGCACCAGCAATAGCATGGGTATGCAGCTCCCATTATTTGATGGTAAAAATTACGACTATTGGGCAATAACAATGAAAGCCTTGTTTGCTTCCCAAGACTTATGGGAAATAATTGAGGATGGTTTTGAACAACCAGCAGATGAAAATGAGTTTAATGCATTAACTCAGGGAGAGAAGGATCTGTTAAAGAGCCACAAGAAGAAGGACTCAAAAGCCCTCTTCTTCTTGTATCAGGCAGTGCATGGAAGTGTGTTTCCAAGGTTAGCAGCAGCTAAGACATCCAAAGATGCATGGAAAACTCTCAAGACAGCCTATCAAGGCATGGAGAAAGTGAAGACAACAAAACTACAGTTGCTGAGGAAAGATTTTGAGAACCTGTGCATGAAGGAGTCAGACAATATTGACTCATTCTTCACTCATGTAATTGGCCTGGTCACACAAATAAGATCTCATGGAGAGATACTTGAAGAAAGGAGGATTGTGGAGAAACTATTGAGGTGCCTACCCTCAAGGTTCCATGTGATTGTCACCACCATAGAAGAGACAAAGGATCTCTCAAACTTTTCAGTTGATGAGCTTCATGCATCACTGATCACACATGAGCATAGGTTGAGTAGAAATGAAAACTTATCTCTAGAGCAAGCCTTCAAGACCCAGATGTCCTTTGGAAGAGGAAGAAGTCAAGGCAGAGGAAACAAGAGAGGAAGAGGCAGAAGCCAGAACAGAGGCGGAAGGAACAGTCCAGCAAATGCTCAAGGAAGAGGCAGCGATCCAAATCAGAACCAAGGCCAAGGCAGCATCCAACAAGGAGGACAACATCATGCTCAAGGACAAAGGTATGAAAAACCCAATGTCCAATGTTATTATTGTAAAAAATATGGGCATTATGCCAGTGAATGTAGGAAGAAGCAACATGATGTGAATAACAGATCTAATGCAAATATTACTAGAGAAAATGTCAGCCAAGATAATGTTTTGTTAGCTTGCAATATGGCTGAAACAAATAGTGAAGATATATGGTTTCTAGACTCCGGTTGCAGCAACCATATGATAGGAAAAATAGCTTTGTTTTCTGCTTTAGATCAAAGTGTGAAGTCACAAGTCACACTTGGGACTGATAGCAAAATTTTTGTTATGGGTAAAGGAGAAGTTAGAATGTTTACAAAGCAAGGTGAAAGGAAAACCATAACAGATGTCTATTATGTTCCTGGAATGAGATGTAACCTCTTGAGTATTGGACAACTTGTTCAAAAGGGTTACAATGTTTTCTTTGAAAATGATGTATGCACCATCATGGATATTCCACCCAGCAAAAGATGTAATGCTGAAGTGAAGATGACAAGGAACAGAATGTTCCCGCTCAGAATAAGGGCAGATTTGAAAAACAAAGATGCAAAGGCAGCAGTTTCCCAAGAGGCTCTCCAAAGTGTGCCAAAGGATGAAAATTGGTTGTGGCACTTGAGATTTGGACATCTCAACATTGGTAAGAGGATTACCATTGATAGAGAAACCGGACAGCCTTTGTGAAGGCTGCATATTGGGAAAACAACACAGAGAAAGTTTTCCAAGCGGGAAAAGCATAAGGGCAAAAGCACCCTTAGAGATTGTCCACTCAGATTTATGTGGACCAATGCAAACCCCGTCTTTAGCAGGCAGCCAATATTTTCTAACATTCATTGATGATTTTACAAGAAAGACTTGGGTTTATTTCTTGAAGAAAAAATTGGAAGTGTTTGAAAAATTCCGAAATTTCAAAGCACTTGTGGAAAATCAAAGTGGGCTGCGTATCAAAGTTTTGAGAACAGACAGAGGAGGTGAGTATATCTCCAAAGAATTTTTATGTTTTTGTAGTGAAAATGGAATTCACAAGCAATTTACAGCAAGGTACACCCCACAACAAAATGGAGTTGCTGAAAGGAAGAACAGAACCATTATGGATATGGTGTGGAGCATGTTGAAGGCAAAGCATTTGCCAAATGATTATTGGGCTGAAGCTGTAAACTGTGCAGTATATATTTTGAATAGGTGTCCTACAAAAGCTGTGATGAACAAAGTGCCAGAAGAGGCATGGAGTGGGAGAAAGCAAGGAGTCACCCACATGAAAATTTTTGGATGTGTGGCCTATGCACACATTCCAGATCAGCTAAGGAGGAAGTTGGACAACAAAGGGGAGAAATGTATCTTCATCGGATACAGTGAGGAATCCAAGGCTTACAGGTTGTATATCCCATCCACCAAGAAATTCTTTGTGAGCAGAGATGTTCAGTTCATTGAGGAGGAAGCTTGGGATGGAAGCATAGAGAAAACAGTTAATGTTAAAAACTATTTGTCTCATGATGAAGATGATGAGGAGATGGTAGAAATACATCCCCAAACAGCAGCGCCAACACAAGGACAACAAGGAACACCCTTGAGGAGAAATGAGAGTGCTTCTCCAAGCACACCACAAGGAGGAAATTCAAGTGCATCTTCAAGCACTTGCACACCAAGTGAAAGAGGTAAGAAGTTCAGAAATCTAAGTGACATTTATGATGAAGGAATGAATTCCTTATTTGCCTTGTATTGTCATGTTGATGATCCTATTCATTTCGAAGATGCTATTAAAGATAAGAAATGGATAGAAGCTATGGATGAGGAGATCAATGCCATAGAAAGAAACAAGACATGGGATTTGGTTGAGCTACCAAAAGGTAAAGAAGTCATTGGAGTCAAATGGGTCTACAAGACCAAGTGCAATGCTGAAGGCAAGATAGAAAGGCACAAGGCAAGACTTGTTGTCAAGGGATACAAGCAGCAGTATGGGAGAGATTATGAGGAGACTTTCGCACCGGTTGCAAGAATGGAAACCGTGAGAGCAGTGTTGTCCATAACAGCACAAAACAAATGGAAAGTCTACCAAATGGATGTGAAGTTGGCATTCCTAAATGGAGTGTTAAAGGAAGAGGTTTACGTTGAACAACCTCTAGGCTATGAGAAGAAAGGCCAAGTGCACAAAGTGTACAGATTGAAGAAATCTCTTTATGGGCTGAAGCAAGCGCCAAGAGCGTGGTACAGTAGGATAGATTCCTATCTACTGGAAAATGAATTTGACAAATGTGAGGGAGAACCCACCGTCTACATCAAAGAAAAGGATGGTAAGATTTTGATTGTTGTCTTATATGTTGATGATGTGATTTTCACAGGTAATGATGACTACCTCATTGAACAGTTCAAATCAGTCATGAAAGAGGAATTTGAGATGACTGACATGGGTTTGTTGAGATATTTCTTAGGAATAGAAGTAGATCAAAATGAAAATGGGATTTTTATCTCTCAAGCAAGATATGTAAATGAAGTGTTGGAAAGATTCCATATGCAAGAGTGCAAGGTAGCAATCACTCCCACAGTGATGGGATTAAAACTCAGCAAAGAGGACAACAGCAAGGATTTTGATCCTAGTTTGTACAAGAGCATAGTTGGCAACCTTATGTATTTAACTGCAACTAGGCCTGACATAATGTTTGCTGTTAGTTTAATTTCCAGATTCATGGAGAAGCCAAAAGAAGCACATTGGCAGGCAGCAAAAAGAATTCTGAGGTATGTCAAAGGTACAAAAAGATTTGGCATTTTATATATTTTTTCAGAATATTCAGATTTAGTTGGCTACACCGATAGCGATTGGGCTGGAAGTGTGGATGATCGGAAAAGCACATCCGGTTACGTTTTTCACATGGGTTCAGGAGCAATCTCATGGGCGTCCAAGAAACAGCCAATCGTGGCGTTGTCTACAGCAGAAGCAGAATACGTGGCAGCTACAGCAACAGCATGTCAAGCACTGTGGATGAGAAGAATGTTGAGGAGCTTAGGCCAAGAGTAGGGAAAAGCAACAGTGATTTATTGTGACAATAGCTTTGCTATTGCTCTGTCCAAGAATTTTGTGTTTCACAAGCGAACGAAACACATTGATACAAGGTTCCATTACATCAGAGAATTGGTGAACAATGGAGAAATCGTTTTATAGCATTGCAGAACTCAGGAACAGGTTGCAGACATTTTGAAAAAGCCATTGGACCAGAAAAGTTTTGAGCATTTGAGGAAATGTCTGGGTATGATTGATAACCCAGCAGTTGAAATTAAAGGGGAGTGTTGAAATAATAATTTCAACTGCAGGTTTATTTGATTTGCGATGCGATGAGATCGCAGATCGCATATCGCATGTGTTCTTGGTTCCTCCGCTTTGTTCACTTGATTTCCCCGATTGCGATGGTGCAATGCGATCCGATCGCATATCGCAGATCGCACCATATGTGTGTGGTCCATTTTTGTGTTCTGCCAAAAGCCATTTCTGCGATGCGATCTAATGAAGTCAATGGTTGAAGTACAGGCCACCAACAAAATAAATTTGACGTGATGTAAAAGTTTCTTTACCGCCAGTAAATGTCAATAAAACAGTAAATGCAATTTACTGTGGGTTGGTAAGTTTTGGTGAAGTTTTTAATTTTATTTCAGCGGGAGTATGGGCACAAGTAAAAGCCGGTAAAATCATTTAATTTTTATTATTTCTTTTACGGAAGCATGACAAGTGAAAACGTGAAGTAATTTCCTTTTGTTGTCATATATATATGTAATGTTTTTTTTTGTTGCGTTGATGAGAGAAGAGGAATTGTAATGCACAGCAGTGGGAAGTAAAAAAAAGGGGAGCACGCAGCAGCGTATGTAATTTTTATTTTACAGCAGTGTGAAGACTTGCAAAGTGAAACAGTGTAATCCTTTTTTGAACTGGAACTGAAGTGTTCCTGTGTAATCCCTCTGAGAGAGGAAGAAGTCTGTAATAGCAGTTATTTTATTGATGAATGCAAAGATTTTTTTTGTGTGTGTGGAAATCTCTGTCCGCTTCAAATAAATTTTTAAGTTTCCGCTGTGTTAAAGATCCTGTGTGTGAAAAACAGAGCATTGTTCTCTGTTCTCTGTTTTGTGATTTTGTTTTTGGAATTTTACCAGAAAAATTCCCAACAGTGGTATAAGAGCATTGTTCTCTGGTCTTTTGAGTTTGAAATCACCTGAAATTTCCTACATGCAAAAGTAATGAGGAGCCCACTTTGGTTGAACACATTTTCCATATCTTCCTTTCCTGAAATTTGCTAGTGCCAAGGATGACGCGTCAACCTTACATTCTTTGTAAAAACAGGAGGCGTGACGAAGTAATGAGGCACCCACTTTAGTTGAAGTAATACTCAAGTACATTTGTGGCTGACTCGTCATGAAACTGTTCTTCAAACCGGAAGGCAACAATAATACGGTAGAGAAACAAGTTAAATTTCACTGGCCATCTAATTACTAAGCAGAGTAGGAGAGCAATTCAACACGTCTGCTAAAACACCAAATTACTACTTATGAGAAAGGGAAAATACAACGCAAATTAACATATAATCATATCGGCAAACCATCTAAACGATCTAAAACAGCATCAATTTACAACCCATCCAAATTATAATCGAAACGCAGGTTGTGTGTCTTTCCCATTAGCTTAAGAGTTTATCATGATTCTACTAATGTCCTTCCCATTAGATTCACGTTCTAGGCTTAGGAATAGCTTCTAAGGTATATAGTGGTGATTTGAATATGAAGTCTGTTTAAATTTCAGTTAGTTGCGAGTTCTAGTCAATTTAATAAAAACAAATCAATGAGTGTTATACAACACTCAGCTATATCAACTTAGTCAAACTGAATTGTATATACATATAAACATTATATCCTTTCATGAAATTTCAGCCAAAATTCTAATGTAAACGAATTGATATTACCTTAGAAGTGTGCGAAATTTCTAACATTAAATTATCCGGTGATCAAATACTTACAACCATGTAATCATGTAGCATGTACTTCATCCAGGTTCCCTTATACTCAAAAACGTATGCAAGAAACATAATAGTACGATGCTGAAATCCTTTTTCAAAAATGGGATATCTTATATCATTGGTATAAAGGAAAATCTTTACATAGAGTTTACAGTTTATTTCTTAGTTGAGGGTGGTGTTTAGAGCTAGGTGGAGTATGGGAGTTGTGAAGCTCCCATCCAGAAATAATCTGGCTATGTTTCTGTCAGCTTCGTCCATCAAATGAACACCATCCCAATTAAAATATTGAGTATTTGTGTATGGAAATGCTCATCCTACCCTGCACCGCATACTCAGAATGAAATTATATCGACCACCCACTCCATAACACGTTCGTAAAACTATGGATTCAGAGGTAAATCTTTCCCCTTTTTTGCATTTAAATATAAAATTTAGAAATTTGATTCCACATAAATCCAGTTATCATAGATTCAAATGTATATAACTTCTCAATTATAATAAATTATAGCTAAGCTCACAAATTAAAAGAATATGAAATTATTAGACTTGTAAAAATAACTATTTCGCTGCATGCCATCTTCCACCATCACCGCCTCACCGCACACTGCCATAGCTCTTCAAACTCCAAACAGTCACCACAGCCTCATCACACCACCTCTGCTGCTCAGACTGGAAAGGCCAAAACCAATTTGAATGTGAAGGGGCAACACTACCTAGAAAATTGATTGTTTACTTGATGTAACTGACTTCATTTTTTAGATAAATAGAAAGCATTAGCCAGAGGGGGAGATCATCCACTCGTGGCTTTCTTGTTTGTCTGTAATTAAGCAAGTGTAGCTGCGGTTTACTGTGCTCTTGGTATGTTTTGTATCTTTCATCTGGTATCAGAACTAGGATAAAAGCTATCATTTCCACCATGAAATATTGAGTGACGAGCAATAAGATTGTGGAAGGGCACCATAAATCCATTGCTCTGTGACTATTCCTTCAAGAAATCGAAAAAGTTTCATTTTCCCCTTTGTCGTCTCTTCAATCGCTGATGCCATTGTTGACAAATTCGTCGAACTAATATACATCAAAGAGTTTGGGACTCTACGTAGCTTTATTGGTAGTATTTGTGAGTCGGTCTTTGGTATCGGTTGAGAACTGATCAAAATTATCGGTATATCCTTTGTTGAAGATATAAGTATACAGGTTATTGTAACTATTATCGCTATAAAAATTAGAACTGTATGTATCCTGAAGTATTTTAGCAATCCTGGAGAAGATTTTATTTCACGCTGTTGGCCATTATTTTACAGCCGGAGGAATCTAAATATCATCCTTCTTCAACGCATAGAGACTGTCGTGGGATTCGACCATGAAATCCTCTTTGGCTCGCGCGTACTGCCAAGCAAGGTGGTTCCAACTTGAGTACTTCATACATAGTGGACCTAACAAATGCCATTTTTCCAGAGCCCTGTCATTGATGACAATGAGGTGAGCGCACCTTCAAGTACTTCGAGTAGCGCTCAACCATCACCGAACTGTGTGTAGATTTCTGTGAGATTTTTCTGACACTGCAAGATTTATAGTCGAGCTTTTGAAAGTAATTTGTTGGTAGCAATGTTATGAGGAAATTCTATGTTGGTAATTAGAGTACAACCCTATCAAATTGGACCTTCTGTGAAATTATGCAAGTGTTTTTTTTATGATAATAAAAAAGAAAAAGAAAAAGCACAGTTTTATTAAATAAATATCCTCTGAGTCTGTGCATTACAAGAAGTTGAATTTAGCATTTTTATATAGTCGTTGGAATGAAATGAGAAGTGATGCCCCATTCTTCTCAAGGTTGTTTAGAAATTATTTAGGACAGACGTTTCACATTTCTGTGTTTTGATTTATGAGAAAAAGGTGGAACATTAGCCCTAACAGTGGCTGCCATTTTTTTTTTTTGGTGCAATTATTCCGTAGTATTTTAGATTCACTTATCATTGCTAGCGAATAAATCTAAATTTCCATCTATAGCCATATTGTGAAAGTAATCTTACATTATATCTTAAGAATTGAGTCTCTTGTTAGAGACGGTGACAACTACCAATATTACTCAGTCATTTGTTCATATTTTAAATGAGAGAAACTATGATCCCTGGTTTATTCGAATGAGAACATTGTTGCATTCTCATGATTTTTAGGGATTTTTTACTCATGGGTTTTGAGAGCTTCTTAATCAGGAAATAAATATGGCTCTTACAAATATTGAACGAACGTTGTTGAGAGAGAGCAAAAAGAAGGACAATAATCTTCTTGGCCTTATTCAACAAGGTTTAGATGATGTGTTTATTTCAAAAGTTTCAAGTAAAGAATCTTGGAGGAAGGCATGGGGCACCCTTTAATCATGTTATCGAGAATTTCATAAGAGATTTCGAGAATCTGAAAATGAAAGAAAATGAAACCGTGGATGTTTTTATGACTCAAGTAATGAGTGTTGTTAATCTATTAAGACAGTATGTAGAATACCTCTCGAACAAGAGAGTGATCAAGAAATTTCTTCAAAGTTTGTCAAAGAAATTTGAATAGGTTGTTGTATCCATAGAAGAGTTCAAGGACACAAGTCAAATGAAAATGGAAGAGTTGACTAGTTTGTTGATTGCACATGAATCGGGGATGTCTAGGTATGATGATAGCATGGTCAACTCCAATTTATTAGAGGAAGATAGAGAGGACGATCGAGTAATAGAGGAAGAGGTGGCATAGTAGCTGATCAAAGATGTCGCGAGATAATTATGATCATGAAGAGAAATCTCAACAATGTCTTTCTAATTGAAGGGGGAGTAACAATAGAACGTGACATCGAGGAAATAAAAGGTATGACATGTTTAAATTTCAATGTTATTATTGAAAAATATACGTCCATTTTGCTACTAAGTGTTTGAAGAGGCAGGCATATGTTGGTAATAAATCTACACACATGTCAGAAGAATCTGAGGATAATCAAAAGACAATGTTTATGACTTGTAATGTGAACGAAGAATGTTCTAATAATATTTTGTTCTTAGATAGTGGTAGCAACAATCACATGATGGGAAACAAAGATTTGTTTTCCAATGTAGATAATAGTATTCAGTTTGAAGTCAAGATGGATAATGATAATAAGGTGTGCATTAAAGGTAAAGGAATGATTGGTGCTTATAATGTAAATGGTGAGAGATGAATAATTTATGATGTGTATTATGCACCTAGCTTAAAATGCAATTTATTGAGCATTGGAAAACTCATAGAGAAAAGGTATAGAGTGTTCTTCAAGAATAATGTGTGCACTAACATTGACCAATATCCAAGAAAATAAAGGATAGTAAAAGTAGAAATGACAAAGAATAGGATGTTTCTAATAATGAGAAATGAATTGTCTCCTTCCTTGAATTCTTATAAAACTAATATTTATGATGAATCATGGTTATGGCATTTAAGATATGTTCATTTATTATTTGGTGGTCTAGATTTGTTGTAGAAGAAACAAATGGTGAAAGGCTTACCTAGTATTCAACAGCTAATGAGCTCATGTGAAAGTTGTATACATGCAAAAAATCATAAACATAAATTTGTATCTAGAGTTTTGTATAGGGTGAAATCTCCATTGGAGATTGTTCACACAAATTTATGTGGACCGATGTAAACACCTTCTTTAAATGGTAATGTTTACTTTCTAACTTTTATTGCCGAATGGGGTTGAAAAACATGGGTTTATCTTATGAAACAAAAATCTAAAACATTTTCTATATTTAAAATATTTAAAGCTATGGTTTAAAAACAAAGTGGAAATCATATTAAAATTTTGAGATGAAATAGAGGTGGTGAATATATGATAACATGATTCATTGATTTCTTTCAATTTCATGGAATCAAGAGGTAGTTACTGCATGTTATACTCCACAACGAAATGGAATAACTTAAAGGAAAAATCTGATGGGGACAGAATTCCGGGGTGAACCAAAATCCCATTTCCCCAATAAAAATCATTTGGAGGCCTGTTGGTTATGGGTCCATGAAGCCTTTCAGAAATTTCTCATTGTTCCTCATCCACACACGAGCTTTGTTTTCAAGGTTCTTTGCTGCTATTTCTTCAGCTGCAGATTCTTGCTGCCACTCTTTCTTCAACATCTTGCCCCCATCACAATTACTCCAACCGCAAGAAAGTTTACTTGCAACCAATCCTACAACAACTATGCTATTTTTCATATTGACCAACACATCAACGCTCCTATCTCGACCCTCATCCTAGTCCATATGGTGATCATGTTCCAGTCTCTCATGACTACCATGACTTTGATAAGAATACTTTCTCTCCTTGATACCTTCATGGAACCCAGTCGATGGATCCAAATAATCACCATTGCACTTCCGTTTGGATGTTTTAGTAAATCTGCTTTTTTCCCTCACAACTTTCTCTGCGGTCAAATACTCCTGAGACTCCTTGATGCTTCTTTCCTAAGAAAACTTCCCAGAACTCCTCTTGTGTGCATAATCCTGGGGTTTCGACCCTCATCAGTCATAATTCCTATCACCATTCAACGTTCCAGTGATATCGGAACAGATTTCACATTTGTCATAGTCTTGTTCACTGTGCAAGATTGAATGAGCCTTAACACAGTAATGGAAGGAAGTTTTAGGTTAGAAGGCCATTGCAATGAAGCTGTGTGGTTCTGTGTTGTTGCTTCTTTAACTATTTCTGGATTCACATTCGGTAATGAACACAGAAAGCTCATGTAGTCTTCGAATTCCGCTAGAAAGATAAGCCCCGGATCCAGAGCCGCTACAACATTGATAAATCTACCTCTATAGTTGATGGGGACGATTCAGGGAAGCCTCGGTCCCTGGCCCGTCCTAGTCCTCTGCTACCGCTTGGCTCTCCTCCACGCGCACATGTTCTCTCCTTTTTCTTGATGCCTGAACAAATTCTTTATGCATACATTCAGTTTTAACTGAATTTTAAATGAAATTAGTTAATTAACCAAATTATATTCAAGGTTGGCCTGGTCATCCAGGGGATTGTCCACGTGTCTTCTTTCTCTAATTTTTTTTCCACTAAGGTGTTCGGATGCCCCTACATCAAAATCAAACTATTATGAATATGACTCGAAGTATGTTTAAACAAACACATCTACCAAATGAATATTGTGGAGAAGCAATAGCTTGTGTTGTTTATATTCTTAACAAAAGTCCAATTAAGAGCGTGAAGAATCAATTTCTCGAAGAATCCTCGAGTGATAAGAGTTGTAATATATCTCATTTAAGAATTTTTGGATCCGTTCCTTATTCACATGTGCCTAAAGAATTAAGAAATAAGTTAGATGATAGAAGTGAGAAATGTATCTTAATTGGATATAGTGAGGAGTCTGAATCGTATAGAATTTATAATCCCATCACCAAGAAACATATTATCAATAGAGATGTTGAGTTCAAGGAAGAAGAAGCTTGGAATGGAGGCATACGTAAATCTGTTGGACAGGCATTTGTATTATCTCATGGAGATCATAATGAATATCAGAAACAAATACAAGGTGGACAGTCGATTCCATATACACCTGCTGCAAGCACTTTAGCAAGCCAGTCACCCAGATTCAATCTATACAATTAGGAACACCGTGAAATCAAGAACATGGAAAAGCATTAGGTTATGCTAGACAACAAATAACAAGACCAAAGGTAAGTAATGAATATAGTCCTACAATAGCTACATTAAAGAATAGAATTAAAGGTCAAAATACTAGAAGTTTCAAGGAATTGGATGAGAAGAATGATGAAATAGATCAAGTTTCAAAATTGGAATTACTTGGATATGATCCAATCAATTTTGATGAAGTTGTGAATGAAATGTTTGGATAAATGGATGAAGAAATTGGTGCTATAGAAAAAAAAAATACTTGGGAACTTGTAGATTTGCATAAAGGTAAAAATACTATAGGTGTTAAATGGATTTACAAAACTAATGTGAATGCTCACGGGTTCAGTGAACAACTTGGTATTGATTATAATGAAACTTTTGCACCTGTAGCCAGACTTGACACAGTAAGAATGGTATTAGTTATTGTTGAACAAAATAAATGGAACATATATCAGATGGATGTTAATTCTACGTTTTTAAATGGTTTTCTAGAAGAAGAGGTTCATGTGAAAAAACCTCGTGGATATGAAATTGATGGTAAAGAAAATAAAGTTTATAAATTAAAGAAAGAATTATATGAATTAAAACAAGCACCTCGAGTATGGTATAGTAGAATTGATGAATATCTAAATAACACTGGATTAATTAGAAGTCCAAGTGAGCCAACTTTTCATAGAAAATTAAACAAGGTAAAATCTTGATTGGGTTCCTATATGTGGATGATTTGATTTTCACTCGAGATCTCTCAATGGATGATTTTAAGACAAGTATGAAAACAAAATTTGATATTACTGGCTTAGGCCTAATGGAATATTTTCTTGGTATTGAAGTAACTCAATTTGAAGATGGGATTTTCATTTGTCAATCTAATTATGAAAAGGATATATTGAAAAGGTTCAGGATTGAAAAATGCAAGCCAGTTGTAACCCCAATTGCAATTGGTATAAAACTCAATAGGATGACCAAGGTTTAGATATTGATCCAACATTGTTTAAGAAATTGGTTGGAAGCATTATGTATTTTTCTGCAACAAGGCCCGATATAATGTTTACTATAAGTTTAATTTCCATATTCATGGAATCTCTAAAGAGTACCCATTGGCTAGTTAGATAAAGGGTTTTAAGATATGTTGTTGGAAGAAGAATTATGGTATCTTGTATACATATGATTCATATTTTAAACGAACTGGATATTCAAATAATGTTTTTGCAAGTAATATTGATGATAGGAAGAGCACAAGTGGGTATGTGTTCAGTTTTGGTTCAGGTGGAATTTCATGGGAATTAGTGAAGCAATGCATTGTGACTCTATAATTAGTTGAAGCAGAGTATGTTGTAGGCACAACAACAACATGTCAAACTGTGTGGATGAGAAGAAATTGAAAGATTTGTTGCATGGATAGAAAGAACCAACTTAGGTGTTTTGTGGCAACAAATTTGTTATTGCATTATCAAGAAATCATGGTTTCCATAAGAAGAGTGAACATATTGATACAAGGTATCACTTCATTCGAGAATTAGTGAGCAATAATGAAATATGTATGGATTTTCGCAAATCAGAAGACCAGATTGCAGACATATTGACAAAACCTTCGGGAAAATAATTGTTTGAAACTCACACAGAAAACATAAGAGTATGTATGATGTAATGACGTTTTGACGTAATAGCAAACCTTTTGTTATTTTGTTTTTGGTGAAATAATTGAGGGGGATAATGTAAGAATAATTATTTCATTGTACATTGTCTTTCATCATTTCCACCGCACCATCATAGCTCTTTAAACTCCAAGAAATCATCATCACCTGATCACAACGCCTCAGCTCCTCAAATTGGAAAGGCCAACACCGATTTGAATGTGAAGGGGTGGCACCACCTAGAAAATTAATTATTTAATGGATGGAACTAACTTCATTTTTTCTATAAATATAAAGGATAAGCCAAAGGTGGAGATCATCCACTCTCGATTTTCTTGTATTTGTGTAATTAAGCAGTTGTAGTTGTAGTTTACTATGTTCTTGGTATATTTTGTATCTTTCAAGGCTTTTAATTATTTTTTGATATATAGAGAGGGGGATGGTTATACTTTTATTACTTTTTGGAAAATATTTTAATAATCAAAGTGTTTTTGTTTTGTTTTGTTTTGTTTTGTTTTTTGTTTTTGGTTAAGATTGGAAATTCCTTGTTTTTATATTTATAAAAATGAATTTCACACCACATATGTGAGATAGGTGGCCTCAACTTCCGCAATGGGAAACCAAGTCTGTTGGCCACCTATCCTCGCTATATGCCATCCAAAAATAGTAAAGTATTAGTCGCTCTAACAAAGCTATATATGTATTGGTTTCATGATAAGATTCTATAGGTCTATCTAACATAAGGATGCATATTTAAAGTAAATTCTACCTGAAAAAAACAAAAAAAATGCTTAGGTAACTACCTGTTCCTATTGTTCTTCTGAGGTTGACTCAACCAATGTCAGGTCCTTGGCTGAGTCACTAGGCATCTCAACTAGCTCGATGATGAAAGGGATGTGCCTTTGAATTCTATATAGGCGGAAGTCTTGCTTATGCAACAAGAATTGGATCGTTTGCAAATATTTTTTATAGTTAGGCATGTCCTAGAGGGTCAATTCCATCCCTACTAAAATTTCCTTCATTGCCTTCCCTATAAGGCTCTTCATGAGCCAATGTAGATAAAGGGTCTAGCTAAATGGGTTATTCTTCCTCTAGTATTTCTGGGATCTAGAATTAAAACCCACCATTTCTCCATCTCCTCCTTGGATTCACCTTATTATTTAATTTCCCCCTCCTAATCTTCCAACATCTTGTAGATGTCAGCATCAGTTCCCTCCCTATAGGTTGTGGCCACTTCACTGATGAGGTGTACTACAGGTTTTCCCCCTTGTCTTGGTTCTGAGGTGCTTGGGTCATTTTCCTGAGTCGGCTTCCGCCTACCTCTATCGCATCCTCTTCCCCTTATCGGTTAGGCCATCTCCACTTTGTCCCCTTCTTGTTCAAAATAAAGATGGATTAGCTCTTTGTGCCATGCCTCATGCCTCTTTGGAATAATTCGGTTGACCCACCCCTCATGCAGCCAAACACAATTGCTTCTGCTTTGGTGTGCCTCCCCATTTCCCTCTGTCCATTTTTGAGTTTTCTGTCGAGGTTGTGCATTCCCATGCCCCTCTGCCGAGTAAAGTGGCGTCTCTCCTCTACCTAGTAAAGCTACACCACTTCTCTGTCACTCGCTCTGCCATCGATCATGCATTTCTTCTGCCTCACCAACTGCATTATAATACAAATTCTCTTGACTAATCAGAGGAGGAGCTTCCCGTTTCCATACCCGGTCAATGCTCATGGCTCTCGCAACCAGCCCATCAAACCAGACCACAATCACCCCCATCCTATGTTGTTCTCCCTGGCCATCCACGCAATTTCCCTCCCATGGCATCTCCCAAGCCTCCCATCCATAAACAAATAAATTTTTCAGATCAGGTGACTTGAAGGACCAAGAAACATACCCAAAAATGCTCTACTGATCCTGACAATGGTAGCTCCACCTAGTTGCTCCTGGGCTCCTCCTCCCACCAATGTTCGTAGAAATGCAATTCTCCCTGTCTCAAGTTTCTTTTATTTCCCACTCTATATTATCCTTTCGATTCACCTATCCTTCCTTAGAAGCCTCACCTCCTACTTTGTCATCGACATACCTAGCACCTCTCACATCTTCTCTTTTAGTCTACATGCAAAAGGCCACCGTAGCCATCGCCATGAGTGTGTGGGGAGCGGTGGGTAGTTCCCTACGATTACAACTAATAACTATCATTCCTTTCTGAAATCCCTTCCTTCCTCAAGCACGCACCCCTGTCGGGGGTATAATCGATTGGATTCCGAGTTTCCTAGCTTTTTTATGGTCTTGGCATAGGATGTCCTCTAGGGCTTTAATTCCGTCATCATTGGGCTGTAGTGGCCATAATTTTTCCAATGGGCCATGTTGCTGATTGCAACTCAGTTGGCCAAGAAGTTTGATGCTTCGCTCCCTTCCCTTCTTACATGTTTGACCATTATATATTTGAACTTGTGTATGAGCTCCCCTATTTCCTGGATGAGGCAAGTTGTGCTCCAAATTTTACTGAATTTGCACCATTATGTGCCATTGTTGAGTTTCCTCATGGTGTTTATGACCAAGCTAGAATCTCCTTCCACCACCACATTTTGATACCCCATTCTTACAGCTACTCGTAGTCCCTATCCAGCTGCTGCGAATTCGACCTCATTGTTTCTTACAATCCCACATGATTCTGCATACATGAGCCACGTGTTCGCTTGGGTATCTCAGAATATGCCACCTACTCCTGCTATTCCCTAGTTCCCTTTTGAGGCCCCGTTAAAATTCAGTTTTATGAATCCTTCACCGAGTGTAGTGAAATGAATCGGGTATATTCATCGTATCCATTTTCTAGACACTAAGGGATACCATTTGCATTGTTAAGTTAAGTCCCCAAAGAATTCTTGCTTCTTATGGAGGAACTTTCCACTCTTCTGGGCTCCAGAGATCTGCTAAAATCGTTTCCCTAATGTTTCTTACAATTCCTCCACAAACCTGTTCCTGGGATGAGGTTTTGTTTTTTTATATTCTGGTATTTTTTTCTTTCAATATGGACCAAAGGTTGAATCCCAAGGCCAAACTCAAAGCTTTTTTCATGACTAGAGTTGAGAAGATATTGTTGCGCCATAACATGATTGTTTCCTTTATGTTGTGGTAGTCTCTATCCATCCTTTGGAAGACTCCTTGAAATTGGCCTAACTTATGATCCACAAATGGGCATGAATTCATCATATGCTCTATGTCCTCTCTATCTTACTGGCACATCCATCATAAGGATGGTTCGTGCACTCCTTTCTTATGTACTTGGTCCCAAGTAAGGATCCTCCATTTACATACTAGCCATAGAAACTGGGCAACCTTAGGCCACCATTCTCCCTTCCAGATTTTTTTTCCAGAGCAGTGCTTCACAATCTTGTCCTTGTTCCGCATTTGTTTAATATGCTTCTTTGGTGGTGAAGGTTCCTTTTGTTGAGTGACCCCATCTCAGAATATTTGGGTGAGTAATGATTGTTATTTGTCTTGTTCTCATTTCTATAACAGCCTAAAATAAACATGTAATTAATCAACTAATTAACATCAAGTTCAAACTATGAGTAGTACTTACCTGTAGTTTAAGTTTGCTTACCGGAACAAGGTTTTGGGGATGACTCTCCACCCAACCGTAGGCTCAATTGTGCAAAGACTTGCTACAACTAGCCACCCCCAAGCCCTCAATCAATGTACTACTACCAATGACTCCTCTGTCTTAGAACACCATTCTCCCAAGAGAATGAATGATAGAATCTTGGAATAATGGAATGCCTCTAATCTTCCTCACCATCTATTAAATAGAGCAAACCTTAGAAGGGGAACCACATGCACACACTCCATGTGTCAATCATGCAACTTATTGCTTTCTTCTTTTATACTTTTGTTTTTACTTTTTGGTAGTTTTACTGATTTTTAGTGTTTTTCTTGTTTTATTTCTTTTATTTAAATTTATTTAAAGCATGTAATTCATTTATTAATTTATTATTATTATTATTTTTCTTGTTTTATTTCTTTTGTTTATATTTATTTAAAGCATGTAATTAATTTATTAATTTATTATTATCTATTTATTTTATTATTACTTATTATTTTATTTATTTTTTATTTTTTATTATTTATTATTTATTATTTATTATTATTTATTTATTATTTTTTTATTATTTATTAATTATTATTAAGGAACCTTACATTTATTTTGTTATTTATTACATCATGTAACACTCTCGGCACCCTCTGCTGAGCTAGTATAACCAGCAAGCATCGAAAGTTTCACAACACCCTAGAAATCCCAAGGAATCTCTGTCCTTTTTCCCACTTTCGGAATTAGGCATAAGCCTTGCATTTTCAGAATCAGGGATAAGCCTCCTTAGTCTATATCCTAGCCCCAGGCTGGCCCCAAGGATCACGTCTGACTCAGACCTCATCTACCCCAAGGCATGCATTCATTACAGTGCTCAATGTCACCAGGCATCTCGTAAGGTTGGCCTACTCCCTCCACAACTCACTAAGGCACATAACCCCAGGCATCGATGTCCTTACACCCCCACCAGACTTCGGCATCCCAATACAATACTAGGCACCTAGCCTAGAACATCGGGCACTTGGCCTCCTCAAGATGGTTCCATAGACCTACAAGAGATATCCATCAAGAGCTACACAAGACAAAGGAACCACTAGCATATGTAGTGTTGATTGAGTTTGTCCCCAGCCCATATGGTGTTACTTATTCTCCTTCGTGCATATGGGCTCGCACAAGCTCATCAAATAAACCGACCCTCTTGCCCCATTTGTGGACTCCTGTGAATTAGCACACCTCAACATGCAACCAATGCATTATTCATACCATCATAGTATTATAGAAAATAATCCACATGCCAAGTCTTGCATGTCATTGCGAGAATGTTCATCATTGTTAATCGCAACATTATGAATAATAACAAACTGCATGCTCATGCATGTCATAAATTTGTATGCAACCGTCACATGCTTCACCTTATGAAATACCCTCATAAGTTATAACATCAGCATCATAATTCCTATGCCACACTATGCATATCATATCCATCATGAGTTTTTAAAATTAAATACCTATCATCACATAGTAAATGAATATGTCAATATACCTTGACATAACATCATAATACCTATGCATATCATAATCATCATAAGTATACATCATCACTATTGTAACACCTATATAAATTTGAACCACATGGGCATGATCACCCTCATACCATCATATCATGAAACATCATTAATATGAGAAACATCTCAATACTTATCAAATATAGAATAATACTCTATAAGAATTCTTATCATGATTCATCAGAAAAATCAATTTCATTTACTTGTACAAACTTTGAATACCAACTATGAAATAAGATTATTCAACGTATCCCTATGATCTAGGTTATCTTACCTATCTTATCAGTGTCATGTTTTCATCAAGTTGTCAATTACTTTTCAATAATGATTTCCACTTCTTTCAACTAGGAAGTTGATCATTTACACCATTGGTATAATCATCTAAGCACATCGTTAAATTTTACATGAGCCTCATCATCTTGAGTCTTAATCTCTCATCATATATTCTTCCTTCCCCAAGGAAATTCTGGTGAAATTCATTATTTAAGATATTACTAGTTATACAATCATTATTTAAATCATCTATCTCAAACTTACAATCCCTTGATTTTACATCCATTTACCCTTTGACTTACCAATTCCACTACCGCTATATGCAATTGCATATAAACACTAGGTCATCATGATTTAATTTTATATCATGCTTAGTTGACTTATACATACATCACTTAACAATTATCACAAAATATTTTCGTATCTCATCAAGTTCCTATCTCAATACCACTTGATTTTTTATCGTAAATTCACCCTTCTTCAAGTTGGACAAGAGATTCTTGCTCAATAAATAGTATCTTTATTTTATATTTTGAAATAGTTGGAAATACTACTACCATCATTGTCCATGAAAAATTTAAATGTGTTGTGGAAACAACCTCTTTTAACACTATCGGAACAAAACTTGATAAGTTTCTCTATGTGAAGCTCTACTCATGAAATAATGAGTGCAAATCGGTTAAGTACAACCTCTGTTTATTGACTCTCACTTTTTTTGTCAATATGTACACAATCCCTCTCAAGGTATCCTTATAAAATTCTAGCAACATTCCTTCTACACTTCAACTATTCAACTATGTAGATCATCACTATGACCATTACCAATCATGTTTCTTGGTCCACTCATCAATACCCTTAAAAGAACCTTCTTCTTGATAGAACATCTCTTCATTTCCTCCTACCAAATACTTATAGATATATTTTTGTTTTTTCTCCTAGTCTTAATTTCCTAATATTCCATGTCTACTAGCTTCAAAAATGGAATTTCTTCACTTCATTCTATTTTATTAAATTGACTTTAATTTCTCACCTCCAGTCATTGTGGTTTCTTTTCCTCCTCTCTTAAAATCATAGCATTGATACACTTTTGAAATGTTGTTACTATTCCCAACTTGGGCAATACCCTATAAACAAATTCATTAAGATGGCTACCAAATAAACATGTAATCCGCTAATCATTTTCTGTTTTAAGACACCAACCTAATAAAATTGCCTGATCATACATCTTGTTATACATAATTCATGCATATACTTAGTCACCTATGGAAAAATTTACAATGTGGCTCTCCCATTAGAGGGAAAAACTATTATAGATGTTGTCATGCACACCACTTATCTCCTCCAATTGGTCAATTTTATTACGGATTTACTTCTTTAATCTATGTCATCATACCTTCGAGGTTCCCTCAAAATGACCTTCATTATTACCATGATTATTCAACTTCATTAATTGATTGCCAATATTTTCTTCTTTATGTGCATCATCCTTAGATAGACCTTATAGTGATACCTTTATAGTCCCAAGTTATGATTATACCAAACTCTTCGATTATGTTCTAAAATAGGTTGCCTCTTCTTACTGATTTCTTACCCTTGCTGTGACACTTCCTCTCAACCACCATAAGTATCTAGCTAGCACCAAGTTGGCCATAATCACATGATCTATCATTAGTTACTATCCTTAGAAAATTTTCAAGCTTTTCTAGTCTACTTTTCCTTAGACAACTTTATCCAATATATGCAATTAACCTTGAATCATGAAACTTCATGTAACATTATGCTCAACATCGTAATAGTTAATTAAACTAAACTGAAATCATAGTGTACGATTTAGGTGTATCATAAAGTTTAAACAATAAAACATGATTTAGATGCTCCATAAAAAAGTGTCTGGCTTAGCCAAGTATGCACTCCTACTTAGTTCATCACATCTTAATCACCAAGGATTTGTTGTCATTGTTAGAAGATCCTATTTAGATAGTTGTATTCTTGCAATAATAGACTAGAGAAATGCCAAGAAAACTACTATCCCTAAAGGACAATGAGAACAGTAATCCAACCCAAATAATTAGTGAATAACATGATCAACATTCAAGGAATGTTATCTCTATGTTTTTAGATCAGATTGAAACCATAAAATAATGAACAGATGCAAGTGAATAACGATCATCTAAAGGTAATAAGATATCAATGTTTATACCATTTTTGAATTGGAACAGATTTCACTATTTTAAAGCACTCCAAATGGTGACAATATTACAAATGTCAACATCAATTATCCAAATACTTTAAGCACTATGTAAACTGTGTTGTAAATGAACTGGTGGGGAGTAGTTAAGAAAATACACCAGTATTAAAGATTTGTTCCTCCACAAAACATGCCAGTATCAATAGTTCTCAAAAAATTTAGAGAAAATGCCATCGATTGTGGATTGAATCATGTCAGTTGGTGTATTGTTCAATCACAAGAAATGAATGTTTAGGATGTGAAAATAAGGTGATAGACAGAAAAAGTTGTCATCACTATACAGAGGGAAATACTAATTAACAGTTGTAGAAGAAGAGATTTTTGTAGAACACAGGTGCAGAAGACTCAACATTAAAAAATTATTATATTTTCATTCTAATCTAGAAGTAAACAACGGAAAATCTCAGACATTAGATTAAAAAATTTACTTTTGAAATTATATGTCACACCAATATTAATTCTACAGATTCATGACCTTTATGTGCTAGGATAAATTGAAATTATGTGTTGTAGAGTGAAATATTTTGAATATCTGTTTTAGCAATCATAACCTATGTTAGCAGAAAAATTAAATGATCTGCCTTTAATAAAATAAATCATTAAACAAATTTATTGAGTGCATTATGATCATTAAATGATTACTCTAAGGTATTTAAGAAATTAAACAACCAAGGAGATATTCCAACAGAAACACACCATAAACAAGAAGAGACACCGCCACCTAACCCAAAACTGGATCGGATGACTGGGAAGGTTATCCCTCCCCAAAACACAAAATAAAATCTTTTTATTAATAAGATGGCCCGCCTGCAAGCACACCCGCGAAGGTAATGCCATATCAAACCCTTAACAAAGCTTTAATAACTATTGGGTTTTACATTCATTAATTACAACATAAAGATCGAAAAAATACCAGGAAACTCTGAAAGAACCTATTGGCTACAATATATTTTAGCTATAATGATTTTAGTGCTTTGAATTCTTGATGAGAGAAGGAGCTTCTTTTTGTGCTTGGGCTTTCAACAAATATGAACATCATTTGAGGTAACCTTGTGGATCATTTTTATCTACAAATAGGTGTAACATGGATGCTACACAAAGAGATTACACAAACCTAAATTCCAAATCTTTTTCCACCAAAGAGTCATACAGACTTCCTGTTAATTTGTGATTTATTAATAATATAAGCAATGAAAGAGTGTGATCTGCAAAAGCTAATGAATTGACAGCAGATCATTTACCATTAAGTCGTTAAAAGAGTGTGCTATGCAATAAAAAAATCATAATGACGGAGTAAAGAGATCAACTTGCATTTAAATTATAGATTTTCTGTGAAAGGTGGAAAACAATTTAGCACATGCAAATAAGTCCAAAATACCAATAACCAATATTTTTTCTTTTAAACTTAAAAGGAATCCAAAAATAGGAATTTATTACTAGACCCCACAATACCAAAATCCAGTGGTCCGATGGTGGTGGTTGAGGAGAGGTAAGTGAAACCTAATTCAGTTCAGATTTCAAGATCACTTCGAAAGTATCACTGTAATTATTCATTTTTTTTATGTTGAAAGTATGAATGTAATTCTTGATTTTTTATGTTGATTGCAGATTCTAGAATCCTTTTTTATATTGATTTCAGATTTAAAATATTTAGAAAATTTGAGTAAACAGAACAAATTCAACTATTTTACTTTATTCTATTCATTAGAATATTTTGACTGTAATGGAGATTCAGATATTACCATTTAAAATGTCTGGTGCAAACAACAGTCACTCACTCTGAAATTGTGAACCACAAATCCACAAATTGATTAAATATTTGATTAAAAAATTGTTAGTGTTCACATCGTAGCTCCATTTTTTCCCATAAATAAAAACCATAGGAACGTGATTGGGTCACCTGTCTAGGTCGTACCTCCAATAAACCTCCATTAAGTCACATGTTCATACGCCAAAAAAACATAGCCACATGATTGGTGGCCTGTCATGAAATCTGAATGATATATAGTAACTTTATTGCTAAAAAAACATAGGAACATGAAATCTGAATGATACTCAGGACCACATTGCCAAATTCAAAACATCAGACCCATCGTTACATGTTCAATCAAAGCAAACTACTTCCACTATGAAAGGGAAACGCATGAACCTGGCACAGATGATAGAATAAACCTTGAATTAAACTGAGATTTATGGAAGACCATTCCAATTAATTAAGTGAATGTGGCTCCGAGAACTCCAATGTATTATTCTTGGGGAAATTGGTTGATTTATGATATTCTTTAGATATTTCACCTGCAGTTTAACTAGTTTTTTTTTTGCCTTCCGTTAGAACACAATTTTCTGTAAGTTTCATAGGATCAAATCTACAAAAAAAAAAGATCACCAATTCCTAAAATACAAAAGATCAATCAAAGGGTTTTCTGTGAAGAAAAACTGGAAAGACAAGCTGAAGGTCTTATGATTAACTATTCATCAGTAAGCATCTGTTTGAGACTCATTTCCCTTTGTATAAAACATCACAAACCACGTTTTAAAATTCAAAGTGTTGATTTAGTAATTTTATTGCACCTTCAAATCCCATTTTTTAACTGTCATACTCCAAGAATTTTCCCAATATCACACACGATAATAATGTAGGAAAGAGCTCTAAGACTCCTGTCAAAAGCCAAAAGCCAGCGTCAATTCCAAATCAATTCTTCAGTTGCACATTGTCAATATAATTGAAGCCATAAAATCCTGCGGACAACCAATTCCCTAGAGTTCGGTCTAAAACATGTGTTTTGTCACCAACTAAATGGTATTTTGCATATAACTTCCATCAAATATGCAACATATATATGATATGCATGGTCATTCAGAACATATTATTCTTGGGGAAATTGGTTGATTGATGATATTCTTTAGATATTTCACCTGCAGTTTAACTAGTTTTTTTTTTGCCTTACGTTAGAACACAATTTTCTGTAAGTTTCATAGGATCAAATCTAAAAAAAAAAAGATCACCAATTCCTAAAATACAAAAGATCAATCAAAGGGATTTCTGTGAACAAAAACTGGAAAGACAAGTTGAAGGTCTTATGATTAACTATTCATCAGTAAGCATCTGTTTGAGTCTCATTTCCCTTTGTATAAAACATCACAAACCACGTTTTAAAATTCAAAGTGTTGATTTAGTAATTTTATTGCACCTTCAAATCCCATTTTTTAACTGTCATACTCCAAGAATTTTCCCAATATCACACACGATAATAATGTAGGAAAGAGCTCTAAGACTCCTGTCAAAAGCCAGAAGCCAGCGTCAATTCCAAATCAATTCTTCAGTTGAACATTGTCAATATAATTGAAGCCATAAAATCCTGCGGACAACCAATTCCCTAGAGTTCGGTCTAAAACATGTGTTTTGTCACCAACTAAATGGTATTTTGCATATAACTTCCATCAAATATGCAACATATATATGATATTATTCTTGGGGAAATTGGTTGATTTATGATATTCCTTTAGATATTTCACCTGCAGTTTAACTAGTTTTTTTTTTTTGCCTTACGTTAGAACACAATTTTATGTAAGTTTCATAGGATCAAATCTACAAAAATAAAAAGATCAACAATTCCTAAAATACAAAAGATCAATCAAAGGGTTTTCTGTGAACAAAAACTGAAAAGACAAGCTGAAGGTCTTATGATTAACTATTCATCAGTAAGCATCTGTTTGAGTCTCATTTTCCTTTGTATAAAACATCACAAACCACGTTTTAAAATTCAAAGTGTTGATTTAGTAATTTTATTTCACCCTCAAATCCCATTTTTTAACTGTCATAATCCAAGAATTTTCCCAATATCACACACGATAATAATGTAGGAAAGACCTCTAAGACTCCTGTCAAAAGCCAGAAGCCAGCGTCAATTCCAAATCAATTCTTCAGTTGCACATTGTCAATATAATTAAAGCCATAAAATCCTGTGGACAACCAATTCCCTAGAGTTCGGTATAAAACATGTGTTTTGTCACCAACTAAATGGTATTTTGCATATACCTTCCATCAAATATGCAACATATATATGATATGCATGGTCATTCAGAACCTACATCCTCAATGCTTAATAAAACCTTGTCAACATATGACATTTTCTGAATAACCATTTATTAAAATGATTCTAATATCACAGAGACCAGGTAACTGCATAGCCCTCACCACCTATATTATGATTCCATCAAAATCCCAGGGTCCAGAAATAATAATAAAAAATCAAATGGTTTTAAAACCAAATTCTAAATCCAATCCACTGATCCAACCTAACTTTGTTTTAGCTATTTCCGACCACTTAGTGATGAGCAAAGAAACAAATATTGATTTTATGGTAAACAAATTTTCAACTTCAGTGTAATGAGAAATTTTTTGAAACAATATTATCTGTGAAGATGTAAATTCATGCCACAAAATTTGGCTTTGATGCTTGAGCCTAACTGTATCAAATTCCAAGGTGTAATGAACCCTCTGTCAAACATGAAATTATGTCCTCGCAATTAGTTAAGTCGTGCTCATGTATGATAATCACATGTCAAATTGTGGCAATGTGAAAGATGAAATTTGGATATATTGTGTCAAAATATATGGCAGAACATGCAAAGGATTTATAAGAGTCCAAGGCAAATAAGTATTTGCATTGGAGTCGAAGTTGAAATTGTGGGAATTTATACTATATTTCTTGTCCATACTCAAGATGTGGGTCAAGTTGGTCAGTCAAATGAAGTAAATCGTCTGGAATATTGAAACACCAATCAATGAAATTGAAATAGGGAGAGCAAGCAAATCCTTGGCCTAATGGATAAGGTGCTAAATTGACTGAGATTGTGGCATATCTGACACAATTTTCTAATGTTGACAATCGATGAATGCCATTTACTTCATTCTTGGAAACTTCCAGAAAATGAAAGATTCATGGACCGAGACGACACAAACAAATGAAACATCTCAAGTCTTGGCATCAATAACAATTTCCAAAAAAAAAAAAAAATATAGTACGTCGAGAGAAATCAAAACAACTAAAGCTTGCTTTTGTAAATAACTCTGGCAAAATCAAAATAAAGGAAGGGATTCGGTGTTCTAAGCATAATTGATAGAATAGAAAGAGTTGATTTTTAAAAATATTAAGAAATGAATCAAAATAACTACATGACAATAAAAAAAAAACGTTTCAGATGTCCAATAGTAATTTACAGATGAAATTCATGTAAGTTTTTAAATTAGTCAACATAGCTGCTTGACTAACTACAGAACGGATCTAAGTGAACTTACCTGAAGAAACATGCATGAAGAAAAGAAATTATATTAACAGATTAAGTAAACATCATTATCAAATCTGTTTGACATGCATCACATTAACCCCTGCATTGATATATTGAATGGCAATGCAACTGAATGCAAATATGCAAAGCAAACCATTTTCTTGACCTGCTCGATTTAGCCCTGATAGAGTTCATCGATCTGAGAGAATCATTTGGTTATTTGGCTACGAGTGGAGTAATCTGTTATAGCACTTCGCTTTCACGGACAAGGCAATGCCCAATTAAATAAGCCATTTAAATTCAAAATCACATGGGTTTTACACTTGGCACCCTTGAAAGAACAAGGGAGAAACATGTCACCAGAGAGACCATAAATGATACAGCATCCCCCTTTCATTGGCAAGGCAATGACCAGTAAGGCGCATTTAATAATAGAAAAACTTAATATATAAACAAATAAATACATCTCTCATGATAGTAGTAAAGATCAAGAAATAATCAAAATTTTCTACATAAAAATGCCCATAGGCCCTAAGTGTTTGAGCCTAGCTCTGATACCATATGTAACAACCTAAAATAATCATGTAATTAATCAACTAGTTAACATCAAGTTCAAACTATGAGTAGCACTTACCTGTGGTTGAAGTCTGCTTACCGCAACAAGGTTTTGGGGACGACTCTCCACCCAACCGTTTGCTCAATTGCACAAAGACTTGCTACAACTGACCACCACCGAGCCCGCAATCAATGTACTACAGCGAGTGACTCCTCTGTCTTAGAACACCATTCTCCCAAGAGAATGAATGATAGAATCTTGGAATAATGGAATGCCTCTCATCTTCCTCACTATCTACACCATTCTCCCAAGAGAATGAATGATAGAATCTTGGAATAATGGAATGCCTCTCATCTTCCTCACTATCTATTAAATAGAGCAAACCTTAGAAGGGGGACCACATGCACACACTCCATGTGTCAATCATGCAACTTACTGCTTTCTTGTTTTATTCTTTTGTTTTAACTTTTTGATAGTGTTACTGATTTATACTATTATTCTTGTTTTATTTACTTTATTTATATTTATTTAAAGCATGCAAATAATTTATTATTCTATTATTATTACTATTTTTGTTGTTTTATTTCTTTTGTTTATATTTATTTAAAGCATGTAATTAATTTATTATTTATTTATTTATTTATTTGTTTATTATTTTATTTATTGTTTATTATTTAATATTTAATATTTAATATTATTTATTTATTTATTATTTTTATTATTTATTATTAAGGCACATTACAATTTCTTTGTCGAATTCTATCCATTGCTCTATCTCTATACTCTGACCCCAGTCTTCTTTTTCCATCTTCTCCAGTTTCTTGTCCCTTGCCCTTCTATCCAGAATTGTTCTACATATTGAATATTTTTGTCATTAGTAAATCGGTAAATATCTCAAAGGTCTTGCATATCTATAAGTATTTCTCTTTGCTAACATGATTCCTGCCAAAATCTTGTTGTTGTGACATTTCATATTTCCTAGAAAGCATACTGGGTAATGAGATTGCGATTTTGGTTTTCTAAGTTCCATATGGCCAATCCCTTGGGTGGATATTTGTATCATAGAATTTCTTTAGTTCTCTCTAGCATATTATAATTTATTGTCCATATTTGTTTCCATAGGTCCCTTCCTCCCCCTGACCATATCAACCACAGTTTAGCTCCCATTACTTGGTTTTAGGTATAAGGGTCTCTTAGGCCTAGCCCTCCTTCCATCTTATTTTTGTCAAGCCCTGCCAAGATATAAGGGCCCATTTTTCCTTCTGTTGTGCCCCTCCATAAAGGAATTTTTTAAAGATATCCACCATTTTAATGCAAGCCCCCTGAGGGGCTGCCATGCCTGATAGCTGGTATATTGGTATTGACTGCAGTACTGCTTTGAGGAGGACTGTTCTACCGGCTAGGTTGAGGGATTGGAAGTCCCAGCTTCCCAACCTTCCCTAGATCTTTTGGATAGTTTGTTGCCACCCTGCCATTTTTAGGGAGTTTTCCAATAGAGGCATACCTAAGTATTTAATCGGGAGATTACTTGTATTGAACCCCAGCATCTTAGCCAAATACGATTTTACATTCCCCTGAGTATTGAAGAAGAAGGTACATGTTTTTTCATTGTTTATTTGCATCCCTGATGCCTTCATAAAGATGTTCGTGATTTCTTTGATTCTACGGGCTTCTTTGAGTGATACTTGGCAGAAGAGCATGATGTCATCCATGAATTGTTGGTGGGTTATTTCAAGGTCATTCTCACAGATCCTTAAGCCTTTCATCCTAGATTCCTGAGCTTCCTTCTTAATGTATCTGCCTAGGACCTCTGCAACAATAATGAACAGAGAAGGAGGCAAGGGATTGCCTTGTGGCAGTCCCCGAGTAGGATTAAAGGTTTGGGTAGAAGTCCCCTTTACCAAGATAGAGAATATAGGGGTGGATATCATAACACTTATCTAGTTAATCCATCTGGGGTTAAACCAATAGTCTCTCAGGATACTTCTTAGCTACCTCGTGTTGGCCAAATAAATCAATCTTGTGGACAAGGCCGATCTCCCTAGTATCAAAAGATATCTAGCAACAAGCAGGATAAGCAAATCTACCTTTCTCTAAACATATTGTGATTCATTAATAAAAACTATAGAGGTGTTTAGACCCCACCTTAATTCCAATGCTAGTTTGTAGCATCCATACTTCAACCATCCGAAAGAGTTTCCTTTTGAGAACCTGCAATCATAAACAAGCACACATCAAATAACACCTACATAGCTAATATCATAAATCATGTTCATTATGGTGATCAAGGAATCCATAAAATAAACCATAAAGCATAGCTTGTTGAGAAAAATAAATTTATTTGTATTAACTTCGAAATAGAAGAACCTTACAAACTTTGGTGCCTTGATGTTGTACAAGATCTTCCCAGGGTCCGAAACAAGAATCTCCTCTACTTTGACAAGCCTCACACTCTTCTAAATGAGATTAAAGAGGTATGTAATCTTTCCTCACAAAAGCTCAATTAGGAAGACTAAGTTCCAGCAGCATTTCACCTCAAAAATATTCAGCTTTTAACCTCCCAAGTAACCAACCCAATGCTTCACTTTATAGTGCAAAGGAAGGAGGTTACAGGTCCACCTATGAAGGGATAGAGTCCTCCTTCAAAGGGATAAGCTCCTCACATCAAGGGGTTAGCTCCTTAAGGTATGGGATGCATGAACCTTAAAGGAGTGAACTTGCCACCTCAAGATTCCTTCTAGAAGGTTCTAGAAATGACTCAAAGTGATTTTTTAAGAATATACTTGCGCCTTTTTGACTTTTACAGGGGTCCACACCCATTATACAGAAACAAAGTGGTCAGGTGCGCAGGGGACATGACCTTTAGGTGCGGGACCAAAGGTAATGCTAAGAGAAAGTGTGGAACCAGACTTTTATAGACTTTTGAGGGCTTTCTCTTATTTTCAAGGCTTGATATGAAGAACTGAGGCTTAAGACTTGCAAGGAAGGAAATTATGAGTGGTAATGGACTCACACAGTTTGCAGAATCTCAAGGTGACAATTTTTTGTGCAACAAATTGCCCCCTAAAGTGCGAAGTCTGTAATAGATGAAGATAGAAGTATTTCATGTACGAAGAGTGAAGTACTTTATCATTTCAAGGATCATCCCGTGGACACCCCAGTCAGAACCTGTAAAAACATTCAATGCAAAATATATATATATGTGAACATAACATCACTGAGGTAGGCATTCTGCTCAAATCAAAACTGACTAGAAAACTAACTAAACTACTCTAATACAGGGATGATTTTGTAATACATCACGAGTATAGACAAATGTAGACAAATTATGGACGTGGCCATCTGTTCATGAATAGTCCACTGTATAATGAATAACAAAATTCCTCACAGTCTGCATGGTGGAAACTAGATCTAAGGTCTTGATTTATGCTTCCCAAACTAGTACGATTCTATCCATGTGAATGAATGTGTCGAAGTCGAACATGGTAGAAACCACTTGATTACTAGTCAATGATGTGAGCTATTAACAAGTGTGAGAGAAACCGCCAGTAATGTCAATGGCTCTCAAAGTACTCAGTACAATCCATGAAACGTGAATAAATGAGTTGATGTCGAACATGTAATAGAATCCTTTGATCGAAGGTCAATGATGCAACCTGTCATCGAATGCAAGAAACCTGCCATTAGGGCATGCAGATTCCAAGGTACTGACGATTTCTAGATCATCTTTCTAGATAATGAGCTGAAGTTGATAGAAAGTGATCTGTCGTAGGCAAGCCCACAACACGAAATCATAGATCAAGTTTTGAAGAAATGTGTTTGGCAAGGACTAACTCAGGGATGGTCAAAATGAATGACAAATATTTTGCAAATGAATGGTTTATTTGAACTGACCTCTTGAACACATAACGACACTGCAGATGGCTTGGTGACAATTGACCCAAAGCTAATACCCAGAAACCAGCTGAAGACTTTCAATATGGTTTGATGAACTATTAGGCAAAGGATTTCTCAACCCAGGTAAACAAAAAGTGTCGTGTTCAAGAGTGGTTGACTGCTTTTTATAAAACACAAAGTATAACCAATAGGTTCATTTTTCTCTCTTTTCCCTCACCATTTCTGGCAAGTACCTATTTATTTTTGACAAGCTTGAGGAGGATAAAATTTGCTTGTTTATAAGCTCACCCTTTGGATGAGTCCAACTTAGTTTAGGATTCGAACCCTAAGAAGGAGTGGTTCGTTCATGTTTAAAATTGAACAGGTCCTTTCCTATTAAATTTTAACGAGTCAAGTATAGGAAAAACTCAGTGTTTATCAATTTTAGGGAGTCAGAAGAAAACCTTAAGAAAACTCCATGGGTGTCCCTTTTCGTAAATTTGTGTCCCTCAAGCCCGAAAAGGTATAAAATAACGCTTGAGAGAATCGCTTGACCATTACGATCAAGGAGTACTTTTCATAATTAGTGGTTCCAATATGAAAAATTAAAAAAGAGATCTAAGAAACGTCATTTTATAACCAATATCAAACATGAAACGACAAAAGTCTAGCCATCTTTTCATGTTTACATAGTCAGAAAAGAGCTGAAAGTGGACTGCCTTTTTAATTCTGTTTAAAGAGTTAAAAAGGAAAAAACTCGGCAAACTTTTCATATTTTGCGAGTCAGAAAAGAGCTTAAAGAGGACTTGTCCTAGAGGAACGAGTGGTATAAAGGGTAGCAATTGGTTCCGGCAATGGAGGAACTTCTTAAAACATGTAGACTAATAAAACCACTCATCACTACGGTCCCTCAGGAAGGGCAAACAACCAAGTGAAAACATATGATCAGCCAAAGAGATGGTGGTGATGGAATGAAAACAACCAAGGCTCATCTAACAAAATTTAGTGGATAAAGACAGAAATCATAAGATTTAAAGGTATAGGTTCATTTTTATACAAGATTGAACCATAGAGAACTCTACTTGGATTTAGTTTCATGTTGATGCAAGCTTGAAATGAAAAACTATGCTTGCTATAAGTTTGCATGCCCCCAGAATAATGATGCAAATCGAGGTACATGCCCTCCAAGCTTCATTGCATTCAACCAGGTGGATGGAATGAAGGTTCACTTTTGAGATCTTGGAAAGAATCGACTTGGAAAGGGAGTTGTTTCATTTTTTAATGAGATTGACACAGGAAAAGAACTATCCTCAAAACCCTTGTTTCATTTTTTAACGAGCTTGACACAAGACAAGGAACTATGCTCATGACTCCTTGTTTCATTTTTTAACGAGGTTGAGATAGGAAGAAACTATCCTCGCTGACTCCTTGTTTCATTTTTTAACGAGGTTGGGACAGGAACAAATTATCCTCGCTACTCCTTGTTTCATTTTTTAAAGAGTTTGAGACAGGAATAAACTATCCTCGCTACTCCTTGTTTCATTTTTTAATCAGGTTGAGACAGGAATAAACCATCCTCACTACATCAAATTTCATTTTTTAACGAGGTTGATATAGGAAGAAACTATCCTCATGATAGGTCAGGAATCAGAAAACAATTGTACCACATGATATGCACTTTCAAAGGGATTCAAAGGCATCGCACCATCAAATGAATCCACCTTGGAATCGAAAGGTATGATCCAAGGATCATCAAAAGAAATAGTGTTCGATGAAATCATATGAATAGTTGCAATAGAAGGTGATATGTTAGGAGGAGGGAAGGAAAAAGTTCCTAGTAAACCAGAATCTTTAATCAAACCTACCCCAATGTCCTTGTAAGGGATAGTTGTTTTACTGACATGCTGAACACTATTAGTAGAGGTTGGGTCAGATGAGAAATAACTCAGCTGGTCTATCATAATGATCTGTCCATTATGAGGAAACTTAATAAGCCGAAAGACCAATGAAACAATAGCAGTCATAGCATAAGACCAACTGCGACCCAAGAGAAGGTTGTAATCTAGAGGGGCATCAATCACTTCCACATCTAGATTTACAATTTTTCCTTCGATCCCTATAGGTAAATCTTCCAAAACACCAAAAGTATGGAACCCTTGGCCATAAAAAGCCTTTAGAATTGTCGAAGACTGATTGAGTGTAGGAGAACCAAGCGATTTCCAACACTGGATCGACATAATACATGTAGAAGCTCCCTCACCAATCACAGTCTGAAAGCAAGTTCTGTTTTTGACTAACACTGGAATCTGGAAAGCCATTTGATGAGGGAGGTGGGGTGTACTATTTTCTAAATCGAAGATTATAAGGTTCGAATCTTGAAGATCAATAGCTCCTATAACAGACAATAGTAATTTATGTTGTGTTGGGCATGATTGCAACACTTCCAAAGCTGACATTGCTGAAGGGGCAATGGCCAAGTCTTCAAAAATGTTATAATTCTGAGCAGCTCTCGCATGTGGATTGAAAGCTAATTTTCGAAATATACCTTTAGCAGGTAGTTTGGTTACTAATTTTGGGTTGGGTTTCTCGATTTGTAGTGGAGCAGACCCAGGAGGAGGTGTCGTTGATGGGTTTGAATTAGAAGATTCTGCTTCTTTAGCATCGACAGGATTTTTACTACCATAATCTTGCGATCGTGTCCAATCCTGACATGAGACATCATCATAATGGGTTCTTCTGAGGTACTCGAGGAAGAAGCAACCACTTTACTATCTTGAGTAGGAGAAGGGTCCTTCAAGACAGTAGGTGTTTGAGAATATTTAACAAATTTCGAAAACTCTGCTCGATAGGGGCATTCTTTAGTAAAATGATCCTCGTCGCAGATGAAACAAGGATAGCAAGGTTTTCGTTTTTGATCAATAGATTCATTTTTATTTGTTTTATCTTTTGAATTTTGATTGTTTTTGTTCTTCCCTTTCTCTTTACTACCGGATTTGGTCGTAGATGAATCTATGACATGGACGTCGGCAGAAAATTCAGTGGAAGAATATCCTTTCGGGGAATCAAGTAAAGTTATTGTAGGAGAAGAATTCTTTGAAGATTTCTTCTTGCTTTTAATACTAACTGAACCAATCATACCATTAGCGGCATGAGACCCTGAAGGAGTTGTAGTTTTCAAAAGATTAGCGATTTTTTCGTGTAAAGTACCTGACTACGTATAGACGAGGTCAAGGTACTGAGCCTGAGCAATCACTTGGTCTTCAGTGATAACTCATGCCTTAGCTACATCCTCAGTGATTTTAGGTAACAATGATTTAACGAACCATTCTGCTAAAATTTGATTCGGAATGAAAACTTTCACTAAACGCCTTCTACCTCGCCATTCATGAATATGATCAGAAATATATGTGGACATGGATTGTTTTAGTGAAGTTAATAATTTTGTGCCATTGTCGTATCTGACAGGCAACTGAAAATGAGTTAAGAAAGAAGTAGCTAACCGACTAAAATTATAAAAAGAGCCTCGTGGTAACTTAATGTACCATTTGGTGGCAAGACCAATAAGGGTTCTTTGAAAAAGACGCAATCTAATTGAATCATCAACGATTGAATTAGATGCACACCAGAGGTGATAAGTCATCACATGATTTGACGAATCCTCACCTGACTTACCCTCGAATTTTAGGATATCACTAGGCAACTTATTAGGCATTGGCAGCCAATATGGAAGATAGTAAATCGGATCGTTCGTAAGGCACGACAAATCAAGTAAATCCAAAGTTGCAATAAATGGTAATTGATGGTTAGGTTCGCGAAAACCTTGTGTAATGAGACCAGCTCCAGGAGTAGGATATCCAGGATAACCTGGAATTGGATTTTCATTAGGAATGTTATAACCTCCTGGGAAACTAGGTTTAACCGAACCAAAATAGGGTTGTTGAGGCTGTTGATAAGTATAGCGAGGGTACTGTTGATACTGAATAACTGGATTTTGGAAAATAGGACCGGATTGATGCTGTCCCTAGTATGGTTGACTTGTGGTAATTGTACTTGGACCAGCTAGTCATGTAGGCATTTGGACTAAAGTCTAAACTGTAGGTCTGAACTGTGGCAAAGAGACTTGAGGAGTTTGCACTAATGCAAGGATAGTAGAAACCGGAGCTACAGTTACTCCAGAAACAGGTGTGGTAGGTTGAACAGAAAATGCAGCAGTTGCAGCAGCAGTTCGAGGTGGAGTCTGAGGTGAGCTAGGCCCAGGCTGCTGAGCTAAACCAGATGCAAAGGTTTGAATCATAGGCTGGACAGGTTGCTGGGTTGGACCAGAAACCAAAGGCTGTCTAGCTTGATAAGGTAACTGCACATTAGGTTGCAAAGTATGTTGAGTTTGAGATGGATCCCACACCATATTCATTCCTGGACCCATAAATGGTTGTATATATGGAGGACCATAACCTCGTTGAACGTAGGGCTCATAATTAGGAGGTACATTTCCAGCTCCTTGTAAAAATGACTGACCAGAAGGTGCTTGGAAACCTTTAGTTGGGTACTGACCTTGAGGTTGATAACCCTGAGGCACGTACTGATTCTGGGGTTGATAATCATCCTGACGAATATGGGGTTGACCTTGGGGCATGTACTATCGTGAAGGTTGAAAACCTTGAGGTAGCCCTCCAAGCAGAAACTGACTACGTTGGGGTTGCCCCCTAGGCAATAACTGACTACCTTGAGGTTGCCCCCCAGGCGGTAACTGACTACCAGACATCATAAAGATCTATTCTACATTCAACATTTTAGTTCCATTATTACCAGGTGATAACTGATGTTCAGTCGGTCGAGGAGTTGCTCCTGAAAAAGTACAAGAAAGTGACTAGTACCCCAAAGGAACAGTAGGACCGCCATATAAAATTGTTTCCAGTGATTAGGAAAACATGGATGACTGTCTTGACATGATTGATCAAGAATAATAATCTCTAGGTGTAGGGTGAAAATCATCACACGCAAACAAAGAAAATTTTCAATAAAATCACCTAAATTCTCTAAAGAAACAAAGAACTGAATCACACGCCTAAAAAATCTAAGAGTTAAAACCACGAACAAATAGTAACTTGTCGTACTAAAAACACTAGTTGGCGATGAAATCCAACGTCGTAGAATTTATTACAGAACGGGTGGTTGGAACAGTTACCCCGGCAACCTGCTTAATGAAACAGACTGGCAGAAGTTTCTTCATATAACCATCTCGAGTGAAGAGAACCCCCCAGAGAGTCCAAGTGAGTCTAGTTGATGTCTATTCTAGGTACCGTGATACCCGTCCTTCACTTTCACCTTAGGAAATAATCTTAAGTATATGGACACTAAGGTTACCAACAGCAACAAATACAACTGGGGAAACAGTCTACAATCCGATCTACGCGCAATGGAAAAGTAACAAAGCTCAATCCCCTTGAAGGCTCCTCGACATGATCAATCCGAGGTTTACCAACAAATGACCCCAGGCTCCTCGACATGATCAATCCGAGGTTTACCAACAAATGACCCCAGGCTCCTCGACAATGGTTAATCCGAGGTTTACCATTTTTAATATGCGCAAATCTTCTATCTTTCCCAATGAGACAGACTTGATTGTCTCCAAGGTTCGGACATGACCTCGCGATTGACTCCTTTAAGAGGATCTTCCCAGATTATATCAATTACAATTGGATTTATTTCCTACCACAAGATATAGCTACTTGTTTGTTTTAACTATCTTGGAGAGTTAATTACTCCCTACTCCAAGATACTAGCCTAAGCTATATTGGTGATAAGAGCGCTAAAAATAAAAAATATTGCTAGATCAACTTTAATTAAGCGTTACTTTTATGGGTTGTTTCTTAAGTCAATAGGTATGGAAATGAAACTTTTATGGTGTGAATATTCGACTCCAAAAACACTAAAAATGCACCTAAAATGATAATCAAATCGTTTTCCTTTCAATAAATCCTAGCTAAAAGAAAGAGTTTGAAAATGCAATTCTTTAAGAAACAAATCCTTCTTTCAACATAGAAATGAAAAGAAAATCCTTTTGTCTTTTTCAATAAGAACTCAAAACGAGACTACTAATTAAAGCTCACAAAAATCCCTTTTCTTTTTCAAAATTCAAAACTACAAGAAACAATTTTCTTTCAAAACATATCTACAAGTTCTAGAAAACACTAAAAACTACAAAAACTAATTTTGAGATCTAAAAACTTGAAAAACCTAATGTATAAAAGCTTCAATTCCTTTTTAGGACATTTTACTTAGTTATTCAGGAAACTAAGGATTCATTCATTCAGAAAAACAAATTAATCAAAAATCATCCAAACGTGTTTTCTTTTATAAAAATGAAATTCAAAACTTATAACCAAGTTCGTACAAAGATTTGCAAAGAGAAAAGTAAAGCTACTTCTCACAAAGGACAGATTTCATAAACAGGTCAGACACTTCAAGAAGAGAAAAAGACACCAGGGTAATCTAAGGTTTCTCAAGCTTCTAATCTTTGAGTCACTATAGATACCAAGTGAAAACCACTCCAGGCATGCAAAACATCTAGAAAATCATCTAAAACAAAAATACCAATGGAACTTACTTGCAAGAGATTTTGATAGAACACATGCAGATCTGGTTAGACACTAAAAGCCATAAATAAAACCTAAACTTAACTAGAAGAAAACATTTTATGTTTTTCAAAAAAAAATTCACAGGGTCCGCAGGCTTTCAGAAGAACCAGATGTGGTACTGCTCTATGTACTAGAGGAAAATTGCGGGGATGTCCACACTGTCCGTAAAAAGAAAGTGCGGTCCTCTGAAAACTTCGTAAAAAACAAAAAATAATCCAGATTCTAAAAAATACCCAATCCCACACACATCAAGCAAATACCAGAAACAAGAACAAGTTTCTCAAGTCAAAGAAAAAGGAAAACCAAAAATCAAATTCAGTTCCCTAGCGGAGTCGCCAATTTGTTGACCATATAAATCAATCTTGCAGACAAAGCTGATCTCCCTAGTATGAAAATATATCTAGCAACAAGCAGGACAAGAAAATCTACCTTTCTCTAAACATATTGTGATTCATTAATAAAAACTATACAGGTGTTTAGACCCTACCTTAAGTCTGACGCTAGTTTGTAGTAGCCATCCTTCAACCGTCCGAAAGAGTTTCCTTTTGAGAACCTACAATAAAAAACAAGCACACATCAAATAACACCTGCATAACTAATATCATAAATCATGTTCATTATGGTGATCAAGGAATCCATAAAATAAACGATAAAACATAGCTTATTGAGAAAAATAAACTTATTTGTATTAACTTCAAAATAGAAGAACCTTACAACCTTAGGTGCCTTGATGTTGTACAAGCTCTTCCCAGGGTCTGAAACAAGAATCTCCTCTACTTTGACAAGCCTCACACTCTTCTAAATGAGATTAAAGAGGTATGTAACCTTTCCTCACAAAAGCTCAATTAGGAAGACTAAGTTCCAACAACATTTCACCTCAAAAATATTCAGCTTTTAACCTCCCAAATAACTAGCCCAATGCTTCATTTTATAGTGTAAAGGAAGGAGGTTATAGGTCCACCTATGAAGGGATAGAGTCCTCATTCAAAGGGATAAGCTCCTCACATCAACGGGTTAGCTCCTTAAGGTATGGTATGCATGAACCTTAAGGGAGTGAACTTGCCACCTCAAGATTCCTTTCGGAAGGTTCTAGAAATGACTCAAAGTAAGTTTTTAAGAATATACTTGTGCCTTTTTGACTTTTATAGGGGTCTGCACCCATTACACAGAAACAGAGCGGTTAGGTGCATAGGGGACATGACCTTTAGGTGTGGGACTGCAGGTAATGCTAAGAGAAAGCGTGGAACCAAAGTTTTATAAACTTTTGAGGGCTTTCTCTTATTCTCAAGGCTTGATATGAAGAACTGAGGCCTAAGGCTTGCAAAGGAGGAAATTATGAGTGGTAATGGACTCACACAGATTGCAGAAAGTGAAGGTGACATTTTTTGTGCAACACGCCCATCTCAAGTGATCATAAGCCTCTGATAAATCCATCTTCAACAGCATGCTTGCTACCTTCTTCACCTTGAGGGAATGGACAACTTCTTGGGAGGTGACCAGCACGTGTAAAATTTTCCATCCTTCAACAAAACCTGTTTGTTCAGGGGAGATAATGTTTGGGAGAATAGGCTTTAGCCACTTGACTATAACAATAGCTATAATTTTATAAATGACATTGCAGAGGGCAATGGGTCAGAATCCCTGAGGGTCTTCTGATTTCGAGGTTTTATGGATGAGAGTAATAAAGGTGGAGTTTAGACCAGGGCATACCATTTGTTTTCACCTTGATTCCTCCACAACTTCCAGAATGTCTTTTCCCATGAACGACCAATTGGCTTCGAAGATTTCTGTTGTGAACCCATCCGGGCTTGGGGCCTTATTTTTTTCATCCCTTTGATGATTTCTTTGACCTCATCGAGTGTTTCTACTCTCATCAGAGCTAGGGTTTGCTCTTGTGTGACCTTATGGGGTATATGTTGAGAAATTCTTTGAATTACTTGTGTTCTATCTTCTTGAGGTTTTGATAGGAGGTATCTGAAGTGGTTTACTAAGAGCCCCTCCATCCCCTCAAAGTTGTGTTCTACGATTCTCTTTGTCATCGTTGAGTGAGAATATTCTCTTCCTCTAGCGATGTTGGATCATGGCCTTGTGGAAGAAACGGTTGTTCCTCTCCCCTTCTCTTAACCAATTCACCCTAGAATTTTGTTTCCATTGAATCTCCTCTTGCTTCCACCTCTCCTCCAGCTAGCTAATGATTCATCCCTCTTCTGTTGCTGTCTCTTCAAATATCCATTCTTGTATTATTTTATGTTGTAGTTCAATCATCTTCTGATTTAATCTGAAGTCATCTTTGTTCCATTTCCTTATCTTTTTTTCTTTTTATTTATTTGAGTTTTAGTTGGAACATATACATACAGTTCCTCCATTGTTGATTGCTCTATGTCCACTAGAGATCAATTTTTTTAAGGAGGGAAGGTGTAGGTTTTAACCCCATACAGAAATTACCTGCATACGAATTCTAAAACATAGAAAATAAACAATGCGAGAACATAACACATAAAACACATATACACAGAGATTTTCCCCTAGATCCCAAAACGGGACTACCAGCTTGATTTTTCATTATGCTCCTTTCAATGTTATAATACATATTTATACATGTTGAAGCATCCAATTCCATGGAACAAAAACCATCGCATTCAATACCATGGACCAAAAACCATCGCGTCCAAAAAACATGTGTGAAAATCATGCACAAAACCGTAGGTGGGTCTGCCCAACCTAACATAGGGTCCAAAACCAAAAAAATTTGGGGCGCTGCCCCGGACCCCATCAAGTGGGGTTACAGGTACACCTCAAATGCCGTGTGATCCCCCCCCCCGCTACACAATCATTGCAATGAAGGGGGTGCTCCCCCCCCCCCCCCCCCCCCACTACACAATCATCGCAATGAAAGGGGTGCTCCCCCCCCCTCTCTAACCCCCCAGTTAACTACGTGGGCTAGTCATGGAAAGAATATAACACAACCCAACATTATCCCACTTGTTGTTTTCTTTCCACAGGGGGCCACAAGAGAGCTTAGTCATTTTTCCAGTCCTGAAATGCCCATTGTTTTTGTACACCAAGATAACTTCTCAGAGCTCACAAAGTTTTTCAATGCATCTACAGTATTCTTCAAAGTGTCCACCTTTACCAACAACATCTTTTTGTCTTCTATCATATCCCTCACAAAGTGATACTGAACATCAAAGTGCTTTGTCTTTGAATGATATGCAAGGTTCTTTGCCAAGAAAATTGTACTTTGGCTGTCACAGTCTATCCTTATAGCTTCCTGTACTAACCGCATACTTGAAAACAATCTCTGCAAACAAATTGCTTCCTCGCTTGCATGAGTGGCTGCCATGTATTCTACCTCTGTAGTTGATAGTGCTAGTACAAATTGTTTCTTACTCGTCCAACTGACTGCACCTCAAAATATGTTAAACACATACCCACTTGTAGATCTTCTCTGATCTAGATCTGCAGCTCAGTCTACATCAACAAAGCCATGAATATCCAACACTCTATCCAATCCTAGTCTTCCTTGGTAGCACAAACCATAATCACTAGTGCCACGCAAATATCTGAACACCCAGTTCACTGTTGTCTAGTGATCCTTCCCTAGTTTTGACATAAACCTGCTTAATACTCCCACTGCATGTGCAATGTTTGGTCAAGTACAAACCATTGCATACATCAAGCTACCGACTACACTTGCATATGGAACACGGGACATGTCCTCTTCCTCTTCTTGTGTCTTGGGACATTGTTCAGTAGATAACCTCATGCCTACAGGAATAGGAACCTTCACCGGTTTTCTATCCTGCATATTAAACCTCTGCAATATTTCTTCGACATACTTCCTCTCATTTAACCAAATCTTCCTCTTTGCCCGATCTCTTTTAATTTCCATGCCCAAAATATACTTTGTAGCACCAAGAGCTTTCATGTCGAATTTGGAGGACAATTGGGTCTTAAAATCTTGGATAACTTCTTTGTCATTTCCAACCAACAACATATCATCCACATACAAAACTAGATAAATAACATGGTCACCAATTAATTTAAAATACACATAGTGATCTGCTTTGCTTCTAGTGAAGCCAAGTCCCCATATAAATGTATCAAATTTCTGATACCACATCCTTGGTGACTGTTTTAACCCATATAGAGACTTCTTTAACTTACATACCAGTTATTTCTTACCCTTCACCGCAAATCCTTCAGGTTGCTTCATGTACATCTCCTCTTCTAGATCTCCGTGAAGATATGTTATCTTTACATCCATCTGTTCTACCTCAAAATAAAAAACAGCAGCAATATATAAAAGTAATCTAATAGAAGCTACCCTTGCAACAGAAGAAAAAATATCACCAAAATCAATTCCCGACACTTGGGAATAACCTTTTGCTACCAACTAAGCTTTGTATTTCTCCACTTTTCCTTCTGCATTTGTCTTCTTTTTGAACACCCATTTGTTGCCAATGGGTTTCCTTCTAGCCGACAGCTCCACTAGATCCCAATCGTCTTTTTTGTTCAAAGATGCCATTTCATCAACCATGACCTCTTTCCAGAGTTTTCCATCCTCTGAATCCACTGCTTCCTTCACAGTTCTGGGATCATCATCAGTAACAGACAAAGAAAAATTTGAACAGAAAGCAGATGGAGTATACCTTTCTCGTTGCCTTCTTTCTCGAACTGATCTTCTCATAGCCAGAGTTTGTGGCTCTTCATCTTCTGATTTCTCCTCTGCTGTAGAGTCTGATTCTTCCTCCTTTAGCTTAAACTCTATCTTCTCAGGTTCCTTTGGTTGGACTTCATGTTTAATAACATCCTTCACCTCTCTAAACACCACATCTTGGTTCTACATAACCTTACTTGTTACTGGGTTCCAAAGCTTATAACCCTTTAAACCATCATTATACCCAATAAAGATGCACTTTTCAGATTTACTATCCAACTTTGTTCTTTTCTCCTTTGGAACATGTACATATGCACGACATCCAAATACCCTCATATGTGAAAGAGAGGGTTTCTTACCAGTCCATATCTCTTATGGATTCTTATCCTCTGACATTGATGAAGGTGACTTGTTGACCAGGTAGCATGTAGTATCCACCGCCTCTGCCAAGAATTCTTGTCGTAACCTAGCACCACTGAGCATGCTTCTTGCCCTTTCCATCAACATCTTGTTCATTCTTTCTGCAACTCTATTTTGCTGAGGTGTATATGGAGTAGTCTTCTACCATGCTATACCACACTTCTTACAGAATTCTTCAAACTCCTTACTGCAAAAATCTCCACCGTTATCCGTCCTCAACACCTTTATCTTATTCTCTGTCTGGTTTTCCACTAGAGCCTTAAATTCTTTAAACCTGTCAAACACTTCAGATTTCTTCTTAAGGAAATATATCCATGTATTCCTTGAGAAGTCATCTATAAATGATACATAGTACACAAACTTACCTAGTGATGGAACCTTCACAGGTCCAAACACATCACTATGCACAAGTTCTAATATCTGTATCGCCCTCTTACTACCAGAGGGGAAACTCACTCGATTATACTTCCCATATACACAATTTTCATAGAAATCAAAATCCAGAGAGCTATTACTCATACCTTCTACCATACCTTTACCATGAAGTATCTGAAGGCCCTTTTCTCCAATATGTCCAAGCCTTGGATGCCACACCATGGTCTTCTCTCTAGAGACCACTAGATTTTTTGCTCCACTTTCAGGAACCACAGAACTATTGCACCCATCAATAACAGTGCTACCTTGCAACTTGTACAGAGTTCCAATCCAAACTCCCCACGTCAATACCAGTGCTCCTCAAACGATTTTGCAGGTATCCTTCTCGAACACTATTTTTACACCTGCATCATCCAGCTTGCTCACAGAAATTAGATTTCTAGCTAATGCAGGAATATGTAGAACACCTAGAAGCATTCTAATCCTTCCACCTTGCAACTTCAACTTTACTTTTCCATGACCAATGTTTCTTGCATTCCTGTCATCCCCCAAAAAGACATCACCACCATCATATTTCTCATACTCACAAAACCACTCTCTATGGGGAGTGAAGTGAAAGGATGCACCTGTGTCAATCAACCATGCCTCATGATCTACATGTGTACTTGAAGAAGCCAAGTACACATCCCCACTTTCATCTGAGGTGGTTTTCGCCTCTACAGAAGGAGCCTCATCAGATCCCATTCCTTTGTTAGGAGCTTTAGATTTGCATTCCCTTTCCAGGTGGCCTTACTTTCCGCATTTCGAGCACACCACCTTTACAGGTTTTCCTGGAGATGTAGATCTCCCTCTAGATTTAGATCTCCCACTCGATGACTTATTTTTGTTTCTGTTCTGGACCGTCCTCGTACAAACAAGGCATCACCATTTTGGCTCTCCATATTTTTCCGCCTCATCTCCTCTGTCAGCAAGGCTGAGACAATTTCATCAAACTGCAAGGCAGTTGCATTGCTACCTATTGCAATAACCAGACTATCCCATGAATCTGGTAGAGAACACAAAAGACCGATGCACTTATCTTCATCTGAAATTTTAATATCAACAGACGCTAACTAAATTACCACAGTATTAAATGCGTTCAGATGCTCTGTCATCGAGTCTCCATCTTTCATCCTCAGGTTATATAGCTCTTTCCACAGGAACAGTTTATTCACCAGAGACTTAGATTGGTACAAAGTCCCTAACTTGTCCCACAAAACCTTCATTGTAGCTTCCCTTGATACATTTAGCAATACTGAATCTGAGACACACAATCGTATTGTGTTCTTTGCCTTTTGGTCCAACTTCTTTCATTCTTCATTGGACACTCCCGTTGGTTTAGTACCGAGATCTACCGCGATCTACTGATCTTTATCCACCAATAGATCCTCCATCTTGAGTTTCCACAACTCAAAAATCTGACCATTAAATTTCTCGAGCTCTATCTTTCCACTGCTCACCATCTTCTTTCACCACTAGAATCAAACTTGCAGATCTCCCATTGAATAGGGTCTACCACAGGCCCGAGCAAAACCCCTCAATAACAAAGGCGTCCCCTTGAAGCCAAATTTTCTTTGATACCAAATGTAGGTTTTAACCCTGTACATGAATTACCTGCATACGAATTCTAAAACACAGAAAATAAACAATGCGAGAGCATAACACATAAAACACATATACACAGAGATTTTCCCCTGGATCCAAAAACCGAGACTACCAGCTTGATTTTTCATTATGTTCCTTTCAGTATTATAATACATATTTATACATGCCGAAGCATCCAATACCATGGACTGAAAACCATCACGTCCAAAAAGCATGTGCAAAAATCATGCACAAAACCATAGGTTGGTCTGCTCAACCTAACATAAGGTCCCAAACCAAAATTTTCTGGGACGCTACCCTGGACCCCATAAAGTGGGGTTACGGGTACACCTCAAACCCCTTGTGACCCTCCTTGCCACACAATTGGCACAACGAAGGGGGTGCTCCCCCCCCACCCCCAAATCCCCCCGGTTAACTATGTGGGCTAGTCATGGAAAGAATATAACACAACCCAACAACTGGGTCTCTGAGACAAAAAACTTCAAACCTAAAGGGTCAATTGTTTGGACTTACTTTCAGATCCACTTCCAGCTGAATCGACCAGTGATCTGAGCCCATTCTAGGGAGAATCGATGCTGCAATGAATATATCTATGCTAATTAATTGTTCTAAGATTAAGAATCTATCCAATCTAGATGCAATTTGGTGATTCCCCCCTCTTCTATTATTCCAGATGTGAAAATTGTTTATAGTTGGGATGTCTACTAATCATTGCTCTGCTATAGTGTCCCCAAAAATATCCATATCTGTGTCCATTCACCTCATGCCTCCCATTTTCTCCACCAAGGATGTGATCATGTTAAAGTCGCCTTCCACCACCCATAAGTCCTCCAGGTAAAGGCATCTCATTTTTACTAGGTTCTGTAGAAATTTCATTCTTTCTCCTGGTATATGATGTCCGTATACTCCTATGAGTAACACCCAATATTTCGATCCAATGACTTTGAATCATCCTGAGAGGATTCTCAGGATGTTGACCCAATCTTAAAACCATATTTCTCTTAGGTTCCAAATGATCGTCAACCCTCCTATGCTGCCATTAGCGTCCTGTCCAATAACCTAGTACTAGGGTTTGAATTTCTCCAAAATCTCTTTCAACTTCCTTTCACTATTTTTTTTTCATGAATAATCATTAGACTAAGTCGATCTTTTTTGAATCTCTCTTTGAGGTATCTCTGTTTTCCTCTGTTGTTGAGGCCTCTTATATTCCAAGTTGTAATAATCATTTCAATAGTTTTGGGGGTTGTTGAGAGACCTGTGATAATCGCACCACTCTCCCTAAGTTTACTAATAGCTCCCCAACCATCTATATGGATTCATTCATAGGTCTTCCACCTCTTTTCCTTCCTCCTTTTCCTAAGGTTCCTGGATCATGCCATTGTCTGCCATGGGATCCTGCGTGTTCTAGTTGGGCTATGATGACCGATCCTTGTTTTATCTTGTATTGTTGAAAGGTTTCTTTGTAGAGCTACATTTGGTCCTCTAGAATCAAGCGTTCATCTAGATGTCTCCATTCTTGTAGTAGTCGTTTCATTAATTTCTCTTCCACACTAAGGTCTTCTTCCTTGGAGTCGATTTCCATTGGGTTTTTCTCCACCAGTTGCATGTTATTTTCCTCTCTTTGTTTTTCAGTGGCCTCTTGTATCTTTTGTTTATTGCCCTTGTTGTCTTTCCTTTGAATTTCTTCCATCTCCTTAGTGGCTTCCTTGCTCATCTCCCCCATCCCATCCATTTGAAGGGTAGAAATTTTGTTAATGTTTCGTTGTTGTACCTCATTTTGGTGAGCCTTCTCGTTCCCTACTAGTATCTGGTTTCTTCTCTTTCTATGCGCTTCCTGGAAACTATCCCCCTCTTATCTTCCCATCGTGTCTCCTGCCTTCTTTCCCTACGACTCATTTTCTGGGTTGGTTAGTAGACAAGCCTGGTAGAGGTGCCCATATTCATGGCAGCACCAACATCTGAAAGGGATATGCTCATAGTTTAGGGTTTGTTGCCATACCTAATCATGGTATCATAGCTCTATGCAGTCTGGTAGTGGCTCAATGATATTCATGTAAACACAAATTATTGCATAGTATGTGTACCTATGTCGTAGTTATAGCACTCCTCCAAGTGTCTCATGAATAGGCCAGCATTATTGAAGAAATATGGTCCATTTCCAAAAACCTTCTCCTTGTCTTCTAGGTTGGAAAAAATTACATAGAAGAACCCTTTCACCCCCAGCTTGAGGCCGATATGCCCCTTTGGCTGCCATCGCTGCTGGAGCCATTTAATCCATTCCTTCTCGGTAGGCCAGGCCCCAATAAACTTGCAAATCAGGGCATAGTCCTTCATGTATCCTCTATATTCCTCCAACTTGTTATTAGGTATTGCAAATCGGGGTTTCTTGGTTGCACTCGGTAGAAATTTTCCTCCCAGTCCATATTGCCATTTATCTCCTTGTACCGATAAACCCTTCCCTCAATTTCCATTGCCGCTAGCTATGTCGTGAAGACTCGTCTCTCCTGCGACGACGTTTCGATAGGAGGAGATATCACCGCCCCTGCCATACCACTCATTCCACTGCCAGCCTGATCTGTTGTTGTTTTGACTCTTCTTTATTGCAGGCCACAATGTTGCAGGACTGCCAAGCTCTACTTGTGAGCCCAAACCCTACCCGCTCCCGCTCCCATCCTTCCTTCAAATTATATAAACCTTTAAAAATAAAAATAAATAAATAAATTATAACACTTTTTATTCTTTTCTTCCTGGTTGATGTGAGTCTTGAGATGATTGTATGACTAACTTGTGGATTGAATAACAATGATCTAGGGTCATCCCACGAGGCTTGGGCCATTGGGATTAGTATGACTGCATTTTTGCCTACAAAAAATGACTTTTACACCACAAAATGCCTTAACAAAATATTTTGTGACTATCTACTCTACTAAATTATTAAAGTATTGTTAAATTGGCAACTAGGGCCAATCTCCATGTGGGTCATCTTATTTATGGCAACTAATATTTTTATTAGATCCCTCTCGTCGAGAGGTTTAGGATTGATCTAATGATCATCTGATTCCGATAAGTAATTATGGAGATATGAATTTATTTTGATTATCTAATTATTATCAAGCCGACCAACTCTTACGTAGGCTCAAGAAGCCAAAATGTCATGTCTATTCAAGCTATACGTTTTAGTATAAATAGGAGAGGACTTGAAGTCATTTCACACAACATCTTTAAGTGGTCTCCACGTTTGGTTTTTTGGTGAAGAAGATGATGCCCTAGATAAAGATTACTACGTTGTTTAGTAATGAAGATATATATACGCAGATCTCGGAGACACCTACGCTGTACATGATCATACGCTATCATGGAAGCATTAGCATATACACAGCAATGAAGACTACGCATAGCAATGAAGAATATAATGCCGTGTAGATATACACTAGGCATAAATAACGGAACGCAGTCAATGTCTTCAGCAACGAAGAATATAATGCCACGCAGATATACGCTGGGCATAAATAAAGGAATGCAGTCAACATCTTCAGCAATGAAGAATATAATGCCACACAGATATATGATGGGCATAAATAATAAAGGATCACAGTCAACATCTTCAGCAATGAAGAATATAATGCCATGCAGATATACGCTGGGCATAAATAAAGGAACGCAGTCAACGTCTTCAGCAATGAAGAATATAATGCCACGCAGATATACGCTGGGCATAAATAATGGAAGGAATGTCGTCAACGTCTTCACGTTGGGCATAGAAACACTAGTCATAGAAAGAATATATGTTGGGAATAAATACGCTATAATGGAAGGACAATACATATTGGAACGCAGCCACAACAATATGATGAAACCCTATACACTGGTCATTACGTATATACATAGAATACACTTGAATCTGGCAGCGTAGATAACATGCAACATGGCACGCAGTTATGGTGAACACAATGGAATTGTGGTGAAACACAGTCATAAGGAACAGCAAAATAGCATAGGCTTGTTCATGGTGAGACCTATATGCTATGCATGGATTCATATGTATGTAAATGTTGTCATATAAATGGAACGCAGGTAATGTAATATTCCACGCAGTCAATATTGGTACAAAGTGGTAATATCTACAAGGTTCATGATCAGGATATAGGAAATAATGTAGAACATATGAATGTAGTCAAGCTAAGAAAACCCTATATGGAAAATATTGGGACTACATAGAGTATTGCATGGAACTATAACCTAGCTATTTTCCTAGGTTGCAAGCCATAGCAAGCAACTAAGGCTGATGTGAATATGGCTATATGATGAGGCATCAATAAACAACAACATTATGAGCAGCATGATGGGTAGCATAGGTGCATGATGGCATGGAGCATGGACAACAGCATGATCAATGAGATCATGGACATGAAGGACAACATGATGATAATCATGTTTAGTATGGTGCAATATGCAGTGGTGCAGCAAGTGGACCTAGATGCAACACTACGATAGGTGAAGCCGTCACCTTGAGAATTAGTTGAAGCATAATGTCTTCAACTGATCTCATCATTAAATGAAATTATCTAGGTAAGTCAAAGTTTCAGCTTCTGTTGTAAATGTACTATCTCTCTCTCTTTCTCTGCTAAACTTTGAAGTACATAAAAGAGGAATTGATCAAGGGTTTGCCCACAGATTATGGGGCTTTTCCCTGGCTTGTGCCACATCTTATGTCCTCTTGCCTTGGCTTGTCTTTTGTGATTTATATTTATGTTCTATCTGCAGTTTACTTTATGCTGATGTGATTGCTAATATGGAAAAGAAATTAAATAAATTGCTCTAGCATAGAACATACCTAAAATTAACATGGTTTCAGAGTTGAGGTGAAGATAATTCCAAAGCAAGAGTGAAAGAGCAATCACCAGAGTCAGTTGGGATGAGACAGAAGGACCAATGGGTTCCTCATAATTCACCCAGGGTGAAGTCAATGCAAAGAATATTATTAGAATGGCACAGTGGAAGTTGCTGATGGCCCATCTAAAGATCACTTCATTGGGAAGTTCGGATCTAAGGGTGGAAGGTAAGGCAGATGCCTTGTTTGCAATAAGTTCAGCCGTTATGCGAAGGAGTGTCTGAATGGCAAAAACACATCTCTTGATGAAGATAACAATCATTCGAGGAACATATTCAATGATCAAAGGAATGACTGGTAATACAGATCATCAAGGAAATGGTCAACTCTTCAAAGAAAGCAAGGAACCCCATAATCACTTTTATGTACTTGATCGCAAGAAGAACCTGGTGTCCATCTCGAAAATGGAAGTCAAAGGTTTCAAGGTGGTACACGTCGTCAGAAAGGTACGTATTTGGAAATAGAATTTTCAAAGATGGTTTTGAGTTCAGGGTTGTATCAAATTGTAGGGATTCCATTGGGGACCATGTCCATTGTCACGTAGCACCGAAGGTCTATGAGTTAGATAGTAATAGGGATGCCTGAATTCAAAAGGAGCATGAAAGTACATGTCTGAGATGTACCGAAGGAAAATCTTACAAGGGTACCATTCCCCTCATGTAGCAAGTCCACAGGTGTGGAATAACCCGAGGAGCTTGAGATTGATAATCAAGAATCTCACATATGTAGGTGGAAGAAAGCCCTATATGGCTTGAAGCTAAACATCCGGGGAATAGTATGAAAGTATGAATAGCTGTCTGAGAAAGCTAAGATTCACTAGGAGTGAAATGGATCCAAACCATCCGATGGTTATGGATGATAGACCTCTCATACTAGCACCTTATGAAAATGACCTATGTAGGCCCTCTCACTTGCAGAAGTAAGAGGGAGTTGCATTCCAGATGTGAAATGATAAACTGCTAGCCTGTGACTACCTCGATGATCTTAACTTTCAGAAGTTATATGGTAGTGATGTCGGACTAGATTTGGGAAATGCCTCTAAGTTTCAAAAACTCATTCGCGTTGATGTTCATGGTGAACCTCCATTTGAACATATGTTTTGTAGTTAGCATTGTGAGCTCATATTTGGTTGAGCGTCACTAGATTGGTGCCAAGAATCTCATAGATGTATTTAGGACACAATCTCTCATGGATTGAGATACACTGCTGGAAATATGAAACTGCATGATTATTCAAATGCTGATTAGGCAGGTAGTGTGGAGGATCATTGGAGCACTTCTTAGTGTTGTTTCTCTTTGGATTCTGCTTCCATATAATGGATGAGTAGGAAGCAAAGGTCAGTTGCCATAAGCACTGCCGAGACCGAATACATATCTATGAGTATGATCTCGTATGAAGGTTCCTAGTTGGGGAAGCTCTTCAGTGAGCTGTTTGATGACATACCACTGTGATTCTCTGTAAAAACCAGAGGCGGGATTCGATTATTGAGGAATCCCATATTCGTCAATTACTCCAGCAGATAAACATCATCTGGGATATGGTAAGTTTATGAGCAAGGAGGCTCCATCATTTTAAGATGATGTATAGGTCGATACACCTTATCAAAGCCCCAAGGAAAGATCTAATATGTGATTTTCCCAAACGACTTGGAGTCGTCAAGAAACCCTTGTACAAGGGTCCTACATGTTTCATACTTTGAGCTTTGGGAGCTATGAGCAACATACGACCACAGGGTGACTCACCCTCCCCTGGTGGTGTGCACTAGAACAAGATGATTCGCTCTCTTATGGGACAAGATGATTGGCTCTCTTGTGGAATAAGATGATAGTAGGATGATTAGTTCTCCTGTGAGGCTTGGATTGATGTGTTCTCCTATGAGGCCTGGATTGATGTGTTCTCCATGGTGATTGTAGTAGGATTGATGTGTTCTTCTGTGAGGCCTAGACTGATGTGTTCTCCATGGCGATTGTAGCAAGATTGATGTGTTCTCCTATGAGGACAGGATTGATTAGTTGTCCTGTCAAGGCATCCTACCCATGCAGTCTGGGACTCATGGGAAGTACCTCTCATGTGATCAATGACCAGGGAAATGAAGTTTGGGACCATAGTAGTACCGATGGATGCATCACTATATCTACCATACTCGCTATGCTAGGATAACCTATGTTGATTTGGGATCAATGATACTAGTCTAGGACTAGTGGTAGGAGTTCCACCTACTATGATGCTGACTCCAGGTCGGTTGAGACTGGTCTGGGACCAGTGGTACATACTTTGAGACTGACTTCATGTTAGTGTAGGACTGATCTGGGACTAGTGAGACTAGTACATACTATGACGCTGACTTCGGCTCAATTGAGACTAGTCTGGGACTAGTGGTACATACTCTGAGACTAACTTCGTGTCAGTGCAGGACTGGTCTGGGAATAGTGAGAGTGGTACATACTATGACGCTGACTTCGGGTTGGTTAGGACTAGTGTGGGACCAATGGTACACTCTCTGAGCCTGCGATACTGGTATGGGACCAGTGGTAGGAGTGGTACCCACTATGACGCTGACTTTGGGTTGGTTGAGGCTGGTTTGGGACTAGTGGTATGCACTCTGAGACTAACTTTGGGTCAGTGGAGAATGGTATGAGACATTCTCGATCAATTCTTCTTCTTCATAGTTCAGCAGAGCTAAGTTGAGCAGAGCTAGCAAAGCCAGCAGAGATGAGTAGAGCTGGGCAGAGTAGTACAAGGCATTGATGGCAGAGATAGTACCGTCAGACATATAGATCAATGGATGGAGTTCTCCCTAGTTGAGAGGGAGCGTTAAATTTGAAGCTAGGGCCAAACCCCATGTGGTTTAGCTTATTTATGGCAACTGATATTTTTATTGGATCCCTCTCATTGAGAGGTGTAGGATTGATCTAAAGATCATCCGATTCTGATAAGTAATTATGGAGATATGAATTTATTTTGATTATCTAATTATTATCAAGCTGACCAACTCTTACGTAGGCTCAGGAAACCCAAACGCCATTTCTATTCAAGATATACATTTTAGTATAAATAGGAGAGGACTTGAAGTCATTTCACACAACATCTTTAAGTGGTCTCCTCCTCTCCACGTTTGGGTTTTGGTGAAGGAGATGATGCCCTAGATAAATATTACTACGTTGTTCAGTAATGAAGATATATATACGCAGATCCGGGAGACACCTACACTGTACATGATCATACGTTGTCATGGAAGCATTAGCATATACGCAGCAATGAAGACTACACATAGCAATGAAAAATATAATGCCATGCAGATATACGCTGGGCATAAATAGAGGAACGCAATCAACGTCTTCAGCAATGAAGAATATAATGCCACGCAGATTTATGCTGGGCATAAATAGAGGAATGCAGTCAACGTCTTCAGCAATGAGGAATATAATGCCATGCAAATATACATTGGGCATAAATAATAAAGGAACGGAGTCAATGTCTTCAACAATGAAGAATATAATGCTATGCAGATATACGTTGGGCATAAATAAAGGAATGCAGTCAATATCTTCAACAATGAAGAATATAATGCCACGTAGAAATACGTTGGGCATAAATAATGGAATGAACGTAGTCAACGTCTTCACGCTGGGCATAGAAACGCTAGTCATAGAAATAATATATGTTGGGCATAAATACGTTATAATGGAAGGACAATACATATTGGAACGAAGTCGCAGCAATATGATGAAACCCTATATGTTGGTCATTATGTATACATAGAGCATACACTTGAATATGGCAGTGTAGATAACATGCAGCATGGCACGCAGTTATGGTGAGCACAATGGAATTATGGTGAAACACAGTCATAAGGAACAACAAAATAGCATAGGCTTGTTCATGGTGAGACCTATACACTGTGCATGGAATCATATATATGTAAACACTATCATATAAATGGAACGCGGGTAATGTAATATGCCATGCAGTCAATATTGGTACATAGTGGTAATATCTACAAGGTTCATGATCAGGACATAGGAAATAATATAGCACATATGAACGCAGTCAAGCTGAGAAAACCCTATACGGAAAATAATGGAACTACAAAGAGTATTGCATGGAACTATAGCCTAGCTGCTTTGCTAGGCTACAAGCCATAACAAGTAGCTAAGGCTAATGTGCATATGGTTGTATGATGAGGCATCAATAAACAGTAGCCTTATGAGCAGCATGATGGGAAGCATAGGTGCATGATGACATGGATCATGGACAACAGCATGATCAATGAGATCACGAACATGAAGGACAACATGATGATAATCATGTTTAGTATGGTGCAATATGTAGTGGTGCAGCAAGTGGACCTAGATGCAGCACTACGGTAGGTGAAGCCGTCACCTTGAGAATCAGTTGAAGCAGAATATCTTCAACTGATCTCATCGTTAAACGAAATGATCTAGATATGTCAAAGTGTTGAATTTTGTTGTAAATGTACTATCTCTCTCTCTTTCTCTGCTGAACATTGAAGAACATAAAAGAAGAATTGATCAAGGGTTTGCCCACACATTATGGGGTTTGTCCCTAGCTCGTGCCACATCTTGTGTCCTCTTGTCTTGGCTTGTCTTCTATGATTTATATTTATGTTCTATCTGCAATTTACTTTATGCTGATGTGATTGCTAATATGGAAAAGAAATTAAATAAATTGCTCTAGCATAGAACATACCTAAAATTAACATGGTTTCAGAGCTGAGGTGAAGACAATGCCCAAGCAAGAGTGAAATAGCAATCACCAAAGTCAGTTGGGACAACACAGAAGGATCAATGGGTTCCTCATAATTCACCCAGGGTGAAGTCAAAGCAAAGAATGTTATCAGAATGGCACACCAGAAGTTTTTGATGGCCCATCTAAAGATCACTTCATTGGGAAGTTCAGATCTAAGGGTGGAAGGTAAGGTGGATGCCTTGGTTGTAATAAGTTCAACCGTTATGTGAAGGAGTGTCTGAATGGCAGAAACACATCTCTTGATGAAGATAACAATCATTCCAGGGACGTATTCAATGATCAAAAGGAATGACTGGTAATACAGGTCATCAAGGAAATGGTCAACTCTTCAAAGAAAGAAAGGAACTCCATAATCACTTTTATGTACCTGATCACTAGAAGAACCTGGTGTCCATCTTAGAAATGGAAGTAAAAGGTTTCAAGGTGGCACTTGTCAATGGAAATTTACATATTTGGAAATATAATTTTCAAAGATGCTTTTGAGTTTAGGGTTGTATCAAATTGCAGGGAGTCCTCTGGGGACCATGTCCATTGTCACGTAGCACCGAAGGTCTATGAGTCAGATAGTAACAGGGATGCCTAAATTCAAACGGAGCATGAAAGTACATGTCTGAGATGTACCGAAGAAAAATCTTACAAGGGTACCATTCCCCTCATGTAGCAGTTCCACAGGTGTGGAATAACTCGAGGAGCTTGAGATTGATAATCAAGAATCTCACATATGTAGGTGGACGAAAGCCATATATGGCTTGAAGCTAAAAACCCCGGGCATAGTATGAAAGGATGAATAGTTGTCTAAGAAAGCTGAGACTCACTAGGAGTGAAACAGATTCAAACCCTCCAATGGTTATGGATGATAGACCTCTCAAACCAACACCTTATGAGGATAACCTATGTAGGCCCTCTCACTTGCAAAAGTAAGAGGGAGTTGGATTCCTGATGTGAAATGATAAACTGCCAGCCTGTGACTACCTCAAGGATCTTAACTTTCAGAAGTTATATGGTAGTGATGTCGGACTAGACTTGGGAAATGCCTCTGAGTTTTAAAAACTCATTTGCATTGATGTTCTTGGTGAACCTCCGTTTGAACATATGTTTTATAGTTAGCATTGTGAGCTCATATTTGGTTGAGCCTCACTAGATTAGTGCCAAGAATCTTCTTAGATGTCTTTAGGACACAATCTCTCATGGATTGAGATACACTGCCGGAAATATGAAAATGCATGATTATTCTAATGCTGATTAGGCAGGTAGTGTGGAGGATCATTGGAGCACTTCTTAGTGTTGTTTCTCTTTGGCTTCTACTTCAATATAATGGATGAGTAGGAAGCAGAAGTCGGTTGCCATAAGCACCGCCAAGGCCAGATGGATATCTACAATTATGATCTCGTATGAAGCTGCCTGGTTGGGGAAGCTCTTCAGTGAAGTGTTTGATGACATGCCACTGTGATTCTTTGTAACAACTAGAGGTGGGATTCGATTATTGAGGAATCCCATATTCGTCGATTTCTCTAGTAGATAAACATCATCTGGGATATGGTAAGGTGATGAGCAAGGAGGCTCCATCGTATTAAGATGATGTACAGGTCAATACACCTTATCAAAGCCCCAAGGAAAGATCTAATCTGTGATTTTCCCTAACGAATTGGAGTCATCAAGAAACCCTTGTACAAGGGTCCTACATGTTGCATACATTGAGCTCTGGGAGCTTTGAGGGCTTAGGGTTCTTACTGGAGAAACATATGACCACAAGGTGACTCACCCTCCCTTTGTGGTGCACACTAGAACAAGATGATTCACTCTCTTGTGGGACAAGATGATTCAATCTCTTGTGGAACAGGATGATTCGCTCTCCTGTGTAGCAGGATGATTAGTTCTCTTGTGAGGCCTGGATTGATGTGTTCTCCATGGAGATTGTAGCAGGATTGATGTGTTCTCATGTGAGACCTGGATTGATGTGTTCTCCATGGTGATTGTAGCAGGATTGATGTGTTCTCCTGTGAGGCCCACATTGATGTGTTCCCCATGGGGATTGTAGTAGGATTGATGTGTTCTCCTGTGAGGCCTGGATTGATGTTTTCTCCTGGGCAATTGTAGCAGGATTGATGTGTTCTCATGTGAGGATATGATTGATTATTTCTCCTGTCGACGCATCCTACCCATGCAGTTTGGGACTCATGGGAAGTACCTCTCATCTGATCAATGAGCAGTGAAATGAAGTTAGGGACCATAGTAGTACCGATGGATGCATCGTTGTATCTACCATACTCCCTATGCTAGGATGACCTCCATTGATCTGGGACCAGTGGTAGGAGTTCTACCTACTATGACGCTGACTTCAGGTTGGTTGAGACTGGTTTGGGACTAGTGGTACATACTTTGAGACTGACTTCGTGTAAGTGTAGGACTAGTCTAGGATTAGTGAGAGTGGTACATACTATGACACTGACTTTGGGTCGGTTGAGACTAGTCTGGGACCAGTGGTACATAGCCTGAGACTAACTTCATGTTAGTGCAGGATTGGTCTGGGACCAGTGAGAGTGGTACATACTATGACGTTGACTTCGGGTTGGTTGAGACTAGTCTGGGACCAGTGGTACACTCTCTGAATTTGCAATACTGGTCTAGGACTAGTGGTAGGAGTGGTACCCACTATGACGTTGACTTTGGGTCAGTTGATGCTGGTCTAGGACCAGTGGTACACACTCTGAGACTGACTTCGGGTCAGTTGAGAATGGTATGAGACATTCTCGATCAATTCTTCTTCTCCATAATTCAACAAAGCTAAGTTGAGTAGAGCAGAGGTAGTAGAGCCAGTAGAGCTGAGTAGAGCTAGGCAGAGTAGTACAGGGCACTGATGGCAGAGATAGTACAGTTGGACATATAGATCAATGGATGGAGTTCTCCCTAGTTGAGAGGGAGTGTTAAATTGGAAACTAGGGCCAAACTCCATGTGGGTTAGCTTATTTATGGCAACTGATATTTTTATTGGATCCCTCTCGTCGAGAGGTGTAGGATTGATCTAAAGATCATCCAATTCCGATAAGTAATTATGGAGATATGAATTTATTTTGATTATCCAATTATTATCAAGCCGACCAACTCTTACGTAGGCTCAAGAAGCCGAAACGTCATCCTTATTCAAGCTTTATGTTTTAGTATAAATAGGAAAGGACTTGAAGTGATTTCACACAACATCTTTAAGTGGTCTCCTACTCTCTATGTTTGGGCTTTTGGTGAAGGAGATGATTCCCTAGATAAAGATTACTACGTTGTTCAGTAATGAAGATATATATACATAGATTCGGGAGACACCTACGTTGTACATGATCATACACTGTCATGGAAGCATTAGCATATACACAGCAATGAGGACTACGCATAGTAATGAAGAATATAATGCCATGCAGATATACGTTGGGCATAAATAAAGGAACACAGTCAATGTCATTAGCATTGAAGAATATAATGCCACGTAGATATACACTGGGCATAAATAAAGGAACACAGTCAACGTCTTCAGCAATGAAGAATATAATGCCACGCAGATATACGCTGAGCATAAATAATAAAGGAACACAGTAAACATCTTCAACAATGAAGAATATAATGTCATGCATAAATACACTAGGCATAAATAAATTAACGCAGTCAACGTCTTCAACAATAAAGAATATAATGCCACGCAAATATACGCTGGGCATAAATAATGGAAGGAACGTAGTCAACGTCTTCACGCTGGGCATAGAAACGTTGGTCATAGAAAGAATATATGTTGGGCATAAATACACTCTAATGGAAGGACAATGCATATTGGAACGCAGCTGCAACAATATGATGAGACCCTATACGCTGGTCATTACATATAGACGCAACATACACTTGAATCTAGCAGCGTAGACAACACACAGCATGGCAAATAGTTATGGTGAAGGCAATGGAATTATGGTGAAATGCAGTCATAAGGAACAACAAAATAGCATAGGCCTGTTCATGGTGAGGCGTATATGCTGTGCATGGAATCATATGTATGTAAACGTTGTCATATAAATGGAATGCAGGTAATGTAATATGCCACGCAGTCAATATTGGTACATAGTAGTAATATCTACAAGGTTCATGATCAGGACATAGGAAATAATATAGCACATATGAATGCAGTCAAGCTGAACAAAGCCTATATGGAAAATAATGGGACTACATAGAGTATTGCACAGAACTCTAGCCTAGCTGCTTTGCTATGTTGCAAGCCATAGCAAGCAGTTAAGGCTGATGTGCATATGGTTGTATGATGATGCATCAACAAACAATAGCATGATGGGCAACATAGGTGCATGATGACATGGAGCATGGACAACAACATGATTAATGAGATCATGGACATGAAGGAGAGCATGATGATAATCATGTTTAGTATGGTGCAATATGCAGTGGTGCAGCAAGTGGACCTAGATGCATCACTACGATAGGTGAAGCCATCAACTTGAGAATCAGTTGAAGTAGAATGTCTTCAAATGATCTCATCGTTAAACAAAATGATCTAGATAAGTCAAAGTGTTGAATTCTGTTGTAAATGCACTATCTCTCTCTCTTTCTCTGCTGAACTTTGAAGAACATAAAAGAATAATTGATCAAGGGTTTTCCCACACATTGTGGAGTTTGTCCCTCGCTTGCGCCACATCTTGTGTCCTCTTGTCTTGGCTTGTCTTCTGCGATTTATATTTATGTTCTATCTGCAGTTTACTTTATGCTGATGTGATTGCTAATATGGAAAAGAAATTAATGCTCTAGCATAGAACATACCTAAAATTAGCAAGTATTTTAAATAAAATAAAACCTTCAGTAATAAAGAAAACACTCCATATATTATCAAAAACAAATAAAAGTGTGTATTAGTGGATTGTCCACCTACATATCTTTTTCTTTGAAAATATTTACCCGACAATACAAACTTACATTCTTATAAAAATAAACTAATATCTTTTTAAAATATAATGTATTAATAATTGTGAATGAATTACATATTTTTTATATTTATATTATTTAAGTGTTAAAAATGTATTTTATAAAATTAAAGATGATAATAATATGATTTTAAAAGTATCCAAGTATATTAATTTAAGATTCTTATGTTAATGAAATACTAGAATTATGTGGTCATCGGCATTAGTATGACTTTGTTTTTGTCCAAAAAAAATAACTTTTACACCACAAACTGCCTTAACAAAATATTTTGTGACTATCTACTATACTAAATTATTAAAATATTTTAAATAAAAAAAACCTTCCATAACAAAGAAGACATTCTATAATGTCAAAAACAAAAAAACAAAAAAAAATGTGTACTAGTGAACTGTCCATCTACATATCCTTTACTTTGATAATATTTACTCAACCATACAAACTTCAATTTTTATAAAAAAAATTAATATCTTTTTAAAATATAATGTATTAATAATTTTGAATGAAGTGCATATTCTTTATATTTAATTAAACATATTTAAAAAAAAGTTTTAAAATAATATATTTTATAAAATTAAAGATAATAATAATTTGATTTTAAAATTATAGTCAAATATATCCATTTAAGATTCTTATGTTTATGAAATACTAGTATGGCAAAACTTTATTAAGAAATATATACCCTACGATTCTAGATTCAAATCTATAGTTTTTTATACAAAACATATCTTCTTAATCAATAAATTCACTTAAATTATGGTCGACTAAATTATAAAATAAAATATTTTATTCTAAAATGTATATGTAAACAAAATATTGCTTTTTTAATTATTTTATATAAAATTAAAATTAACAGGTTTTATTTAAAATTGATCATTTGTAATCAAAACCATTATTGGTTTTTAAATATCATGTACCAATAGAAATCGGAAAAATAAAATCGCTGTACCTCGCGGGTAGGTTTCACATATCTTGGCCTTTTGCGTTTGTAAGGAATTAATTTGAATATCCAGTGAATACCGAGTAGAAAGCGGCCCTATATTCCTGGCTTTGAAGAAATCAGCGTTCAAGTCTGTGGCTCCACCCACTGCGAAGTTTGCACCTCTGGGGAATTTTGAAGTGTTTTAAACATTTTTATCCTCCTGTGTGGTTGTTAAGAAAGGTAGACAGAATTTTATCAAATGAAAATCATATTGAACAACAAACTAATAAGCTCAGTTATTTTTAAAAATTTTGACTTACAGATAATCAACGATGAATCGCCAGTCAGAGAACCGGCCTCTTGCTATGCAGATTGGCAAAATTTAGTTGGCTCAGATATAGTGTTTTTGAGGGTAGAAATAAGTTATCATTATTAAAAACTTTGTATATTTTTTATGGTATATCAAAAACTCTGAACACTGGAAAATTTGAAATTTAATGGCTATAACTTAAATTTATAAAAATTTCTACTAAATTTTATAAAATCTTACAAAAATTTCCGTAAATTTTTAATTAAACTCGAAAACAAATTGCACTAAAAAAATATATAAGCAATGCAATTGGTTTCCTCTCTTACTGAAAATAACAACGCGTGCTCTGTATTTTGAGTACGACATGAGTATGGGTGAGCCTAACAGAAGTAGGTTTGAATTCAGAAGATAGAATATACGGATCTCTCTGAACAAATTGTTGAATAAAAGAAGAAATAATTCAACTAAATCCACTAACTTCCATTCCTCAAATTATCTGGTTACAACGATAACGTTTCAGCCTTCTATCCTTAAAAGGCATAGCACATGGAAAAGTAATGTGGAACCCACTTTGGTTGAACTCCCTTTCCGAAAATTTGCTGCTGCCAACGATAGCACGCCAACCTTACATTTAAACACATCCAAAAACATTGCCATAGATTAAGGTGAAAAACAATGTTGGAAAAACCATTGATGCAGTGTAGATGAAGATATACCGATCACTTTTTGTGTGACCTTATTATTGGCCGAATTCATGTAAAAGTGACAAGGCTTTTGCGGTTTGTTTATAGAGAATGAATAAATTGTTTGCATCATTCAAATTTAGAACTTTTTATCAAACTTCATGACCATAACAAAAGGGTCAAAGAAAACCAAAAAGGCTAGGCAATTGGAAGACATTCAAAATCTAAGAAAATAAAATATGACACAGCTGTGGGGCATTCAAATCCCTGAATATAAAAAGACAGTACTGTTGGAGGACGTTCAAGATTATAGTATGCTGCTACTATCGATGGGCTGCACCGTATTGTATCCATGATCTTACTTTTAACCAGAAATATCAAATATCAAATAAATATTACTCTTAACCAATAGTTGCAGGGAAACGAATCTGCCTCGAAGAAAGTGTGGATAAATATTTTAATGTCAATTTCAATGATTAAGTACAGAATACATTTGGCCAAAAAGTAAACAAATAAATTTGGCCATAAATTTGCTTGAAAATAATTTTTTGTTCACAATATCCAACCAATTAGAGCACATATGTATAGTCAATTGAGTGTATTGAACACGGTATAAGTAAATGTGTGGTATTTAGAGGATGGTTTCAACTATTTGGGTTTCATTTGGAAACTGTGTGGGTACATAATTAAGGGAATTAAGGATTGGGAATGGCTAATTGACAAGTTTAAATATAAATTGGATAGTTAGAAACATAAATGGATGTCACAAGGGAGATTGATTATGTTTAAATATATTTTATAAAATCTACCTGTATATTGGATGCATCTTTTTCTTTTGCCAAAGGAAATTATCAAAAGGATTGAATTAGTTATCGGACATTTCTTATGGGCAGGGGCTCATAATGGAGAGAAAGCAAGCAAGATGCATTTGGCAAGATGGTCACTTATTCCAAGACATGTTGATGTCAGAGGATGGGGGTTTATAGATCAAGGTTCATTCAATAAGGCTCTAATCATTAAAAACATGTGGATACATGTAGTGCGCGAAAGTATTTGGGCAGGCATCATGAGAGAAAAATATAGGTATGGTCAATCCTTTACGAAATGGATTTCTAATGGGGCTAGGAAAAAATGTTAGAGATCATATATCTGGAGAAGTATGTTTCAAATTCTACATTTTCTATTGGGAAATGTGCGCTAGTGAGTGGGTCACAGATCTAGGATCAAAGTTGGTTTAGATGCCCTTATTGTTATGTTTGGGAGTCAGTTCAAATTCTCAATCATATAACAAAGAGATTTTTCATATTAATCAGATTTTTCGTCATAGGGCTAGTAATCTGGGTTTGCAAGAGTAGTACAAGGAAGAGCAATTGGAATTTCCTATAAAATGCTATGGGGAATGGGAAGATTATATTTCGACTCTTAGAAATGTTGGGATCACATTAAATAACATTGAGGATCAAATGGCCTCTACAGGTTCTCTTAAGAAGGGACTTCCAGTGGTTAAAGAAATATATATGAGATTTCCTAATGAGGAAAATGGCCATAAAATACCACTATATTTACAGGTCATCGCAAAATTGAACATTCCGAATGAAATCAAATGTTTTAGCTGGTTAACTATGCGTAATCTTATTTTTAGATGGCATAATCTTCAAAAGGGGCGTTTTCATGGATCCGGAATTTGCATTTTATGTAGGGAAGAAGAGGAGGATATTAATCAGCTCTTTATTCATTGTCCATATGCGAAGGCAATTTGGGATGGGGTGTTGGGTTTTTTTAAAACAACACCTAAGGGACCTATTAGACGTTGGGTTCATGTATCAGAATATGGATGAAAGACTGTAGATTTAGGGTACTTCCATTATATATCTTATGGACTATATAGAGGAATCTTAATGCTATCATCTTTGAACATAAAGGATTGGAGGCGCACTAGGACATTAACAACATGGTAGCCTATTTCAACGAAATTGGGTCGATACAAGGAAGTAAATGTTGCGGAAAGATTAAGGATAGAGAGTTATGGAAATCATTTCTAGTGAGAATTTTTGACGGTGCTTGTGCTAGGAGAGCATGTGGTTGTGGAGCAGTTATTTACATATAGTCTCATAAATTCTATCACTTCTTGTGGGAATGTGGGAAGGGATCCAATAGTAGAGTGGAAATTATTGTGTTGTGGGGAGTATTGATTGCGGCCAAATGGCTAGGAATTAATCAAATATAGATTTATGGAGATTCCAAGGGCATAATAGATTGGGTCAAAGGGAGAAAATGAATTCAATCCTCCAATTTTAATCAATTAGATGAAACACATTAAAATTTTGGTAAGGTCCTTTTAGTAAGTAAAATTTGATCATATGTATATACAACAAAATTAGACAATTAATTTGCTATCTAAAAAAGGTATAGCAAAGGACATAAGTAAATTTTACTTTTCCTCTTCTAAAGAGAGCATCATGAACAATGCAAGAACTATCAACTACTCATAAATGCAGGCATAATGAATGTTTTTTTTACGCTTCACAAAGTGACATGGATGAAATGGTTTTTATGCCACTGAATGAGGAATAGTAATGTTTTTGTGAATGAGGAATAGTAATGTTTTTGTTAAAACTAATAGTACAGTTTTTGAACCATCAATTTTGTGTAGCAAAAGATGTCAACCTCCAAAAGAGAATTTGAGGTATTTTGATGTAAATTTTCACGGTTTCGAAAGACTTTTATAAAGTATGTAATCCAAGATGGAAAGATAGAAAATGTATGAGGATATATGTACTACCTTTTATTAATATAAAGAATGGCGTTTTTTTCTGCCGAAAAAAAAGAAGTAAATGTGTGGTGGATATCTTCATATTGTTTGTAACTATGGCATTTTTAAATGTATGGAAAATCCTTAGGGCTAAATGTCCACTCAAGTTTTGTTGTATGTTGATAAACAGATAATATATTGATGGGCTTGTGATAATAAAATCTTTTAGTCTCGTTAGCAAGGTCAACTGGTTCTGGTTAACAAGGTCAACAAACGAATTCTTAGAACCACAATTGTAATTTTGTTTTAGTTCTGGTTAACAAGGTCAACAAACGAATTCTCAGAACCTCAATTGTAATTTTGTTTTAGTCGGATAATAAAAAAGAGTGTGTATCGAAGGTGGTTCGGTTCATGTCTCAGTGGGAATCTCGAGTATGTTGACTAATTTTGGCATGATGTTCGGTTTATAATGAGTATTTCGACTACGCTGAGTATTCCTTAATTCTTTCTAGAATATGGGGAACTTTCTCATCCAAACGTTGACACAAGCTCACTAAGAAGATAAATCAACAGTCGACAAGAGCTCACTAATAGGATAAATGAAGAGCACTGATACTTCTTCTTTGCCTTGTCAAACAATTTGGTCATCATCATGAGGGAATCGGTGGTGGTTAAATTTGACTACGGACAGCCAACTATCCCTACGAAAACCGCTATAACAGCGACAAGAATTCTTTTCTTAGGAACTAGGTAATTGCAATATAGAATGTATAAGTCAATATGCATAAACAATATCTGAAAATGAATATGGGTAATTGAAATCTTATTGTAATCGAATAAGGCATGATATTCATTTATCGTTAAATAATAAAGAATATTGTAATTAGGATTTAATTTAATGTATTGTTTAAGAACCATATGTTTTAGAATATTTTTATTTTAATATTAAATAATTCTTCGTTAAATTATGATTTTTATCTTTTTATTATTTTTAAATAGGAATTTGACTGTTATATGAATTTAGCAAAATTTGTGAACATTTAGATGGTCGAGAGTTCAAAGTCAAAACTTGTGATTACCACAAATTTTTATTATTGTTGACAAAAACAACTCCAAAACATACCATAAACAAACTACAAGTTTAATTTAATTCGAAAAAATATTAGCCTTGTGAGGAAATTTAATCTCTACAAGAAATTGTCATTTGAATAAAAAGGACATTGGGATAAATACTTGGAGGTAACAATTCCACGTGTGTTGTGTATTACATGTTATAATTGTGAGTTTGTAGGTAACTATTTAGGATAATCAATACTTTCTTAGGATCTAGATTGCTAGAAATTTGTGATCTATAAGCTATATATGTAACCTTTATAATGTGACTTATGTTTGGTGTGTGAACATTGCACACTCTCTCATTTCATTTTTCTAAGTTGGTGTTGTAGCGGCTACAACTACCCTCCAAAATTTTGCCTTTGCTTTGTTTTGGAGCCCTGCTCAAAATCTTAGCAGCATGTCTTACACTCCTCAGGTATTTGTATTTCATTCAAGTTAATATTTCACTTTGTAGCTTGCGTTCGCTAACTTGTTTTCCTAACCACCCACAAGGTCACATCGTGACTTGGTTTACATCTAACTTTTGCGTTGTCTTGGCAAACTGCGCAATCCTCGAAGGCAACCAACCTTTCTCTTAGGAATTACGTAGAGTAGGCTTGGAGTCCTTCCTTCTCTCTTGAAATGCGCAAAGGAGTCCAACAGATAGCCTTGCTCAGAGAAGTTGTGTAGAACATCCCCAGACTAGGCTTCGACTTAGGAATTCCACAGACCTATCTAGCATCTTGCCTTCAGCTGGGAATCTCCGCAGAGCATGAGAGACAACAAGAGCCACTCAACCCAGGAATTGTGCAGAAGCATTCCATCAGTTGTTTTCTAATGCATGTTTCGGCAAGTTGTCTATATCCCTCCGGAACTGCGCAATTTCTCCATGCATGCATTGCAACCTTTCTTGAAAAAGAAAAAAAAGAAAGAAAAAAAGCATCCCTAAAAAATACGGACCTATTTTTAGCAACAGGAGTTACATGCAAGTAGGTTTTAGAAACATCCCACCAGGTGTCACTTTTTCCTAAATTTGTGGCGTGCGCATCATAAACCATAAATCTACCAAATCTATTTAAACGACACCCCAAAGATCATTCCACACATTCAATCTTAGAGTTATAGTATTCCCAAGGCATCTAGGAACATTCGGCACAGTCAGCGCAACTTTTCTGCTTAAGTCCTGACAATGAAACACACTCGTTGGTTCGAAATGCATTGACAAAAATATTATAATGTGATTTCTGCTGAAAAATCTTCTAATTAAAATTTTTTCTTTTCAAACCTTCTGTTGCTTTTATTTCATTGGCTTGTGTGAGTGCTATTTTTCATGTTTTGTTGAACGACCACTGGTGTTTTAGCGTGTTTTAACTTGTATAAGTGTTGTTTCAAGTTTCTCATTGTATTTCTTATGCATCACATGCATAACAATGGTTTTGCATTAACAATCATCATTGCGGCAACTCTCCCCACAAGCTTCATTGTTCGTCCATTTGACTATTTCCTGCATTGGTTTTGATTGCATGCATGATCATTCACTCTTATCTACACCATCCTTTTCTCATGCATTTAGATCTACTTGTTTTCAAGTTTCCCTTGGGTAGAACTGGGTTTACTTAACTTAGATCTTTCTTTGCCTGGCATGTACTGCACATTCCTAGACCTTAAGGCTCTACCTTGGCTTCATGAATTGCGCAAAGGCTACCTATCACTGGCCTCCAGCTGTGCTCTCTGTAGTTTTGGGAGACAGTGCCCAGTGTTTCCCACTAGGATTGCATAATGTGCAGTCCCAGCCAACAATCAAGTTGGATTGAAGTGCGCATTCCATAGTTATAATCCATAGTCAACCTAGATAGACTACGCTCCGCTTAGTTTGAGTCAACAATAGTTCTCACTGGAAGGTGGGACTACGCAATGCGCAGTTCAACTGATAGTCTCCCAACCTTTGAGAGTCAGTACTGCGCACTCTTACCCACTAGTCACCCAACTTGTTGCATGATTGACCCTTGAAGTGCTTTGTATTTTTAAACTGACATTTTATTACCGTGAATGCTTGCTCTATCTCCAAGTACATTGGTTGTTGAATAATCTCTCAGTAGTATAGGCATAACTTTTTCCAAGAGAGTTGGATCAAAGGAAACTATAGAGAGCAACACTGGGGACATAGTTGAATAGCTGCCAATGAACTTGTCCATCTATGCAGACAAGCAATTGTTTATAGAGAAGGTCATGAAGATCACATGGCAATAAATAAAGGACATATTTGTAGGATTTTTTAAGGAATATATGGAAGATTGACAAGTCTATGTCAACATTCACAAGTTAGGCTTGTACAGGGTTGCATCCAGGTACCCCACATTCCTCTGCATAGATATCATTCATTGGGTTGTCCCACATACCGATCCCGAGATGATGACATAAATAAATATCATTGGAACACAACTTTTTACCTTCAAGTAAAAAAACTATCTTCAGATGTATCACTAGCCAGTGAACTACATGGATGCACTGTTCTTCACTCCCAATGACAATGTAAACTAAAGATATATCATGAAGCATTGGGTAAGAGAGCCGTTGAAGTTCATGATGACAACCAATTAGGCATACAAGTGGAAGTCAATCAGGAAGGCTTACCAACTCTTGGTCATATTCACATGTCACTTGTATGGCTAAGAGAGCACAGAGACCTTCCTGCAGAGTTGCGTTGTTATGTTAGATCTGTTGGAAAATGAAGGAAAGTCTTTCAACTCGTGGAACATGTTTGCTCTTTAGCTGAAAGTGCATGTGTCAAATTCCAAGAATCCACAAGAGGATAGACAAGTAAGATTCTCTATCTATGCATACCTACTTGATGCAATCTGTGCCCACCACCAGTTCCCTGGCATGGGTTCGACATGGACACCATCAGAGGAAGCTGTGAATGTTTATTGCAAGTTTCTCTTTGTGTGCAACTACCGAGGAGCCATGGCGAGGCTATTTTACCATTTCAATGCACCGTGCACAAGATGATATTTGAATAGGATCTGTGTTGCGTGTCCCAGGAAGTGATGCGAGCATTACTTAACATTGCAGACTGGCATGCCTTACCTAGTGGCACCTTCATCGAGATGTTCAACATGAAGAAGCCTCTGTATGAGCTACTGAGGTTTTCCACGGACAAGTTGGTCATGCAAGAGGTTGCATACGACATCTCCACAGGGTTATCAGCAAGACTGCACAAGAGGAAGAAGGCACTATGGCCCACTCTTCCTTTTGTGGATTCAGTTGTACAATATCCATACGTTAAAATATGAATATGTCGAGAGCGAAGACTTGAAGAAATTTGGGTTCAGCACTAAGAGCATCAATCTATATGATCAACACTGCATATGCAAGAACCGCTGTGTGAAGGTGTACTTCCCATGGGTCCACGAGGCATGTCATTGGCCCGAGGAAGACCCTTGGAGTTATTGCTATAACTCCTCTAGGCTCAATGAACCAGTCAACCTGGATGTGGAATGGAAAGCAGCTCCATAGGAAGCGAAAACAATAGTAGCAGAGAAACAAACCAATGCAAGGCAAAGGCAAGAGGAAGATTTCCGAGAGTGCAGAGGCTGAGAATAGCTACAAGTTCAAAGAAGATCCATTTGCTGAGGGAGTAGCGTTGCAGATATATGAAAAGAGGCGACAACACAAAAGGAGAGTAATGCAGAGAAAGAGGGAGAAGCAAAGACTGGAAGAAGTAGAGAGGATGTTATAGCAGACGGAGAAGAATCTGAAAGCAAAACAAGAGTTGAGGAGGAGAGAAAGGAAAGAAAGGAAGAAACAGGAACAAGAAGAAGATAAGGCACACTAATAAAGAAAATTACACAGATACAAGTTGAGACAACAGAGCAGCCAAGAGATGATGAACATGGTGAGAAGGTGTAGGTTTAGGAAATTGCTCATCTAGTTGAGAAGTTGGTCGAGGCAATAGACATGGACATTGAATAGGAGCTAGAGGACCAAGACATCAATATCATGTCGAGGGTATCTGAGATTGCACCAGAGTCTCCGCCACCTATAGAACCACAACCAGTCCTGAGTGAGCAAGGAGAAGTTGTTGTCCTTAATTATGGTCTGGAGAAAGATGTGTACAATCTGGGATTTGATGGGACACAAAAAAGGATTTTACAGGCTTGAAGAAAGTAGCTCATGGATGATCATATATCACCTACAACACAGAATAAAGGGTGATTATACTAGATGTTAGAAGACATCTAGTTTCCATGGTCAAGGCTTCTAAGGCTTATGCAAAAGCCACGAGCTCAACGATCAAGTTCTTGCTAGCAGAAAATGATTGAATGGCGAAGGACTTGCAAGAGGCCAGACAGAGAATAGAGAAGTCCACAAGATCTGCCATGATAGAGATGAAGAAAGAAATAGTGGCGAAGATATCAACTTTGGAGGCCACCATGGGGACAACTTATAGAATATTTGTCACCGTGCGTAAGAAGTTGTCCATTGATGCGACTTTCAGTAGCAGTGCATGTAGACAACCCAAACTCTCAAAGACACTCACATTGCTATTACACACATGCAAGAATGGACAATGAGGTACAAGGGAGACCCACTTTACTTGCAGAAGAGGATGAAGTCATAGGTGGAGCTATACGAAGCACATATTCAGATGTTGATCTAGAACTATGAGCAGATCTCTTCGGTAATCACTAGCATTGACGCTTCCTATGGATGGTTGTTTAGGAGTCTAGATGTCATAGCATGAATGCACAAGGTCCCTTCCATTGGAAGTCTCACCCAGGTCATGAGGAAGAATCAAGTCATGTTGGATGTCAACATGTAGATAGAGTAGTTGATGCATGTAGCCACTAGTGATGACTTGCATCTCAGCACAGAGAACATGCAAAGGTATATCAATGGTCCAGCGACACTGAGGACATTCTTGCGGATGATTTAGGATGAGATGGACAAAGGTTTCATAACTATATACCCAGAAGCCATCGAAGCTAGAGTCTTCTTTGAAAAATATTTCATCAAATAGTATAGAGACACAGTACCATAGTAGTAAGCTTGGTATCAATTCACCACAAAATATCACCGTGAGGAGGTTACTGATTTGGTCTTTCCCCAAGATCCCGAGTGATGTTTGTTTTGTCAGGCTGAAATTCAAAGTGTCATTAGTGGAATGTAGACAATCACTCTTGTAATGTGAACAGTCATGAGGGTAGTCTTAGACTCAAAGGGGAATGTCATGCGTCACCCAACCCTTTGCTATATATAGAACCTCATAACTCATAGTATAGGATTTTGGGAGCCAAGATTTTAGTTAGGAATTACTTATAGAAGGCTTAGAGAGTATTGTGATGAGGCTTGGCTTCTCCAAAACATGGAGCGAGTATATCTCTTTGGAGGATTAGGCGGTGTTGAATGTAATGTTCCACTATTGGGGCTAGTGGTTGTGAATGGTGTATATATGGATGCAACTTTCACTTTATATATATATATATATATATATATATATATATATATATATATATATATATATATATATATATATATACAGCCATCACGTTTTCATGCATATGTTGTTATTGTAGTTGGACTATTTGATTTTCTTTAGCAATGTATGTTATTTAACTTACACATTTGTGTATGAACTATTTTGTACGAAATTGTATGAATCTTGTTGCGGACGTGTTGTTGGTTTAACCCATCACTTTGGATTGTGGACTATTCTTATTTCCATCTCGTGATGTCATTCTTCTCATGTGTTCCTTGCAAGGTGTGTACTATTACAAGCTTCTAAGGGACACACTTCCTTTCTCCCTCTGTGTTTTAGAATCCCCATGCATCTCACTTGACTCACTACAAGGTCACACACTTACTTCTGACAAACATATCACACTAACCTCTACACACTATCGTAGTCAAGGCATTTATTGACTACCCACTGTTGGGACTCCTACTCCAAATGGTCTGAGGTCTAGTTGGGAATTCTTATTGGAGATATCCCCTTACATGTTGGCAGGTCCTACATTGTCAATAGTTGGTATCAAAGCCTATTCTAGCTTAATTCCCTTACATTAATGCTAGGAAGATGTGAGATCCATTATAGTTGATCCTTTGTACATAAGTAGATTAGAGTAGGAGAGTGGATTGTGTGTTGTTTTTGTGAATATTTCCATGTGGCTGCTCTATGTGTAGATTTGTTCCTATGTGTAGATCCAAAGTAGAAGAAAAATATATGACTTGAATGAGTCGAACATTGTTATTTTCAGTGCGTAAACTAGAGCGTTTACTACAACAATTCAAGTACCTATGGGTTTCTATGTTCTAAATAAGCTTTGGCCCATTTGCCCAGATTGATCGCAAGTCTTAAGAAAAACTTTCTAGTGGATGATTCACCTATATTTTTATTCGAAGGATATTTCAGAGGAATGTTATCTACTTGGTTTTAGATGAAAGCCACACATTACAATCAACGCAATATATCCTCAACACTCAAAATTTGAAAACCGAATGGTGATAATGACAATGTTGATAATGTGGACGAGTGGTTCTAAGACGCCTACCACACCACTTCCATTATAGATTAGTCATTTTTGGCCAACGTTTTTAAGCCTTTTCCATTGCATCATGTGATGTGAAAGTGCAAGGAGATAGATAATCCCTTTGTTGGTAGAAATATCATAAAGTCTATTATACAACAGAGTAAATATTTATTATAATTATATTGGAGGAAGTTTTTTGCTTTGACCTGTGGCCAAGTGATCCTTGTGTAGAGGTTTGTGTAAAGGGAAAACCTTATTTGCTAGTTATTACAAGCAAGGAAGGAATCCAAAACAAAGTGATAGTAATATGGAACATTCATATACAATGCTACTTCGATCCATATTTGCAGATATGAATTTGGAAACACGTAATATGGCTCACTTGAATCAACTAAATTCACGAAAAGAATGTGTGTGGCTTGTATCATACACTATCATATTTAATTATTTATGTTATGTTTGTAAAATTATTATAACGAAGAACCAATTATTGGTGAACAAATAAACATAGTTCAAGTTAGCTGTCCTTGACATTCTTCGATGCCAAAAGTACAAATTGTTAATTTGATTATGTTTATAGTATGTTACATGTCGATGGTCTATTTGTTCTTCAGTGCTTAAAGATCAATAGTTCTAGGTTATGTTTGTGTATGTAAGTGTATATATGAAAAATGTTGAGTTGTATGACTGAATTTTATATACACTTAGTATATATACCTCTTACTAATATAAGTGTCAAAATTGTAGTTCCTTGCATTTTGATAGATGGAAATAAGTCCATAGATTGGTTCCATATTGAGATTATTTTTTGTGGTAGTAAAGAATCATCAATCCTAAAAATATTTCAACAATGGTTAGAAGTAGTTGTTTCTTAAATGGATCAAGTGGTATCTCAAAGTTGATGGTGAAGGAAGTGCATTATCTATGAGATTCCAGAGTGGTTTTACTACTTATGAAGACTTGTTAGACAGAGATAAGTATTGTTATTGTAATTTATGATTTTAATATTTGACATGTAATCATTAAGGGAGGGACTTGGAAGTAATGCTTCCATGTATGTTACATATGTATTACAGAATGTAATTGTGAATTTCGAGGTTACTATATTTAACTAATCATATCCACTTTTTTAAGATATAGATTGCTAGAAATCCATAATCTATGGTCACTACTTGTCTATAAAATATAATAATGTGATATTGTCTACTGTGTGAACAATAGTGACTCTCTCATTTTATTTTTCTAAATAAAATGTGACATCCTACCCTTAATCCAAAAATTATACAATACATTCATTTCATTTTTGTAAGTTAAATGCCAGATCCTATCCTTACTCCTAAAATTATAAAATAAAATTCAATATAGTAAGGTAAATGTGTCTTTAACACCCTCCTCCCAGAAATACCCAAGCAAATGGCCAATCAGGGTAAACATGCGACGATAGCCCACTATGATATTATTTGACCTTCTAAGTCATGTTAAGGAAGTGGAACTAACAGAACCACACCATAAAGACATTAATCATGAACTACAGGACCCTTAGGAACCATTCCAATAATTTAGATAGCTTTCCTTCGGGTGCCACCAATATTTTAGACAAAAGCCTAAGTCGCTCCCATGCTATAGACATGAGGATGACTAGAAGCCCAAAGTCACTCTCACAGACTTGCCTGCCAGTGATTGGAGAACAAAACTATCAATGTTATGCCAACGACTCAAGGATTTGATCCACCTTTTCTGGGCCAAAGCCCAGGTCATTGCACAAAATTGAACCATCTCTTCAAATCAGAAAATAACATGGAAATGACAGTATTAAATAAAATACTTTTTTAAGACCTTGACTCGATCCCTAGTAGCCATGACAACCATTTCGTCAAACATATCACGAATATGTAACCTATAGCTGTAAATAACATTTCTGAGCATAATAGTCTCATACTTAGCTAAGAATCGCTAAGAACCATTGATGCCTCAATACATTGACTCCTATTACATCCATTAGGTCATATATATGTTGATCATTCAATTATAAGTAAAAACATGATGAAATCCATACATGGTTGTCATCATAAAACACATACATAACCAACATAATAGTAGTAGAAATACTCATGAAACTACAACCATATAGACCACATTTAATCCGTAAAAATTCTTATAAAAGTATAAGTAGAAATAACCCTTCATTAATGATACAAAATCCAAACCCTGATGGGACTTCCACATTCCAACCAACTGTAGAATGGCTGAGCCAAATCTCTCTCCAGTCATTCACCCCCATGCCATATTCCAAGCATGAATATGGGATCTCGTAGAACACATCAATAAAAACTCATCAAGGGCTTCTAGAGGCCATCCACCTTAACCCATCAAACAATTATTCCACCACCTAGTGGGACATCACCCAAACCATCATCATATTGGTCTCCATCAAGCATTCCAAGGCTTCCGAAGTGTTTTTTCCAACCAAGACTTCCAGGACTAATAACTCAACCCACCAAGGGCTTTCAGAGCATTTGTCCAACCAAGGCTTCCAGGACTAGTCACTCAACCCAAGATATTACAGGACTATGAGAGAGTTTATCCAACCAGGGCTTCCAAGAACTAATAACTCAACCCAAGTTAAGGAAACATGAGAACCAACCAAAAACAAAAATGAGAATAAACCCACAATGACCATGCCTATCCAAGAAATTGCAAGGCTAGGCAATCCACTCTCAATGCCAACCATCCTCCATGCCAATGACATATCACAAACAAAAATACACAGGCATATTCCATGCATGCCAAAACTAGTGAAGAAAACATACATGAAACTTGGTACCTGAAGAAAATGTGATGTAGCTATTGCTGCCAATGTGCTTTTGTGGTTTCCTACTCTTCCTTTTCCTTCTTTCTCCAAAAATCTAATCATGCCACACCCTTCAAGAGTGATCCAAGAAAATTTAAGTCTCCAAGAGTATGAGAGAGAGAGACAGAGAGAGAGAGAGAGAGAGAGAATAATGAGTCAACTCCAAAATTGAACTGACAAAATGTTACCAACTGATCCCAAGAGACACTTTTATGAATGAGGCAACTGTTTTTTTAATTTTCCATTATTTTCCTTAAATTTCCTCCTCACATGCAACCTGTGAGCTTTGACCTCTGTTTTCTGCTAATTTCCATTATTTTCATAAATAAATGTGCCAAAAATACCATTTTTCCCTTCCAAAGCCTTAGCCATTGCCTTTTCCAATTTCCTTAGCCATAAACAATCGCAAGTGATCCCCATCACTAGGATTCTGCCCAACATTCAACTTAGAATAAGTGTCCCATCATCTGTGGTTATTATTTTGTCTTTATTTACTTATATTACATGGAATTTTCACCAAGGCTATTACAAAACACTACTCCTTGAGGGAACACCATCCTCAATGTTCAACAACACATATAACCACAAAAATATTGTAGAGAAATATATATTGCCAATGGAGCTTTATAACTTAGCTTGATGTAGTATTTCCAATGATCACTCTGTTGAAAAGCAAACCAGCATAACAACATACCGCATAGTGGATCTTTATAAAATAGATCATGGCGACATTTACATCCATATACATATGTACATAAACCAACATCATCAAAACATATACCAAAACATATACTAAAGCATATACCCAAACACCAAGCCAAAACTATTTTGCCTCAACTGAAAAACAAGGAAGGATACATAGCTCGCACCTGATCTTCCATCTCCCATGGAGCATGATCACCTTTTTAAGCAATATACACTTAGGCTCGAGCTAGAATTCTCCATCTGGTTCCACCTGCAATACAGACTATTCAATCACATGATTAGCATCCTTAACATACTTCTTAAGCAATGATACATGTAAAACATCATGGAATTTCACTGTCGGAGGTAGTATAAGTCAAAATAATATTGTCCCAATCCTCTCAATAATGCTGAAGGGTCCACAAAACCGTGGTTCCAAATTGGCACATCATCCAATCCACAAGGAGCTCTTCTTCGGTTTGATGCACATGTAAACTTGTTCCCCAACCTGGAACTCCTTAAAGAACCTATTCCTATCTACATAACTCTTCTTCCTATCATATTTTTCATTTAGATTCTCCTTGATTACCTGTATTTCATATTCCATATCTACCAACATATCTGATCTAGTCAACACCATGTTAACTAGATCACTCCAACTGATAGGAGTTTTGAAACTCCGCTGATATAATGCCTCAAAAGTACTCATCCTCAATGATTCCTGATAATCGTTGTTGTATGCAAACTCCACTAGTGGAAGATACTCTTCCCACTTTCATTGGTGATACATCACATACATCCTCAACATGTCGTCCAATATCATGTTGAACCTATATTTTTGTCCATCTGTCTATAGATGATAAGCCATGCTGAAGGCCAACTCTATGCCCAAATATTCAAATAACTCCTTCCCAAACATGGAAGTGAACTTCGCATCCCTGCCTAACACAATCTTCTTTGGAACACCATGCAATTTGACCACATCTTAGATTAATACCCATGTTGCACCGCTAGCTGATAATGTAGACTTCACCAAAATGAAATCTTCAACCTTCGTCAACCTGTCCACAATAACAATAATGGAATCATGTGTTCTTACTGGCTTCAGAAAACTTGTAATGAATTGCATGGAAATGACCTCCCATTTCCATTCTAGAATCACAATTGGCCATAGCAGTCCACCTGGATGTTTGCATTATACTTTCACTCACTAAAAATCAAAACATCTAGCCACAAACTCTTCTACGTCTGACTTCATATTCAGCCAATAGTAAAATATATTCACTTCAATTAATGTCTTATGATAACTTGTCTGAGACGAATAAGTTTTCATATGAAACTCCCTCAATATGACCTTCTTAAGCTCACTGTTATCTGGTACCTGTATCGTGTCTTTGAATCTAACGAATCCATGTACGACGAGACAATAATCCATATCCTGTGCACCTTCACCTGCACCCATACTTGTACCTATACTATCACCTATACCTGTACATGTACTATCACCTATATCTAACATCATGTTGACCTGCCCGCAAGATCCTATCCTATAGATCTGTCCCATGGGAGATCATAGCAGCTAAGTGATTTACTTGTATCCATTTGCTAAGATCATCTGACAGTTTGTTCTCTTTACCGTTGATATACTTCATCTCAAAATCAAACTCATTGATCGTAGCCATCCACGGATCCTGTCTTCCATTCAGATTCAGTTGGTCAAATAGATGTCGCAAACTACTTTGATCAGCCATCAATGTAAATCTCATACCAGAAGATAGCATCTCCACATCTTCAATGCATGTATAATTGCTACTAGCTCAAGACCATGTGTGGCATAGTTCTTCTTGTGCTCATTTAATTTCCAGGACTCATAACATACCACTTGTCTATCCTACCTAAGCACTCCACCAAGTCCTCTCTTATAAGTATTTGCGCATACTACAAATTCTTTTTCTGGATCTGCAATCTGTAGCACTAGTGCATGTGTCAACAACTGCTTGAGTTGTTCAAAGTTACCCTCACACTCCTCAGTCCATTCGAACTTCTTACCCTTCCTTTCAAAAGATGTGATAGGATAAGAAATATGTGAGAACTTCCCGATGAAACTCCTATAGTAGACTGGCAAACCCATGAAGGATCTCACCTCATCCACATTCTTAGGAGCTACCCACTGCAGGATGGCCATTATCTTCTTTGGATCTATTGCAATGCCCTCCTTGGAGACAATACTCCTCAGGTAGTGTACCTTAGTCTCAAAGAAACTACACTTGTTGAGCTTAGCATACAACTCATGCTCTCTCAACAACCTCAACAATGCTACTAAGTACTCGACATGTTCTTCCTCATTTTTAGAATATTCCAATATATCATAAAAGAACACAATAACAAAATTTTCCAAATATGGACTCAACACACTATTCATCAAACACATAAATGTAGTTAGAGGATTAGTTAAGTCAATTGGAACTATAACAAACTCATAATGCCCATACCTAGTCCCGATTGTGGTATTATAAATGTCCTCCTCTTTTATGCGTACTTGATGGTATCCAGATCTCAAGTCAATCTTTGAGAACACTGTTGCTCCCTTTAGTTGATCAAACAAGTCATCAATCCTTGGTAATGGATACCTATTATTGATAGTCACTTTGTTCAACTACCTGTAATCAATGCATAATCTGATTGTTCCATATTTCTTCTTTACGAACAATACTAGTGCACCCCATGGTGACACACTTGGCCTAATGTATCCCTTGTCAAACATTTCCTTCAACTGCAACCTTAACTCAACCAACTCAGATGTCCTCATCCTGTAAGGTGCTTTTGAGGCTGTAGCTTCCCCTAACACTAACTCAATAGAAAACTCTACCTGTCTGTGAGGTGAAAACTCTATAATGTCGTCAAGGAATACATCTGTAAACTGCTATAAAATTGGGTACTTGTTCAACACATCCATATCCTTAACTTCTTTACCTTTATCACTAGAAATGTGCACTACAAAAAACTTTCCCCCTTTACGGCAACTATGTTTTTCTTCCATAGTTGTCACCATCCTAATTGATGTGGCTTTCTTCTTTCCCTATAAGGCTCTTGGGTCTCCATTGTCATCAACACACTCAATAGCTTTCCCATAATAGTCTACCTTGATTCTATGAGGATACAACCAGTCCATGCCCAAAAACATACTATATGAATCCAATGATAATACATTCAAATGTGGTGTGGTAGGCATACCATTCAAGTCAAATGCACAAGCTCTTTCCCAATGATGAACTCGTTCCTTTGTACCTATAGCCAACAACATTAACCAAAACTTTGCATCAAATTTCTTACTCAAACCACACTCATCCACCAAGTCTGGACTAACATAGCTATAATTAGATCTAGGGTCAATCCAAATAGAAATAACTAGATCACAAAGCTTACCATCCATCTTAATGATAGATTCTTGATTTTCTACCAGTTTGTTATCTAATGTTTCATAAATACGTGGAATACTCTGACCAACATCCCTAATAGTCTAGACCTCTTACGCACTGTATATCTGAGGTCTACCACCCTGATTCTGTGGAAAATCTCTCCTACGATGATCTTTTCCCCAAGTACAACACTCTATAGGCTTCCAATCTATCCCCTTGTTCTATCTCCTGGTTGGAATCCCTATCCTCTATCGGATGTATTGAACTTCTTAGGTGGCACAACATTCTCGTTATTACTTGTGTCTTGTGGTCGTACTCACTTCTTGTCCCATCTTCCTTTGTTCTTTGCATTACCTCTCCAGTCTAGCTTAGTCTCAATTTTGTGCTTCAATTGTTCATAGAAATGCTTCAGTTTTCGTATGGCTTCCTACAATGATCTAGGCGCGTCGAAGTGAATCTTATCTTTGAATGCAATCGATAACCCACTAATGAATCTTTGAATCTTAGCCTTCTCTTCCTTGAGGTAAGGCACATGCCTCAACAACTCAAAGAATATTCTAATGTACTCATCATTTGTCATGGATCCCATCTTTAGCTAATATAATTCTTTTGCCTTGTTATCAAAGTATCTTTCTGACAAATACTTCTTCTTGAATAACCACTCAACTCAAAGTCAAATATTCCTCATTTATACCTCTGACATTCTTCATGTCTTCCCACCAAATGTCTTCTTTTCTTTTGAGATTGAATGTAACCACTCTAGCTTTGATGTTCTCTGAATAGTCATGCAATCTAAAGAAATTCTTCATGCCTAGAAACTATGCCTCTGCATCTTGTGATTTCTTTACCTCACCATCAAAATTATATGGATTTTCTTTCTTAAACTCATCTAGAAAATACCCCTTATCACTTCTCATGTAAGGATGAAACCGATGATGATAATAGTGCTTATCGAAATCATAATTAGAATCATAGCTATGTCAATCCCTTATCCTATATGGAGTGTCCAACAATATTCCATCTCTGATTATGTCATCTCTATCTAATTTGTGACCACCAGGCGATCTACTACCATATGCCCCATTAGTTCTATCCTCCTGCTCACGGTTGATCTGAAGGATTCCCTGTCACTGCAAATCTAACAAGCTCTAAAGTATGAGTGCATTTACCTCTGTTAACTTTTCCTATGCCTATATGATTATGTCATTATCTTCCTTACTACTCTTTATTTCTTCCTTTAAACTTCTCAGTGTCACTATCAAGTTGGAAGAGTTCCCAACACCATACTACTCTTCTGATTCATAGGGAGAGTCAACCATCTTGCTAACCATTTGATATGTGTTCCTGCAAGGTATATCATGTCAGCTAAACCAAATCACAATAAACCAACGTACCTTATTATAGATCAGGGAGGATACCTTGTCTTCAAGATCAACAAATCAACCTGATACATGTACAACATAATCATGATAACATATAAAAAGATAAAACATAATCTTATGACTATGAAACTATCATTCTAGCTATGGTCCATTCATCAACGCATGACCTCAACAACAACACACACCACGACCTCATGCCTAAAAACCACCATCATTACATGACTATACACTTGACCACATGCAAATGTGAACATGCATAAGCAATCCATAACCATCCACACATATGCAAAAACACAGATGAATGAGCATGAATGAACAAAATTTGAAATCAAACCTGCAAGAATGATACACGCAACCAAGCATATAAGAATGTAACCAAACATGCAAGAATGTAACCAAGCATACTACAATGATACATGTAAGTGACATAAATCGACATGTAACCAGTTACACACTCACAATGATGCATTCCACAATAAGAACCTTGAATTTCACATGACGATATCACTACAACCATGAACAACATCATGCAAAGGCAAAAGGCACATGGAATGCAATGGTGAGAGACACACATGAAATTGACATGTGTACATGACCAACACATATCCCATCCATTCCGAGGGGTCAACCATGGCTCTGATACCACTCTGTAACACCCTCCTTTCACATCTACCCAAGCAATTGGCTAGCTGGGGTAAACATGCAACACGAGGCCACTATGATATGATTCAACCTCCTAACTCACATTAAGGAACTGGAACCGATGGAAACACACCATGCAGACATTAATCATCAACTACAAGACCTCCAAGAACCAATAAAATAATTTAGACAACTTGCCTTAGGGTCTGACTAATCTTTTGGAGAACTTAAGCCTCACTCACTCCCATGCTATAGGCACTAGGGTGACAAAAAACCCAAAGTCACTCTCATGGGCTTGCTTGCTAGCGACCAGCAAAAAAAATTGTCAATGCTATGCTAGAGACTTCGGGATTTGAGCCACTCTTTCAGGCCTAGAGCTTGGGTCATTGCCCAGGATTGAACCATTTATTCAAATGAGTAAAATAACATGGAAAGAATAGTATCAAAACAAATACATGTTTAAGACCTTGATTGGACCCCTACTAGCCATGATAGGAATTTCGCGAACCATATCACGAAGATGTAATCTACATGTGTAAGTAACAGTTCTTAGCATAGGGGTCTCATACTTAGTTGATAATCGCTAAGAACAATTGATGCCTCAATACATCAACTTCCGTTCCATCCATTAATTCATATGTACATTGGTCATTCAATTAAAAGTAAAAACATGATGGAATCCGTACATGGATGTTGTCATAAATCACATACATAACCAGCATAATAGTAGTAGAAATACTCATGAAAGTATAGCCATATAGACGATATATAATGCATCATAATTCTCATAGAAATAGAAGGAGAAATAACCCTTGATTAATGATGCAAAATCCAAACTCGTGATAGGACTTGCACATTCCACCTAACAGTAGAATTCCTGAGCCAAATCTCTCTTCAGCCATTCACCCCGATGCCATATTCCAAGCATGAATGTGAGGTCTCATAAAAAAGATCAATCAAAACTCTTCCAGGGCTTCCAAAAGCCATCCACCTCAACCCATCAAACAATGATTCCACCACCTGTTCGTACATCACCAGAAACATCATCAGATTAGACTCCATCGAAGCCTTCCAAGGTTTCGAGAGCATTTGTTCCAACCAGGGCTTCCAGGACTTGTAACTCAACCCACAACTTGTAAAGGGCTTCAAACGACTTTGTCCAACCAACGCTTCGAGGAATAGTAACTCAACCCACCAAGGGATTCTAGAGCATTCGTCCAACCAAGACACCAAGGACTAGCAACTCAACCCAAGTTGTTATAGGGCTTTGGGAGTGTTTATCCAACCAACGCTTCGAGGAACTAATAACTCAACCCATGCTAAGGAAACATGACAACCAACCAAAACAAAACAATGAAAATAAACCCACAATCACCATGGCTATCCATGAAATGGAAAGGCTAGGAAATCCACTGTCAATCTCAACCATCCTTCATGCCAATGACATATCACAACCAAAAATCCACATGCATATGCCATGCATGCAAAAACTAGTGAAGGAAACATACATGAATCTCAGTACCTGCAAGAAAATCTGATGTAGTTGCTTCTCTCGATGCCCTCTTGTGCTTTCTTACTCTTCCTTTGCCTTCTTTCTCCAAAATTCCAAGTATGCCACACCCTCCAAGAGTGGTCCAAGAAAACTCTAAGTCTCCAAGAATATGAGAGAGAGATAATAATGAGAGAACTCCAAAAATTAACTAACAAAGGGTTACCAACTGATCCTCAGAAGCCTTTTTATGAATGAGGTTTCTATTATCTTCATTTTCCATTATTTTCCTTCAATTTCCTCCTCACATGCAACCTGTGACCTTTCACTTCTATTTTCGCCTAATTTCCATTTTTTTCCTAAATAAATGTGCCAAAAATGTCACTTTTCCCTTCCAAAGCCTTAGCTATTGCCTTTTCCAATATCCTTAGCCATAAACAATCACAAGTGATCTCCATCACTAGGATTATGCCCAATATTCAGCTTAGAATAAGTGTCCCATCATATGAGGTTACTATTTTTCCTTTATTTACTTTTATTACATGGAATTTTAACTCGGGTTGTTACAACGTCTCTTTATATACAAACAAACTCCTTAAGAAGATATACCCTATTTATTAAATCTTACATATTCACACAATTTTTGTAATTAAAAAGGTTATAAATTTAATACTAGTAAATAATGATATTAGTAATGGTTTTCTGGACATGTGATATTAGTAAATCATGATATTGTAACAAAATCTCTTAATTTTTTTGTTAATTAATAACAATAAAAATTTAAAATAATGTTATAATTTAGTTAATTTAGTTAATTATACTATGTAAGTTTCTCAACCATTTAATTTACATAATTTACATGAATACACTAGTATAAAATATATATTTTTAAATAAGGAAAAATAATCAACTAGTACAACAATATAAATTAAATAAATAATGATTAATACTTACAAAAATCAAAACACACACACATATTTCCAAAAGAAAAAAAACAGAGCTTCTTCATTAAAGTAAGAGAAGTTACACAGATCAAGAGAATGGCATATAACACCCAATCATAACGGAGATGAAACTTGTAACAAGACAATAAAAACATAAAAACTTAGAGCATTATCAAAGAGGACCAAGTAGGCCATGATAATACAAAACAAAAAACATGTAGCAACTTTGCGAGGCCGAGGCATGTTAGAAAAACAATCCATGAGCCCAATCAACCAAGAAAGCATAGCTCAAAAGACCTTGAATGAAGGATGGACCCATCAACCAAGAGCTCAAAAAACATTCTTCTAGGAGGGAGAGTAATCCCACGTTTAGAGAGAGAATCCACTTCCACATTCTATTCCTTGTAAATGTGGAGGAACGATATGTCAATGAAAGAAGAGTGAAGAATCGCGTGCCATCTGTAGTGGAACCTTAGTAGAACCTCTACAAAATTCTACTCCAGCATCCAATCAATGACAATTTTTTAATCAAGAGCGATCTTTACAGAGTCAACAACTAGCTAGACAATGCTTTGAAGTAATCCCCACAGTGCCATGACCTCTTCTCGATAGTTTGTGTTGCCACCATTTTTCTAAAAGCAGTGAAATTCCTTGCTTGGACAGATCTTTATGAAAGAAAGAAATAAATAAAGAAAATTATTTTTACATCCACAAGGCTAAAGATAACCTATGGGATAGATTGCTTCTTCATGTGGTTGATGTATTCAGCCTTTTTTCTGTGAAGCCTCACAATAAATGCTCCCAACTTCTTGAGAAACCCCTCCATAAATAGATTATCTCAAGAGCTAGCTGCCATCATATCTGCATAGCTTTCCCTGTTGTCTTTAAAGGCCTCACATTATAAAATGAAATGTTTTTCTATTTCTGCTTTTCTAGAAGAACAAAAAATGCATACTCTTTTCTCCCACACTTCTTTTGGCCTTTTCTAGGGCCCTATTTCGCAACGGAATTAATGAGAAATAGTCCTTAACTAAGAAATAATAACTTTGACTCACCAAGAGATATTGGCCTCTATGTATGCTTTTGGTTAATGCCTATGAGTGGGATTAAACATTTCAATATAGTATTTTTTCTTTCTTCCTAGCTCCTTATCCCAAGTATGATTATCGAACTTATCCATAGCAAAAGCATTTATCTTTTTGTTGTTTATGAGACACGTGTTCAAGAAAATATCCCATTTACTAAACCATTTGTTATTTTTCTGCATCAAAGTCACTTTTTTATTGCACAATATGTCATTAAACACAACCTTAGGCCATCTAACCTTTTCCATTTGATCAATTTTTTTTAAATACCTTATGACTCGCACCATAGCAATTTCTTCAATAGGATGAGCCCCTGTTTCACTTAACAAGATAACATAAGAACTAAACTTTATTATTGAATTTGTTTGTAATCAAATGCTTCTAAGTTTTCTCAATTTGTTTCCACCAAATGTCGGATGTACTTCTGGCCCATAGTTCACAACCATAGAGAATCACTGGAATCACTAGAAGCCCAAAAAAGGTTTGAGTGATTTCCGAGTCCCATAACTTTGCCTCTCTACACCCGTTTTGAAAAGCATAAAATGCTTTCCAACACCCGAAAGTTCTTTCCTTTCTACAACCATCCCATAGATTTTCATTGAAGTCAATTCCGATGTATTTGTAATCCACAACTTCTTCTAGATTGTTTCCTTCAAAGTATAACTTATGTTAGTTATGTTTTTTTTTATAGAGAAAATCACTACTTTCATTTTTCTAATATTGACTTGCATCCCCACACTTCTACAAAAAGGATCAAGGGACATTAAGTGCTCTTGCAAACCAATAGCCGATTTACCAATCAGAATAAGGTCATCTGCATAAAAAATAAGCCTTATAAAAAACTGTTCCAAATAGATACCAACACCCCATTGCAGATTCAACCATTCCTCAAGCTTGTCGATATATGAACGAAAAAGTGTAGGAGATAGTAGGAAACCTTTCTTGATGCTGATATCACTTCTAAAACTTTCAGAAATGCATGTTGGAGCTCTAATTTTGACTTTCACCTCTTCATACAACCTATGCACAACTATTATCAAATGTTTACCAACTCCAAGTTCCTCCATTCTATGCGAGAGCTTATCCCTAAGAGCCATGTCAAACGCTTTTCTGAAATCAATAAAGCATCAAAATACTTCTTCCTTTTTCTCCCAAACTTTTTCAATGATGTTCCTTAAAGTTATACAACGATCAATTGTGGAATGTTTAGGTCTAAAACTTGATTTCCCTTTAGCACGCTTATCTCTTTCTTCTACCGACTTGCTAATTTATTTTCTAGCATGCTTCCAAATAGCTTTGCAAACAAAGGGTTTATCATCATGGTCCTATAATTGGACGGATTATTGACATCACCGCTCTTGAAAACAGGTATTGCCAAACTAGTTGTCCAGTCTGTGGGGAGTCCTTATTGTATGATGTTGAAATTTTTTTGTATTGTGAGGTGGAAGAATCTTTGAGCCCCAGTTTAGATATTTTTCTTGGAGCTTAGCTACGTCTTTAGCTTTTCCAACACCCAACTTCTTGATACCCATCTCTACCTCTTGCACTGTGAAGAGTTCTGTATCAATGCTGACCAAGGGAGGAGGGTCAACCTTGGGATCCTTCTCATAGAGTTTTATTGCATAGTCAAACCATTCAGAAACTGTAATACTATTTCGAGTTTGTATCTTTCTCGGTTGGAGCTCCCTCCAAAATAATTTGGGATTATTTTTCTCATGGAAGATTAGTTCTTCCATCCTTGAAACCATGAATCAACATTTTTCTTGCTTAATAACTACTTGTGAGATTTGAGCTTTATGTTATCCTTGTTTCAATCCTTCCACAATTTCCTTGCCTCTTTTGCATTCTTCGTCAAACCAAGGATTAACCAGAAAGTAGTTTGTTTCAAACTTCTTAATTTTTGCTCTTTTTCACTCTGCAAATGCGCATTGAATTAAATGTGTTAATTCATGACTATGAAGGCCATGAATTGTGATTTTCTCCTTCTCAAAGAGCCTCTCTAGCATTGTTTTGAAGGTATTAGAATTTTTTAGCGTCAAAAGCATTCTTCCCTTTAGGACATTTTGTTGGACATGCTGAATTTTTTACTCTAATTGTTTCTTTCTAGTCCAAGAAAAACTTAAATAAATTGGCTTGTGATCTGATTTTAAGTCCCAAAGCTGATCTCCAATAAAAAATTCCTCCATTTTCTCACACAAACCATGCGAGCAAATTACATAATCTACCACACTTAATCCATTTTAAGTATTGCAAGTGAAATTACTGGACTTTGGCCATGTTTTAAGGTTGCAAATGGATCTTTGTGGTCAAGCCCTCTACATTTGTAGATTTTTGAAACTTGCGGTGCAAAATATCATGTTGCAAGCCCCATCAAAGAAGCCAAAGGGATAATAAGACTCCAACTCTTGAAATTGGACAAAACACCGATCAGACCTAGGAGACCTAGGAGACCAAGGGGCAATCTCAAGGAAATAACCGATGATTTTGATACAAGAGAAATAGTATTCAGAAATCCAATATCTGCCATTTATAATAGCAATCAAAATACAGTTATGTACCATTTGCAATATTCAAAGACAAGATGATTTCATTCACTAGATTATATCATAATTTTTTATTTTTGAAATCATCATTATAAAAACCTTATTCCAAAATAAAGCACCAACTAACCTAACTAATATGCTTCCATCTCACTCTCAGCCTTGAAACTTTTGATATTTCCATTTTGAAAGCCTTATTTCAAAATAAAGCACCAACTAACCTAACTAATATGCTGCCATCTCACTCTCAACCTTTGATATTTCCATTTTGACAGAATTTTACTAACCGCAAATCCTGTAGAATCCTCTGCGGTTTAGAGTCCTATAAGCAGCCATGTACATTTTAGTAATCAGGAATCCTAACATACTTCCACTACTGTCTGTTGGCATATTTGGAAGTTTATCACGCTTCTTCACGTGCGTGTGGCCTGCCCGTTAGCTTCATGTTCTAAGCGGACAAATAACTTTTATGGCATACACTATAATGGTGATTTGGAACTGAACTCTGTTTCGATAATTTTAGTTAGGTACAAAAATAAATAAATAAACCAAATAAGTGTTTATACAAGAGTGCGTTTTATCCACGTAGTCAGACTGAACTGTATTCACAAATATATATCTATATATATATATCGACATTCCAACTCTTAAATCTTTTCAAAAGTGTAATCTAAACCAATTAATATTACCTTGGAAGCATGAGAAACTCCTAAGCACTCACAACCATGTAATCATGTACTTTGTGCATGTTCCGTCCCTTCAAAAACTTATGCAACAAACCCAGTAAAACTGTGACGAAATCCAGGGGATATGTTATTTCATTGGTATAAAGGAAAATCTTTACATTGAGTTTACAGTTAATTCCTTGGTTGAGGGTGGCGTTCAGAGCTAGAGCTCGAGGGGGAGTTATGCAGCTCCCGTCCAGGAACAATTTGGCTATCTTTCCGTAAGCAGCATCCGTCAAATGAACACCATCCCAATTGAAATATTGTTGAGGATTTGCACATGCAACTGCTCGTCCTACACCGCACCACATACTCAGATTGAAATTATATCGACCATCAGCTCCACAACATGTCCGTAGAACATTTTTCTGCAGCCCTGTATCCACGGACTCACCCGCGTTGCATTCCATTCCATTGAACGAAATGAGTGGAAATGGCACGAAGTGAAATGAATTAATTCGAGTTTTGATCAAAATTGGGAATATGTCAAAATTCATTACTGTTGAGAGCTATAAATCCTGCAATTTAATTTTTCTCCCTTTGTTTAATTTTCTTACCGAAGGACTGTGGAGACTTTAAAACATTGAGGGCCGCTCCGTAATAGTCTGCAAACACAAATTTAACTTGTGGATGTTGAAATTGCAATTGTGTAACTCGCGCTCTGAGAAGATGATTGCCCTTACTGGCGAAATTGTTGAACCTTTGCAGACACCCCTGTTTGTCCAGCGGTTCTCCATTTCGTGATGAAGCTGAAGCATATAGTGGTAAATATGACGGTGAACAGCCAATGGGTAAGTTATTCTGAACTAAAATCTTCCTTGCGCCGCCCACTGTAATGAGTGTCTGCAACAAACTCACAACACAATAAAGAGCTGACATGTACAGACTTTGGATTTAATGAATCAAATAAAAATGATTAAGACTCAAACTCACGCTAACCCTAATCAGTGTCTGCAACCAAATACCCATCACAGCCAGCAGCTGGTATGTATAGACATATCCTTGGATTTAATGAATCAAATGAGATTTAACAAGGCTGAAAGTCACCTTGAGCGCTTTCGCGATCTTTTCCACTACTAAACGGATGAAGGTATGCATTTCTTTCATTGGCCGACCCTGAAAGAATTGAATAGTTGCAATCGTTTCCGCCGATCTCCCCCATCAGAAACAACCATTCGCAAAATGCTTGTCACAGTCTGCATTATATAATTCATTGAGGAGCAGAGCAAACAACTATGCTCCAATCATAACTCAAGTTGATGAGTTCGAAAAGGTTGAATTCATAAAGTATAAACTCATATGAACTCTCGATACAGAGGTAACAGTACTCCAATCATAACTCAAGTTGATGAGTTCGAAAAGGTTGAATTCATAAAGTATAAACTCATATGAACTCTCGATACAGAGGTAACAGTAGAGGCACTGTTTGAATCATTTTTTTATGGTGGAAATTGATTCATCCCCATCAAAAACTTGTGGACCACTTAAAATTTTGTTGTTTAACAATTATAATTTGGATATATAAAAATCTTTTTTCTCAAAATATAAACAAAATCTCCATGACTTTCCAAACAAAAAAAGCAATCTCAGACGAAAAAAATATAAAATAAAATTTAATTGCACATAATTTACCAGTAATGGCATATTTTCAAATGTATAATAAAGTCAACATTATTATAAATTATACATGAGTTCTCATAGATTTAAATGTATAATACATTCTGAGTTTTATTTGGCTCACAGTATGAGGTTCGCGTAATTCTCTCCGTCATGCCTCTTAAAATAGAAGTAAAAACTAAACAAATATGTTTTAAATAAAAAAAAAAAATATCGGTTAGATTAGGTTGTAAAGTAATTAGAAATTTTTATAGTAAATTTTTTATTTAGTTTTATATATTGTATTTAGTATTTAAAAATAAAATTTAAATAATGAAAAATAACATATTATATTTTACACTTGGATGCGGGTGGCATTCAACGTCATTAATGGAAAGCCGCACAATGCAGGCAGCTGGCCTGGCAGATGGCTGGCGGACGGTCCTCACGACATGCGCCTCGGGCTGGAAAATTGGTTTAAGGGCAGGTGAAATTAATTCAGAACAGTCTGGAATGATGGTCTTGCAGTCAGGCATTAATGCGCGCCTGGTTTATGTGCAAACAGGTCGGTTTATTTGTATGGATCCGTTCATTGCTCATGTCTTAGTTACTGGTTCTATTTATCGTGGAGCAGAACCTCTCCCGCACTCCTACTTGGTCCTTCGAATTTGGTTGCTCGCTTGGGTTTGGAATCTCTCTGGAATCTTCTGCGCTCAAATTGTAATCGGCTTGCTTTGCCTCAATCCCTCTCTCAGTCCATCAGCACTCCTGAGTATGCCTCGATGCCGAGGTATCCCGCGCAGAGGTAGCCACACCGGGAACAGAGGCCGCCCCTCTCGTCCTGCTCCACAGAATGTTGTCCCCATAGCCTCAACCTCCCCTTCTTGTCCGCCCCTGGGTCAAGCTGGGTCTCTCCCGCATAATTCCTTCCGGACCTCCAGGTTTACTTATCACAGCAGGCTCAACAGGCCCGTATTGACAGCAAGCATCACCATTATTCTCGCGGAGGAGGAGAATAATCATGTCAGCTTGGCTCCAACCACTTCCTCCCACTCTCAGGAAGACAGTGTTCTGCAGGGATGGTATTCCATGCGGACAATATGTAGGACGACACCCCTGTTTCTGAAGTGCCTCAGCAGCCCGTCGATCCGACTCAGAGCGAAATTTTGGCCTGTGGGCCGTCTCAGCGTGCAGGTTGCATTCTTAATCTGGTGACCACTCCTGAAGGCGGAGCAGAAGGACATGATGAAAGGGGCTTCGTCACCTGGGTAGCCTCTTCCAGCCAGGTGGAGAGGGACACGCCGGACTCGCCGCAGCATGCAGACTAAACCTGTCTCTTCACTGTCGGGTGGCCTTCTTGCCTATGTGCTGTGCAATTTTGATTTCGTGTCGTTGTTTCTGAGTTTATGTGTCTCTGTCTGGTTCATGATCTTGTTACAGGACGTGGCAACTGCCAATATGGGTTCTATTTTTTGTTATAACTATGGCTATGCTGGTTACTTTTGTGCTTTTTTGGTCAATGGGGGGATGACGGAATTAGTCCTGGTAAAATCTTTCAGTGTGTCAAGGCCCAAATACAAAATTTTGAAGTCTGTACTGTGAATTTGGCAGAAAGCCTGAACTGTAATATCTCTGAGTTTCTGGTTGAGGAATGGCCTCGGCCTCCTCTGAGGTCTTGACCTCATTGTATATATCTTTTTTTCTTTTTTAATGGAATTAGTATTTACGGAGAAAAAAAACATATTATATTTTACACTTTAAAAAAGTTTCCAAGATAAATCTATATTGATAATAAATACCATGAAATTATGATATATTTAAATATATAACAAATTCACAATTATAATAAATTATAAATGAACTCTGATAACAATACATTCCTACTAATAATGAATTCATATTAATATGTTATAGATGCGTATTAAAAAAAAATGAATCTATAAAATAATAATCTATACCAATAAGAAATTGAAATAATAAGAAAAATATTAAACTGCTGGTTATCAATTAATATATTTAAAGACAAAGGTTATATATTAACCTTCATATAAATAATAGTTTTTTTTTTAAGTTATATTTTTATTTTATAATCCATAGGAAATAATTACATATTTTTTATAATATCTATATCTATATATATATATATATAGTAAGTTTAGTAGGATTTTAGGATTTTGTTTTATAGGTTTATTATTTACTTTGCTACGAGAAAGATAACACAAGATTCAAACTCAAGATCTCCAATTCATAAGACTTTATGCCACTACCATCACCACTTAAATATTTAATATATATTTTAAATAAAATTTATTAGTATTAGGGAATAAAAGATACACATATCTACCTCATATGAAATATAATACTTATATTTACTATAAAATGCAGATTCTACTTCTCTTAATTTAAAAACTTAAATATATATATATATATATATATATATATATATATATATATATTCACTTAAACAATATTATACTTAATTACAAAATAAAATATTCAATGATAGAAACAATAGATAAACAAATATGTATTTTCTTTTATAAATATTTTATATAAAAGGAAAATTAAAACCTTTTACTTAATATCAATATTAGAAAATCTTATTATAATCAAAATTAAAGCATTTTTTTTTAAATGGCATATACAATAAGAATTATAGCTTTAGGCATAGCAGGTTAGGTTGCGGACCTACAGCTTTATGCATGGTAGGTTAGTTGCGGACCTACAGATGAAATGATTTAATGTTAATGAAATTATCAATGCCGATGCAATGATGTTAATGAAATTAACAATGGGTAGCACTAAGAAATTAATGATTAGTGATAAAGTAAAACATCTAAGCAAATGCAAGTGAAACAAGCTATTTGGTTTCACTGAAACAAATTGTTTGGTGACAAGAAATAAGAAACGCAGAAAAAGAAGTGGCAGTACCTCCTTGGTAGTTTTCACATATCTTGATTCTTTGCGTTAGAAACCAATTAATCTGAATATCCAGTGAATACGGCGTCAAAAGCGGCCCTATATTCCTCACTTTGAAGAAATCAGCCTTCAAGGCTGTGGCTCCAGCCACTGCGAAGTTAACACCAGTGGCGGCGACTTTTGAAGTATTTCTTACCCTCAGATACGGTTCTAAGAACGGCAGACGGAAAGCTTGTGCTGCAAAACAAAATTTTACGAAATGAAAATGAAATTGAACAGACAAGAACATATATAAACATTAAGAAACCCAATTATTTTCAGAAGGTTTGAACTACGGACCGATGTAATCTACGATCAATCGCCCATCTCAGCACCGGCCTGTAGCTTTGCGAAAATATGTTTCGCCGTAAGGCAGATTGGCAAAATTTAGTTGGCTCAAATTACGCCCCCCAGCAACTGCTGCCGCTAACAAGTTCCCCGTATCTGCTAGAGAATCTCCAAAACTGTAAACGGCGCTGTAACAGCCACCCACTTTTCCAACAACAGCATAACTTCTGGCTGAATGCTGCAGGAACAATATTATCACTGGAAATAACACAATATTCAGATTTATAAACTTCATTCTCAACAATATTATCACATACAATATCAGGATTCGCCAACTTTATGCTGGCATGTTTCTCTCAATCTTTCCTATTATAATATGAATCAGAAAATTAAAAAAAACCCGACTGGTATAATAATCTTCGGGCAGTATTTTTCTTAAAGATTGTCAAAGATTGAAAAATGAGAAATCAAAGCTTCTAAAAAAGGAGGCCAATGTGCGATTAAAGTTTCTTTTAAGTATCGTTTTCTTAAAGAATAAAGAATGAGAAATTAAAGCTATTCAAAATACACGACTGTCCTAATAATATTCATTAAACAATTGTTTTTCTTAAAGAAGAATGAGAAATCAAAGCAACATAGTATAAACAATGCAATTGCTTTCCTCTCCTACTGAATATATCAAGGCATGGTCAGCAATTTCGGTGCGACATAATTATAGAGTATGAGTGAGCCTAACAGAAAAATATTTGCTTGCAAAGTCATATGTTCGAATTCACAAGATAGAATATACGCATCTCCCTGAAAAAATTGTGGAATAAAAGAACAAATAATTCAGCTAAATTCACTAACTTCCATTCCTCAAATTCCCTGACTACAACGATGACGTTTCAGCCTTCTATCTTCCGTTAAAAATCATAGCACATGCCAAAGTAACGAGGAGCCCACTTTGGTTGAACACATTTTCCATATCTTCCTTTCCTGAAATTTGCTAGTGGCAAGGATGACGCGTCAACCTTAGCTTATTTGCTAGGGCAGTTCCTATTTCCAACCCTATTGTATTATAAATGCTCCCTTACATCACTGTCATTCTTGGGCATAGACTGTAGTACAAGCACGCTGACACACCTGAATATTTCTGAACAAACGCTTTCCGGTAAAACCTTACCATGGATAACCGCCATGTACAATACATAAAACTATACCATGCTATGCTATGCATCTGGACGCACATCTGCGATGTGATGAGCTGAGCATGTATGTTATGCATGTTGCTCCATGTTAACCTAACAATTCAAATTCAAATTCGAACTGGTGAACCCGCCCCGCCCAAGTTCGAAATTTGAACTGGTGAACCCGCCCTGCCCAAATTCAAATTCAAGCCCAAATTCAAAATTTGAACATCGATAATTATTTCAAGTCGTCTGGCATCATAGTTCAGGGTGGGCACGAGACATACATCCGGAATTCCTTCCTGGGGCAGCGCATTACCGCCGGCGGAAGCCCCGACGAGAAGAAATTCAGCGGTGTGGGCATAAGTCTCATGGGCAGCGTAACAGACGTTGTCATCTTTTCGGCTACTGTGGGGATTGCAGTGACAGGTCAAGCCAATATCCTCATAGGAGTTCACTGTTATAACAAGGTCATGCGCTTCGGAGGAGTTGGAATCAAACTAAAGCTCTGTGGATTGACTCAGACGAGGAACATCGGTTGTTATTTGGATTATACCGCCATTGTCGCAGAGGATCCTGTGCAGCTTGATATTACCAATAGTTTATTTATTGAGGATGCCAACCTGGTGCTGAAATCAACACTTGCCAAGCACGCCAATATTCTTACCCTCCGCATATTCCATAACCAAATATTCAAGAAATGAAAAGGCTTCCTGTTGTCCCACTATAAAAGGTTCGTCGATAAGCTTCATCTCTGAACAGTCGGTTAGAGCAGGACCGCCATGGGAACTGCTTGCAGAACGGAGGTTGTGCTTCTAATGTTTCCTTAATTTGCTGAAGTCCCTGTTGGAGGTTCTGAGTTTGTTCCTCTAATAGCTCTGGAAGTTGGGCAAACTCAACCAAAGGAGACAATTTGAGATGCTCTTTGATGTGTAAAATCAAATCATAGATCTTCCTGCTGGTTTGATAAAGTTACACATGATTGGTATTGTGCAACGTCATCAAATCATAGATCTTCATGCTGGTTTTATAACATTACACATGATTGGTATTGTGCTATGTCCTGCCACCTATGATGCTTCTTGGAGAAGGGCATCCAAATATTTAAGACATATACTCACAGAGGAACCCTTATCATTCTTGTTCTTCTTTATTGCTTGGCGGTCTCTCTAGATCTGCTTAACAATAGGCTTTATTTTCATTACGACATCTTTTAGAGGCACCAATTATTTCCTGCAGCGAACTGCAATGTCTATGGGATCCATGATCTGTTGGATTACTTTGTCGATACCCACACCAATTTGAAGTTAGCATCCAGCAGTGGGCACATCTATTTTTGTTTTTTCTTCTTTTTAAAATGGTTTTGATCCTGAGCGTGAGAGATAATGATTTTGAAAAGTTATTCAATTTATAAATTAGGAGTAATATTTACAATGAGATTTATATATAAATTAAATTTTTCTTCTTTTTAAAATGGTTTTGATCCTGAGCGTGAGAGATAATGATTTTGAAAAGTTATTCAATTTATAAATTAGGAGTAATATTTACAATGAGATTTATATATAAATTAAATTTGAGTAGGAATTAGTTGTAGATAAAGACGTCCTCGTTCCCTAGAGCAAGCGATCGCAAACACTGTTTAGAGCCAATTCCCATTGCCTTTGTGGAGGCTTTGGAAAATAACGTCTAACACAAATCACAATGCAGATCAAGTCAGTGATTATTTATATTATTTTGGTCTTCCAAGGGATAACAGTGCAATTTTTTTTATGTATTTTCTGATTCTTTGGTTTCACCTTTGAAATAAGAGCCAACAAATTTAATTTCGAAAAAGCTTTCAATTTTAGTTTTGAATTTCCCAGTGATTTCATTTCATTTTAAAATTTAAAGCTTTCAGATGGTTTCACGTTTGGAATGAATAATGGATGGAGAATTGAATTTCTGAAAGCTTTCAATCTTAATTGACGAGGGAGAATGTTTAGAAGATTTGTAATTTGAAGTGAGCATCTTCTAACCTCACGGAAAAGAGTGGACACATCTCGTTTCGTTCTTCTATGTCATTTTAATCCGTAGCGTGAGGAAGATCGTTCCGTATAGAAATTAGGGACAGCCCGGTCGAGTTAATGTATACCATGATTATTATATATATTCTAAATTAGAAAAAGAAAAGGGTAGACACGTTTCCAAGTCATTTCCAATTTTTTATTTTTGATTTGAATTCTACCATGATTATTAATATATATTCTGATTTAGAAAAAACGAAGTCTCAACCCATTTTAAGTCATTTTCGATTTGTGATTTTTGAAAAATTATTCTCTCTGCCCATCCTTTTGCCCTTCTCATTTAAAAAGGAATTATCATATAATCCAACAGATTTGGAAAAGTTATTCCATGTTATTCCATTTTCTTGTTAAATGAAATTTCTGGTATTTATTTATTTTATTTTTATTTTATTTTATTTTATTTTAAAGCATGATATCAAATTAAGTTATTCTATTTTTTTTTAAATGAAATTTCTGGTCATGTTTTTCCTTTTTTGTTTTTCAAATAATAACATGGTATAAAACTATATTGAGGTTAAGAGTTATTTAGTTATTTTTGTTTTTAATTACATTTAATATGAAAAATTAAAATTAATGTAAAAATTTATTTAAAATTTTTTATTTATTTTTAAATAAGGAGTATAGTTTAAAATTGTATTTAGATTAATGAGATATTTCGTTATTTTTAATTATGTTTAAAATAAGGAATGATAATTAATGGATATATTTCATGAATACCTATAATAATTATGTTATATCTTCTAATATTTTATTAGAAATAAATATTCAATTGGGATTATCTTACACGCTTCACTAGAACTATTTTGAAAAAGCACCCTTGTGCTAATATAGTTGTGGATTATTTCTTGAAAGCTCATAGACAACCAATTTCTACTCTTTTTTTTAATTTCTTATTATAAATGATCAATAAATAATTTACTTAGTATTTAAGGCAACTGATTAAAGTAAGTAAAGGTGTAGATTTAATTATATTAGATATGGACACCTCTTTCTCACACACGTATCATTTTCATTCTTTTTTCTTTTTTCTTTTTTAATTGAGAAATGCATTTATTTTGACAAATGGAATGGTTATGTTTATTATATTTCTTTATAAAAATTATTATTATATAAATTATGAATTTAAATAAATGTAATGATAATGTTTTTAGCAAAATTTATAATATTATATTTTGTAAAATCGGATGGATTTTATATTTTACATCTAAATTAATTTCATATTTTTTATATTTTAAAATATCTATAAAACAAATCTATATTAAATATGGATGTAGAAAATTGTACACATATATTAATTTTTCCATAATTATATGGATTTTGAATTATTTTTAAATGATATTTTTTAAGAAGAAAGTATAAGATAATTGTTTGTATTGCTGCAATATTTCCATTTAAATGAGGAATAAATACGTAAAAATTGTGGACAAGGAATACAATTGTGAGGCTAATTTCACAAAGAAAATTGATTGTTTTTTATTTTTAAAATAATAAAATTAGAAAAAACCAAACCTTATATGTAAAGAATTGGTGCAACATTTAAAACTATTAACATAATGAAAATTTATATTTTTTACCATGTAAAGCTCACTATGAAGTAAGTCAAAATATAATCTCTCAAGGTAACTATCTAGTAGCTCAAAACATAATTTTTCGTTAAATTTATAAGAGAGACATTCATCATTGAATTTTTACATTAATAATTTTATGGCAAGAAAAATAAAATATAAATTAATATCTCTTTTACAAATTACAAATTTGTTATTTATATAAACACATATATGTATGCTTGCAATTTCACCAATTATGAATATTTGTAACATGTTGTATTAGTTCAATTATGAATATTTGTAACATGTTATATATATTTTTTTTTATCTGTAAATGCTAAATCTATTAATAAAAGAGAATTATTTACAATGAGGTCGAAACCTCAGAGGTAGCCATTGCTAACCCCGTCCAAAAACTCATGGATTTGACTCTTCAAGCTTTGAGCTTGGATTACAAAAATGGTTTCTGCGCTGCCATTCTGGACAGATGAACAAAGGAACAGTACAATATCATTCGTGCTTGGATGACAAAAAGACAGTTTGAGCAATTGGCAAATGAAGGCCCTGGAGCAGGCTCTTCCCAGAGAGGCTCTATGATGCTTCAAGAACAAAATTTGATTTCCAACCATGTCAAAATGAAGTCGAACTGACCATTCAGAACAGAGAGACAAATGTTTAACCAGATTGAGTTGGAGAAGCCAGCGCATCGTCACTCTCTGGGCTGGGAGAAGGAAGCCAAGTAACCATGCCGTCCTTGTCAAACACAGGCGTGCCATCCGGGTGAGTGACCAAATGCAGCCGTCCAGAATAAATTTGAGCCGGTTTGCGGGCAACTGCCTTCTCCGGTGCGGGAGGATCTTCTTTCTGGATCACATTGTCTACAGGCTGCTGCAAAATCGGCTCAGGAGCAATCTGATGCTGGTTTTCTGCTGGAGGATCCTCCTGCATGTGATCAGCTTGAAAGACCACGCCCGACATATCCCCAAACAGCACATTAGCTTCTGCGTTGACAGTCGGCAGAGGAGGAGAAGGGCTAAGCGTGCTATTGGGTTCTTCGGAGACAGAGATGGTGAAATTTACAATAACAAAGGGCTTATTGAGACCGCTCTGGAACAGAAATCTAGATGACTGCTGAGAGTTCATCGGGATGGCATTGTGCAGATTCAGAGGCCTGGGAGAGGGAAGAGCAACGGTTAAAGGTTCCACCGCTTCCGGGGCTGGACGAAAGGACTGCCCTTTGGTGCCAGAGTGGCTACCACGGTGGGAGATACCCCTAGGACGAGGCATGATGAGCAGAGTCGACAGGACACCAACAACACAGAAAATGACAGACGTAGGACGAGAAACGCAGATCAGAAAGTAATCAATGGACGCTCTGGGAAGGGCTGAGACATACCATCGCATAATCAAAGCCAGCGCGAACAGGTTAAAAGAGCAGCTTAGACAAATTCCCCATAGACTAGACCCAATCGACCTGCTGCTGCCCTGAGCCTGGCAATTGACTGCATTCCAAGCCCAAGCGACTTGCCAAGTTCGCAGAGCCGAACTGGTTATTGAGAACCTCATTGCATTCGAATAAGCCCAGCTCTTGACATATACCCAAAACACATTAATGGCAGAATAACTGCAGGTCGACTTCACATTTAAGTCCCCCACCTTGGTATATAGACTCCCACCTGCTCCGTGCGGCCTAGTGCGTGACAGCACGCGATAGAAGCCGCCAAACGTCCACCTCTCTCTGCTTGGCATCATGACAAAGGTCGCTCACCCGCATCCGGGTGCTGGTGCCTTATCTGAGTCTGCTCCTGAGTGACAATTTCCTGGATTTGAGCACTTTGATCCTTGGAGTTGAGGCTTGCGGTTGTACCTTCAAAGAAGCCGTTCTCTGCATCCGCTCCAAAGTTTGCTAGTAGATCCGCAAGCTTGTTTCCTTCCCTTCGTGTGTGTTTGAAAACTATTGCTCGATATTGGTTAAGCCAATGAGTAATTAGCTCCAGCCTCTGGATCATTCTCCAACTATTGCTTACCTTATGAATGGTTGAGCCATTTTGTAGCTTTGTCATTATCCGGATTATGATTTGCGAGTCTCCTTCTATGATGAGAGGGAAAAGATTTCTTTCATGTGCCAATTTGAGTCCGCGCCAAAGTCCCTCCAGTTCTGCAGAGTTGTTGGTGTCCCATCCTATTGGGCCCATAAAGATACATTGAGGAGTGCCACTGTGGTCTCTGAAAACCCCTCCATATCTTGCTTTCCCTGGGTTTCCTTTTGATGCTCCATCAAAGTTGAGCTAGAGCATGCCTAAGGGCGGAGGATGCCAGGTGCTAGCTTCTTGATTGTCCTTGTTGGTTTTTTTAGTGACCTTTAAGTTCTGGTTTAACCGTATCTTCCAATTGTCCCATATTGATTTTTCCTGAGGTGATGTTGGAAGATCTTCTGAGTGCCATTCTTTGATTGAGAGAGTCTCCATTATGTTCTGATGGAATTTGCTCCAGATTTGTTCCAGCGGCATGGTTTGATCCTTGAAGATCCTTCTGTTACGCTCTTTCCATATGTTCCATAGCAGCAGGCCAGGTATAAGGTGCCACAGGGTATTAAGGAGGTTGCTTTTAAAGGGGTTTTGATTCCAGTTACGGATAGTCAGATTGAGGTCTCCGTGTACTCTTCCCTCTTTTTGACATCGGAATGCAACTTTCTCCTAGATTTTCCTTCCTGTTTGACAAGTTTGCATGAGATGAAGGGTCGTTTCTTCCTCTTTCCTGCACATGTGACAAATGGATGGTCCAGAGAAGCCTCGTTTCCTAAGATTATCCCATGTTAGGATTCTATTGTGGCAGAGGAGCCATAAAAAAGTAGAGACTTTTGGCCAATTGGAATTGTGCCAGATTTTTCCCCAGAGGGGTTCTTTGTTTAGTTGCTCTTGTATAATAATATTGTACGCCTCCTTTGTAGAGAAAATTCCTTTCTCTCCATAGCCCCATCGTAGGGTGTCCCTTCCTTGTGATATTCTTATTTGCCGCTTTTGTAATTCAGTCTCCAATATATGCTGAGTATGGGGAGGACTATTCGGGAGGATCTGAATCGTTGTTTTCCATTGTCTGAAGTCTTGACCTATGGCTGCATTCCAGAATTGATTGACTGTAGCTAGTTCATTTACCTCCCGCTCAGCAATTGGGAGATCTTGGAGAATGTCACTAATTTTTGGCAGTTGCTGCCACGAATCTGCCCAAAAGCGAGCTGTGGCTCCATTTTTGAGTTCCCAAAAACTGTGATCTTGTATGAGATTCTTATGTTGAGTGGCTGAATTCCAGATTTCCGATCCCATACTTATCTCAGTCATGCGGATTCTCTCTTCTAGGGGGCAATTGCTTGCGTATTTGGCAGTCCACAAGGAAGCCCAGGGAGTGTGAGGATGAGCAAGCCACCTCCACCAAATTTTTGCTCCCATTGCTTTATTGCTTTTTTCAGGGTCTCTCAGTCCAATACCTCCAGCTGTTTTGGGAAGGCACACTTTTTCCCATTTAATTAAGGCCCATTTCCTATTCTGTCCTGAACCTCCCCACAAGAAATTACACTGGAGGTTCTTAATCTCTTTTAGCACCCATTTAGGGGCTGCCAGGATAGAGAACAGATAAAGGGGCATGGAGTTGAGGACGTCTTTGATAAGAACAGCTCTGCTGGCCATATTCAGAGCTCGATTGGTCCATAACAAAAGTCGAGATTCTAACTTTTCCAGCAGTTGCTTCCATGAGGAGTGTTTGAGGGCAGATGCCATAAGAGGGGCGCCTAGGTATTTGGAGGGGAGGGAGGCTGAGGAGAAGCCCAGAATTCGTCCTATGGCTCGTTGGGTAATAACAGGAGTATTGAAGAAGAAAATTTGAGATTTGATTCGGTTAATTAAGGCACCAGAAGCATCAAAGAAGGTGGAAAGAATGGATTTGAGACGACGAGCTTCCTGCACTGAGGGGTGGCCAAAAATCATATTATCATCTATAAATTGCTGGTGAGAGAAGGCAGGGGAGTTATTAAATGAAAGACCTCTTAAATGCCTGTCAAGCTTGGCTGCAGTAATTGCTCTGCCTAATCCCTCAGCCATTATCACGAAGAGAAAGGGGGACAAGGGGTCACCTTGTCTAATTCCTCTTGAGGGTCTGTATGTGGCCTTTCCTTATTGAGTTCTGACAAAGTATTCAGGATATGAGCTTTCTGGGCAGTATCCTGAGGAAAATAGACATTTGTTAACACACCATGAGCATTTGTACCTATGAGGTGAAATGTTGCCTGAATAAAATTCCAGTTAGCTTGTATATTATTGAGGTGAATGGCTCGTGCATCCCAAAGGATTGCCAGTCCTCCTGAGGCACCTTGAGCATCCACTGCTGTGACTAACCCGGCCAGGCTTTTGCTGCTACCCTTTCCAAAAATGTAGTACTGCATTTCGTCTCCTGCAAAAATAGGATACTTGGTTTTTCTTGCATCAACATGTTTTTTAATAATCTGCCTTTCCTTGGGCCATTTAGGCCTCTGATATTCCATGAAATTAGCTTCATTGGGTACGATGGGAGTTTGGGTTGAAGTACTTGGTCAGTTTGGCGTACCTCCCTGACTCTACTAATATCTCTCCAATTTTGATGGTTCTCTCCAGTGTAGATTTTCTGCCTCTCTTTTTGTTGTCCTTAATTTGGAATTTACCATCCCATGAACTGCCTGTCTGGACACCTAGCGAATATCTTTTATGTGCTTGATTCAGGACTTCAACTAGGTTATCCACTTGCTTTTCCGGAATTTTTTCAAAGTTGCCTGTCTTACATGCATGTTCCAAGCCCAGAATGTCCAGCTCCCCTATGTCTAAGTGTTCTGAATCTTCTTCCATATTCTGTAATGTTTGAGAGGGGTTCTCTTGCTCATGTGACAATTGCTCATTGGGTTGCGTATACTCCACATCCATTTCTTGTGTGAGTCCTAGCCGAGATTTGGCTGGGTGCATTAAGCTTATTTGTTTTTGGGTTTTCTTTTCTTTTTGCCCTGATGACTCTTCTGGTTGCTCTGGATGGTTCTCTTTTTCTTGCGCCTTTTCCGGTTCTGGTTCTTGCCCCTCGTCCGTTTCCAGGATGCCAAAACTGTTGCTCATCATAGGCTTTGTCTTGTTGTTTGAGTTGATCTTGGCATTACTTGTTGTTTTCTTGTTCCCTCTTCTTCGGTTTGTGACTTTCGTGTAGCCATCTGTTGTTTGATTCTCAGGGCTTTCCTGAGAGTTGGGTATCTTGTTTCTAGGGCAGTCTCTGTAGAGATGCCCTATCTCATGACATTTCCTGCATCTAAAGGGCACATGTTCATAATCTATAACTTGAACCCATTCAGAGTCTTCATGAAAGAAACTTACCGAGTCTGGCAGCGGTTGCTTTAGATCCATGTAGACGCAGATCCGAGCATAGGATGTGTATCTACAAATCTTTGTTTCTTCTGCAATCTTTACAAACTCTCCAATAGAGTTCCCAATTTCTTGTAGAGATTTTTCTTCCCAATATTCCCAAGGAAGTGAATAAAGCCTTATCCACACTGGCGCATAACTCAGATCCTCCTTGTCGGGGTTGAACCTTTCGACCCAGCCTTTGAGGAATAACCCAGCAGAATTGAAAAAATACGGGCCTCCATCCAGTATCCTATTTCGGTCCTCCAAGCAGTTAAAAACTGCTGTGAAGAAGCCCTTGGCTCCTAGATGCAAGGATATGTGCCCTTTGGGGTGCCATTTGGTATTGATCCAGTTTCTCAGTGCTCTCTCCATTGGCCAGGTGCCGATGAATTTCCCGATTAGCGCATGGTCGCGCATGTACTGAATCCGGGCGTTGATGCGTTCGCTTGGGAAGTCCACTCTTGGCCTGTGGGCTGCTACAGGTTTGCAAGTTGAGGAACTTGCCCTGTTACTGTCATCCCCTTCGATTTCCTTTCCTTTCTGCAGTTTGTTATCTTTATCTTTGCCTTGTGTCCCCTTGTCGATTTCCTGATTAGGCATTGGCTGCTCTCGATTTTCCCAGGCTGGGGGAGGCCCGTGGCCCTCCCCCTGAGGGTCGTGCATTCTGCCTTGACCTTATTGGCGTGTCTTCAGAATGTATCCTCTGCAACTCCTGCCTGCTGTTTCAGACTTGGCAGACCTGCCGTTTGCAGGTTTCAGTGAAACCCTACGTTAAGCTGCGCCGTGATCGCCAGAGCTCCTCTCGCCTAAAAAATAACCTCTAGTAGACTCCTAACATGTTATATTAGTTTGTCTGGACAAAACATATTGAAGAAAAACATGTTATTATGTTTTATACATTCATAACATTAAAGGGGCCGACCTCCAAGCCCGCCTATACCCCAACCTCTAACATGAAGGTGGGACTAGTGCCAAGGAGAATAGAGGGATTAGAATACCATTAAGAAATTTTTTATTGTTGATTGGGAGAGCCGCCTAGGCATCGTTGTTGAAGGACCAGAGTTCTAAGGCACCTCCTGGTGGTTCAAGATTCCTCATAAGCACCTGAGTGATTCTTCCCAAATGAAATAGGTTCATCAACCAGAAGCTTCCAGTGGTTTCTTTAGCCTCATAGGTAGATCTTGCTCTCAAAAACTAATCACTAGCAAGCGTCCCGGGAGGCATTTCACTATGCAAAGAACTTCATCTCACTTTCAAGAGAAGAAAGCCCATTAGCAATAAGGTTCAACACTATTGTCAAAATGTCTATGGGTATACGTAAGATATGTTCATATATAGAACTTGTGCATGTGCGAAAGATGTGTAACTATCTATCTAGGAGCATTTCAAAAATGTCTGAAAAAATACAATTGAAGGACAAAGAGAACTCCCCAAGCTTGTTTCATCACAATCTAATCAAAACCATTGTCCTTTACCAGCTGGCACAGAAAGGTATGGCTTGGGAAGCCTTTTTGGAAATAGCCCTGAAATGGCATGAAGAAAATGCAGCATCTCAGTCTCCGAGTGTGCCAAAACAGCAAACAGAGGTGGGGTCCTCTAGCAAAATAATGGAGAAGACTCACCTGCGAAACCTGAGGTGACTAAAGTGTATAAGAAAGGACAAAGGCTTGTGTTTTCTTCTCATGGAGTTAAAGGGGCCAAGCCTTCTATTGTATGCCTGGCAAACCCAGGAGTTAAAGGTAAGGAAGTGGCAATTATCGTTGCGGTCAGACCACTCCAATTCCTAAAATGCTCTAACGCCAAGCCCCTAAGGAGCGTTAGGTGAGGGAAGACTGTCGCAAGTCGGGGTCTTCTTTAATGGGGGAATTGGCATGCAGAGAATGCTGGTCGGGCTAGCTTAAGCTAGTCACTTGGGAAGTCGTTTCCGTACATGCGCAATTTCTGTATATTGAATTTGCACGTAAACAATGCAGATACACGAACGACGTGCATAATCAAAAGGCATGCACATATCTTCCGTATATGCCCAGTTTCCGTATATGCGCACATCTTCCGTATATGCCCAGTTTCCGTATATGCGCACATCTTCTGTATATGCCCAGTTTCCGTATATGCACACATCTTCCGTATATGCCCAGTTTCCGTATATGCGCACATCTTCTGTATATGCCCAGTTTCCGTATATGCACACATCTTCCGTATATGCCCAGTTTCCGTATATGCGCACATCTTCCGTATATGCCCAGCTTCCGTATATGCGCACATCTTCCGTATATGCCCACATCTTCTGTATATGCCCAATTTCCGTATATGCACACATCTTCCGTATATACCCAGTTTCCGTATATGCGCACATCTTCCGTATATGCCCAGTTTCCGTATATGCGCACATCTTCCATATATGCTCACATCTTCCGTATATGCCCAGTTTCCGTATATGCGCACATCTTCCGTATATGCCCAGTTTCCGTATATGCGCACATCTTCCGTATATGCTCACATCTTCCGTATATGCCCAGTTTCCGTATATGAACACATCTTCCGTATATGCCCACATCTTCCGTATATGCCCAGTTTCCATATATGCACACATCTTCCGTATATGCCCAGTTTCCGTATATGCGCACATCTTCCGTATATGCCCAGTTTCCGTATATGCGAACATCTTCCGTATATGCAAAGTTTCCGTATATGCGAACATCTTCCGTATATGCACAGTTTCTGTATATGCGCACATCTTCCGTATATGCCCAGTTTCCGTATATGCACACATCTTCCGTATATGCCCAGTTTCCGTATATGCACACATCTTCTGTATATGCCCAGTTTCCGTATATACGCACATCTTCCGTATATGCACAGTTTCCGTATATGCACACATCTTCCGTATATGCACAGTTTCCGTATATGCACATATCTTCCGTATATGCACAGTTTCCGTATATGCGCACATCTTCCGTATATGCCCAATTTCCGTATATGCGCACATCTTCCGTATATGCCCAGTCGTATATGCGCACATCTTCCGTATATGGCCAGTTTCTGTATATGCGCACATCTTCCGTATATGCCAAGTTTCCGTATATGCGCACATCTTCCGTATATGCACAGTTTCCGTATATGCACACATCTTCCGTATATGCCCAGTTTCCGTATATGCGCACATCTTCCGTATATGCCCAGTTTCCGTATATGCACACATCTTCCGTATATGCCCAGTTTCCGTATATGCGCACATCTTCCGTATATGCCCAGTTTCCGTATATGCACACATCTTCCGTATAAGCGCACATCTTCCGTATATGCCCAGTTTCCGTATATGCGCACATCTTCTGTATATGCCCAGTTTCCGTATATACGCACATCTTCCATATATGCCCAGTTTCCGTATATGCGCACAACTTCCGTATATGCCCAGCTTCCGTATATGTGCACATCTTCCGTATATGCCCACATCTTCCGTATATGCCCAGTTTCCGTATATGCGCACATCTTCCGTATATGCCCAGTTTCCGTATATACGCACATCTTCCGTATATGCCTAGTTTTCGTATATGCGCACATCTTCCGTATATGCACAGTTTCCGTATATGTGCACATCTTCCGTATATGCCCAGTTTCCGTATATGCGCACATCTTCCGTATATGCCCAGTTTCCGTATATGCGCACATCTTCCGTATATGCACAGCTTCCGTATATGCGCACATCTTCCGTATATGCCCAGTTTCCGTATATGCACACATCTTCCGTATATGCCCAGTTTCCGTATATGCGCCCAGTTTCCGTATATGCGCACATCTTCCGTATATGCACAGCTTCCGTATATGCGCACATCTTCCGTATATGCCCAGTTTCCGTATATGCACATATCTTCCGTATATGCCCAGTTTCCGTATATGCACACATCTTCTGTATATGCCCAGTTTCCGTATATGCGCACATCTTCCGTATATGCATAGTTTCCGTATATGCGCACATCTTCCGTATATGCCCAGTTTCCGTATATGCACACATCTTTCGTATATGCCCAGTTTCCGTATATGCGCACATCTTCCGTATATGCCCTGTTTCCGTATATGCGCACATCTTCTGTATATGCGCACATATTCCATATATGTGCAGTTTCCATATATGCGCACATCTTACGTATATGCGCACATATTCCATATATGCGCAGTTTCCATATATGCGCACATCTTCCGTATATGCCCAGTTTCCGTATATGCGCACATCTTCCGTATATGCCCAGTTTCCGTATATGCGCACAGCTTCCGTATATGCCCAGTTTCCGTATATGCGCACAGCTTCCGTATATGCCCAGTTTCCGTATATGCGCACATCTTCCGTATATGCCCAGTTTCCGTATATGCGCACATCTTCCGTATATGCCCAGTTTCCGTATATGCACACATCTTCCGTATATGCCCAGTTTCCGTATATGCACACATCTTCCGTATATGCCCAGTTTCCGTATATGCGCACATCTTCCGTATATGCCCAGTTTCTGTATATGCACACATCTTCCATATAAGCGCACATCTTCCGTATATGCCCAGTTTCCGTATATGCGCACATCTTCTGTATATGCCCAGTTTCCGTATATACGCACATCTTCCGTATATGCCCAGTTTCCGTATATGCGCACATCTTCCGTATATGCCCAGTTTCCGTATATGCGCACATCTTCCGTAAATGCCCACATCTTCCGTATATGCCCAGTTTCTGTAAATGCCCACATCTTCCGTATATGCCCAGTTTCCGTATATACGCACATCTTTCGTATATGCCCAGTTTCCGTATATGCGCACATCTTCCGTATATGCCCAGTTTCCGTATATGCGCACATCTTCCGTATATGCCCAGCTTTCGTATATGCGCACATCTTCCGTATATGCCCAGCTTCCGTATATGCGCACATCTTCCGTATATGCCCAGTTTCCGTATATGCACACATCTTCCGTATATGCCCAGTTTCCGTATATGCACACATCTTCCGTATATGCCCAGTTTCCGTATATGCGCCCAGTTTCCGTATATGCGCACATCTTCCGTATATGCACAGCTTCCGTATATGCGCACATCTTTCGTATATGCCCAGTTTCCGTATATGCACATATCTTCCGTATATGCCCAGTTTCCGTATATGCACACATCTTCTGTATATGCCCAGTTTCCGTATATGCGCACATCTTCCGTATATGCACAGTTTCCGTATATGCACACATCTTCCGTATATGCCCAGTTTCCGTATATGCGCACATCTTACGTATATGCCCAGTTTCCGTATATGCGCACATCTTCCGTATATGCCCTGTTTCCGTATATGCGCACATCTTCTGTATATGCGCACATATTCCATATATGCGCAGTTTCCATATATGCGCACATCTTCCGTATATGCGCAGTTTCCATATATGCGCACATCTTCCGTATATGCCCAGTTTCCGTATATGCGCACAGCTTTCGTATATGCCCAGTTTCCGTATATGCGCACATCTTCCGTATATGCCCAGTTTCCGTATATGCGCACATCTTCCGTATATGCCCAGTTTCCATATATGCGCCGTTTTTGTATATGCACACATCTTCCGTATATGCTCAGTTTCCGTATATGCGCACATCTTCCGTATATGCCCAGTTTCCGTATATGCGATTAGTTTCCATATATGCGCAATTTCTGTATATGGAATTTGTACACATCTTCAGAAGATGTGTGCATATACGGAAACTGGGCATATACGGAAGATGTGTGCATATACAAAAACTGCGCATATACGGAAACTGGGCATATACGGAAGATGTGCGGATATACGGAAACTGGGCATATACGGAAGATGTGCACATATACGGGAACTGGGCATATACGGAAAAAAACCAGAAACCCAAAAATCACAAGTACTATCCTGTTTTCAAGTGAGATTGCACTTTTTGGGCTAAAAGGTGCGCTCTAGACTTTAGTTCCCACTTTTTGGGCTAAAAAGTGCAATTTCTGCTCCTTGATTCTCATTCAGAGAATCTCGGAAAAAATTGTCATCTCTGTCGCAGCTAGTTCCTTTGACCTGCAGAAAAGAGAAGAAAGCTTGTGAAACTAAAAATTTTAACATATATAAGATTAAAAAGCTAGGAAACATTACGAGACTTAAAAAAGATGAAACTCTAAGCTGAAAACTGAAGGTCACCAAGGTTTCTGGATCTGAAGTATAATTCCAGTGGAGTCACCAATTTTGTTGTAGTGTTTTCTTCTCAAACATCTACAAAAAGAACCCACTTAAGATTGTGGATGACAAACAATCTCAACAACATAAATGGTTGCTAAACATTATAGATCTCCAGCAACTCATAGAAGCAAATCATACCAAAATTTGGATCTATGCCACAATCATAGTTAAACAACAAAAATAAATAGTAATAACTCCAATCATCCAATAGAAACCAGATATACAAAGAATAAACAAAATATCCAACTTATATCCATTCGATCCTCACACCTATTCGTTCCTCTCCCACCTGCGTCAATTCTCCTTCCACTTGCATTATGGGAGTTCCCTGTTCGGCGTCAGCATGAACACTCGGGAAGTAGCCACGTGTCCCCATTGGAACAGCGCCAGCCTGCTCATCGATTCATTTCCTCTGTTACGTCCTGTATGCATTGTTTCTCCACCGTGGCGGTCAAACGGATTCCAAATCCCTTTAGAACGCAGCTTAATTTCCTGTCAATTCCGCTTCTTTCCATCGGACGCAATCTCAGCCATTCGATCTGGGCTCCTCCAGATCCAACCTCATATGCACATCGAGCGTGGTTGACTTGCTCGACCGATAACGCGCGATCACGGCGTTTTTCTCTCACCTCCGCTGCCACACGTCGATCGCTGAGTGTAATCGCTCCGCTTCCTCCAAAACCTCTTACCGCTCAAGGGCGTCCCAGGGAAACCGCCGGTTTTCCAGAGCGCGGGTCCTGCCTTTGTACTTTAGCGCCTTTACCTTTTTTCACCTGCGATCCTTCGGTCCCTCCATGCGTCCGGGTGCTCGGCTTTTTCCATTTTAGACCTTTTCACCCAATCGAAAATCAGCTCCTTTTCACGTTCTGGGGCTCCTAGGGGCTACATCGACCTCCTGCACAGTCTCCATGGGCCTCAGTCAGCGCGCTTTGACCGGGATCCTCGTCGTTCCATGCCGGCTGCCATGGCCACTAGTTTAGGGTGTTTTCGATTGCTGTTTTGGATTTCATTAGAGATTTGTTCAACCTGATTTAGTCATGGTTCTTTGACAGTCATTTATGGATCTGATTCGAACCATAGAGGATGGAAAAACCTTTCCAAAAATGTGTACCTTTACTCAAATTGGTAAGAAGACCATAGAAACACCTAGTGGAGTTACTTGAACCTTGTTGAAATACAAGTACTCTAGTTACATTGCAAAGGTCTCACAAACATCAACTTATATTAATTTTCATGGCTTGAGTTTTGTCTATAAATGAAATTCAAAACTAAACTTAGAAATTTGGTGTTTAATAAATTGAGAAGATAGTTTTTTTTTTTTGTTAAGCTTAGCAGATCCTTCTTGTTCATTATAAAATAAGTAAGCAAGTTACTTTCACATATCCTGGTTAGGTGGTCTCAACTTGCCTAGCTAGAAACTACGTCTGTTGACCACCTAATTGTAGTTTAAGTTTTCTACTAGCAAAAAATACTTATTCTATCTATCCAAGCTATATAAACTTTATAGTCATGTCCACAACCATATTCTAGTTGTCTTTACATATATATGACTGTAAACTGTAAATTAAAAGCCATCCACATGAAAACAAATAAAAAAAAAGGACTAAGAGTCAACATTCTTTTCCTCCTATTCAGTGGAAGCCGAAGCCACCTGGGCCGGATCTATCATGCTAGAGCCTGGAATCTTAGTCAGCACGGACATGCATGGGAAATGTTTCTCTATATGATCCAGGTGGCCATCCTACTTTTGCAATTGAAATTGCAGTTTTTGAAAGTCTTATTTATAATTTAGAAAGTCCTTGACAACAGTCATCTAGATTTGCTCCATGGCCTTGCCCAGAAGGCATTTCATGAGCCAATATAGATAAATGGACTATTTGTATTATGCCTCTTGACCTTTGGTGTGTCCCGGGTCTGGAATCAGGATCTTCCAATCCTCTGTGTCTATTGGCTCCACACTCGCTTTATTTATAATTTCCTCCCATTCGGCTATGAGCCATTTGATTTCCCCTCTGGTGTCCCCTGAATACACAACCGCCGCTTCCTGGATCATATTGGCCACAAGATTCCTGCCTCGACATTTGCCCACAGTGCTCGACTCAACCTTGGCCTCGCTCCCTCGTAGTATCTTCCTGCAACCCTTGGTAATCGCTGCTCGAACCATAGCCACAATACCCATGTACCTTCCGGGCACCTTCAAACATTGGTCTGAAATAAACCTCTATTATTTTCTTGGATAAGGAAAGTTACCTCCCAGCTGACCTGTTGTGGGAGAAAGAAACCATAATTTCTAAAATGTTAATTTCTGAATTGCCTTCATCCCACGGTTCTGACAATGCAACAAATCTGTCACCTAGGATTTGTGCGCATAACCATCGAGCGTAAGGGACCTCCACCTGAGACTCTCGAGATGCCCCTGCATAACCCCTGCCTTGCTTGCACTGTGACCATGGTCTTTGAGGCGAGGTGCATGGACACCCACCAAACTTGTAACCTAAAGGTCAAGCCTGAAGGAACCGTGCCCCTCATCTCCATTGCCCCTTGTTGACTGCCTCTGCCCCCATTCCCCTTGACTTAGCCTTTGCTTAGCATGACTCAGATCCTCCCCGCGACCTGACATCTGAACCCAAACACCCACAAGGCATCATGCCCCTAGCTTACTCACCACCCGACTTCCCAGCGACTAGCTTAAGCTAGCCCGACCAGCATTCTCTGCAAGCCAATCCCCCATTAATGAAGACCCTGACTCGCGACAGTCTTCCCTCACCTAACGCTCCTTAGGGGCTTGGCGTTAGAGCATTTTAGGAATTGGAGTGGTCCGACCGCAACGATAATTGCCACTTCCTTACCTTTAACTCCCAGGTTTGCCAGGCATACAATAAACAACAATTCACTCAGGCATACTCCCTCCCATCCTATCCCTATAATCCCCATGCGATATAACAGAATGCCAAACTTAAGAGACAACCGAGTAGACCCCCTGGAATTGGGATTTTTCCCACAGACCACCTCCTCTAGGTTAATTCCTCCGCCCCAGTTACTCACCCACACAAACCTCGTGCCCCCATGAAAGCCCCAGTTACTAGAACAAATGTAGGGAAGCATAACAGAATGTAGGATGAGCCAGTTAACATACCCGATTATCTATGTTTGAAGACATCGCATCTCATCTCTTTCCCGAAGTTGCTGCTCCTCTTTCATCGTCATCACCTCTGTGATTACACCCTCCAAATTATTCTCTCCCTTTACGGTCAGTAAACTCAATTGCATGCAAAGGCCACCTTCCCTCCTCTTACTTGCCTTAAGCGTGTCGATGGCCACCACACCCTACGTGTCAAACATTTGGGAGGTAGTGGAACCATCCCTTCTTGTGCTTTTCATTATCACAACCTTAATGGATCTATTCGACAGCTCACACCCTGATCGAGGGGAGAAGATGGTTTTTTAATTTACTCAAATGAATTAAATTACAATACAACTTACATTACAATGGTCTCACAAACATCAACTTATATTAACTTTCATGGCTTGAGTTTTCGTTATAAAGTAAATTTAAAACTAAGATTAGAAGTTTGGTTTTTAATAAATTGAGAAGACGTAAATTTACTCAAATGAATGAATTATAATACAAATTAATTTATCCAGTTGTAACAAGCCAATTTGGTTATTATAAGAATGAGTTTATGCTTTCATAGAAAAAATGTTATTTGGTAAAATAGTATAGTTGAAAGGAAGCCTACACTTTAAGAAGCATTACTGTGAGTGGATAATTTGTGTTTGTGCTCAGAATCACAAACTCAAATTATATTATGAATTATTTAGTTGAAGCAAATCATTCATATATAGTTATTATTGTGTGCACAAATAGATTGTTCTACATACATTATGGAATGATTGAACCTATGACAGAATAAGAGAAGGAAGATAACTCCAGTCAGTAGGACAATCGTTGTAGAGGGTAACCCCGTTGATTTTTGATGACCTTAATTTAATATGAGTCACATATTGTCTATTCATATCTCAACAATATAATATATTTTCACCAAGTGGTTTGTGGCCAAATCCCAACAAATATGGGTTGTTATTTCATAATGCCAAAGATTTCAAGGTTTCAAAGCATACACAACGTAACGCACCCAATCGGAGGTCATTATCATCTTCTGCTCATCGAGAGCTTTCTCATCTCGTTATAAGCTCTAGGAACAATGTTGTGGAACTCATAAGATGTACCATCTTATGCCACATCAACATTCATACAATTGACACATAGTAGTTTCACACCCATGTCTCATCATGATATTGGACCACATTCGCAAGCCAGACACCTTGGCTTGCTAGGTCATATCCAAATCTTGGTTTATATTTTATCCTTCTCGCAGTCATATCTAATTCTTCTAGATTTTTATGTTTTTGGATGTTAATGTATTCTTATCAGTATGTTAAAAATATGAACTTCCATGTCATCTACCATGGAAATTGTAACTCAATCCTCAACATCCACATCGTTGACCTGGATTGGATCATTATATTGTTTTTCATTCATGTCGATTCTTTTAGAGTGGAAAAAGTGGAGAAATCAACTCACACGACCATTTCTATCAGTAGGAACCAGTTTGGCAAATCGACGTTTGAAACCTTTCGAGAGAATTTTCAGGCATCAAACAACGTTAACCAAAAACCTTAAATTTATTATGAAAAATAAATAATTTTAAAAAGAATTATAATTTGTAACTAAAAAAAATGTAATTTATAAATGAATAATTTTATTCATTATCTATATTATGATTTGAAAATATAAATCGTTGTGTGGAGTAACTCTCTACATTTCATTATGAGGAGATATGTAGGTGTTAGGCCTAACATAAAAAAAAAATATTAACATTTTTAACTACCTACTCACTATGTTGAAATGATATATTATTGAATTTATATTAATATGTTGAATTTATAGAACATAAAGGATATTTTTTAACCCTTTTCAATCATTCCTAAAATTGAAATGGAGATGGAGATTAATAGTTGCACCATTCCTAAAATTTAAATGGATATGGAGATTAATAGTTGCACAAATAGCGTTGATCCACTGAACACAACGTGTTTGGCGTAGTTATGATCATGATAGGGATCTACGCGCCATGTGTCTGAGCAACTAATTATCCATGTTTCCCTTCTCAAGGAGCTTCTCCAAGTGTTCATTTACCCTATTGAGCCAATATTCCTTGTCTTGATGGACCTTAAGGGTAATCATGTCCTCTAGGTCAAGGTTTTCATTCAACAAAATGTGTTCTTGCTCTTCTTGCAAAGCTTTATTGAGGCCTCTTGTTCTTGGTCTTTTCCTCTTTCCTTTCCCCTTTGATGCTTCAGGATCACTTGATTTTATGATCTCCTTGCCTTTTCCAACTTGCTGGAATAACTTGGATTTTTCCTTCTAGGATCAGCTCCTTTGCTTTGAGCTAACTATTTTCCTATTCAAGGAATGACATGACATATTTTGCTCTTTCCAAATTGATTGTTAGTGCCTCGATTTGATATTCCTTATCCTTTATTGTTTGTCGCATGTTTGAAGTTTGATCCTCAACCTCTAAATCAACTAATTCAAACTCATGCTCAACTGTGTCTTTCTCTTTTGCTGTTGGTTCCTACTTTGTCGATGAAGAAGGCTTGGCCCCTTTGTCTCCATGAGAAGAAAACACAAGCCTCTATCCTTTCATATACACTTTAGTCACCTCAGGTTTCGCAGGTGAGTCTTCTCCATTATTTTGCTAGAGGACCCCACCTCTGTTTGTTGTTTTGGCACACTAGGAGACTGAGATGCTGCATTTTCTTCATGCCATTTCAGGGCTATTTCCAAAAAGGCTTCCCAAGCCATACCTTTCTGTGCCAGCTGGTAAAGGACAATGGTTTTGATTAGATTGTGATGAAACAAGCTTGGGGAGTTCTCTTTGTCCTTCAATTGTATTTTTTCAGACATTTTTGAAATGCTCCTGGATAGATAGTTACACATCTTTCGTACATGCACAAGTTCTATATATGAACATATCTTATGTATACCCATAGACATTTTGACAATAGTGTTGAACCTTGTTGCTAATGGGCTCTCTTCTCTTGAAAGTGAGATGAAGTTCTTTGCATAGTGAAATGCCTCCCGGGAGGCTTGCTAGTGATTAGTTTTTGAGAGAAAGATCTGCCTATGAGGCTGAAGAAACCACTGGAAGCTTCTGGTTGATGAACCTATTTCATTTGGGAAGAATCACTCAGGTGCTTATGAGGAATCTTGAACCACCAGGAGGTGCCTTAGAACTCTGGTCCTTCAACAACGATGCCTAGCCAGCTCTCCCAATCAACAATAACAAATTTCTTAATGGTATTCTAATCCCTCTATTCTCCTTGGCACTAGTCCCACCTTCATGTTAGAGCTCAGGGTCTAGGAGGGCTTGGAGGTCGGCCCCTTTAATGTTATGAATGTATAAAACATAATAACATGTTTTTCTTCAATATGTTTTGTCTAGACAAACTAATACAACATGTTACAAATATTCATAATTGGTGAAATAGCAAGCATACATATATGTGTTTATATAAATATCAAATTTGTAATTTGTAAAAGAGATATTAATTTATATTATATTTTTCTTGCCATAAAATTATTAATGTAAAAATCCAATGATGAATGTTTCTCTTATAAATTTAACGAAAAATTATGTTTTGAGCTACTAGATAGTTACCTTGAGAGATTATATTTTGACTTACTTCATAGTGAGCTTTACATGGTAAAAAATATAAATATTCATTATGTTAATAGTTTTAAATGTTGCACCAATTCTTTACATATAAGGTTTGGTTTTTTCTAATTTTATTATTTTAAAAATAAAAAACAATCAATTTTCTTTGTGAAATTAGCCTCACAATTGTATTCCTTGTCCACAATTTTTAAGTATTTATTCCTCATTTAAAGGGAAATATTGCAGCAATACAAACAATTATCTTATACTTCCTTCTTAAAAAATATCATTTAAAAATAATTCAAAATCCATATAATTATGGAAAAACTAATATATATGTGTACAATTTTCTACATCCATATTTAATATAGATTTGTTTTATAGATATTTTAAAATATAAAAAATATGAAATTAATTTAGATGTAAAATATAAAATCCATCCGATTTTACAAAATATAATATTATAAATTTTCTAAAAACATTATCATTACATTTATTTTAATTCATAATTTATATAATAATAATTTTTATAAAGAAATATAATAAACATAACCATTCCATTTGTCAAAATAAATGCATTTCTCAATTAAAAAGGAAAAAATAATGAAAATGATATATATGTGTGTGTGTGCGCGCCCACTTGCACGCGTGTGTGAGAAAAAGGTGTCCATATCTAATATAATTAAATCTACACCTTTACTTACTTTAATCAGTTGCCTTAAATACTAAGTAAATTATTTATTGATTATTTATAATAAGATATTAAAAAAAAAAGTAGAAATTGGTTGTCTATGAGCTTCCAAGAAATAATCCACAACTATACTATATTAGCTCAAGGGTGCTTTTTCGAAATAGTTCTAGTGAAGCATGTAAGATAATCTCAATTGAATATTTATTTCTAATAAAATATTAAAAGATATAACATAATTATTATAGGTATTCATGAAATATATCCATGAATTATCATTCCTTATTTTAAACATAATTAAAAATAACGAAATATCTCATTAATCTAAATACAATTTTAAACTATGCTCCTTATTTAAAAATATATAAAAAACTTTAAATAAATTTTTACATTAATTTTAATTCTTCATATTAAATGTAATTAAAAATAAAAATAACTAAATAACTCTTAACCTCAATATAATTTTATACCATGTTATTATTTGAAAAAAAAAAAGGAAAAACAAGACCAGAAATTTCATTTAAGAAGAAAATAGAATAACTTAATTTTAGACCATGCTTTTATTGGAAAAAAAAAAGAATAACATAGCCAGAAATTTCATTTAACAAGAAAATGGAATAACTTTTCCAAATCTGTTGCATTAAATCCCTTTGTATATTATAATTCCTTTTAAATGAGAAAGGCAAAAGGATGGGCACAGAGAATAATTTTTCAAAAATCACAAATTGTAAATGACTTAAAATGTGTTGACACTTTGTTTTTTCTAAATCATAATATATATTAATAATCATGGTACACTTCAAATCCGAAATCACAAATTGGAAATCACTTGGAAATATGTCTACCCTTTTCTTTTTCTAATTTAGAATATATATAATAATCATTGTATACATTAACTGGACCCTAATTTCTATACTGAACGATCTTCCTCACGCCACGGATTAAAATGACGTAGAAGAATGAAACGAGATGTGTCCACTCTTTTCCGTGAGGTTAGAAGATGCTCACTTCAAATTACAAATCTTCTAAACATTCTCCCTTGTCAATTAAGATTGAAAGCTTTCAGAAATTCAATTCTCCATCCATTATTCATTCCAAACGTGAAACCATCTGAAAGCTTTAAATTTTAAAATGAAATGAAATTGAAGGTGAATTCAAAATTAAAAATGAAAGCTTTTTGGAAATTAAAATTGTTGGCTCTTATTTCAAACGTGAAACCAAAGAATCAGAAAATACATAAAAAAATTTGCACTGTTATCCCTTGGAAGACCAAAATAATATAAAAAAAATTGCACTGTTATCCCTTGGAAGACCAAAATAATATAAATAATTACTGACTTGATCTGCATTGTGATTTGTGTGTTAGACGTTATTTTCCAAAGCCTCCACAAAGGCAATGGGAATTGGCTCTAAACAGTGTTTGCGATCGCTTGCTCTAGGCAACGAGGACGTCTTTATCTACAACTAATTCCTACTCAAATTTAATTTATATATAAATCTCATTGTAAATATTACTCCTAATTTATAAATGGAATAACTTTTCAAAATCATTATCTCTCACGCTCAGGATCAAAACCATTTTAAAAAGAAGAAAAAACAAAACTAGATGCTAACTTCAAATGGGTAGTTACGAATAATTCCGCTCTGCCCTCTGAAGGAATTCCGCTCTGCTTACAGATTTGAGAAAAAAATGAAAAGACCAGCAAAGTTTCGGTCTGTCGTTGTGGAAGAATTTAAAAAATACGACTGGCAAATCCGGAGCTGCTATCACATGGTCGTGGACTACAAGGAAGAGACCTTGGCGTGGATCATGGCTCTGGACGCCGTCTTCCTTCTTGAATGTTTGCAGTTTTATGTGAGACACGCTGACCAAAGCTCTCACTGGGAAGTCGAGCCCCTGGGACGCGAGACTGGCACCAGTGCCCTCTACAATTCCATTTTCAAAGATTTGATGAAGCTCGAAAATCAATTGCCGCTTTGTCTACTGAGAAAGCTTCTGGACTTGAAGTTGGGTTGTAAAGCTAAGGCAGAGGAGAGGTTATCCAGCCTGCTACGTCTGGTTTTCGAAGAAATATCGCCTTTCAGTTTCAAGTTGCCTGATAGTTCAAATCTCCGTATAAAGGAAAGACGGCACATGCTGGAGGCGCTGTACTACTGTATTGTCCCTCTTTCCAACATTGAAATTCCAATTCGATTTGAGGAAGAAAAGGATGCTCCTTATCCAGCGGACATGTCAACCGTTACTCCAATTCTAATTGAGGAAGAAAATGATTCGCCTGATTCAGCGGATAATTCAACCGTTACAGATGATTCGACTGATTCAGAGGATAATTCAACCGTTACAGAAGCCTTCAGTTCGCTCTGGGACACTGTCTCCTCTATTAAAGTTGGCCCCTTTCGATTTCTCACGGAATTGCTTCGGCGATTGCTTAACTGGAGGCCTGCGCAATTTGCGATGAAGTTGCCGTTGCAAGTTTTTCTGAGTTCGTTTAAGAGACTCAATAAAGATGCAATGGGAAGTGGGGAAGAATCATCTGTTAAGATCATACCGCCCTCTCGACACGAACTGAATATTCCTTCTGTGGCCGATTTATATTTTGCAGGAGTGAAATTCTCTCCTACTGATGGTGACCTCACCACAATCAAATTTGATGAGAAAACTGCAACGCTTTACCTCCCCAAAGTAAAGTTGGACACCAACACAGAGGTAATCCTCAGAAATCTGGTGGCATTCGAAGCTTCCGCTGCGTCTGGTGCTCTTGTTTTCAAGCGATATATCGATTTCATGAACGGTATGATCGACAGAGCAAACGATGTGAAATTGCTGAGAGAGAGCGGAATTATTCGTAACTACCTCCACAGTGACGCAGAGGTTGCCTGCCTGTAATGCGCTGCCCTAGGAAGGAATTCCGGATGTATGTCTCGTGCCCACCCTGAACTATGATGCCAGACACGCTGAAATGCGAGGTATAGCAATTATCGATGTTCAAATTTTGAATTTGGGCGGGGCGGGTTCACCAGTTCAAATTTCGAACTTAGGCGGGGCGGGTTCACCAGTTCAAATTTGAATTTGAATTGTTCGGTTAACATGGAGTAACATGCATAACATGCATGCTCAGCTTGTCACATCTCAGATGCGCGTCCAGATGCATAGCATAGCATGGTATAGTTTTATGTATTGTACATGGCGGTTATCCATGGTAAGGTTTTACCGGAAAGCGTTTGTTCAGAAATATTCAGGTGTGTCAGCGTGCTTGTAGTACAGTCTATGCCCACGGAATGACAGTGATGTAAGGGAGCATTTATAATACAATAGGGTTGGAAATAGGAACTGCCATTTGCTAGTGGCAAGGATGACGCGTCAACCTTATATTCTTTGTAAAAACAGGAGGCCTGCCGAAGTAATGAGGCACCCACTTTAGTTGAAGTAATACTCAAGTACATTTGTGGCTGACTGGTCATGAAACTGTTCTTCAAACCGGAAGGCAACAATAATACGGTAGAGAAACAAGTTAAATTTCACTGGCCAGCTAATTACTAAGAGGAGAGCAATTCAACACGTCTGCTAAAACACCAAATTACTACTTATGGGAAAGGGAAAATCCAACGCAAATTAACATATAATCATATCGGCAAACCATCTAAACGATCTAAAACAGCATCAATTTACAACCCATCCAAATTATAATCGAAACGCCGGTTGTGTGTCTTTCCCATTGTTCGAATTTCTGATAATTCTAAACAGAACTGAAAAATAGAACAATACTATCTTGTAACACAGCTGAAATAAAAATCATTTGCGGAATACGGTGTTTCAGCAATGCAGTTTTGTCAGTTGTTGTTTGCAGTGTATCAGCAACGGTGTTTCAGCTATGCTGAAACTCGTGTATCAGCAACACACTGTTTCGACGTCAAAATTATTTTCTTCTTATGGTGTAACAACAACGTGCAACGGTATAACAGCAACGCAAAAAAAAGCTTCTATTTATAAACAGTGAACCAACTGATACAAATTTGTCTTCCTCACATAGAGGGATTTTCACAAAAGATTATGCTGAAGAGCATCTTCCTCTTGACAGAGGGATTACAGCAGGAACGCTTCAGTTCCACAAACCAATTTTTCACTATCTAAAAATTACAGTTTCAGCATTGCTGTGCGTTACAAGAAAAACTCTCTATCATTCTTCTAACCTAAAACAAAACTGATGTTCATTACATTTATATGTTAAAACATATTTGGCTTTAAACAATAAGATAATCAAAATATCTTCTAAAGCTTATCTGCGTATTGAATGCAGCAAGCGGTGATGCCTTTTGAAGAAATGAAGTCAGCTGTTGCAAGGGAATTTAATGCTGAAAATTTAATGCATATTAATGTGCACAATATCAAGCACGACTTTGAGGCATCCAACAGTCTGGAATATCTACAGCAAATCAGATTTCCGTCTAGCTGTTTATGTTGCAGTTGGAATTAAATTCCAACACTCCCCCTTAATTTCAACTGCTGGGTTTTTCGTGCATACCCAGGCATTTCTTGAAATGATCAAAACTTTTCTTTCCCAATGGTTTTGTCAAGATGTCAGTGAACTGATCCTCTGTTCTGCAGTGCTACAAAACAATCTCACCATTGTTAACCAATTCACGTATGAAGTGAAATTTGGTGTCTATGTGCTTTGTCTTTTTATGAAAAACAGAGTTTTTAGACAATGCTATTGTTGAGCTATTGTCACAGTAAATGGTTGTGCCCTTTTCTTGTTCATGACACAAATCTCTGAGAACTCTTCTCAGCCACACTGCTTGGCATGCTGCTGCTGTTGCTGCCACATACTCTACCTCTGTTGTTGACAAAGACACAACTGGTTGCTTCTTGGAAGCCCATGAGATGGCTCCCGATCTCATATGAAACACATAACCCGATGTGCTTTTCCTATCATCAACACTTCCAGCCCAATCATTGTCAGTGTAACCTGTCAACATGAAACTTTCAGAAAATGAGTATAAAATACCAAACCCGTTTGTCACATTTACATACCTTAGAATCCTCTTGGCTGCCTGCCAATGAGTCTCTTTCGGTCTTTCCATAAATCTAGAGATTAAACTCACAGCGTGCATATTTTCCGGCCTAATTGCAGTCAAGTACATAAGGGTGCCAACTATGCTATTGTACAGTTTTGGATCAAAATCCTTGTTGTTGTCTTCTTTGGCCAATTTCAATCCCATTATAGTTGGAGTCACAGCTGCCTTGCTGTTCTGCATGTTAAATCTCTTCAACACTGCTTCTACATATTTAACTTGAGAAAAGAAAACACCATTTTCACTTTGGTCTACTTCAATTCCAAGAAAATATCTTAAGAAGCCCAAGTCAGTCATTTCAAATTCACTTTTCATGACTGCTTTAAAATCATCAATGAAAGAAGCATCATTGCTGGTAAAAATCAAATCATCTACATATAAAACAACAATAAGAATCTTACCGTCATTCTCCTTTATGTAGAGTGTGGGTTCACCATCACACTTATCAAACCCATTCTCAATTAGATAAGCATCTATTCTGTTGTACCATGCTCTTGGAGCTTGCTTCAACCCATAAAGAGCCTTCTTCGGTTTGTAGACCTTATGCTCTTGGCCTAAACTTCATAACCTGGAGGTTGTTCAACATAGACCTCTTCTTTCAACACTCCATTCAGGAATGCAGATTTAACATCCATTTGATAAATCTTCCATTTGTGTTGTGCTGCAATAGACAACACTGTTCTGACTGTTTCCATCCTTGCTACTAGTGCAAAGGTTTCATCATAGTCTTTGCCTTGTTGCTGCTTGTAGCATTTCACAACAAGTCTTGCTTTGTGCCTGTCAATCTTGCCTTCAGCATTGCTTTTGGTCTTATAGACCCACTTAACTCCAATGGCATCTTTGCCTTCAGGGAGGTCCACTAACTCCCATGTTTTACTCTTCTCAATTGCACCAATTTCTTCATTCATTGCTTCAATCCATTTATCTTCATTTACAGCGTCTTCAAAATGAACTAGGTCATCAACATGACAATACAAAGCGAATAATGAATTCAGACCGGTATTGTTACTTACCTCTCCTTGTTCATAAATCTCATTCAGGTTTCTGAATCTTGGTCTTCTTGGTGTGTTTTGGAGTTCCATCCAAACTTGAGGGTATTTCTGATCCCTGTCATGTGCTTGGAGAAGCACTTCCTTGACTTATCAAGGCTGTTCGAATTCCAGCTTGTGGTGTGGCTTGTTGTACTTGCTATGGTGGAGGAGGAGCCACCAAGGACGGATTATTTGCTACTGTCCCTTCCACTTCTTCTTCGTGAGACACAATTGTCTTCACATTCACTATCTTCTCTAAGCTTCCATCCCAAGCTTCATCTTCAATGAACTGCGCATCTTTGCTTACTATTAATTTCTTTGTGGATGGATTATAGAGTTTGTATGCTTTTGACTCATCACAATAGCCAATAAAGACACACTTCTGCCCCTTATTGTCAAGCTTCTTCCTTAGCTGATCCGGTACATGTGCATATGCTACACAACCAAATACTCTCATGTGAGTGACAGTTTTCTTTTGACCACCCCATGCTTCTTCTTGTATTTTGTTTATGACAGCTTTAGTTGGGCATCTATTCAAGATGTAAACTGCGCAAATGACAACTTCTGCCCAATACTCATGCGGCAAGTGTTTTGCCTTTAGCATACTTCTGACCATGTCAAGAATGGTCCTATTCTTCCTTTCGGCAACACCGTTTTGCTAAAGTGTATACCTCGTGGTGAACTGCTTTTGTATGCCATTTTCTCTGCAAAAACGCAGAAAGTTTTTGGAGATGTACTCTCCTCCTCTATCTGTTCTGAGCACTTTGATATAATGCCCACACTGCTTCTCAACAAGAGTTTTGAAGTGGTGGAATTTCTCAAACACTTCACTCTTTTGTTTCAACATATACACCCATGTCTTTCTAGTGTAATCATCAATGAAAGTTAAAACATATTTATTTCCAGCAAATGATAGTATTTGCATCGGTCCACACACATCAGAGTGAACAATTTCCAAGGGTGCTTTTGCCCTTATACTCTTTCTTGCTGGAAAGCTTTCTTTGTGTTGCTTGCCCAAGATGCAACCTTCACAAAGGCTGTCTGGTTTCTTGATCAATTGCAATCCCTTTACCATTTCTTTTTTGTGCAACAGATTCAAGCCTCCAAAATTGAGATGTCCAAATCTCAAGTGCCACAACCAATTCTCATCTTTCACTTGTTCCTGAAAGACTTCTTGTGTTACAGCTGCAATAGTTCTTCCTTCCTTCAAATCTGCCCTGAGTTTGAGAGGAAACATTCTATTGCTGGTCATCTGCACATGTGTAATGATATTCTTACTTGGAGGTATGTCTCTGATTGTACACATATCATCTTTGAAGAACACATTGTAACCTTTGTTAGTGAGTTATCCAATGCTCAAATGATTACATTTCAGACCAGGTACATAGTATACCTCTGGCACAATCATCTGTTCTCCATTTCTTGCTTAGATACTGACTCTGCCCTTACCCTTGACAGATATCTGAGTATCAGTTCTTGTTGTTACCTCAGATTTCACAATTTCATCCAGATTGGCAAACATTGCAATATTTCCAGTCATGTCATTACTACAACCTGAGTCTAAGAACCAAAATCTTCTTGTTTGTCTTGTGCAATGTTACATGCTAACAGCACAATCTTTGGATTCTTATCTTCTTCATTTGCAAAATTAGCATTCTACCTACTATTCATGTCATTTTGTTTTTTCCTACATTCATTGGCGTAGTGCCCATATTTCTTACAATAATGACATCAGACTTTGGATTTGTCATACCTTTGTCCATGAGCTTGTTGTTTGCTTGAACCTTCACCCTGGTTCTGATTGCAGCTCCTTCTGCTTGTGCTTGCAGGATTATTTTTGCCTTTGTTTTGGCTTCTTCCACGACCTCTGTTATTTGCTATGCCTTGACCTTTTCCTTGGCCAAAACAAATCTGAGTCTTGAATGCTTGCTCAAAGGAGGAATCTGTTCCTCTACTCAGTCTGTGTTCATGAGACATAAGAGAATCACTCAGTTCATCTACTGTGAACTGTGAGAGATCCTTTGTTTCTTCTACTGCTACCACAATAGATTCAAACCTTGAGGGTAAAATTCTCGAGATCTTCTCTACAATCCTTGTTTCTTCAAGAATCTCACCATGAGATCTTATTTAGGTTATCAACCCAATAACCTAAGTGAAGAATGAATCTATTGTATCAGATTCCTTCATGCTGAGTGTTTCAAAGTCTCTCCTCAACATCTACAACTTTGCAGTCTTCACTTTCTCCATGCCTTGATAGGCAGTTTTGAGAATATCCCATGCCTCCTTGGATTTTGTTGATGTTGCAATCCATGGAAAAATACTTTCATGTACTGATTGGAAGAGAAAAAAGAGAGCTTTGGCATCCTTCTTCGTATCTCTCTTCAACTGGTCTCTTTTTGCTACTGTCAAAGCAGCCAACAATGTTGCATCTGCAGGTTCAACATAGCCAGTTTCAACCAGCTCCCATATTCCTTGAGAAGCAAACAATGCTTTCATTGTTATCGACCAATAACTGTTATTTTTCCCATTAAATTGTGGCAGTTCGGAATTTGTCAAACTAGTTCCAGCATCTACCATCTTAACCTGTATAAATAAAGAAGAGATACTGACTGTATAAATAAAAACAAGGAAAAACTTTCTCTGCTGGAGAAAATCTATTCAATAAGCTTCTTACAGCGCCTACAGTGAAAAAGCAAACTCTGTTTTTTACTCACTGAGTGCCTAAACCAGCTCCGATACCATGTTGGAATTTCTTATAATTCTAAACAAAATTGAAAAACAGAAAAATACTCTGTTTTAACACAACGGAAATAAAAATCGTTTGCGGAATACGGTGTTTCAGCAACGCAATTTCGTCAGTTGTTGTTTGTAGTGTATCAACAACAGTGTTTCAGCAATACTGAAACTCGTGTATCTTCAACACTCTATTTTGACATCAAGACTATTTCTGCTTACAGTGTAACAACAACGTGCAACTATTTTCTGCTTACGGTGTAACAGCAACGTGCAACGGTTTAACAACAACGCAAAAAAAAGCTTATATTTATAAACAGTAAATCAACTGATACAAATTCGTCTTCCTCACATAGAGGGATTTTCACAAAAGATTATGCTGAAGAGCATCTTCCTCTTCACAGAGGGATTACAGCAGGAACGCTTCAGTTCCACAAACCGATTTTTCACTATCTGAAAATTACAGTTTTAGCACTGTTGTGCGTTACAAGAAAAACTCTCTATCATTCTTCTAACCTAAAACAGAACTGTTGTTCATTACATTTATATGTTAAGACATATTTGGCTTTAAACAATAAGATAATAAAAATATCTTCTAAAGCTTATCTGCGTATTGAATGCAGCAAGTGGTGATGCCTTTTGAAGAAATGAAGTCGGATTTTGTAGGGGAATTTAATGCTGAAAATTTAATGCATATTAATGTGAAAAATATCAAGCACGACTTTGAGACATCCAACAGTCTGGAATATCTACAACAAATCAAATATCTATCCGGCTGTTTATGTTGCAGTTGGAATTAAATTCCAACACCCATTAGCTTAAGAATTTATCATGATTCTACTGATGTCATTCCCATTAGATTCACGTTCTAAGCTTAGGAATAGCTTATAAGGTATATAGTGGTGATTTGAATATGAACTCTGTTTAAATTTCAATTAGTTGCGAGTTCTAGTCAATTTAATAAAAATAAATGAATGAGTGTTATACAACACTCAGCTATATCAACTTAGTCAAACTGAATTGTATATATATATAAACATTATATCCTTTCATGATATTTCAGCCAAAATTCTAATGTAAACGAAATGATATTACCTTAGAAGTATGCGAAATTTCTAACATTAAATTATCCGGTGATCAAATACTTACCACCATGTAATCATGTACTATGTACTTCATCTAGGTTCCCTTATCCTCAAAAACGTATGAAACAAACATAATAGTAAGATGCTGAAATCCTTGTTCAAAAATGGTGTATCTTATATCATTGGTATAAAGGAAAATCTTTACATAGAGTTTACAGTTTATTTCTTAGTGGAGGGTGGTGTTTAGAGCTAGGTGGAGTGAGGGAGTTGTGAAGCTCCCATCCAGAAATAATCTGGCTATGTTTTTGTCAGCTTCGTCCATCAAATGAACACCATCCCAATTAAAATATTGAGTATTTGTGTATGGAACTGCTCATCCTACCCTGCATTGCATACTCAAAATGAAATTATATCGACCACCCACTCCATAACACGTTCGTAAAACTATGGATTCAGAGGTAAATCTTTCCCCTTTTTTGCATTTAAATATAAAATTTACAAATTTGATTCCACATAAATCCAGTTATCATAGATTCAAATGTATATAACTTCTCAATTATAATAAATGATAGCTAAGCTCACAAATTAAAAGAATATGAAAATTATTAGACTTGTAAGAATAACTATTTCGTTGCATGCCATCTTCCACCATCACCGCCTCACCGCACACTGCCATAGCTCTTCAAACTCGAAACAGTCACCACAGCCTCATCACACCACCTCTGCTGCTCGGAGTGGAAAGGCCAAAACCAATTTGAATGTGAAGGGGCAACACTACCTAGAAAATTGATTGTTTACTTGATGTAACTGACTTCATTTTTTAGATAAATAGAAAGCATCAGCCAGAGGGGGAGATCATCCACTCTTGGCTTTCTTGTTTGTCTGTAATTAAACAATTGTAGCTACGGTTTACTGTGTTCTTGGTATGTTTTGTATCTTTCATCTGGTATCAGAACTAGGATAAAAGCTATCATTTCCACCATGAAATATTGAGTGATGAGCAATAAGATTGTGGAAGGGCACCATAAATCCATTGCTCTGTGACTATTCCTTCAAGAAATCGAAAAAGTTTCATTTTCCCCTTTGTCGTCTCTTCAATCGTTGATGCCATTGTTGACAAAGTCGTCGAGCTAATATATATCAAAGAGTTTGGGACTCTACGTAGCTTTATTGGTAGTATTTGTGAGTCGGTCTTTGGTATCTGTTGAGAACTGATCAAAATTATCGGTATATCCTTTGTTGAAGATATAAGTATACAGGTTATTGTAACTATTATCGCTATAAAAATTAGAACTGTATGTATCCTGAAGTATTTTAGCAATCCTAGAGAAGATTTTATTTCATGCTGTTGGCCATTATTTTACAGTTGGAGGATTCTAAATATCATCCTTCTTCAACGCATAGAGACTGTTGTGGGATTCGACCATGAAATCCTCTTTGGCTCACGTGTACTGCCAAGCAAGGTGGTTCCAACTTGAGTACTTCATACATAGTGGACCGAACAAATGCCATTTTGCCAAAGCCCTGTCATTGATGACAATGAGGTGAGCGCACCTTCAAGTACTTCGAGTAGCGCTCAACCATCACCGAACTGTGTGTAGATTTCTGTGAGATTTTTCTGACACTGCAAGATTTATAGTCGAGCTTTTGAAAGTAATTTGTTGGCAACAATGTTATGAGGAAATTCTATGTTGGTAATTAGAGTACAACTCTATCAAATTGGACCTTCTGTGAAATTATGCAAGTATTTTTTTTATGATAATAAAAAAGAAAAAGAAAAAGCACAGTTTTATTAAATAAATATCCTCTGAGTCTGTGCATTACAAGGGGTTGAATTTAGCATTTTTATATAGTCATTGGAATGAAATAAGAAGTGACGCCCCATTCTTCTCAAGGTTGTCTAGAAATTATTTAGGACAGACATTTCACATTTCTGTGTTTTGATTTATGAGAAAAAGATGGAACATTAGCCCTAACAGTGGCTGCCATTTTTTTTCTTTTGTGCAATTATTCCGTAGTATTTTAGATTCACTTATCATTGCTAGCGAATAAATCTAAATTTCCATCTATAGCCATATTGTGAAAGTAATCTTACATTATATCTTAAGAATTGAGTCTTTTGTTAGAGACGGTGACAACTACCAATATTACTCAGTCATTTGTTCATATTTTAAATGAGAGAAACTATGATTCCTGGTTTATTCGAATGAGAACATTGTTGCATTCTCATGATTTTTATGGATTTTTTACTCATGGGTTTTGAGAGCTTCCTAATCAGGAAATAAATATGGCTCTTACAAATATTGAACGAACGTTGTTGAGAGAGAGCAAAAAGAAGGACAATAAAGTTCTTGGCCTTATTCAACAATGTTTACATGATGTGATTATTTCAAAAGTTTCAAGTAAAGAATCTTGGAGGAAGGCATGGGGCACCCTTTAATCATGTTATCAGGGTGTATAAAAATTGAAGAATGTAAAGTTGGAGAATTTGAGAAGAGATTTCGAGAATCTGAAAATGAAAGAAAATGAAATCGTGGATGTTTTTATGACTCAAGTAATGAGTGTTGTTAATCGATTAAGACAGTATGTAGAATACCTCTCGAACAAGAGAGTGATCAAGAAATTTCTTCAAAGTTTGTCAAAGAAATTTGAATAGGTTTTTGTATCCATAGAAGAGTTCAAGGACACAAGTCAAACGAGAATGGAAGGGTTGACTAGTTTGTTGATTCCACATGAATCCGGGATGTCTAGATATGATGATAGCATGGTGGAGACTACCTTCAAAACTCAACTCCAATTTATTAGAGGAAGATAGAGAGGACGATCGAGTAATAGAGGAAGAGGTGGCATAGTAGCTAATCAAAGATGTCGCTAGATAATTATGATCATGAAGAGAAATCTCAACAATGTCTTTCTAATTGAAGGGGGAGTAACAATAGAACGTGACATCAAGGAAATAAAAGGTGTGACATGTCTAAATTTCAATGTTATTATTGAAAAATATACGTCCATTTTGCTACTAAGTGTTTGAAGAGGCAGGCATATGTTGGTAAGAAATCTACACACATGTCAGAAGAATCTGAGGATAATCAAAAGACAATGTTTATGACTTGTAACGTGAACGGAGAATGTTCTCATAATATTTTGTTCTTAGATAGTGGTAGCAACAATCACATGATGGGAAACAAAGATTTGCTTTCCAATGTAGACAATAGTATTCAGTCTGAAGTCAAGATGGATAACGATAATAAGGTGTGCATTAAAGGTAAAGGAATGATTGTTGCTTATACTATAAATGGTGAGAGAAGAACAATTTATGATGTGTATTATGCACCTAGCTTAAAATGCAATTTCTTGAGCATTGGAAAACTCATAGAGAAAAGGTATAGAGTGTTCTTCAAGAATAATGTGTGCACTAACATTGACCAATATCCAAGAAAATAAAGGATAGTAAAAGTAGAAATGACAAAGAATATGATGTTTCTGCTTATAATGAGAAATGAATTGTCTCCTTCCTTGAGTGCTTATAAAACTAATATTTACGATGAATCATGGTTATGGCATTTAAGATATGTTCATTTATTATTTGGTGGTCTAGATTTGTTGTAGAAGAAACAAATGGTGAAAGGGTTACCTAGTATTCAACAGCCAATGAGCTCATGTGAAAGTTGTATACATGCAAAAAATCATAAACATAAATTTGTATCTAGAGTTTTGTATAGGGTGAAATCTCCATTGGAGATTGTTCACACAAATTTATGTGGACCGATGTAAACACCTTCTTTAAATGGTAATGTTTACTTTCTAACTTTTATTGCCGAATGGGGTTGCAAAACATGGGTTTATCTTATGAAACAAAAATCTAAAGCATTTTCTATATTTAAAATGTTTAAAGCTATGGTTTAAAAACAAAGTGGAAATCATATTAAAATTTTGAGATCAAATAGAGGTGGTGAATATATGATAACACGATTCATTGATTTCTTTCAATTGCATGGAATGAAGAGGTAGTTACTGCATGTTATACTCCACAACAAAATGGAATAACTGAAAGGAAAAATCTGATGGGGACAAATTCCGGGGTGAAGCAAAATCCCATTTCCCCAATAAAAATCATTTGGAGGCCTGTTGGTTATGGGCCCATGAAGCCTTTCAGAAACTTCTCATTGTTCCTCATCCACACACGAGCTTTCTTTTCAAGGTTCTTTGCTGCTATTTCTTCAGCTGGAGATTCTTGCTGCCACTCTTTCTTCAACATCTTGCCCCCATCGCAATTACTCCAACCACAAGAAAGTTTACTTGCAACCAATCCTACAACAGCTATGCTATTTTTCATATTTCCCAGCACATCAAGGCTCCTATCTCGACCCTGATCCTAGTCCATATGGTGATCATGTTCCAGTCTCTCATGACTACCATGACTTTAATAAGAATACTTTCTCTCCTTGATACGTTCATGGAACCCAGTCGATGGATCCGAATAATCACCATTGCACTTCCATTTGGATGTTTTACTAAATCTGTTTTTTTCCCTCACAACTTTCTCTGCGGTCAAATACTCTTGAGACTCCTTGATGCTTCTTTCTTAAGAAAACTTCCCAGAACTCCTCTTGTGTGCATAATCCTAGGGTTTCGACCCTCCTCAGTCATAATTCCTATCACCATTCAACATTCCAGTGATGTCGGAACAGATTTCACATTTGTCATAGTCATGTTCACTGTGCAAGATTCAATGAGCCTTAACACAGTAATGGAAGGAAGTTTTAGGTTAGAAGGCCATTGCAATGAAGTTGTGTGGTTCTGTGTTGTTGGTTCTTTAACTGCTTCTGGATTCACATTCGGTAATGAACACAGAAAGCTCATGTAGTCTTCGAATTCTGCTAGAAAGACAAGCCCCGGATCCAGAGCCGCTACAACATTGATAAATCTACCTCCATAGTTGATGGGGATGATTCAGGGAAGCCTCGGTCCCTGCCCCGTCCTTGTCCTCTACTAACGCTCGGCTCTCCTCCACGTGCACATGTTCTCTCCTTTTTCTTGATGCCTGAACAAATTCTTTATGCATACATTCAGTTTTAACTGAATTTTAAATGAAATTAGTTAATTAAACAATTTCTATTCAAGGTTGGCCTGGTCATCCATGGGATTGTCCACGTGTCTTCATTCTCTAATTTTTTTTTCCACTAAGGTGTTCGGATGCCCCTACATCAAAATCGAACTATTATGTACATGACTCGAAGTATGTTTAAACAAACACATCTACCAAATGAATATTGGGGAGAAGCAATAGCTTGTGTTGTTTATATTCTTAACAAAAGTCCAATTAAGAGTGTGAAGAATCAATTTCTCCAAGAATCTTCGAGTGATAAGAGTTGTAATATATCTCATTTAAGAATTTTTGGATCCATTCCTTATTCACATGTGCCCAAAAAATTAAGAAATAAATTAGATGATAGAAGTGAGAAATGTATCTTAATTGGATATAGTGAGGAGTCTGAATCGTATAGACTTTATAATCCCATCACCAAGAAACATATTATCGATAGAGATGTTGAGTTCAAGGAAGAAGAAGCTTGGGATGGAGGCATACGTAAATCTGTTGGACAGTAATTTGTATTATCTCATGGAGATCATAATGAATATGAGAAACAAATACAAGGTGGACAGTCGATTCCATATACACCTGCTGCAAGCACTTTAGCAAGCCAATCACCCAGATTCAGTCTATTACAATTAGGAACACCGTGAAATCAAGAACATGGAAAACCATTAGGTTATGCTAGACAACAAACAACAAGACCAAAGGTAAGTAATGAATATAGTCCTACAATAGCTACATTAAAGAATAGAATTAAAGGTCAAAATACTAAAATTTTCAAGGAATTGTATGAGAAGAATGATGAAATAGATCAAGTTTCAAAATTGGAATTACTTGGATATGATCCAATCAATTTTGATGAAGTTGTGAAAGAAAAGTTTGGATAAAAGCCATGGACGAAGAAATTGGTGCTATAGAAAAAAAAAATACTTGGGAACTTGTAGATTTGCATGAAGGTAAAAATACTATAAGTGTTAAATGGATTTACAAAACTAATGTGAATACTGAAGGTGGAATTGAGAAACATAAAGTAAGGCTTATTGCTCACGGGTTCAGTGAACAACTTGGTATTGATTATAATGAAACTTTTGCACCTGTAGCCAGACTTGACACAGTAAGAACGGTATTAGCTATTGTTGAACAAAATAAATGGAACATATATCAGATGGATGTTAATTATACGTTTTTAAATGGTTTTCTAGAAGAAGAGGTTCATGTGAAAAAACCTCCTGGATATGAAATTGATGGTAAAGAAAATAAAGTTTATAAATTAAAGAAAGAATTATATGGATTAAAACAAGCACCCCGAGTATGGTATAGTAGAATTGATGAATATCTAAATAACACTGGATTAATTAGAAGTCCAAGTGAGCCAACTTTTCATACAAAATTGAACGAGGAAGGTAAAATCTTTATTGGGTTCCTATATGTGGATGATTTGATTTTCACTTGGGATCTCTCAATAGATGATTTTAAGACAAGTATGAAAACAAAATTTGATATTACTGGCTTAGGCCTAATGGAATATTTTCTTGGTATTGAAGTAACTCAATTTGAAGATGGGATTTCCATTTGTCAATCTAATTATGAAAAGGATATATTGAAAAGGTTCAGGATTGAAAAATGCAAGCCAGTTGTAACCCCAATTGCAATTGGTATAAAACTCAATAACGATGGCCAAGGTTTAGATATTGATCCAACATTGTTTAAGAAATTGGTTGGAAGCATTATGTATTTTTCTGCAACAAGGCCCGATATAATGTTTGCTGTAAGTTTAATTTCCATATTCATGGAATCTCTAAAGAGTACCCATTGGCTAGTTAGAAAAAGGGTTTTAAGATATGTTGTTGGAAGAAGAATTATGGTATCTTGTATACATGTGATTCATATTTTAAACTAAGTGGATTTTCAAATAATGTTTTTGCAAGTAATATTGATGATAGGAAGAGCACAAGTGGGTATGTGTTCAATTTTGGTTCAGGTGGAATTTCATGGGCATCAGTGAAGCAATGCATTATGACTCTATAATCAGTTGAAGCAGAGTATGTTGTAGGCACAACAACAACATGTCGAACTGTGTGGATGAGAAGAAATTGAAAGATTTGTTGCATGGATAGAAAGAACCAACTTAGGTGTTTTGTGGCAACAAATCTGCTATTGCATTATCAAGAAATCATGGTTTCCATAAGAAGAGTGAACATATTGATACAAGGTATCACTTCATTCGAGAATTAGTGAGCAATAATAAAATATGTATGGATTTTCACAGATCAGAAGACCGATTGCAGACATATTTACAAAACCTTTGGGAAAATAATTGTTTGAAACTCACACAGAAAACATAAGAGTATGTATGATGTAATGACATTTTGACGTAATAGAAAACCTTTTGTTATTTTGTTTTTGGTGAAATAATTGAGCGGGATAATGTAAGAATAATTATTTCGTTGTACATTGTCTTTCATCATTGCCACCGCACCATCATAGCTCTTTAAACTCCAAACAATCATCATCACCTGATCACATCACCTCAGCTCCTCAAATTGGAAAGGCCAACACCGATTTGAATGTGAAGGGGTGGCACCACCTAGAAAATTAATTATTTAATGGATGTAACTAACTTCATTTTTTCTATAAATATAAAGGATAAGCTAGAGGTGGAGATCATCCACTCTCGGTTTTCTTGTCTTTGTGTAATTAAGCAGTTGTAGTTGTGGTTTACTATGTTCTTGGTATATTCTGTATCTTTCAAGGCTTTTAATTATTTTCTGATATATAGAGAGGGGTATGGTTATACTTTTATTACTTTTTGGAAAATATTTTAATAATCAAAATGTTTTTGTTTTGTTTTGGTTTTTTGTTTTGTTTTTTTATTTTGGTTAAGCTTGGAAATTCCTTGTTTTTATATTTATAAAAAGGAATTTCACACCACATATGTGAGATAGGTGGCCTCAACTTCCCCAATGGGAAACCAAGTCTGTTGGCCACCTATGCTCGTTATATGCCACCCAAAAATAGTAAAGTATCAGTTTCTCTAACAAAGCTATATATGTATCGGTTTCATGATAAGATTCTATGGGTCTATCTAACATAAGGATGCATATTTAAAAGTAAACTCTACCTGAAAAGAAAAAAAAAATTCTTAGGTAACTACTTGTTCCTATTGTTCTTCTGAGGTTGACTCAACCAATGTCAGGTCCTTGGCTGAGTCACTAGGCATCTCAGCTAGCTCGATGATGAAATGGATGTGCCTTTGAATTCTATATAGGCGGATGTCTTGCTTGTGCAACAAGAATTGGATCGTTTGCAAATATTTTTTATAGTTATCCATGTCCTAGAGGGTCAATGCCATCCCCACTAAAATTTTCTCCATTGCCTTCCCTATAAGGCTCTTCATGAGCCAATATAGATAGAGGGTCTAGCTAAATGGGTCATTCTTCCTCTAGTATTTTTGGGATCTGGAATTAAAACCCACCATTTCTCCATCTCCTCCTCGGATTCACGTTATTATTTAATTTCCCCCTCCTAATCTTCCAACATCTTGCAGATGTCAGCATCAGTTCCCTCCCTATAGGTTGTGACCACTTCACTGATGAGGTGTTCTACAGGCTTTCCCCCTCGTCTTGGTTTTGAGGTGGTTGGGTAATTTTCCTGAGTCGGCTTCTGCCTACCTCTATCGCATCCTCTTCCCCTTACTGGTCAAGACATCTCCACTTTGTCACCTTCTTGTTCAAAATAAAGATGGATTAGCTCTTTGTGCCATGCCTCATGCCTCTTTGGAATAATTCAGATGACCCACCCCTCATGCAGCCAAGCAAAATTGCTTCTGCTTTGGTGTGCCTCCCCGTTTCCCTCTATCCTTTTTTGAGTTTTCCATCGAGTTTATGCCTTCCCAGGTGCCTTGTTGAGTAAAGCTATGTCTCTCCTCTACCTAGTAGAGCTACACCACTTCTTTTTCACTCGCTCTGCCATCGATCATGCATTACTTCAGCCTCACAACCTGCATTGTAATACAAATTCTCTTGACTACTCAGAGGAGGATCTTCCCATTTACATACCCGGTCAATGCTCATGGCTCTCACAACCAGCCCATCAAGCCAGACCACAGTCACCCCCATCCTATGTTGTTCTCCCTGGCCATCCACGCAATTTCCCTCCCATGGCATCTCCCAAACCTCCCATCCATAAACAAACAAATTTTTCAGATCAAGTGACTTGAAGGACCAAGAAACATACCCAAAAATTCTCTACTGATCCTAACAATGATAGCTCCACCTACTTGCTCCTGGGCTCCTCCTCCCACCAATGTTCGTAGTAATGCAATTCTCCCTGTCTCAAGTTACTTCTATTTCCCTCTCTTTATTATCCTATCGATTCACCTGTCCTTCCTTAGAAGACTCACCTCCTAATTTGTCATCGACATACCTAGCACCTCTCACATCTTCTCTTTTAGTCTGCATGCAAAAGGCCACCGTAGCCATCGACATGAGTGTGTGGGGAGCGGTGGGTAGTTCCCTACCATTACGCCTAATAACTATCATTCCTTTCTAAAATCCCTTCCTTCCTCAAGCACGCACCCCGATCGGGGGTATAATCGATTGGATTCTGAGTTTCCTAGCTTTTTTATGGTCTTGGCATAGGATGTCCTCTAGGGCTTTAAGTTGTCATCATTGGACTGTAGTGGCCATAATTTTTCCAATGGGCCATGTTGCTGATTGCAACTCAGTTGGCCAAGAAGTTTGATTCTTCGCTCCCTTCCCTTCTTACATGTTTGACCATTATATATTTGAACTTGTGTATGAGCTCCCCTATTTCCTAGATGAGGCAAGTTGTGCTCCAACTTTGACTAAATTTTCACCATTATGTGCCATTGTTGAGTTTCCTCATGGTGTTTATGACCAAGCTAGAATCTCCTTCCACCACCACATTTTGATACCCCATTCCTACAGCTACTCGTAGTCCCTATCCAGCTGCTGCGAATTCGGCCTCATTGTTTCTTATAATCCCACATGATTCTGCATACATGAGCCACGTGTTCGCTTGGGTATCTCAGAATATGCCACCTACTCCTGCTATTCCCCAGTTCCCTTTTGAGGCCTCGTTAAAATTCAGTTTTATGAATCCTTCACCAAGTGTAGTGAAATGAATTGGGTATATTCATCGTATCCATTTTCTAGACACTAAGGGCTACCATTTGCATTGTTAAGTTAAGTCCCCAAAGAATTCTTGCTTCTTATGGAGGAACTTTCCAGTCTTCTGGGTTCCACTGATCTGCTAAAATCGTTTCCCTAATGTTTCTTACAATTCCTCCACAAACCTGTTCCTGGGATGAGGTTTTGTTTTTTTATATTATGGGATTTTGTTCTTTAAATATGGACCAAAGCTTGAATCCCAAGGCCAAACTCAAAGCTTTGTTCAGGACTAGAGTTGAGAAGATATTGTTGTGCCATAACATGATTGGTTCCTTTATGTTGTGGTAGTCTCTATCCATCCTTCGGAAGACTCCTTGAAATTGGCCTAACTTATGATCCACAAATGGGCATGAATTCATCATATGCTCTATGTCCTCTCTATCTTACTGGCACATCCATCATAAGGATGGTCCATGCACTTCTTTCTTATGTACTTGGTCCAAAGTAAGGATCCTCCATTTACATACTAGCCATAGAAACTGGGCAACCTTAGGCCACCATTCTCCCTTCCAATTTTTTTTTCCAGAGCAGTGATTCACAATCTTGTCCTTGTTCCGCATTTATTTCATATGCGTCTTTGGTGGTGAAGGTTCCTTTTGTTGAGTGACCCCATCTCAGAATATTTGGGTGAATAATGATTGTTATTTGTCTTGTTCTCATTTCTATAACAGCCTAAAAGAAACATGTAATTAATCAACTAATTAACATCAAGTTCAAACTATGAGTAGTACTTACCTGTAGTTTAAGTTTGCTTACCGGAACAAGGTTTTGGGGATGACTCTCCACCCAACCATAGGCTCAATTGCGCAAACACTTGCTACAACTAGCCACCCCCGAGCCCTCAATCAATGTACTACTACCAATGACTCCTCTGTCTTAGAACACCATTCTCCCAAGAGAATGAATGGTAGAATCTTGGAATAATGGAATGCCTCTAATCTTCCTCACCATCCATTAAATAGAGCAAACCTTAGAAGGGGAACCACATGCACACACTCCATGTGTCAATCATGCAACTTTTTGCTTTCTTCTTTTATTCTTTTATTTTTACTTTTTGGTAGTTTTACTAATTTTTAGTGTTTTTCTTGTTTTATTTCTTTTATTTATATTTATTTAAACCATGTAATTAATTTATTAATTTATTATTATTATTACTTTTCTTGTTTTATTTCTTTTGTTTATATTTATTTAAAGCATGTAATTAATTTATTAACTTATTATTATCTATTTATTTATTATTGCTTATTATTTTATTTATTTTTTATTATTTGTTATTTAATATTTAATATTTAGTATTTATTTATTATTTTTATTATTTATTATTTATTATTAAGGGACATTACATACTCCCCCACTTTAAGGAACTTCGTCCCAAAGTTAAGTTGAATTATTTATTATTTTTATTATTTATTAATTATTATTAAGGGACCTTACATTTATTTTGTTATTTATTACATCATGTAACACTCTTGGCGCCCTCTGCTGAGCTAGTATAACCAGCAAGCATCGAATGTTTCACAACACCCTGGAAATCCCAAGGAATCTCTGTCCTTTTTCCCACTTTCGGAATTAGGCATAAGCCTTCCATTTTCAGAATCATGGATAACCCTCCTCAGTCTATATCGTAGTCCAAGGCTGGCCCCAAGGCTCACGTCTGACTCAGACCTCATCTACCCCAAGGCAGGCATACAATACAGTGCTCAATGTCACCGAGCATCTCGCAAGGTTGGCCTACTCCCTCCATAACTCACTAAGGCACATAACCCCAGGCATCGAAGTCCTTACACCCCCACCAGACTTCGGCATCCCAATACAATACTAGGCACCTAGCCTAGAACATCGGGCACTTGGCCTCCTCAAGATGATCCCATAGACCTACAAGAGATATCCATCAAGAGCTACACAAGACAAAGGAACCAGTGGCATATGTAGTGTTGATTGAGTTTGTCCCTAGCCCATATGTTGTTACTTATTCTCCTTCGTGCATATGGGCTCGCACGAGCTCATCAAATAAACTGACCCTCTTGGCCCATTTGTGGACTCCTGTGAATCAACACACCTCAACATGCAACCAATGCATTATTCATACCATCATACTATTATAGAAAATAATCCACATGCCAAGTCTTGCATGTCATCATGAGAACATTCATCATTGTTAATCACATTATGAATAATAACGAACTGCATGCTCATGCATGTCATAAATTTGTATTTAACCATCACATGCTTCACCTTATCAAATACCCTCATAAGTTATAACAACAACATCATAATTCCTATGCCACACTATGCATATCATATCCATCATGAGTTTTTAACATTAAATACCTATCATCACATAGTAAATGAATATGTAAATATACCTTGACATAACATCATAATACCTATGCATATCATAATCATCATAAGTATACATCATCACTATTGTAACAACTATATAAATTTGAACCACACGGGCATGATCACCCTCATACCATCATATCATGAAACATCATCAATATGAGAAACATCTCAATACTTATCAAATATAGAATAATACTCTATAAGAATTCTTATCATGATTCATCAGAAAAATCAATTTCATTTACTTGTACAAACTTTGAATACCAACTATGAAATAAGATTATTCAACGTATCCCTAGGATCTAGGTTATCTTACCTATCTTATCAATGTCATGTTTTCATCAAGTTGTCAATTACTTTTCAATAATCATTTCCACTTCTTTCAACTAGGAAGTTGATCATTTACACCATCGGTATAATCATCTAAGTACATTGTTAAATTTTACATGAGCCTCATCATCTTGAGTCTTAATCTCTCATCATGTATTCTTCCTTCCCCAAGGAAATTTTGGTGAAATTCATTGTTTAAGATATTACTAGTTATACAATCATTATTTAAATCATCTATCTCAAACTTACAATCCCTTGATTTTACATCGATTTACCCTTTGACTTACCAATACCACTACCGCTATATGCAATTGCATATAAACACTAGGTCATCATGATTTAATTTTATATCATGCTTAGTTGACTTATACATACATCACTTAACAATTATCACAAAATATTTTTGTATCTCGTCAAGTTACTATCTCAATACCACTTGATTTTTTATCGTAAATTCACCCTTCTTCAAGTTGGACAAGAGATTCTTGCTCATTAAATAGTATCTTTATTTTATATTTTGAAATAGTTGGAAATACTACTACCATCATTGTGCATGAAAAATTTAAATGTGTTGTGGAAACAACCTCTTTTAACACTATCAGAACAAAACTTGATAAGTTTCTCTATGTGAATCTCTACTCATGAAATAATGAGTGCGAATCGGTTAAGTACAACCTCTATTAATTGACTCTCACTTCTTTTGTCAATATGTACACAATCCCTCTCAAGGTATCCTTATAAAATTCTAGCAACATTCCTTCTACACTTCAACTATTCAACTATGTAGATCATCACTATGACCATTACCAATCATGTTTCTTGGTCCACTCATCAATACCCTTAAAAGAACCTTCTTCTTGATAGAACATCTCTTCATTTCCTCCTACCAAATATTGATAGATATATCTTTATTTTTTCTCCTAGTCTTATTTTCCTAATATTCCATGTCTACTAGCTTCAAAAATGGAATTTCTTCACTTCATTCTATTTTATTAAATTGACTTTAATTTCTCACCTCCAGTCATTGTGGTTTCTTTTCCTCCTCTCTTAAAATCATAGCATTGATACACTTTGGAAATGTTGTTACTATTCCCAACTTGGGTAATACCCTATAAACAAATTCATTAAGATGACTACCAAATAAACATGTAATCCGCTAATCATTTTTTGTTTTAAGACACCAACCTAATAGAATTTCCTGATCATACATCTTGTTATACATAATTCATGCATATAGTTAGTCACCTATGGAAAAATTTACAATGTGGCTCTCCCATTAGAGGGAAAAACTATTATGGATGTTGTCATGCACATCACTTATCTCCTCCAATTGATCAATTTTATTACGGATTTACTTCTTTAATCTATGTCATCATACCTTCGAGGTTCCCTCAAAATGACTTTCATTATTACCATAAGTATTCAACTTCATTAATTGATTGCCAATATTTTCTTCCTTATGTGCATCATCCTTAGATAGACCTTATAGTGATACCTTTATAGTCCCAAGTTATGATTATACCAAACTCTTCGATTATGTTCTAAAATAGGTTGCCTCTTCTTACTGATTTCTTACCCTTGTTGTGACACTTCCTCTCAACCACCATAAGTATCTAGGTAGCACCAAGTTGGCCATAATCACATGATCTGTCATTAGTTACTATCCTTAGAAAATTTGCAAGTTTTTCCTGTCTACTTTTCCTTAGACAACTTTATCCAATATATGCAATTAACCTTGAATCATGAAACTTCATGTAATATTATGCTCAACATCGTAACAGTTAATTAAACTAAACTGAAATCATAGTGTACGATTCAGGTGTATCATAAAGTTTAAACAATAAAACATGATTTAGATGCTCCACAAAAAAGTGTCTGGCTTAGCTAAGTAAGCACTCCTACTTAGTTCATCACATCATAATCACCCAGGATTTGTTGTCATTGTTAGAAGATCTTATTCAGATAGTTGTGTTCTTGCAATAATAGACCAGAGAAATGCCAAGAAAACTACTATCCCTAAAGGACAATGAGAACAGTAATCCAACCCAAATAATTAGTGAATAACATGATCAACATTCAAGGAATGTTATCTCTATGTTTTTAGATCAGATTGAAACCATAAAATAATGAACAGATGCAAGTGAATAACGATCATCTAAAGGTAATAAGATATCAATGTTTATACCATTTTTGAATTGGAACAGATTTCACTATTTTAAAGCACTCCAAATGGTGACAATATTACAAATGTCAACATCAATTATCCAAATACTTTAAGCACTATGTAAACTGTGTTGTAAATGAACCGGTGGGGAGTAGTTAAGAAAAGACACCAGTATTAAAGATTTGTTCCTCCACAAAACATGCCAGTACCAATAGTGCTCAAAATTTTTAGAGAAAATGCCATCCAATGTGGATTGAATCATGTCAGTTGGTTTATTGTTCAATCACAAGAAATGAATGTTTAGGATGTGAAAATAAGCTGATAGACAGAAAAAGTTGTCATCACTATACAGAGGGAAATAGTGATTAACATTTGTAGAAGAAGAGATTTTTGTAGAACAAAGGTGTAGAAGACTCAACATTAAAAAATTATTATAATTTCATTTTAATCTAGAAGTAAACAGTGGAAAACTTCAGACATTAGATTAAAAAATTTACTTTTGAAATTATATGTCACACCAATATTAATTCTACAGATTCATGACCTTTATGTGCTAGGATAAATTGAAATTATGTGTTGTAGAGTGAAATATTTTGAGTATCTGTTTTAGCAATCATAACCTATGTTAGCAGAAAAATTAAATGGTCGACCTTTAATAAAATAAATCATTAAACAAATTTATTGAGTGTATTATGATCATTAAATGAATACTCTAAGGTATTTAAGAAATTAAACAACAAAGGAGATATTCCAACAGAAACACACCATAAACAAGAAGAGACACCGCCACCTGACCCAAAACTGGATTGGATGACTGGGAAGGTTATCCCTCCCCAAAACACAAAATAAAATCTTTTTATTAATAAGATGGCCCGCCTGCAAGCACACCCACGCAGGTAATGCCATATCAAACCCTTAGCAAATATTTAATAGCTATTGGGTTTTACATTCATTAATTACAACATAAAGATCGAAACAATACCAGGAAACTCTGAACAAACCTATTGGCTACAATATATTTTAGCTATAATGAGAGAAGGAGCTTCTTTTGGTGCTTGGGCTTTCAACAAATATGCACATCATTTGAGGTAACCTTGTGGATCATTTTTATCTACAAATAGTTGTAACATGGATGCTACACAAAGAGATTACACAAACCTAAATTCCAAAGCTTTTTCCACCAAAGAGTCCTACTGACTTCTTGTTAATTTGTGATTTATTAATAATGTAAGCAATGAAAGAGTGTGATATGCAAAAGCTAATGAATTGACAGTAGATCATTTTACCATAAGTCGTTAAAATAGTGTGCTATGCAATAAAACAATCATAATGTCGGAGTAAAGAGATCAACTTGCATTTAAATTATAGATTTTCTGTGAAAGGTGGAAAACAATTTAGCACATGCAAATAAGTCCAAAATACCAATAACCAATATTTTTTTTTTTAACTTAAAAGGAATCCAAAAACAGGAATTTATTACTAGACCCCACAATAGCAAAAGCCAGTGGTCCGATGGTGGTGGTTGAGGAGAGGTAAGTGAAACCTAATTCAGTTCATATTTCAAGATCACTTCGAAAGTATCACTGTAATTATTCATTTTTTTATGTTTAAAGTATCACTGTAATTCTTGATTTTTTATGTTGATTGCAGATTCTAGAATATTTTTTATATTGATTTCAGATTTAAAATATTTAGAAAATTTGAGTAAACAGAACAAATTCAACTATTTTACTTTATTCTATTCATTAGAATATTTCGACTGTAATGGAGATTCAGATATTACCATTTAAAATGTCTGGTGCAAACAACAGTCACTCACTCTGAAATTGTGAACCACAAATCCACAAATTGATTAAAAATTTGATTAAAAAATTGTTAGTGTTCACATCGTAGCTCCATTTATGCCCATAAATAAAAACCATAGGAACGTGATTGGGTCACCTGTCTAGGTCGTACCTTCAATAAACCTCCATTAAGTCACATGTTCATACGCCAAAAAAACATAGGCACATGATTGGTGGCCTATCATGAAATCTGAATGATATATAGTAACTTTTTTGCTAAAAAGACATAGGAACATGAAATATGAATGATACTCAGGACCACATTGCCAAATTCAAAACATCAGACCCATCGTTACATGCTCAATCAAAGCCAACTACTTCCAATATGAAAGGGAGACGCATGAATCTGGCACAGATGATAGAATAAACCTTGAATTAAACTGAGATTTATAGAAGACCATTCCAATTAATTAAGTGAATGTGGCTCCGAGAACTCCAACATATTATTCTTGGGGAAATTGGTTGATTTATGATATTCTTTAGATATTTCACCTGCAGTTTAACTAGTTTTTTTTTTTTGCCTTACATTAGAACACAATTTTCTGTAAGTTTCATAGGATCAAATCTACAAAAATAAAAAGATCAACAATTCCTAAAATACAAAAGATCAATCAAAGGGTTTTCTGTGAACAAAAAATGGAAAGACAAGCTGAAGGTCTTATGATTAACTATTCATCAGTAAGCATCTGTTTGAGTCTCATTTTCCTTTGTATAGAACATCACAAACCACATTTTAAAATTCAAAGTGTTGATTTAGTAATTTTATTTCACCCTCAAATCCCATTTTTTAACTGTCATAATCCAAGAATTTTCCCAATATCACACACGATAATAATGTAGGAAAGAGCTCTAAGACTCCTGTCAAAAGCCAGAAGCCAGCGTCAATTCCAAATCAATTCTTCAGTTGCACATTGTCAATATAATTGAAGCCATAAAATCCTGTGGACAACCAATTCCCTAGAGTTCAGTCTAAAACATGTGTTTTGTCACCAACTAAATGGTATTTTGCATATACCTTCCATCAAATATGCAACATATATATGATATGCATGGTCATTCAGAACCTACATCCTCAATTCTTAATAAAACCTTGTCAACATATGACATTTTCTGAATAACCATTTATTAAAATGATTCTAATATCACAGAGACCATGTAACTGCATAGCCCTAACCACCTATATTATGATTCCATCAAAATCCCAGGGTCCAGAAATAATAATAAAAAATCAAATGGTTTTAAAACCAAATTCTAAATCCAATCCACTGATCCAACCTAACTTTGTTTTAGCTATTTCCGACCACTTAGTGATGAGCAAAGAAACAAATATTGATTTTATGGTAAACAAATTTTCAACTTCAGTGTAATGAGAAATTTTTTGAAACAATATTATCTGTGAAGATGTAAATTCATGCCACAAAATTTGGCTTTGATGCTTGAGCCTAACTGTATCAAATTCCAAGGTGTAATGAACCCTCTGTCAAACATGAAATTATGTCCTCGCAATTATTTAAGTCGTGCTCATGTATGATAATCACATGTCAAATTGTGGCAATGTGAAAGATGAAATTTGGTTGATATTGTGTCAAAATATATGGCAGAACATGCAAAGGATTTATAAGAGTCCAAGGCAAATAAGTATTTGCATTGGAGTCGAAGTAGAAATTGTGGGAATTTATACTATATTTCTGGTCAGTACTCAAGATGTGGGTCAAGTTGGTCAGTCAAATGAAGTAAATCGTCTGGAATATTGAAACACCAATCAATGAAATTGAAATAGGGAGAGAGGGCAAATCCTTGGCCTAATGGATAAGGTGATAAATTGACTAAGATTGTGGCATATCTGACACAATTTTCTAATGTTGACAATCGATGAATGCCATTTACTTCATTCTTGGAAACTTCCAGAAAATGAAGATTCATGGACCGAGACGACACAAAAAAATGAAACATCTCAAGTCTTGGCATCAATAACAATTTCCAAAAAAAATAAAAAATACAGTACGTCGAGAGAAATCAAAACAACTGAAGCTTGCTTTTGTAAATAACTCTGGCAAAATCAAAATAAAGGAAGGGATTTGGTGTCCTAAGCATAATTGATAGAATAGAAAGAGTTGATTTTTAAAAATATTAAGAAATGAATCAAATTAACTGCATGACAATAAAAAAAAAACGTTTTAGATGTCCAATAGTAATTTACAGATGAAATTCATGTAAGTTTTTAAATTAGTCTACATAGCTGCTTGACTAACTACAGAACGGATCTAAATGAACTTACCTAAAGAAATGTGCATGAAGAAAATAAATTATATTAACAGATTAAGTAAACATCATTATCAAGTCTGTTTGACATGCATCATATTAACCCCTGCATTGATATATTGAATGGCAATGCAACTAAATGCAAATATGCAAAGCAAACCATTTTCTTGACCTGCTTGATTTAGCCCTGATAGAGTTCATCGATCTGAGAGAATCATTTGGTTATTAGGCTATGAGTGGAGTAATCTGTTATAGCACTCCGCTTTCATGGACAAGGCAATGCCCAGTTAAATAAGCCATTTAAATTCAAAATCACATGGGTTTTACACTTGGCACCCTTGAAAGCACAAGGAAGAAACATGTTACCAGAGAGACCATAAATGATACAGCATCCCCCTTTCATCGGAAAGGCAATGACCAGTTAGGCGCATTTAATAATAGAAAAACTTAATACATAAACAAATAAATACATCTCTCATGATAGTAGTAAAGACCAAGAAATAATCAAAATTTTCTACATAAAAATGCCCATAGGCCCTAAGTGTTTGAGCCTAGCTCTGATACCATATGTAATAGCCTAAAATAAACATGTAATTAATCAACTAATTAACATCAAGTTCAAACTATGAGTAGCACTTACCTATGGTTGAAGTCTGCTTACCGCAACAAGGTTTTGGGGACGACTCTCCACCCAACCGTAGGCTCAATTGCACAAAGACTTGCTACAACTGACCACCCCCGAGCCCTCAATCAATGTACTACAACCAGTGATTCCTCTGTCTTAGAACACTATTCTCCCAAGAGAATGAATGATAGAATCTTGGAATAATGGAATGCCTCTCATCTTCCTCACCATCTATTAAATAGAGCAAACCTTAGAAGGGGGACCACATGCACACACTCCATGTGTCAATCATGCAACTTACTGCTTTCTTGTTTTATTCTTTTGTTTTAACTTTTTGATAGTCTTACTGATTTATACTATTTTTCTTGTTTTATTTATTTTATTTATATTTATTTAAAGCATGCAATTAATTTATTATTTTATTATTATTACTATTTTTGTTGTTTTATTTCTTTTGTTTATATTTATTTAAAGCATGTAATTAATTTATTATTTATTTATTTATTATTTTATTTATTGTTTATTATTTAATATTTAATATTTAATATTATTTATTTATTTATTTATTATTTATTATTTATTATTAAGGGACATTACAATTTATTTGTCGAATTCTATCCATTGCTCTATCTCTATTCTTTGACCCCAGTCTTCTTTTTCCATCTTCTCCAGTTTCTTGTCCCTTGCCCTTCTGTCCAGAATTGTTATACATATTGAATATTTTTGTCATTAGTAAATCAGTAAATATCTCAAAGGTCGTGCGTATCTATAAGTCATTCTCTTTGCTAACATGATTTCTGCCAAAATCTTGTTGTTGTGCCATTTCATATTTTCTAGAAAGCTTACTGGGTAATGAGATTGCGATTTTGGTTTTCTAAGTTCCATATGGCCAATCCCTTGGTTGGATCTCTGTATCATAGGATTTCTTTAGTTCTCTCTAGCATATTATAATTTATTGTCCATATTTGTTTCCATAGGTCCCTTCCTCCCCCTGACCATATCAACCACACTTTAGCTCCCATTACTTGGTTTTAGGTATAAGGGTCTCTTAGGCCTAGCCCTCCTTCCATCTTATTTTTGTCAAGGCCTGCCAAGATATAAGGGCCCATTTTTCCTTTTGTTGTGCCCCTCCATAAAGAAATTTTTTAAAGATACCCACCATTTTAATGCAAGTCCCCTGAGGGGCTGCCATGCCTGATAGCTGGTACATTGGTATTGACTGTAGTACTGCTTTGAGGAGAATTGTTCTACCGACTAGGTTGAGGGATTGGAAGTCCCAGATTCCCAACCTTCCCTAGATCTTTTGGATAGTTTTTTGCCACCCTGCCATTTTTAGGGAGTTTTCCGATAGAGGCATACCTAAGTATTTAATCGGGAGATTACTTGTATTGAACCCCAGCATCTTAGCCAAATATGATTTTACGTTCCCTTGAGTATTGAAGAAGAAGGTCCATGTTATTTGCATCCCTGATGGTTTTTCTACGGGCTTCTTAAGCCTTTCGTCCTAGATTCCTGAGCTTCCTTCTTAATGTATCTGCCCAGGACCTCTGCAACAATAATGAAGAGAGAAGGAGACAAGGGATCGCCTTGTGGCAGTCCCCGAGTAGGATTAAAGGTTTGGGTAGGAGTCCCATTTAGCAAGATAGAGAATATAGGGGTGGATATCATAACACTTATCTAGTTAATCCATCTCGGGTTAAACCAATAGTCTCTCAGGATACTTCTTAGCTACCTCGTGTTGGCCAGATAAATCAATCTTGCAGACAAGGCCAATCTCCCTAGTATCAAAAGATATCTAGCAACAAGCAGGACAAGCAAATCTACCTTTCTCTAAACATATTGTGATTTCATTAATAAAAACTATAGAGGTGTTTAGACCCTACCTTAAGTCCAATGCTAGTTTGTAGCAGCCATCCTTCAACCGTTCGAAAGAGTTTCCTTTTGATAACCTACAATCACAAACAAGCACACATCAAATAACACCTACATAGCTAATATCATAAATCATGTTCATTATGGTGATCAAGGAATCCATAAAATAAACCATAAAACATAGCTTGTTGAGAAAAATAAATTTATTTGTATTAACTTCGAAATAGAAGAACCTTACAAACTTTGGTGCCTTGATGTTGTACAAGCTCTTCCTAGGGTTCAAAACAAGAATCTCCTCTACTTTGACAAGCCTCATACTCTTCTAAATGAGATTAAAGAGGTATGTAATTTTTCCTCACAAAAGCTCAATTAGGAAGACTAAGTTCCAGCAACATTTCACCTCAAAAATATTCAGCTTTTAACCTCCCAAGTAACCAACCCAATGCTTCACTTTATAGTGCAAAGGAAGGAGGTTGCAGGTCCACCTATGAAGGGATAGAGTCCTCCTTCAAAGGGATAAGCTCCTCACATCAAGGGGTTAGCTCGTTAAGGTATGGGATGCATGAACCTTAAAGGAGCAAACTTGCCACCTCAAGATTCCTTCTAGAAGGTTCTAGAAATGACTCAAAGTGATTTTTTAAGAATATACTTGCGCCTTTTTGACTTTTACAGGGTTCCGCACCCATTATACAGAAACAAAGTGGTCAGGTGCGTAGGGGACATGACCTTTAGGTGCAGGACCGAAGGTAATGCTAAGAGAAAGTGCGGAACCAGAGTTTTATAGACTTTTGAGGGCTTTCTCTTATTTTCAAGGCTTGATATGAAGAACTGAGGCTTAAGACTTGCAAAGAAGGAAATTATGAGTGGTAATGGACTCACACAGATTGCAGAATGTCAAGGTGACAATTTTTTGTGCAACAAATTTCCCCCTAAGGTGCGAAGTCTGTAATAGATGAAGATAGAAGTCTTTCATGTACGAAGAGTGAAGTACTTTATCATTTCAAGGATCATCCTGTGGACACCCCAGTCAGAACCTGCAAAAGCATTCAATGCAAAATATATATATATGTGAACATAAATCACTGAGGTAGGCATTCCGCTCAAATCAAAACTGACTAGAAAACTAACTAAACTACTCTGGTACAGGAATGATTTTGTAATACATCACGAGTATAGACATATGTAGACACAGTATGGACGCGACCGTCTATTCATGAATAGTCCACTGTATAATTAATAACAAAATTCCTCACAGCCTAGATGGTGGAAACTGGATCTAAGGTCTTGATTTCTGCTTCCCAAACTAGTACGATTCTATCCATGTGAATGAATGTGTCGAAGTCGAACATGGTAGAAACCACTTGATTACCAGTTGATGATGTGAACTATTAACAAGTGTGAGAGAAACCGCCAGTAATGTAAATGGCTCTCAAAGTACTCAGTACAATCCATGAAATGTGAATAAATGAGTTGATGTCGAACATGTCATAGAATCCTTTGATCGAATGTCAATGATGCAACCTGTCATTAAAGGTCAGAAACCTGCCATTAGGGCATGCAGATTCCAAGGTACTGACGATTTCTAGATCATCTTTCTAGATAATGAGATGAAGTTGATAGAAAGTGATCTGTCGTAGGCAAGCCCACAACATGAAATCATAGATCAAGTTTTGAAGAAATGTATTTGGCAAGGACTAACTCAGGGATGGTCAAAATGAATGACATATATTTTGCAAATGAATGGTTTATTTGAACTGACCTCTTGAACACATAATGACACTGCAGATGGCTTGGTGACAATTGACCCAAAGCTAATACCCAAAAACCAGCTGAAGAGTTTCAATATGGTTTGATGAATTGTTAGGCAAAGGATTTCCCAACCCAGTTAAACAAAAAGTGTCGTGTTCAAGAGTGGTTGACTGCTTTTTATAAAACACAAAGTATAACAAATAGGTTCATTTTTCTCTCTTTTCCTCCACCATTTTTGGCAAGTACCTATTTATTTTTGACAAGCTTGAGGAGGATAACATTTGCTCGTTTATAATCTCACACTTTGGATGAGTCCAACTTAGTTTATGATTCGAACCCTAAGAAGGAGTGGTTCATTCCCGTTTAAAATTGAATAGGTCCTTTACTATTAAATTTTAATGAGTCAAGTATAGGAAAAACTCAGTGTTTATCAATTTTAGGGAGTCAGAAGACAAACTTAAGAAAACTCCATGGGTGTCCCTTTTCGTAAATTTGTGTCCCTCAAGTCCGAAAAGGTATAAAATAATACTTGAGAGAATCACTTGACCATTATGATCAAGGAGTACTTTTCATAATTAGTGGTTCCGATATGAAAAATTAAAAAATAGATCGAAGAAACGTCATTTTATAACCAATATCGAACATGAAACGACAAAAGTCCAGCCATCTTTTCATGTTTACACAGTCAGAAAAGAGCTGAAAGTGGACTGCCTTTTTAATTCTGTTTAACGAGTTAAAAAGGAAAAAAACTCGGCAAGCTTTTCATATTTTACGAGTCAGAAAAGAGCTTAAAGAGAACTTGTCCTACAGGAACGAGTGGTATAAAGGGTAGCAATTGGTTCCGGCAATGGAGGAACTTCTCAAAACATGTCATGGTTAAGAGGCTGGCTAATAAAACCACTCATCGCTATGGTCCCTCAGGAAGGGTAAACAACCAAGCGAAAACATATGATCAGCCAAAGAGATGGTGGTGATGGAATGAAAACAACCAAGGCTCATCTAACAAAATTTAGTGGATAAAGACAGAAATCACAAGATTTAAAGGTATAGGTTCATTTTTATACAAGCTTGAACCATAGAGAACTCTGCTTGGATTTAGTTTCATGTTTACGCAAACTTGAAATGAAAAACTATGCTTGCTATAAGTTTGCATGCCCCCAGAATAATGATGCAAATCGAGGTACATGCCCTCCAAGCTTCATTGCATTCAACCAGGTGGATGGAATGAAGGTTCACTTTCGAGATCTTGGAAAGAATCGACTTGGAAAGGGAGTTGTTTCATTTTTTAATGAGATTGACACAGGAAAAGAACTATGCTCAAAACCCTTGTTTCATTTTTTAACGAGCTTGACACAAGACAAGGAACTATGCTCATGACTCCTTGTTTCATTTTTTAATGAGGTTGAGACAGGAAGAAACTATCCTCTCTGACTCCTTGTTTCATTTTTTAATGAGGTTGAGACAGGAAAAAATTATCCTTGCTACTCCTTGTTTCATTTTTTAATGAGTTTGAGACAGGAATAAACTATCCTCGCTACTCCTTGTTTCATTTTTTAATGAGGTTGAGACAGGAATAAACTATCCTTGCTACATCCAATTTCATTTTCTAACGAGGTTGATATAGGAAGAAACTATAATCAGAAAACAATTGTACCGCCTGATATGCACTTTCAAAGGGATTCAAAGGCATCGCGCCATCAAATGAATCCACCTCGGAATCAGAAGGTATGATCCAAGGACCATCAAAAGCAATAGTGTTCGACAAAATCATATGAATAGTTGCAATAGAAGGTGATATGTTAGGAGGAGGGAAGGAAAAAGTTCCTAGTAAACCTGAATCTTTAATCAAACCTACCCCAATGTCCTTATAAGGGATAGCTGTTTTACCGACATGCTGAACAATATTAGTAGAGGTTGGGTCAGATGAGAAATAACTCAGCTGGTCTATCATAATGATTTATCCGTTATGAGGAAACTTAATAAGCCGAAAGACCGATGAAACAATAGCAGTCATAGCATAAGACCAACTGCAACCCAAGAGAAGGTTGTAATCTAGAGGGGCATCAATCACTTCCACATCTAGATTTACAGTTTTTCCTTCGATCCCTATAGGTAAATCTTCCAAAACACCAAAAGGATGGAACCCTTGGCCATCAAAATCCTATAGAATTGTCGAAGACTGATTGAGTGTAGGAGAACCAAGCGATTTCCAACACTGGATCGACATAATACACGTAGATGCTCCCTCATCAATCACAGTCCGAAAGCAAGTTCTGTTTTTGACTAACACTGGAATCTGGAAAGCCATTTGATAACGGAGGTGCAGTGTACTATTTTCTAAATCGAATATTATAAGGCTCGAATATTGAAGATCAACAGCTCCTATAACGAACAATAGTAATTTACGCTGTGTTGGGCATGATTGCAACACTTCCAAAGCTGACATTTCTGAAGGGGCAATGGCCAAGTCTTCAAAAATGTTATAATTCTGAGCAGATCTCGCATGTGGATTGAAAGCTGATTTTCGAAATATACCTTTAGCATGTAGTTTGGTTACTAAGTCTGGGTTGGTTTTCTCGATTTGTAGTGGAGAAGACCCAGGAGGAGGTGTAGTTGATGGGTTTGAATTAGAAGATTCTGCTTCTTTAGCATCGACAGGATTTTTACTATCATAATCTAGCGATCGTGTCGCAATCCTGACATGAGACATCATCATAATGGGTTCTTTTGAGGTACTTGAGGAAGAAGCAACCAATTTACTATCTTGAGTAGGAGAAGGGTCCTTCAAGACAGTAGGCGTTTGAGAATCTTTAACAAATTTCGAAAACTCTGCTCGATCGGGGCATTCTTTAGTAAAATGATCCTCGTCGCAGATGAAAAACGGATAGTGAGGTTTTCGGTTTTCATCAATAGATTCATTTTTATTTGTTTTATCTTTTGAATTTTGATTGTTTTTGTTCTTCCCCTTCTCTTTACTACTGGATTTGGTCGTAGATGAATCTACGACATGGACATCGGCAGAAAATTCAGTGGAAGAATCTCCTTTTGGGGAATCAGGTAAAGTTATTGTAGCAGAATAATTCTTTGAAGATTTCTTCTTGCTTTAAATACTAACTGAACCAATCATACCATTAGCGGCATGAGACCCTGAAGGAGTTGTAGTTTTCCGAAGATTAGGGATTTTTTCGTGTAAAGTACCTGACTACTTATAGACGAGGTCAAGGTACTGAGCCTGAGCAATGACTTGGTCTTCAGTGATAACTCCTGCCTTTGCTACATCCTCAGTGATTTTAGGTAACAATGATTTAACGAACCATTTTGCTAAAATTTGATCCGGAATGAAAACTTTCACTAAACGCCTTCTACCTCGCCATTCATGAATATGATCAGAAATATATGTGGACGTGGATTGCTTTAGTGAAGTTAATAATTTTGTGCCATTGTCATATCTGACAGGCAACTCAAAATGAGTTAAGAAATAAGTAGTTAACTGACTAAAATTATAAAAAGAGCCTCGTGGTAACTCAATGTACCATTTGGTGGAAAGAGCAATAAGAGTTCTTTGAAAAAGATGCAATTGAATTGAATCATCAATGATTGAATTAGATGCACACCAGAGGTGATAAGTCATCACATGATTTGGCGGATCCTCAATTGACTTACCCTCGAATTTCAGGATATCACTGGGCAACTTATTAGGCATTGGCGGCCAATACGGAAGATAGTAAATCAGATCGTTCATAAGGCACGACAAATCAAGTAAATACAAAGTTGCAATAAATGGTAACTGATGGTTAGGTTCGCAAAAACCTTGTGTAATGAGACCAGCTCCATGAGGAGGGTATCCAGGATAACCTGGAATCGGATTTTCATTAGGAATGTTATAACCTCCTTGGAAACTAGGTTTAACCGAACCAAACTGGGGTTGTTGAGGCTGTTGATAAGTATAGCCAGGCTACTGTTGATACTAATAAACTGGATTTTGTACAATAGGACCGGATTGATACTGTCCCTAGTATGGTTGACTTGTGGCAATTGTACTTGGACCAGCTAGTCCTGTAGGCATCTGGACTGAAGTCTAAACTGTAGGTCTTGACTGGGGCAAAGAGACTTGAGGCGTTTGCACTAATGCAGGGATAGTAGAAACCAGAGCTACAGATACTCCAGAAATAGGTGTGGTAGGTTGAACAGAAAATGCAGCAGTTGCAGCAGCAGTTCGAGGTGGAGTCTGAGGTGTGCTAGGCCCAGGCTGCTGAGCTAAACCAGATGCAAAGGTTTGAATCATAGGCTGGACAGATTGCTGGGTTGGACCAGAAACCAAAGGTTGTCCAGCTTGATAAGGTAACTGCACATTAGGTTGCAAAGTCTATTGAGTTTGAGATGGATTCCACACCATATTCATTCCGAGACCCATAAAAGGTTGTATATATGGAGGACCATAACCTCGTTGAACGTAAGGCTGATAATTAGGAGGTACATTTCCAGCTCCTTGTAAAAATGACTGACCAGAAGGTGGTTGGAAACCTTTAGTTGGGTACTGACCTTGAGGTTGATAACCCTGAGGCACGTACTGATTCTGGGGTTGGTAAGCAGCCTGAGGAATATGGGGTTGACCTTGGGGTATGTACTATTGTGAAGGTTGAAAACCTTGAGGTAGCCCTCCAAGAAGAAACTGACTACGTTGGGGTTGTCCCCTGGGCGATAACTGACTACCTTGAGGTTGTCCCCCAGGCGGTAACTGACTACCAGACATCATAAAGATCTATTCTACATTCAACGCTTTAGTTCCATTATTACCAGGTGATAGCTGATGTTCAGTCGGTCGAGGAGTTGCTCCTGAAAAAGTACCAGAAAGTGACTAGTACCCCAAAGGAACAGTAGGACCATCATATAAAATTGTTTCTAGTGATTGGGAAAACATGGATGATTGTCTTGACATGATTGATCAAGAATAATAATCTCTAGGTGTAGGGTGAAAATCATCACACGCAAACAAAGAAAATTTTCAATAAAAGAACCTAAATTCTCTAATGAAACAAACAACTGAATCACACGCCTAAAAAATCTAAGAGTTCAAACCACACACAAATAGTAACTTGTCGTACTAAAAACAATAGTTGGTGATGAAATCCAACGTCGTAGAATTTAAGATAGAAAGGGTGGTTGGAACAGTTACCCCGACAACCTGCTTAATGAAACAGACTGGCACAAGTTTCTTCACATAACCATCTCGAGTGAAGAGAACCCCCCAGAGAGTCCATGTGAGTCTAGTTTCAATGTCTGTTCCAGGTACTGTGAGACCCGTCCTTCACTGTCACCTTAGGAAATAATCTTAAGTATATGGACACTAAGGTTACCAACAGCAACAAATACAACTGGGGGAACAGTCTACAATCCGATCTACGCGCAAGGGAAAAGTAACAAAGCTCAATCCCCTTAAAGGCTCCTTGACATGATCAAACCGAGGTTTACCAACAAGTGACCCCAGGCTCCTCGACAATGGTTAATCCGAGGTTTACCATTTTTAATATGCGCAAATCTTCTATCTTTCCCAATGAGATAGACTTGATTGTCTCAAAGGTTCGGACATGATCTCGCGATTGAATCCTTTAAGAGGATCTTCCCAGATGATATCAATTACAATTGGATTTATTTCCTACCACAAGAGATAGCTACTTGTTTGTTTTAACTATCTTGGAGAGTTTACTCCCTACTCCAAGATACTAGCCTAAGCTATATTGGTGATAAGAGCACTAGAAATAAAAAATATTGCTAGATCAATTTTAATTAAGTGTTACTTTTATGGGTTGTTTCTTAAGTCAATAGGTATGGAAATGAAACTTTTATGGTGCGAATATTTGACTCCAAAAACACTAAAAATTCACCTAAAATGATAATCAATTCGTTTTTCTTTCGATGAAATCCTAGCTAAAAGAAAGAGTTTGAAAATGCAATTCTTTAAGAAACAAATACTTCTTTCAACATAGAAATGAAAAGAAAATCCTTTTCTCTTTTTCAATAAGAACTCAAAATGAGACTACTAATTAAAGCTCACAAAAATCCCTTTTCTTTTTCAAAATTAAAAACTACAAGAAACAATTTTCTTTTGGAACATATCTACAAGTTCTAGAAAACACTAAAAACTACAAAACTAATTTTGAGATCTAAAAACTTGAAAAACCTAATGTATAAAAGTTTCAATTCTTTTTTAGGACGTTTTACTTAGTTATTCAGGAAACTAAGGATTCATTCGTTCAGAAAAACAAATTAATCAAAAAACATCCAAACATGTTTTCTTTTATAAAAATGAAATTCAAAACTTATAACCAAGTTTGTACAAATATTTTCAAAGAGAAAAGTAAAGCTACTTCTCACAAAGGACATATTTCATAAACAGGTCAGACTCTTCAAGAAGAGAAAAAGACACCAGGGTAATCTAAGGTTTCTTAGGCTTCTAATCTTTGAGTCACTATAGAGACCAAGTGAAAACCACTCCAGGCATGCAAAACATCTAGAAAATCATCTAAAACAAAAATACCAATGGAACTTACTTGCAAGAGATTTTGATAGAACACGTGCAGATCTGGTTAGACACTAAAAGCCATAAATAAAACCTAAACTTAACTGGAAGAAAACATTTTATGTTTTTCAAAAAAAAATTCATAAGGTCCGCAGGCTTTCAAAGGAACCAGATGCGGTACCGCTCTATGTACTAGAGGAAAATTGCGGGGATGTCCGCACTGTCCGTAAAAAGAAAGTGTGGTCCTCTGAAAACTTCGAAAAAAACAAAAAATAATCCAGATTCTAAAAAATACCCAATCCCACACACATCAATCAAAAACCAAAAACAAGAACAAGTTTCTCAAGTCAAAGAAAAAGGAAAACCAAAAATCAAATTCAGTTCCGTAGCGGAGTCGCCAATTTGTTGGCCATATAGATTGATCTTGCAGACAAGGCTGATCCCCCTAGTATCAAAATATATCTAGCAACAAGCAAGACAAGAAAATCTACCTTTCTCTAAACATATTGTGATTCATTAATAAAAACTATACAGGTGTTTAGACCCTACCTTAAGTCTGACGCTAGTTTGTAGTAGCCATCCTTCAACCGTCCGAAAGAGTTTCCTTTTGAGAACCTGCAATCAGAAAGAAGCACACATCAAATAACACCTGCATAACTAATATCATAAATCATGTTCATAATGGTGATCAAGGAATCCATAAAATAAACGATTATTGAGAAAAATAAACTTATTTGTATTAACTTCAAAATAGAAGAACCTTACAACCTTTGGTGCCTTGATGTTGTACAAGCTCTTCCCAGGGTCTGAAACATGAATCTCCTCTACTTTGACAAGCCTCACACTCTTCTAAATGAGATTAAAGAGGTATGTAACCTTTCCTCACAAAATCTCAATTAGGAAGACTAAGTTCCAGCAGCATTTCACCTCAAAAATATTCAGCTTTTAACCTCCCAAGTAACTAGCCCAATGCTTCATTTTATAGTGCAAAGGAAGGAGGTTATAGGTCCACCTATGAAGGGATAGAGTCCTCATTCAAAGGGATAAGCTCCTCACATCAAGGGGTTAGCTCCTTAAGGTATGGGATGCATGAACCTTAAGGGAGTGAACTTGCCACCTCAAGATTCCTTTCGGAAGGTTCTAGAAATGACTCAAAGTAAGTTTTTAGGAATATACTTGTGCCTTTTTGACTTTTACAGGGGTGCGCACTCATTACACAGAAACAGAGCGGTTAGGTGCATAGGGGACATGACCTTTAGGTGCGGGACTACAGGTAATGCTAAGAGAAAGCGTGGAACCAAAGTTTTATAGACTTTCGAGGGCTTTCTCTTATTCTCAAGGCTTGATATGAAGAACTGAGGCCTAAGGCTTGCAAAGGAGGAAATTATGAGTGGTAATGGACTCACACAGATTGCAGAAAGTCAAGGTGACATTTTTTCGTGCAACACCCCCATCTCAAATGATCATAAGCCTCTGATAAATCCAACTTCAACAACATGCTTGCTACCTTCTTCACCTTGAGGGAATGGACAACTTCTTGGGAGGTGACCAGCCTGTGTAAAATTTTCCATCCTTCAACAAAACCTATTTGTTTAGCAGAGATAATATTTGGGAGAATAGGCTTTAGCCACTTGACTATAACAGTAGCTATAATTTTATAAATGACATTGCAGAGGGCAATGGGTCAGAATCCCTAAGGGTGTTCTGATTTCGAGGTTTTATGGATGAGAGTAATAAAGGTGGAGTTTAGACCAGGGCATAACTTTTGTTTTCACCTTGATTCCTCCACAAATTCCAAAATGTCTTTTCCCATGAACGACCAATTGGCTTGGAAGATTTCTATTGTGAACCCATCCGGGCTTGGGACCTTATTTTTTTCATGCCTTTGACGATTTCTTTGACCTCATCGAGTGTTTCTACTCTCATCATAGCTAGGGTTTGCTCTTGTGTGACCTTATGGGGTATATGGTGAGAAATTCTTTAAATTACTTATGTTCTATCTTCTTGAGGTTTTGATAGGAGGTATCTGAAGTGGTTTACTAAGAGCCCCTGCATCTCCCCATGTTGTGTTCTATGATTCTCTTTGTCATATTTGAGTGAGAATATTCTCTTCCTCTAGCGATGTTGGATCATGGCCTTGTGGAAGAAACAGGTGTTCCTCTCCCCTTCTCTTAACCAATTCACCCTAGAATTTTGTTTCCATTGAATCTCCTCTTGCTTCCACCTCTCCTCCAGCTAGCTAATGATTCATCCCTCTTCTGTTGCTGTCTCTTCAAATATCCCTTCTTGTATTATTTTCTGTTGCAGTTCCATCATCTTCTGATTTAATCTGAAGTCATCTTTGTTCCATTTCCTTATCTTTCTTTTCTTTTTATTTATTTGAGTTTTAGTTGGAACATATACATATAGTTCCTCCCTTGGTGATCGCTCTATGTCCACTAGAGATCAATTTTTTTAAGGAAGGTGTAGATTTAGCCCCATACAGAAATTACCTGCATACGAATTCTAAAACACAGAAAATAAACAATGCGAGAGCATAACACATAAAACACATATACACTAAGATTTTCCCCTAGATCGCAAAACTGGGACTACCAGCTTGATTTTTTGTTATGCTCCTTTCAATGTTATAATACATATTTATACATGTCAAAGCATCCAATACCATGGACCAAAAACCATCGCATTCAATACCATGGACCAAAAACCATCGCGTCCAAAAAACATGTGTGAAAATCATGCACAAAACCGTAGGTGGGTCCTCCCAACCTAACATAGGGTCCAAAACCAAAATTTTTGAGGGCGCTGCCCCGGACCCCATAATGTGGGGTTACAGGTACACCTCAAATGTCGTGTGATCCCCCCCGCTACACATTCATTGCAATGAAGGGGGTGCTCCCCCTCCCCCGCTACACAATCATCGCAATGAAGAGGGTGCTCCCCCCCCCCCCCCCCCCCCTAACCCTGCCCCCCTCTAAACCCCCAGTTAACTACGTGGGCTAGTCATGGAAAGAATATAACACAACCCAACATTCTCCCACTTGTCGTTTTCTTTCCATAGGGGGCCACAACAGAGCTTAGTCATCTTTCCAGTCCTGAAACGCCCATTGTTTCTGTACGCCAAGAGAACTTCTCAGAGCTCACAAAGTTTGTCAATGCATCTACAGTATTCTTCAAAGTGTCCACCTCTACCAGCAACACCTTTTTTTCTTCTATCATATCCCTCATAAAGTGATACTGAACATCAATGTGCCAAGGAAAATTTTAAGGATGGAAATTTTTCTTGAAGTTTAAAAACATTGGCGAATCTCACTAATCCCTAATATGCAAACTATACAATTTTTATTGATCTATTTGTAAACCATTCAATTTTTTCATGATTTTATATATAGCCTCTATATAATTTTGGCGATTTTTAAGGTAAAATAATTTTATATTCTAAAATTTGGGCGAATTGTCTTTTATAAAATTGGAAATTGGCGAATCTTTTTTGTGGAAAAATCATGGAAAATTAGTCCGTTGGGCGAACATTAGCCCCTAAAATTTTCCATGAATTGCTTTGTCTTTGAATGATATGCAAGGTTCTTTGCCAAGAAAATTGCACTTTGGTTGTCATAGTCTATCCTTATAGCTTCTTGTACTAACCCCATACTTGAAAACAATCTTTGCAAACAAACTGCTTCCTCGCTTGCATGAGTGGCTACCATGTATTCTGCCTCTGTAGTTGATAGTGCTAGTACAGATTGTTTCTTACTCGTCCAACTAACTGCACCTCAAAATAGGTTAAACACATACCCACTTGTAGATCTTCTCTGATCCATATCTCCAGCTCAGTCTACATCAACAAAGCCATGAATATCCAACACTCTATCCAATCCTAGTCTTCCTTGGTAGGACAAACCATAATCACTGGTTCCACGTAAATACCTGAAAACCCGGTTCACTGTTGTCTAGTGCTCCTTCCCTGTTTTTGACATAAACCTTCTCAATACTCCCACTGCATGTGCAATGTTTGGTCTAGTAGAAACCATTGCATACATCAAGCTACCGACTACACTTGCATATGGAACACGGGGCATGTCCTCTTCCTCTTCTTGTGTCTTGGGACATTGTTCAGCAGATAACCTCACGCCTACAGGAATAGGAACCTTCACTGGTTTGCTATCCTGCATATTAAGCCTTTGCAATATTGTCTTGACATACTTCCTCTCATTTAACCAAATCTTCCTCTTTGCCCGATCTCTTTTAATTTCCATGCCCAAAATATACTTTGCAGCACCAAGATCTTTCATGTCGAATTTGGAGGACAATTGGGTCTTCAAATCCTGGATAACTTCTTTGTCATTTCCAACCAACAACATATCATCCACATACAAAACCAGATAAATAACATGGTCACCAATTAATTTAAAATATACATAGTGATATGCTTTGCCTCTAGTGAAGCCAAGTCCCCATATAAATGTATCAAATTTCTGATACCACATCCTTGGTGACTGTTTTAACCCATATAGAGACTTCTTTAACTTACATACCAGTTATTTCTTACCCTTCACCGCAAATCCTTCAGGATGCTTCATGTAGATCTCCTCTTCTAGATCCCCGTGAAGAAATGTTGTCTTCACATCCATCTGTTCTACTTCAAAATAAAAAACAACAACAATATATAAAAGTAATCTAATAGAAGTTACCCTGGCAACAACAGAAAAAATATCACCAAAATCAATTCCCGACACGTGGGAATAACCTTTTGCTACCAACTGAGCTTTGTATTTCTCCATTTTTCCTTCTGCATTTGTCTTCTTTTTGAACACCCATTAGCTGCCAATGGGTTTCCTTCTAGCCGGCAGCTCCACCAAATCCCAATCCTCATTTTTGTTCAAAGATGCCATTTCATCAACCATGGCCTCTTTCCAGAGTTTTCCATCCTCTGAATCCACTGCTTCCTTCACAGTTCTAGGATCATCATCATTAACAGACAAAGAAAAATTTGAACAAAAAGCAGATGGACTATACCTTTCTGGTTTCCTTCTTTCTTGAATTGATCCTCTCACAGCTAGAGTTTGTGGCTCTTCATCTTCTGATTCCTCCTCTGCTGTAGAGTCTGATTCTTCCTCCTTTAGCTTAAACTCTATCTTCTCAGGTTCCTTTGGTTGGACTTCATGTTTAATAGCATCCTTCACCTCTCTAAACACCACATCTTGGCTATACATAACCTTCCTTGTTACTGGGTTCTAAAGCTTATAACCCTTTAAACCATCATTATACCCAATAAAGATGCACTTTTCAGATTTACTATCCAACTTTGTTCTTTTCTCCTTTGGAACATGTACATATGCATCACATCCAAATACCCTCATATGTGAAAGAGAGGGTTTCTTACCAGTCCATAGCTCTTATGGAGTCTTATCCTCTGACACTAATGAAGGTGACTTGTTGACCAGGTAGCATGTAGTATCCACCGCCTCTGCCAAGAATTATTGTCCTAACCTAGCACCACTGAGCATGCTTCTTGCCCTTTCCATCAACATCTTGTTCATTCTTTCTGCAACTCTATTTTGCTGAGGTGTATATGGAGTAGTCTTCTGCCGTGCTATACCACACTTCTTACAGAATTCTTCAAACTCCTTACTGCAAATCTCTCCACCGTTATCTATCCTTAGCACCTTTATCTTCTTCTCTGTCTGGTTTTCCCCCAGAGCCTTAAATTCTTTAAACCTGTCAAAGACTTCAAATTTCTTCTTAAGGAAACATATCCATGTATTCCTTGAGAAGTCATCTATAAATGATACATAGTACATAGACTTACCTAGTGATGGAACCTTCACAGGTCCAAATACATCACTGTGCACAAGTTCTAATATCTGTTTCGCCCTCTTACTACCAGAGGGGAAACTCACTCGATTATACTTCCCATATACACAATTTTCATAGAAATCAAAATCCAGAGAGCTATTACTCATACCTTCTACCATACCTTTACCATGAAGTATCTGAAGTCCGTTTTCTCCAATATGTCCAAGCCTTGGATGCCACACCATGGTCTTCTCTCCAGAGACCACTAGATTTTTCGCTTCCACTTTCAGGAACCACAGAACTATTGCACCCATCAATAACAGTGCTACCTTGCAACTTTTACAGAGTTCCAATCCAAACTCCCTGCATCAATACCAGTGCTCCTCGAACCATTTTGCAGGTATCCTTCTCGAACACTATTTTTACACCTGCATCATCGAGCTTGCTCACAGAAATTAGATTTCTGGCTAATGCAGGAATATGTAGAACACCTAGAAGCATTCTAATCCTTCCACCTTGCAACTTCAACTTTACTTTTCCACGACCAATGATTCTGGCCTTCCTGTCATCCCCCAAAAAGACATCACCACCATCATATTTCTCATACTCACAAAACCACTCTCTATGGGGAGTGAAGTGAAAGGATGCTCCTGTGTGAATCAACCATGCCTCATGATCTACATGTGTACTTGAAGAAGCCAAGTACACATCCCTACTTTCAGCTGAGGTGGTTTTCGCCTCTACAGAAGGAGCCTCATCAGATCCCTTTCCTTTGTTAGGAGCTTTAGATTTACATTCCCTCTCCAGGTGGCCTTCCTTTCCGCATTTCTAGCACACCACCTTTACAGGTTTTCCTGGAGATGTAGATCTCCCTCTAGATTTAGATCTCCCACTTGATGACTTATTTTTGTTTCTGTTATGGGACCGTCCTCGTACAGACAAGGCATCACCATCTTGGCTCTCCATATTTTTCCGTCTCATCTCCTCTGTCAACAAGGCTGAGACAATTTCATCAAACTACAAGGCAACTGCATTGGTACCTATTGCAATAACCAGACTATCCCATGAATCTAGTAGAGAACACAACAAACCGATGCACTTATCTTCATCTGAAATTTTGATATCAACAGACGCTAACTAAATTACCACAGTATTAAATGCGTTCAGATGCTCTGTCATCGAGTCTCCATCTTTCATCCTCAGGTTATATAGATTTTTCTGCAGGAACAGTTTATTCACCAGAGACTTAGATTGGTACAAAGTCCCTAACTTGTCCCACAAAGCCTTCATTGTAGCTTCCCCTGATACATTCAGCAATACTGAATCTGAGACAGACAATCGTATTGTGTTCTTTGCCTTTTGGTCCCACTTCTTCCATTCTTCATCGAACACTCCCGTTGGTTTACTACCCAAATCTACCACGATCCACTGACCTTTATCCACCAACAGATCGTCCATCTTGAGTTTCCACAACTCAAAAATCTGACCATTAAATTTCTCGAACTCTATCTTTCCACTGCTCGCCATCTTCTTTGATCACTAGAATCAAACTCGTAGATCTCCCATTGAACAGGATCTACCACAGGCCCGAGAAAAACCCCTCAACAACAAAGGCGTCCCCTTGAAGCCAAATTTTCTCTGATACCAAATGTAGGTTTTAACCCTGTACAGGAATTATCTACATACGAATTCTAAAAAATAGAAAATAAACAGTGCGAGAGCATAACACATAAAACACATATACACAGATATTTTCCCCTGGGTCCCAAAACCGAGACTACCAGGTTGATTTTTCATTATGTTCCTTTCAATGTTATAATACATATTTATACATGTCGAAGCATCCAATACCATGGACCGAAAACCATCGCATCCAAAAAACATGTGCGAAAATCATGCAGAAAACCATAGGTTGGTCTGCTCAACCTAACATAAGGTCCCAAACCAAAATTTTCTGGGGCGATACCCTGGACCCCATAAAGTGGGGTTACGGGTACACCTCAAACCCCTTGTGACCCCCCTCGCTACACAATTGGCACAACGAAGGGGGTGCTCCCCCCCCCCCCCCAACCCCCCCGGTTAACTATGTTGGCTAGTCGTGGAAAGCATATAACACAACCCAACAGCTGGGTCTTTGAGACAGAAAGCTTCAAACCTAAAGGGTCAATTTTTTGGACTTACTTTTAAATCCACTTCTAGCTAAATTGACGAGTGATCTGAGCCCATTCCAGGGAGAATCGATGCCGCAATGAATATATCTATGCTAATTAATTGTTCTAAGATTAAGAATCTATCCAATCTAGATGCAATTTGGTGATTCCCCCCTCTTCTATTATTCCAGATGTGAAATTTTTTTATAGTTGGGATGTCTACTAATCGTTGCTTTGCTATAGTTTCCCCAGAAATATCCATATCTCTGTCCATTCACCTCATGACTCCCATTTTCTCCACCAAGGATGTGATCATGTTAAAGTCCCCTTCCACCACCCATAAGTCCTCCAGGTAAAGGCATCTCATTTTTACTACGTTCTGTAGAAATTTCATTCTTTCTCCTGGTATATGATGTCTGTATACTCCTATGAGTAACACCCAATATTTCGATCCAATGACTTTGAATCATCCTGAGAAGATTCTCGGGATGTTGACCCAATCTTAAAACCATATTTCTCTTAGGTTCCAAATGATCGCCAACCCTCCTATGCTGCCATTAGAGTCCTGTCCAATAACCTAGTACTAGGGTTCGAATTTTTCCAAAATCTCTTTCAGCTTCCTTTCACTAATTTTTTTTTCATGAATAATCATTAGAATAGGTCGATCTTTTTTGAATCTCTCTTTGAGGTATCTTTGTTTGCCTCCGCTGTTGAGGCCTCTTATATTCCAAGTTGTAATAATCATTTCAATAGTTTTGGGGGTTCTTGAAAGACCTCTGATAATGGCACCACTCTTCCTAAGCTTACTAATAGCTCCCCAACCATCTGTATGGATTCATTCATATGTCTTCTACCTCTTTTCTTTCCTCCTTTTCCTAAGTTTCCTGGATCATGCCATTGTCCGCCATGGGATCCTACATGTTCTAGTTGGCCTATGATGACCGATCCTTGTATTGCTGAAAGGTTTCTTTGTAGAGTTACGTTTGGTCCTCTAGAATGAAGCATTCATCTAGATGTCTCCACTCCTGTAGTAGTCGTTTCATTACTTTCTCTTCCACACTAAGGTCTTCTTCCTTGGAGTCAATTTCCATTGGGTTTTTCTCCACCATTTGCATGTTATTTTCCTCTCTTTGTTTTTTAGTTACCTCTTGTATCTTTTGTTTATTGCCCTTATTGTCTTTCCTCTGAATGTCTTCCATCTCCTTAGTGGCTTCCTTGCTCATCTCCCCCATCCCATCCATTTGAAGGGTAGAAATTTTGTTAAGGTTTCGTTGTTGTACCTCATTTTGGTGAGCCTTCGTGTTCCCTACTAGTATCTGGTTTCTTCTCTTTCTGTGCACTTCCTAGAAACTATCCCCATCCTCTCTTCCCATCGTGTCTCCTGCCTTCTTTCCCTGCGACTAATTTTATGGGTTGGTTAGCAGACAAGCCTGGTAGAGGTGCCCGTATTCATGGCAGCACCAACATTTGAAAGGATATGCTCGTAGTTTAGGGTTTGTTGCCATACCTCATCATGGTATCATAGCTCTATGCAGTCTGGTAGTGGCTTAGTGATATTCATGTAAACACAAATTATTGCATAGGATGTGTCCCTACCTTTTCTTGTTGAGTTTCCCACTCTGACAAAAGTGCTAATCGAGTTGTCTATACCTTCGAGTATTTCTGGGTCCCAAAAGTCCATTGGGAGGATGAAGAGGCAGACCCAGATGGGTGCTTCTAGCAACTTCTCCTGGTCATAGTTGTAGCACTCCTCCAAGTGTCTCATGAACAGGCCAGCATTATTGAAGAAATATGGTCCATTTCCAAAAACCTTCTCCTTGTCTTCTAGGTTGTAAAAAATTACTTGGAAGAACCCTTTCACCCCCAGCTTGAGGCTGATATGCCCCTTTGGTTGCCATCATTGCTGGAGCCATTTAATCAATTCCTTCTCGGTAGGCCAGGCCCCAATAAACTTTCAAATCAGGCCATAGTCCTTCATGTATCCTCTATATTCCTCCAACTTGTTATTAGGTATTGCAAATCGGGGTTTCTTGGTTGCACTCGGTAGAAATTTTCCTTCCAGCCCATATTTCCATTTATCTCCTAGTACCAGTAAACCCTTCCCTCAATTTCCATTGCCGCTAGCTATGTCGTGAAGACTCTTCTCTCCTGCGACGACGTTTCGATAGGAGTGGATCTCACCGCCCCTGCCATACCACTCATTCCACTACTAGCCTGATCTGTTTTTGTTTTGACTCTTGTTTATTACAGGGCGCGATGTTGCAGGATTTCCAAGCTCTACCCATGAGCCCAAACCCTACCCACTCTCGCTCCCATCCTTCCTTCAAATTATATAAACCTTTTTATAAAAAAAACAAAAAAATAAAAAATAAATAAATTATAACACTTTTTATTCCTTTTTTCCTGGTTTATGTGAGTCTTGAGATGATTGTATGACTAACTCGTGGATTGAATAACAATGATCTAGGGTCATCCCACGAGGCTTGGGCCATTGGGATTAGTATGACTGCATTTTTTCCCAAAAAAAATGACTTTTACACCACAAAATTCCTTAACAAAATATTTTGTGACTATCTACTCTACTAAATTATTAAAGTATTGTTAAATTGGCAACTAGGGCCAATCTCCATGTGGGTCATCTTATTTATGGCAACTGATATTTTTATTAGATCCCTCTCGTCGAGAGGTTTAGGATTGATCTAATGATCATCTGATTCTGATAAGTAATTATGGAGATATGAATTTATTTTGATTATATAATTATTATCAAGCCGACCAACTCTTACGTAGGCTCAAGAAGCCCAAATGTCATGTCTATTCAAGCTATACATTTTAGTATAAATAGGAGAGGACTTGAAGTCATTTCACACAACATCTTTAACTGGTCTCCATGTTTGGTTTTTTGGTGAAGAAGATGATGCCCTAGATAAAGATTACTACGTTGTTTAGTAATGAAGATATATATACGCAGATCTGGGAGACACCTACGTTGTACATGATCATATGCTATCATGGAAGCATTAGCATATACGCAGCAATGAAGACTACGCATAGCAATGAAGAATATAATGCCATGTAGATATACACTGGGCATAAATAATGGAACGCAGTCAACGTCTTCAGCAACAAAGAATATAATGCCACGTAGATATAAGCTAGGCATAAATAAAGGAATGCAGTCAACGTCTTCAGCAATGAAGAATATAATGCCACACAGATATACGATGGGCATAAATAATAAAGGAACACAGTCAACATCTTCATCAATGAAGAATATAATGCCATGCAGATTTAGGCTTGGCATAAAAAAAGGAACGCAGTCAACGTCTTCAGCAATGAAGAATATAATGCCACGCAGATATACGCTGGGCATAAATAATGGAAGGAATGCAGTGAACGTCTTCACGTTGGGCATAGAAACACTGGTCATAGAAAGAATATATGTTGGGAATAAATATGCTATAATGGAAGGACAATACATATTGGAACGCAGCCACAACAATATGATGAAACCCTATACGCTGGTCATTAGGTATATACACAGAATACACTTGAATTTGGCAGTGTAGATAACATGTAGCATCGCATGCAGTTATGGTGAACGCAATGGAATTATGGTGAAACACAGTCATAAGGAACAACAAAATACCATAGGCTTGTTCATGGTGAGAACTATACGCTATGCATGGATTCATATGTATGTAAACGTTGTCATATAAATGGAACGCAGGTAATGTAATATGCCACGCAGTCAATATTGGTAATAGTGGTAATATCTACAAGGTTCATGATCAGGATATAGGAAATAATATAGAACATATGAATGCAGTCAAGCTGAGCAAACCCTATACGAAAAATAATGGGGCTACATAGAGTATCGCATGGAACTATAACCTAGTTGTTTTCCTAGGTTGCAAGCCATAGCAAGCAACTAAGGTTGATGTGCATATGGCTATATGATGAGGCATCAATAAACAACAGCATTATGAGCAGCATGATGGGTAGCATAGGTGCATGATGACATGGAGCATGGACAACAGCATGATCAATGAGATCATGGACATGAAGGACAACATGATGATAATCATGTTTAGTATGGTGCAATATGCAGTGGTGTAGCAAGTGGACCTAGATGCAGCACTACGATAGGTGAAGCCGTCACCTTGAGAATTAGTTGAAGCATAATGTCTTCAACTGATCTCATCGTTAAATGAAATGATCTAGATAAGTCAAATTTTCAACTTCTGTTGTAAATGTACTATCTCTCTCTCTTTCTCTGCTGAACTTTGAAGTATATAAAAGAGGAATTGATCAAGGGTTTGCCCATAGATTATAGGGCTTTTCCCTGGCTTGTGCCACATCTTGTGTCCTCTTGCCTTGGCTTGTCTTCTGTGATTTATATTTATGTTCTATATGCAGTTTACTTTATGCTGATGTGATTGCTAATATGGAAAAGAAATTAAATAAATTGCTCTAGCATAGAACATACCTAAAATTAACATGGTTTCAGAGTTGATGTGAAGACAATTCCAAAGCAAGAGTGAAAGAGCAATCACTAGAGTCAGTTGGGACGAGACAGAAGGACCAATGGGTTCATCATAATTCACCCAAGGTGAAGTCAAAGCAAAGAATATTATTAGAATGGCACAGTGGAAGTTTCTAATGCCCATCTAAAGATCACTTCATTGGGAAGTTCGGATCTAAGGGTGGAAGGTAAGGCAGATGCCTTGTTTGCAATAAGTTCAACCATTATGCGAAGGAGTGTCCGAATGGAAAAAACACATCTCTTGATGAAGATAACAATCATTTGAGGGACATATTCAATGATCAAATGAATGACTGGTAATACAGGTCATCAAGGAAATGGTCAACTCTTCAAAGAAAGCAAGGAACCCCATAATCACTTTTATGTACCTGATCGCAAGAAGAACCTGGTGTCCATCTCAAAAATGGAAGTCAAAGGTTTCAAGGTGGTACACGTCGTCGAAAAGTTACGTATTTGGAGATAGAATTTTCAAAGATGGTTTTGAGTTTAGGGTTGTATCAAATTGTAGGGATTCCATTGGGGACCATGTCCATTGTCACATAGCATCAAAGGTCTATGAGTCAGATAGTAATAGGGATGCCTGAATTCAAAAGGAGCATGAAAGTACATGTCTGAGCGTGCCGAAGGAAAATCTTACAAGGGTACCATTCTCGTCATGTAGCAAGTCCACAGGTGTGGAATAACCCGAGGAGCTTGAGATTGATAATCAAGAATCTCACATATGTAGGTGGAAGAAAGCCCTATATGGCTTGAAGCTAAACATCCGGGGAATAGTATGAAAGTATGAATAGCTGTCTAAGAAAGCTAAGATTCACTAGGAGTGAAACCGATCCAAACCATCCGATGGTTATGGATGATAGACCTCTCATACCAGCACCTTATGAGAATGACCTATGTAGGCCGTCTCACTTGCGAGAGTAAGAGGGAGTTGCATTCCAGATGTGAAATGATAAACTGCTAGCCTGTGACTACCTCGAGGATCTTAACTTTCATAAGTTATATTGAAGTGATGTCAGACTAGATTTGGGAAATGCCTCTAAGTTTCAAAAACTCATTCGCGTTGATGTTCTTGGTGAACCTCCATTTGAACATATGTTTTGTAGTTATCATTGTGAACTCATATTTGGTTGAGCCTCACTAGATTGGTGCCAAGAATCTTCATAGATGTATTTAGGACACAATCTCTCATGGATTGAGATACACTGTCAGAAATATGAAACTGCATGATTATTCAAATGCTGATTAGGCAGGTAGTGTGGAGGATCATTGGAGCACTTCTTAGTGTTGTTTCTCTTTGGATTCTACTTCCATATAATGGATGAGTAGGAAGCAGAGGTCGGTTGCCATAAGTACCGCCGAGACCGAATACATATCTACGAGTATGATCTCGTATGAAGCTTCCTAGTTGGGAAGCTCTTCAGTGAGCTGTTTAATCACATACCACTATGATTCTCTGTAAAAACCGGAGGCATGATTCGATTATTGAGGAATCCCATATTCGTGAATTGCTCCAGCAAATAAACATCATCTGGGATATGGTAAGTTTATGAGCAAGGAGGCTCCATCATTTTAAGATGATGGATAGGTCAATACACCTTGTCGAAGCCCTGAGGAAAGATCTAATCTGTGATTTTCCCAAATGACTTGGAGTCATCAAGAAACCCTTGTACAAGGGTCCTACATGTTGCATACATTGATCTCTGGGAGCTATGAGCAACATACGACGACAGGGTGACTCACCCTCCCCTGGTGGTGCGCACTAGAACAAGATGATTTGCTCTCTTATGGGACAAGAGATTGGCTCTCTTGTGGAATAAGATGATTTTCTCTCCTGTGTAGTAGGATGATTAGTTCTCCTGTGAGGCTTGGATTGATGTGTTCTCCTGTGAGGCCTGGATTGATGTGTTCTGCATGGTGATTGTAGTAGGATTGATGTGTTCTCCTATGAGGCCTAGACTGATGTGTTCTCCATGTCGATTGTAGCAAGATTGATGTGTTCTCCTATGAGGACAAGATTGATTAGTTGTCCTGTCGAGGCATCCTACCCATGTAGTCTGGGACTCATGGGAAGTACCTCTCATCTGATCAATGACCAGGCAAATGAAGTTAGGGACCATAGTAGTACCGATGGATGCATCGTTGTATCTACCATACTCGCTATGCTAGGATAACCTATGTTGATTTGCGATCAATGATACTAGTCTAGGACTAGTGGTAGGAGTTCCACCTACTATGATGCTGACTCCAAGTCGGTTGAGACTGGTCTGGGACCAGTGGTACATACTTTGAGACTGACTTCATGTTAGTGTAGATCTGATCTGGGACCAACGGGACTGGTACATACTATGCCGCTGACCTCGGCTCAATTGAGACTAGTCTGGGACCAGTGGTACATACTCTGAGACTGACTTCGTGTCAGTGCAAGACTGGTCTGGGACTAGTGAGAGTGGTACATACTATGACTCTGACTTCGGGTCAGTTGAGACTGGTGTGGGACCAATGGTACACTCTCTGAGCCTGCGATATTGGTCTGGGACCAGTGGTAGGAGTGGTACCCACTATGACGCTGACTTTGGGTTGGTTGAGGCTGGTTTGGGACTAGTGGTATGCACTCTGAGACTAACTTTGGGTCAGTGGAGAATGGTATGAGACATTCTCGATCAATTCTTCTTCTTCATAGTTCAGCAGAGCTAAGTTGAGCAGAGCTAGCAAAGCCAGTAGAGATGAGTAGAGCTGGGAAGAGTAGTACAAGGAATTGGTGGCAGAGATAGTACCGTCGGACATATAGATCAATGGATGGAGTTCTCCCTAGTTGAGAGGGAGTGTTAAATTTGAAACTAGGGCCAAACTCCATGTGGGTCAGCTTATTTATGGCAACTGATATTTTTATTGGATCCCTCTCATTGAGAGATGTAGGATTGATCTAAAGATCATCCGATTCCGATAAGTAATTATGGAGATATGAATTTATTTTGATTATCTAATTATTATCAAGCCGACCAACTCTTACGTAGGCTCAAGAAACCCAAACACCATTTCTATTCAAGCTATACGTTTTAGTATAAATAGGAGAGGACTTGAAGTCATTTCACACAACATCTTTAAGTGGTCTCCTCCTCTCCACGCTTGGGTTTTGGGTGAAGGAGATGATGCCCTAGATAAATATTACTACGTTGTTCAGTAGTGAAGATATATATACGCAAATCCGGGAGACACCTACACTATACATGATCATACGTTGTCATGGAAGCATTAGCATATATGCAGCAATGAAGACTACGCATAGCAATGAAAAATATAATTCCATGCAGATATATGATGGGCATAAATAGAGGAATGCAATCAACGTCTTCAGCAATGAAGAATATAATACCACGTAGATATATGCTGGGAATAAATAAAGGAATGCAGTCAACATCTTCAGCAATGAAGAATATAATGCCACGCAGATATACATTGGGCATAAATAATAAAGGAACGGAGTCAATGTCTTCAACAATGAAGAATATAATGCCATGCAGATATACGCTGGGCATAAATAAAGGAATGCAGTCAATATCTTCAGCAATGAAGAATATAATGCCACGTAGAAATACGTTGGGCATAAATAATGGAACGAATGTAGTCAACGTCTTCACGCTGGGCATAGAAACACTGGTCATAGAAAGAATATATGTTGGGCATAAATACGCTATAATGGAAGGACAATACGTATTGGAACACAGTCACAGCAATATGATGAAACCCTATATGTTGGTCATTATGTATACATAGAGCATACACTTGAATCTGGCAGTGTAGATAACATGCAGTATGGCACGCAGTTATGGTGAACAAAATGGAATTATGGTGAAACGCAGTCATAAGGAACAACAAAATAACATAGGCTTGTTCATGGTGAGACCTATACACTGTGAATGGAATCATATGTATGTAAACACTTTCATATAAATGGAACGCGGGTAATGTAATATGCCATGCAGTCAATATTGGTACATAGTGGTAATATCTACAAGGTTCATGATCAGGACATAGGAAATAATATAGCACATACGAACGCAGTCAATCTGAGCAAACCCTATACGGAAAATAATGGAACTACATAGAGTATTGCATGGAACTATAGCCTAGCTGCTTTGCTAGGCTGCAAGCCATAACAAGTATCTAAGGCTAATGTGCATATGGTTGTATGATGAGACATCAATAAACAGTAGCCTTATGAGCAGCATGATGGGAAGCATAGGTGCATGATGACATGGATCATGGACAACAGCATGATCAATGAGATCATGGACATGAAGGACAACATGATGATAATCATGTTTAGTATGGTGCAATATGTAGTGGTGCAGCAAGTGGACCTAGATGTAGCACTACGATAGGTGAAGCCATCACCTTGAGAATCAGTTGAAGCAAAATGTCTTCAACTGATCTCATCGTTAAACGAAATGATCTAGATAAGTCAAAGTGTTGACTTTTGTTGTAAATGTACTATCTCTCTCTCTTTCTCTGTTGAACATTGAAGAACATAAAAGAAGAATTGATCAAGGGTTTGCCCACACATTATGGGGTTTGTCCCTAGCTTGTGCCACATCTTGTGTCCACTTGTCTTGGCTTGTCTTCTATGATTTATATTTATGTTCTATTTGCAATTTGCTTTATGCTGATGTGGTTGCTAATATGGAAAAGAAATTAAATAAATTTCTCTAGCATAGAACATACCTAAAATTAACATGGTTTCAGAGCTGAGGTGAAGACAATGCCCAAGCAAGAGTGAAATAGCAATCACCAAAGTCAGTTGGGACAAGACAGAAGGATCAATGGGTTCCTCATAATTCACCCAGGGTGAAGTCGAAGAAAAGAATGTTATCAGAATGGAACACCGGAACGTTTTGATGGCCCATCTAAAGATCACTTCATTGGGATGTTCGGATCTAAGGGTGGAAGGTAAGGTGGATGCCTTGGTTGCAATAAGTTCAACCGTTATGCGAAGGAGTGTCCAGATGGCAGAAACACATCTCTTGATGAAGATAACAATCTTTCTAGGGACATCTTCAATGATCAAAGGAATGACTGGTAATACAGGTCATCAAGGAAGTGGTCAACTCTTCAAAGAAAGAAAGAAACCCCATAATCACTTTTATGTACCTGATCGCGAGAAGAACTTGGTGTCCATCTTAGAAATGGAAGTAAAAGGTTTCAAGGTGGCACTTGTCAATGGAAATTTACGTGTTTGGAAATATACTTTTCAAAGATGCTTTTGAGTTCAGGATTGTATCAAATTGCAGGGAGTCCACTGGGGACCATGTCCATTGTCACGTAGCACCGAAGGTCTATGAGTCAGATAGTAACAGGGATGCCTGAATTCAAAAGGAGCATGAAAGTACATGTCTGAGATGTAACGAAGAAAAATCTTACAAGGGTACCATTCCCCTCATGTAGCAGTTCCACAGGTGTGGAATAACTCAAGGAGCTTGAGATTGATAATCAAGAATCTCACATATGTAGGTGGAAGAAAGCCATATATGGCTTGAAGCTAAAAACCCCGGGCATAGTATGAAAGGATGAATAGTTGTCTAAGAAAGCTGAGACTCACTAGGAGTGAAACATATTCAAACCATCCAATGGTTATGGATGATAGACCTCTCATACCAACACCTTATGAGGACAACCTATGTAGGCCCTCTCACTTGCAAAAGTAAGAGGGAGTTGGATTCCAGATTTGAAATGATAAACTACCAGCCTGTGACTACCTCGAGGATCTTAACTTTCAGAAGTTATATAGTAGTGATGTCGGACTAGATTTGGGAAATGCCTCTGAGTTTTAAAAACTCATTCGCATTGATGTTCTTGGTGAACCTTCGTTTTAACATATGTTTTGTAGTTAGCATTGTGAGCTCATATTTGGTTGAGCCTCACTAGATTGGTGCCAAGAATCTTCTTAGATGTCTTTAGGACACAATCTCTCATGGATTGAGATACACTGCTGGAAATATGAAACTACATGATTATTCTAATGTTGATTCGGCAGGTAATGTGGAGGATCATTGGAGCACTTCTTATTTTGTTTCTCTTTGGCTTCTGCTTCAATATAATGGATGAGCAGGAAGTAGAAGTCAGTTTCGATAAGCACCGCCGAGGCCAGATTCATATCTACAAGTATGATCTCGTATGAAGCTGCCTGGTTGGGGAAGCTCTTGAGTGATTTGTTTGATGACATACCACTGTGATTCTTTGTAAAAACTAGAGGTGGGATTTGATTATTGAGGAATCCCATATTCGTCGATTGCTCTAGTAGATAAACATCATCTGGGATATGTTAAGTTGATGAGCAAGGACGCTCCATTGTATTAAGATGATGTACAGGTCAATACACCTTGTCAAAGCCCCAAGGAAAGATCTAATCTGTGATTTTCCCAAACGACTTGGAGTCATCAAGAAACCCTTGTACAAGGTTCCTACATGTTGCATACATTGAGCTCTGGGAGCTTTGAGGGCTTAGGGTTCTTACTGGAGAAACATATGACCACAAGGTGACTCACCCTCCCCTTGTGGTGTGCACTAGAACAAGATGATTCACTCTCTTGTGGGACAAGATGATTTGCTCTCTTGTGGAACAAGATGATTCGCTCTCCTGTGTAGCAAGATGATTAGCTATCCTGTGAGGCCTGCATTAACGTGTTCTCCATGGCGATTATAGAAGGATTGATGTGTTCTCCTTTGAGGCCTGGATTGATGTGTTCTCCATGGTTATTGTAGAAGGATTGATGTGTTCTCCTGTGAGGCCTGCATTAATGTGTTCTCCTGTGAGGCCTGGATTGATGTGTTCTCCTGGGCAATTGTAGTAGGATTGATGTGTTCTCCTGTGAGGATAGGATTGATTAGTTCTCCTGTCGAAGCATCCTACCCATGCAGTTTGGGACTCATGGGAAATACCTCTCATCTGATCAATGAGCAGTGAAATGAAGTTAGGGAAGATAGTAGTACCGATGGATGCATCGTTGTATCTACCGCGCTCCCTATGCTAGGATGACCTCCACTGATCTAGGACCAGTGGTAGGAGTTCTACGTACTATGATTCTGACTTCAAGTTGGTTCAGACTGGTTTGGGAATAGTGGTACATACTTTGACACTGACTTTGTGTCAGTGCAGGACTAGTCTGGGACTAGTGAGAGTGGTACATACTATGACGCTGACTTTGGGTCGGTTGAGACTAGTCTGGGACCAGTGGTACATACCCTGAGACTAACTTCACGTTAGTGCAGGATTGGTCATGGACCAGTGAGAGTGGTACATAATATGATGTTGACTTCAGGTTGGTTGAGACTGGTCTGGGACTAGTGGTACACTCACTGAGTTTGCAATACTAGTCTAGGACCAGTGGTAGGAGTGGTACCTACTATGACGCTGAATTTAGGTCTGTTGAGGCTGGTCTAGGACCAGTGTTACACACTCTGAGACTGACTTCGGGTCAGTGGAGAATGGTATGAGACATTCTCGATCAATTCTTCTTCTCCATAATTCAGCGAAGCTAAGTTGAGCAGATCTGAGTAGAGTAGAGAAAAGGTAGCAGAGCTAGTAGAGCTGAGTAGAGCTAGGCAGAGTAGTACAGGGCACTGATGGCAGAGATAGTACAGTCAGACATATAGATCAATGGATGGAGTTCTCCCTAGTTGAGAGGGAGTGTTAAATTGGCAACTAGGGCCAAACTCCATGTGGGTCAGCTTATTTATGGCAACTGATATTTTTATTGGATCCCTCTCATCGAGAGGTGTAGGATTGATCCAATGATCACCGATTCCGATAAGAAATTATGGAGATATGAATTTATTTTGATTATCTAATTATTATCAAGCCGACCAACTCTTACGTAGGCTCAAGGAGCCGAAACGTCATGTTTATTCAAGCTATATGTTTTAGTATAAATAGGAGAGGACTTGAAGTCATTTCACACAACATCTTTAAGTGGTCTCCTACTCTCTATGTTTGGGCTTTTGGTGAAGGAGATGATGCCCTAGATAAAGATTACTACGTTGTCAGTAATGAAGATATATATATATATATTCGGGAGACACCTACACTGTACATGATCATACATTGTCATGGAAGCATTAGCATATACACAGCAATGAGGACTACGCATAGTAATGAAGAATATAATGCCATGCAGATATACGTTGGGCATAAATAAAGGAACACAGTCAACGTCGTCAGCATTGAAGAATATAATGCCACGTAGATATACACTGGGCATAAATAAAGGAACACAGTCAACGTCTTCAGCAATGAAGAATATAATGCCACACAGATATACGCTGAGCATAAATAATAAAGGAACGCAGTCAACATCTTCAACAATGAAGAATATAATGTCATGCATATATACACTGGGCATAAATAAAGTAACGCAGTCAACGTCTTCAGCAATGAAGAATATAATGCCACGCAAATATACGCTGGGCATAAATAATGGAAGGAACGTAGTCAACGTCTTCACGCTGGGCATAGAAACGTTGGTCATAGAAAGAATATATGTTGGGCATAAATACGCTCTAATGGAAGGACAATACATATTGGAACGCAGCTGCAACAATATGATGAGACCTTATACGCTGGTCATTACATATACACACAACATACACTTGAATCTAGCAGCGTAGACAACACACATCATGGCACACAGTTATGGTGATGGCAGTGGATTTATGGTGAAATGCAGTCATAAGGAACAACAAAATAGCATAGGCCTGTTCATGGTGAGGCCTATATGCTGTGCATGGAATCATATGTATGTAAACGTTGTCATATAAATGGAATGCAAGTAATGTAATATGTCGCGCAGTCAATATTGGTACACAGTAGTAATATCTACAAGGTTCATGATCAGGACATAGGAAATAATATAGCACATATGAATGCAGTCAAGTTGAGCAAACCCTATATGGAAAATAATGGGACTACATAGAGTATTTCATGGAACTCTAGCCTAGCTGCTTTGCTATGTTGCAAGCCATAGCAAGGAGTTAAGGCTGATGTGCATGTGGTTGTATGATGATGCATCAACAAACAATAGCATTATGAGTAGCATGATGCGCAGCATAGGTGCATGATGACATGGAGCATGGACAACATCATGATTAATGAGATCATGGACATGAAGGATAGCATGATGATAATCATGTTTAGTATGGTGCAATATGCAGTCGTGTAGCAAGTGGACCTAGATGCAGCACTATGATAGGTGAAGCCATCACCTTCAGAATTAGTTGAAGTAGAATGTCTTCAATTTATCTCATCGTTAAACGAAATGATCTAGATAAGTCGAAGTGTTGACTTCTGTTGTAAATGCACTATCTCTCTCTCTCTCTCTTTCTCTGCTGAACTTTGAAGAACGTAAAAGAATAATTGATCAAGGGTTTCCCCTCACATTGTGGAGTTTGTCCCTCGCTTGCGCCACATCTTGTGTCCTCTTGTCTTGGCTTGTCTTCTGCGATTTATATTTATGTTCTATCTGCAGTTTACTTTATGCTCATGTGATTGCTAATATGGAAAAGAAATTAAATAAATTGCTCTAGCATAGAACATACCTAAAATTAACAAGTATTTTAAATAAAATAAAACCTTCAGTAATAAAGAAAACACTCCATATATTATCAAAAAAAAATAAAAGTGTGTAGTAGTCGATTGTCCACCTACATATCATTTTCTTTGAAAATATTTACCCAACAATACAAACTTACATTCTTATAAAAATAAACTAATATCTTTTTAAAATATAACGTATTAATAATTGTAAATGAATTACATATTTTTTATATTTTTATTATTTAATTGTTAAAAATATATTTTATAAAATTAAAGATGATAATAATATGATTTTAAAAGTATAGCCAAGTATATTAATTTAAGATTCTTATCTTAATGAAATACTAGAATTATGTGGTCATTGGCATTAGTATGACTTTGTTTTTGCCCAAAAAGAATAACTTTTACACCACAAACTGCCTTAACAAAATATTTTGTGACTATCTACTATACTAAATTATTAAAATATTTTAAATAAAAAAAACCTTCAATAACAAAGAAGACATTCTATATAATGTCAGAAACAAATAAAAAATGTGTACAAGTGGACTGTCCGTCTACATATCTTTTACTTTGAAAATATTTACTCAACCATACAAACTTAAATTTTTATAAAAAAAATTAATATCGTTTTCAAATATAATGTATTAATAATTTTGAATGAATTGCATATTCTTTATATTTAATTAAATATATTTAAAAAAAAATGTTTTAAAATAATATATTTTATAAAATTAAAGATAATGATAATTTGATTTTCAAATTATAGTTAAATATATCCATTTAAGATTCTTATGTTTATTATGAAATACTAGTATGGCAAAACTTTATTAAGAAATATATACCCTACGATTCTAGATTCAAATCTATAGTTTTTTATACAAAACATATCTTCTTAATCAATAAATTCACTTAAATTATGCTCGACTAAATTATAAAATAAAATATTTTATTCTAAAATGTATATGTAAACAAAATATTGCTTTTTTAATTATTTTATATAAAATTAAAATTAACAGGTTTTTTTTAAAATTGATCATTTGTAATCAAAACCATTATTGGTTTTTAAATATCATGTACCAATAGAAATCGGAAAAATAAAATCGCTGTACCTCGCGGGTAGGTTGCACATATCTTGGCTTTTTGCGTTTGTAAAGAATTAATTTGAATATCTAGTGAATAGCCAGTAGAAAGCGGCCCTATATTCCTGGCTTTGAAGAAATCAGCGTTCAAGTCTGTGGCTCCACCCACTGCGAAGTTTGCACCTCTGGGGAATTTTGAAGTGTTTTAAACATTTTTATCCTCAGGTGTGGTTCTTAAGAAAGGCAGACAGAAAGCTTGTGCTGCCCAACAAAATTTTATCAAATGAAAATCATATTGAACACACAACCAGATAAAAGTTATTTTTAAAAATTTTGACTTACAGATAATCAACGATCAATCGCCAGTCAGAGAGCTGGCCTCTTGCTATGCCAAAATATATTTAGCATTATGGCAGATTGGCAAAATTTAGTTGGCTCAGATATAGTGTTTTTGATGGTAGAAATAAGTTATCATTATTAAAAACATGGTATATTTTTTAACGGCTATAACTTAAATTTATAAAAATTTCTACTAAATTTTATAAACTCTTACAAAAATTTCCGTAAATTTTTAATTAAATTCGAAAACAAATTGCACTAAAAAAATTTATAAGCAATGCAATTGGTTTCCTCTCTTACTGAATATAACTACGCGTGCTCTATATTTTGTGTACGACATGAGTATGGGTGAGGCTAAAAGAAGTAGGTTTGAATTCAGAACATAGAATATACGGATCTCTCTGAACAAATTGTTGAATAAAAGAAGAAATAATTCAACTAAATCCACTAACTTCCATTCCTCAAATTATCTGGTTACAACGATGACGTTTCAGCCTTCTATCCTTAAAAGGCATAGCACATGGAAAAGTAATGTGGAACCCACTTTGGTTGAACTCATTTTCATTATCTCCCTTTCCGAAAATTTGCTGCTGCCAACGATAGCACGCCAACCTTACGTGAAAAACAATGTTGGAAAAACCATTGATGCGTGTAGATGAAGATATACCGATCACTTTTTGTGTGACCTTATTATTGGCCGAATTCATGTAAAAGTGATAAGGCATGATTTTGCAGTTTGTTTATACAGAATGAATAATTTGTTTGCATCATTCAAATTTAGAACTTTTTATCAAACTTCATGACCATAACAAAAGGGTCAAAGAAAACCAAAAAGGCTAGGCAATTGGAAGACATTCAAAATCTAAGAAAATAAAATATGACACAGCTGTGGGGCATTCAAATCCCTGAATATAAAAAGACAGTACTGTTGGAGGACGTTCAAGATTATAGTATGCTGCTACTATCGATGGGCTGCACCGTATTGTATCCATGATCTTACTTTTAACCAGAAATATCAAATATCAAATAACTATTACTCTTAACTAATAGTTGCATGGAAACGAATCTCCCTCGAAGAAAGTGTGGATAAATATTTTAATGTCAATTTCAATGATTATGTGCAGAATACAGTTGGCCAAAAAGTAAACAAATTAACCTGCTCACATAAATTTGGCCATAGATTTGATTGAAAATAATTTTTTGTTCACAATATCCAACCAATTAGAGCACATATGTATAGTCAATTGAGTGTATTGAATACGGTATAAGTAAATGTGTGGTATTTAGAGGATGGTTTCAACTATTTGGGTTTCATTTGGAAACTGTGTGGGTACAGAATTAAGGGAATTAGGGATGGGGAATTGTTAATTGACAAGCTTAAATGTAAATTGGATAGTTAGAAACATATTATGCTTAAATATATTTTATAAAATTTATCTGTATATTTGATGCATCTTTTTCTTTTGCCAAAGGAAATTATTAAAAAGATTCAATTAGTTATGGGACATTTCTTATGGGCAGGGGCCCATAATGGAGAGAAAGCAAGCAAGATGGATTTGGCAAGATGGTCACTTATTGCAAGACATGTTGATGTCAGAGGATGGGGGTTTATAGATCCATGTTCATTCAATAAGGCTCTAATCATTAAAAACATGTGGATAGATGTAGTGGGCGAAAGTATTTGGTAAGGCATCATGAAAGAGAAATATATGTATGGTCAATCCTTTATGACATGGATTTCTAATGGGGCCAGGAAAAAATGTTAGAGATCATATATCTGGAGATGTTTCAAATTCTACATTTTCTATTGGGAAATGTGCGCTAGTCAGTGGGTGACATATCTAGGATCAAAGTTGGTTTAGACGCCCTTATTGTTATGTTTGGGAGTCAGTTTGAATTCTCAATCATATAACAAAGAGATTTTTCATCTTAATCAAATTATTCATCATAGGGCTAGTAATCTAGATTTGCAAGAGTAGTACAAGGAAGAGGAGTTGGAATTTCGTATAAAATTCTTTGGGGAATGAGAGGATTATATTTCAACTCTTAGAAATGTTGGGATCACATTAAATAACATTGAGGATCAAATGGCCTCTACAAGTTCTCTTAGGAAGGGACTTCCAGTGGTTAAAGAAATATATATGAGTTTTCCTAATGAGGAAAATGGCCATAAAATACCACTATATTTATAGGTCATCTCAAAATTGAACATTCCAAATGAAATAAAATGTTTTAGCTGGTTAACCATGCATAATCTTATTTTCAGATGGCATAATCTTCAAAAGGGGCATTTTCATACACACCCTCAGAGCAGCAGAGACGGCTGGAAAGTGTTGAGCGTCTGGAGGTGCCTCTTCTACCCAAGACTTCCCTTTTGACTTGCCAATAGGAAGAGGATCCATTCATGCCTTATGACTGGCCTTCTTACGGAGGATCAAAAGCGAGGTGGGAAGTTTCATGTAGGTCGATGTGCCTCGTTCAGTGTATCGATGGGTGATGAACTCCTTCTCTGCTAAAAGTTCAAAAAGCACTGCCAAGGTGAAAAAGGAAAGCCTCAATTTTGAACCAAGGCTTGACATCTGTCACTTCAGTTGGGAAAAAAGTTTGTGCTGCTGGTCTATCTATATGGGTGAGTTGGACTTGATTTGTGAGAGAAGATACGTATCAAACTCTTATGGTACGATGCATGGTAGCCTACCTTGTCCCCAATTCACATATTAGCCTATAAGAACAACTAACACTGCCTCCATCTAGAGGAGGTTCTCCATGGGTCGACCAGGCAGGCCCGTAGTGAGATCCGAAGTAGGCGCTTCTAGAGCGGCCATAGGTCCGTAACGTACTGGTAAACAAGCCACCATCCGGAATTTGCATTTTATGTAGGGAAGAAGAGGAGGATATTAATCACTTCTTTATTGATTGTCCATATGGGAAGGAAATTTGGGATGGGGTGTTGGGTTTTTTTAAAACAACACCTAAGGGACCTATTAGACGTTGGGTTCATGTATCAGAATATGGATGAAAGACCATAGATTTAGGGTACTTCCATTATATATCTTATGGACTATATGGAGGAAGCTTAATGCTATCATCTTTGAACATAAAGGACTGGAGGCGCACTAGGACATTAACGAGATGGTAGCCTATTTCAATGAAATTGGGTCGATACAAGGAAGTAAAGGTTGTGGAAGATTTAAGCCTAGAGAGTTATTGCAATCATTTCCAGTGAGAATTTTTTACGGTGCTTGTGCTAGCAGAGCATGTGGTTGTGGAGCAGTTATTTACATATAGTCTCATAAATTCTATCACTTCTGAGTGGTAATGTGTGAAGGGATCCAATAGTAGAGTGGAATATATTGTGTTGTGGGGAGTATTGATTTGTGGCCAAATGGCTAGGAATTAATCAAATATAGATTTATGGAGATTCCAAGGGCATAATAGATTGGGTCAAAGGGAGAAAATGAATTCAATCCTCCAATTTTAATCAATTAGATGAAACACATTAGCATTTTGGTAAGGTCCTTTTAGTATGTAAAATTTGATCATATCTCTATAGAACAAAATTAGACAATTAATTTTTTTATCTAAAAAAGGTATAACAAGGGACACAAGTAAATTTTACTTTTCCTCTTCTGAGGAGGGCATCATGAACAATGCAATAACTATCAACTACTTATAAATGCAGGCATGAAAGTCCCTTTTACGCTTCAGACAGTGACAGGGATGAAATGGTTTTTATGCCCCTGAATGAGGAATATAAATGTTTTTGTTAAAACTAATAGTACAGTTTTTGGACAATCAATTTTGTGTAGAAAAAGATGTCAATCTCGAAGAGATAATTTGAAGTATTTTGATGTAAATTTTCACTGTTTCGAAAGACTTTTATAAATTATGTAATCCAAGATGGAAAGATAGAAAATGTCTGAGGATATATGTACTACCTTTTATTAATATAAAGAATGGCGTTTTTTTCTACTGAACAAAAAAAAGTAAATGTGTGGTTGATATCTTCATATTGTTTGTAACTATGGCATTTTTAAATGTATGGACAATGCTTAGGGCTAAATGTCCACTCAAGTTTTGTTGTATGTTGATAAACCGATAATTTATTGACAGGCTTGTGATATTAGAAGCTTTTAGTCTCGTTAGCAAGGTCAACTGGTTTTGGTTAACAATGTCAACAAACGAATTCTCAGAACCTCAATTGTAATTTTGTTTTAGTCGGATAATAATAAAAAAGTGCGTAACGAAGGTGGTTCGGTTCAAGTCTCATTGGCAATCTTGAGTATGTTGACTAATTTGGCATGCTGTTCTGTTTATAATGAGTATTTCGACTACGCTGAGTATTCCTTAATTCTTTCTAGAATATGGGGAACTTTCTCATCCAAACGTTGACACGAGCTCACTAAGAAGATAAATCAACTGTCGACAAGAGCTCACTAATAGGATAAATGAAGAGCACTGATACTTCTTCTTTGCCTTGTCAAACAATTTGCTTATCATCATGAGGGAATCGGTGGTGGTTAAATTGGACTACGGACAACCAACTATCCCTACGAAGACCGCTGTAACAGCGACAAGAATGCTTTTCTCAGGAACTAGGTAATTGCAATATAGAATGTATAAGTCAATATGCATAAACAATATCTGAAAATGAATATGGGTAATTGAAATCTTATTGTAATCGAATAAGGCATGATATTCATTTATCGTTAAATAATAAAGAATATTATAATTAGGATTTAATTTAATGTATTGTTTAATAAGTATATGTTTTAGAATTTTTTTATTTTAATACTAAATAATCCTGGGTTAAATTAAGTTTTTTATCTTTTTATTATTTTTAAAAAGGAATTTAACTGTTATATGAATTTACCAAAATTTTTGAACATTTAGATTCTCGAGAGTTCAAAGTCAAAACTTGTGATTACTACAAATTCTTATTATTGTGACAAGAAGAACTCCAAAAAATATAATAAACAAACTACAAGTTTAATCTAATTTGAAAAAATATTAGCCCTGGAAATCTAATCTCTACAAGAAATTATCATTTGAATAAAAAGGACATAGGGATAAATACTTGAGGTAATACTTCCAGGTGGGTTGTGTATTACATGTTCTAATTGTGAGTTTGTAGGTTTCTATTTAGTATAATTAATACTTTCTTAGGATCTAGATTGCTAGAAATTTGTAATCTATAAGCTATATAAGTAACTTCTATAATGTGACTTATGTTTGGTGTGTGAACATTGCACACTCTCTCATTTCATTTTTCTAAGTTGGTGTTGTAGCGGCTACAACCACCCTCCAAAATTTTGTCTTTGCTTTGTTTTGGAGCCTCACTCAAAATCTTAGCAACATGTCTTACACTCCTCAGGTACTTATGTTTCATTCAAGTTAATATTTCACTTTGCGGCTTGTGTTCGCTAACTTGTTTTCCTAACCACCCACAAGGTGACCCCGTGACTTGGTTTACATCTAGTTCTTTTGTTTCCTTGGCAAACTCCATAATCCTCGAAGGCATCCAACCTTTCTCTCAGGAATTATGCAAAGTAGGCTGGTAGCCCTCCATGCTCTCTCGAAATGCGCAGAGCAGTCCAATAAACAACCTTGCTCAAAGAAGTTGTGTAGAACATCCCCAGGCTAGGCTTCGACTCAGAAATTGCGCAGACCCAGCTAGCATCTTGCCTTCAGCTGGGAATCTGCGCAGAGCATGAGAGACAACGACAACCACTGAACCCAGGAATTGCGCAGAAGCATTCCCTCAGCTGTTTTCTAATGCATGTGTCAGCAAGTTGTCTGTATCCCTCCAGAACTGTGTAATTTCTCCATACATGCATTGCAGCCTTTCCTAAAAAAGAAAAAAAAAAGAAAAAAAATCATCCCCAAAAGATAGGGACCTATTTTTAGCACTAGGAGTTACATGCAAGTAGGTTTTAGAAACTTCTCGCCAAGTGTCACTTTTTCCTAGATTTGCGGTGTGAGCATCATAAACCATAAATCTACCAAATCTATTTAAACAATGCCCCATAGGTCATTCCACATGTTCAATCTTGGAGTTCTAATATTCCCAAGGCATCTAGGAATATTCGGCACAGTGAGCGCAACTTTTCTGGTTAAGTCCTGATGATGAACCACACTCGTTGGTTCAAAATGTGTCAACAAAAATATTATAATATGATTTTCGCCGAAAAATCTTCTCATTAAAGTTTTTTCTTTTCAAGTCTTCTGCTGCTTTTTTTGTCGCCTTTATTTCATTGGCTTGTGTGAGTGCTATTTTGCATGTTTTGTTGAACGACCGTTGGTGTTTTAATGTGTTATAAATTGTATAAGTGTTGTTTCAAGTTTTTCATTGTATTTCTTAAGCATCACATGCATAACAATGGTTTTGCACTAACAATCATCGTTATGAAAACTCTCCCCACCAGCTTCATTATTCGTCCATTTGACAATTTCTTGCATTGGTTTTGATTGCATGCATAATCATTCACTCCAAGGATAATTTTAGGGGCGAATGTTCGCCCTTTGGTGAAATTAAGGGGTTTTAAATTTTTAGTGGGCGAATATTTTGTATCATAGTACATTTTTACAAATCACCTCAAATAGCCCACCTTATTTTATGGGAGAGGGTAAAAAAGGTAAATTTAGCCCTTGAAATTAGGACTTACAACCTTCCATTCGCCCATTTTCAAGAATAGGTTTTATTTAAGTGAATCCATTCGCCCATTTTCAAGAATAGGTTTTATTTAAGTGAATCCTGTGGGCCAAATACCATATTTATAAAAGAGGTATGGTAAATTAATAAAAATATAAATAAATGAGAGGTATGGTAAATAAATAAAACATTTTTTATATTTACTCCATAAGTCACCTTATATACATGTAAGGGTGTAAACAAATAAAAATATAAGTAAAGTAGAGGTATGGTAAATAAATAAAACGTCTTTTTATACTTACTCAAAATGCATTGTAAATAAATAAAAATATAAATAAACTAGACGTATCGTAAATAAATAAAACCTCTTTTTATATTTAGTCCATAACCCTTGTTCTATTTATGAAGGCTGAAGAAAGAGGTTTTATTTAAGTGAATCCTATGGGCCAAATACCATATTTGTAAAAGAGGTATGGTAAATTAATAAAAACATAAATAAATGAGAGGTATGGTGAACAAATAAAACATTTTTTTATATTTACTCCATAAGTCACCTTATATTTACGAACACTCAAAAAATGGGTTATATTTAGGTGAAACCTATGGCCAAAATACTATGGGACAAATACCATGGACTAGATTGTTATTAATACCATGTAAAAAAACCATTATTAACCCTAATATTAGAATTAATAAAAATAAAAATGGCACATGGTATTGATCCATGGTATTCACCAAAATGGCACATGGTATTGACCCATGGTATTCACCTGGAATGTAGCCTATTTAAATGGGGGAATTAAACCAGCATGTAGCCTATGCTAAGATTCACTAGGACTTTACAAAGTTTTATTATTTAGTGAAAGACTCGCCAAGATCTTACAAGATTTTATAATTGAGTAAAATATTCGCCATGCCTAGTGAGAGATTCGCCAAAAAATTATATATACATATTATATTATTGATAAAATCGCCTTCCATTTTTCCTATATACCATGGAGATTCGCCCATTTATTATATTTATAAATTTAGGGGGGGTTCTTAAAATTTTCCCTGATTCACTCTTATCTACACCATCCTTCTCTCATGCATTCATATCTACTTGTTTTCAAATTTCCCTTCAGTAGAACTGGGTTGCCTTAACTTAGATCTTGCTTTGCCTGGCATGCACTATGCATTCCTAGACCTTAAGGCTCTACCTTGGCTTCATGAATTGTGCAAAGGTTGCCTATCACTGGCCTCCAGCTGTGCTCTATGTAGTTCTTGGAGACAGTGGCCATTATTTCCCACTGGGATTGCATAATGCGTAGTCCCAGCCAGCAATCAAGTTGGACTGAAGTGCACATTCCATAGTTATAGTCCACAGTCAACCTAGCTAGACTATGCTCTGCATAGTTCGAGTCAACAATAGGTCTCACTGGAAGGTGGGACTACGTAATGTGCAGTTCTAGTTAACAGCCTCCCAACCTTTGAGAGTCACTACTACGCAATCTTACCTAGTAGTCACCCAACTTGTTGCATGATTCACCCTTGAAGTGCTTTGTATTTTTAAACTAACATTTTCTTATCGTGAGTTCCTGCTCTATCTCCAAGTACATTGGCTGTTGAACAATCTCTTAGCAGTATAGGCATAACGGTTTCCAAGAGAGTTGGATCAAAGGACTCTATAGAGAGCAACACTGGAGACATAGTTGAATAGGTGCCAATGAACTTTTCCATCTATGTAGACAAGTAATTGTTTATAGAGAAGGACATGAAGATCACATGGAAATAAATAAAGGACATATTTGTATGAATTTTCAAGGAATATATGGAAGAGCGACAATTCTATGTCAAAATTCACAAGTCAGGCTTGTATAGGGTTGCATGCAGGTAGCCTACTTTCCCGTGCGTAGATATCATTCATTGAGTTGTCCCACATATTGATCCTGAGATGATGACATAAATAAATATCATTGGAACACAACTTTTTACCTTCAGATAAAAAAACTACCTTCAGATGTATCATGTTATGAAACCAGCTCAAGAAAAGATAGAAAAGATAGATCAACGCCTTAGAATTCAGCCTCCTCGAGGGGGCAACCTCCTTTACATTACATAAATGAAAAATTCTTCGATGATACAAATGAAAAGACCTCCTTTCTATATATAGGAGTCTAAGGGGTCATAACATAATCAGAGCTGACATAACAATAATAATGTAAGGGCATAATAATAACAATAGTGGCCTTCTATGGGGCACATTAGTAACAATATGGGCACTACATGGGTACATCAATATAATAAGTGGGTTGTACTAATAACAATAAGGGGTTACACTAGTAGTATAGGGGCCTAACATGCCCCTCTCCTTCAAAAAGCGTTGTCCTCAATGCTTGAGTAGTTCTTGATGCTTCTGTATAAAATTCTTGTCCTCCCATGTGGAATCTTCAGTGGGTAAGTTCTTCCACTTGATGAGATACTCTGAAATTAATCGATTTTGTAGCTGTCGGGTTCTTGTTTCTGTGACTGCTCCAGGTTCCAATATGATTTTTCCTTCCTTTTCAATATCTGGCAATATTTTTTGAATTGGGATCTTTTGCAACTTTTGAATAAGTGGCCATACATTTTTGTCCTTCTTCCATTCATCCCTTGCTTCGTTTATCCAATCTGGTTGGATAATAGAAATAGCACAAAACAATGCTTCCACATCCTCATCCTTGAAGAGTCTTCCCATTCGGTAAGGTCGCCATTTTTTAAGTGCATGTAGTATTGCCAACATTTCCTTCTCATAAATAACTTGCTTTAGATGTAGCAGTAAAAATACCCAGTCACCTACATCAAAACATTTTTCACTATGATGTAGATCTACCTGTTGTTTCATTTGATTTCGCACCAAAGTGGCGTTATCCTTTAAAAGTTGGAGAACTTGTTGTTGATGCTCAATGTGACCTTTCACTGCTTGAACCTTTTTCTTCTTGATATGTCCTTCTATCTCTAGAATTTGAGGAGTGGTAATTTCTTCCAATCCTTTACAAGATATGGTCAGACTCATTTCTTGACACTCGATGTGATCTTTCACTTCTTGAACATTTTTCTTCTTGATATGTCCTTCTATCTTGATAGTTTGAGGAGTGGTAATTCCAACCACTGAATTACAAGATATGGCTGGATTCATTTCTTCTTTCTTGATGTGATCTTTCACTTCTTGCACCTTTTTCTTCTTGATATGTCCTTCTATATTAAGAGTTTGAGGAGTGGTCATTCTTGCCAATAGTTTACAAGATATGTTCTGATTCATTTCTTCTTACTCTAGGGTCGGGTCCTGGCATATATCCTCTTCTTTTGATGTTTCTTGATCATTTTCTTCCTCCTCCTCATACTCCATGTAAAATAATTTCTTCTCAGCACACTTATGACCTTTAGTGCATTTGCTGTCACAATTGTAACAAAGCCCTTTTTCTCTTTTTTCTTCCAATTTTTGTGGTGTAACCCTTGTAGGTTGTGTAAGGCTAGGAGAAACAACACGTCCATCTTTAAAGTTGTGAGGGGTAGACTTCCTTGTTGCCATAATTTTACTTTTAAATATGTCACAAAGCCCTTTTACTCTTTCCAATTGTTGTGGTGTTGCTCTAAAGAAGGTGTTGCTTTTTGTATCCTCATAATGTGCTAGCATTTCCTCCGTGAGAATTGACCACGTAACAAGGTGTTTACGAGAACAAAGCCCTTTATACCATAAAAATTGATCCGGTTCTAAATATGAAGATGCAATATATACCTTCTGTAACAGTGGTACACCATGTAGATCAAAATATTGCTCCATCTGAAGTATCCAATTTACCGGATCCTTGCCATCAAACTTCCTCATCTTGCTTTTTCTTGATTTTAGGACCTCGATCTTGAAATGACTGTAACTCTGTACTTGTATATATTTATGTTCTGAAATTGCTACCTATAATAGCCCTCTGTGTCCTCTTTCCAATTCCACCAATCTGATCCAAATTGGATTCTCCAAAAAATAGTTATGCACAATCTCCCAAGATGACCTGATTATAGACCTTTCCAGAAGAGCGAACTTGTATGAAGTGCCACGTGTCAATTTTTCGACTTTTGGATCTAAAAACAACATACAAGAAACTACAGTCCGTCCTCTTTCTATACCTTTTTACGAAATTTCAATCCAATTCTCAGAGAGAAAGTTATGACTATTTTCCCCAGGTCACTTGTTTTGAATTTAATTCAGGAGTCTGCAAAAAGACCAACTTCCTCAGATCATATCTCCGCAAATATTGCGCGAAAAGCTCTGAAATTCAGACCCAAGGTTCAGCACGATTTCTTCTCAAATGGGTTCTTTTTTGCGACTTCCGAAACATCACAGGAAAAAAGTTATAGCGAAAATGCCACGATGACCTATTTGGAGCAGCGAAACCCTAGAATCCAAAGCTCTGATACCAAATGTTATGAAACCAACTCAAGAAAAGATAGAAAAGATATATCAACGCCTTATAATTCAGCCTCTTCGAGGGGGAAACCTCCTTTACATTACATAAATGAACAATTCTTCGATGATACAAATGAAAAGACCTCCTTTCTATATATAGGAGTCTAAGGGGTCATAACATAATCAAAGCCGACATAACAATAATAATGTAAGGGCACAATAATAACAATAGTGGGCTTCTATGGGGCACATTAGTAACAATATGGGCACTACATGGGTAGATCAATATAATAAGTGGGTTGTACTAATAACAATAAGGGGTTACACTAGTAGTATAGGGGCCTAACATATCACTAGATGGTGATTTACATGGATGCGCTATTCTTCACTCCCAACAACAATGTAAACTGTAGATATATCATGAAGCATTGGGTAAGAGAGCTGTTCAAGTTCATGATGTCACCCAACTAGGTATACAAGTAGAAGTCACTCATGAAGGCTTACCAACTCCTAGTCATATTCACATGTCACTTGTATGGCCAAGAGAGCATGGGGACCTTCCCGCAGAGTTGCATTGTTATGTTAGATCAGTTGGAAAATGAAAGAATGTCTTTCAACTCGTCGAACATGTTGGCTCTTTAGTTGAAAGTTCATGTGTCAAATTCCAAGAATCCGCCAAAGGATAGCCAAGAAAGATTCTCTATCTATGCATACCTACTTGATGAAATCTGTGCCCACCACCAGTTCCCTGGCATGGGTTGGACACGGACACCATCAGAGGAAGTTTTGAATGTTTATTGCAAGTTTCTCTTTGATTGCAACTATCGAGGAGCCATGGTGAGGCTATTTTACCACTTCAATGCACCATGCATAAGATGATATTTGAACAGGATCCACGTTGCATGTCCCAAGAAGTGATGCAAGCATTACTTAACATTGCAGACTAGTATGCCTCACCTGGTGGCACCTTCATTGAGATGTTCGTCATGAAGAAGCCTTTGTATGAGCTACTAAGGTTTACCACGGACAAGTTTGTCATTCAAGAGGTTGCATACCACATCTCCATAGGGTTATCAGCAGGACTGTACAAGAGGAAGAAGGCACTATGTCGCACTCTTCCTTTTGTGGATTGGGTTGTACGAGATTCGTACCTTAAAATATGCATATGTTGAGACCGAGGGCTTGAAGAAATTTGGGTTTGACACTAAGAGCATCAATCTAGATGATCCGCACTGCATATGCAAGAACCACTGTGTGAAGGTGTACTTCCCATGGGTCCATGGGGCATGTCATTAGCCAAAGGAAGATCCTTGGAGGTATTGCTATAACTCCTCTAGGCTCAATGAACTGATCAACATGGATGTGGAATGGAAAGTAGCACCATAGGAAGCAACAACAATAGTAGCAGTGAGAAACAAACTGGTGTAAGGTAAAGGCAAGAGGATGATTTCCGAGAGCGTAGAGGCTGTGCATAGCTACAGGTTAAAAGAAGATCAATTTTTTGAGAGAGTAGCATTGGAGATATATGAAAAGTGGCAACAACGCAAAAGGAGAGTAGCGTAGAGAAAGTGGGAGAAGCAAAAATTGGAAGAAGCAGAGTGGAAGTTATAAGAGATGGAGAAGAATCTGAAAGCAGAACAAGAGTTGAGGAAGAGAGAAAGGGAAGAAAGAAAGAAATAGGAACAAGAATAAGGATAAGGTGCACTAACAAAGAAAATTGCATAGATATAGTTTGAGACAACAGAGCAACCAAGAGATGATGAACAGGGTGAGAAGGTGCACGTTTAGGAAATTGCTCATCTGGTTGAGCAGTTGGTCGAGGCAATAAACATGGACATGGAACAGGAGCTAGAGGACCAAGACATCAATATCATGTTGAGGGAATCCAAGATCACACAATAGTCTTCACCACCTCTAGAACCATAACCAGTCCTGAGTGAGCAAGGAGAAGTTGTTTTCCTTGATGATGATCTGGAGAAAGATATGTACAATCTGGCATTTGATGGGACACAACAAAGGATTTTACAGTCTTGAAGAAAGCAGCTCATGGATGATCATACATCACCTACGACACAGAATAAAGGGTGATTATACCAGATGTTAGAAGACATCTTGTTTCCATGGTCGAGGCTTCTAAGGCTTATACAAAAGCCACGAGTTCAACGGTCAGGTTCTTCCTAGTAGAAAATGATCAAATGGTGAAGGACTTGCAATAGGCCAGGCAAAGAATAGAGAAGTCTGTGGGATCCACCATCATAGAGATGAAGAAAGAAATAGTGGTGAAGATATCAACTTTGGAGGCCACCATGGGGACAACGTATAGAATATTTGTCACCATGCACAAGCAGTTGTCCATCGATGTGACTTTCAGCAACAATGCACGCAGACAACCCAAACTCTCAAAGACATTAAAATTGCTATTACAGACATGCAAGAATGGACATTGAGGTACAAGGGAGCCCCACTTTACTTGCACAAGAGGATGAAGTCATAGGTGGAGCTATACAAAGCACATATTCAGATGTTGATCTGGAACTATGAGCAGATCCCTCCATTGATCACTAGCATTGATACTTCCTATGCATGGTTGTTCAGGAGTCTGGATGTCATAGCATGAACATAGAAGGTCCCTTCCATTGAAAGCCTCACCCAAGTCATGAGGAAGAGTCAATTCATGCTGGATGTCAACATGTAGATAGAGCAGTTGATGCACATAGCCACCAATGATGACTTGCATCTCAACGCAGAGAACATGCAAAGGTACATCAATGGTCCAGCCACACTGAGGACATTGCTGCGGATGATTTAGGATGAGATGGACAGGGGTTTCGTAACTATATATCGAGAAGCCATGGAAGCTAGAGTTCGCTTTGAAAAATATTTCATGAAATAGTACAGAGACACAATACCGCAGTAGTAAGCTTGGTATCAATTCACCACCAAATATCACCACAAGGAAGTTACTGATTTGGTCTTTCCCCAAGATCCCGAGTGATGTTTGTTTTGTCAGGCTGACTGAAGTCTATTTTTGTCCCACATGGGTATATGTGGAAATTTTATTATTGTAAATATGTTGTAAGTGAAATTCAAAGTGTCATTAGTGGAATGTAAATAATCAATCTTGTAATGTGAAGAGTCATGAGGGTAGTCTGAGACTCAAAGGGGAATGTCATGCGTCAGCCAACCATTTACTATATATAGAACCTGATAACTCACAGTATAGGATTTTGGGAGCCAAGATTTTAGCTAGGAATTACTTACAGAAGGCTTGGAGAGTATTGTGATGAGGCTTGGCTTCTCCACAACATGGAGCGAGTACATCTCTTTGGAGGAGCAAGTGGTGTTGAATTTAATGTTCCACTATTGGGGATAGTGGTTGTGAATCGTGTATATATGGATGCAACTTTCACTATATATGTATATATATATATATATATATATATATATATATATATATATATATATATATATATATAACATAGTCATCATGTTTTCATGCATATGTTGTTATTGTAGTTGGATTATTCTATTTTCTTTAGCAATGTATGTTATTTAACTTACAGATTTGTGTATGAACTATTTTGTATGAAATTGTATGAATCTTGTTGCAGATGTGTTGTTCGTTTAACCCGTCACTTTGGATTGTGGACTAATCTTATTTCCATCTTGTGATGTCATTCTACTGATGTGTTCCTTTCAGGGTGTGTACTATTACAAGCTTCTAAGGGACACACTTCTTTTTTCCCTCTGTGTTTTAGAACCCCCATGCATCTCACTTGACTCACTGCAAGGTCACACACTTACTTCCGACAAAGATATCACACTAACCTCTATGCACTATCGTAGTCAAGGCATTTATTTACTACCCACTGTTGGGACTCCTACTCCAAATTGTTTGAGGTCTAGTTGGGACTTCTTATTGGGGAGATCCCCTGACATGTTGACGAGTCCTACATCATCAATAGTTGGTGTCAAAGCCTATTATAGCTTAATTCCCTTACATGAATGCCAGGAAGATGTGACATCCATTATAATTGATCCTTTATACATAAGTATATTAGAGTAGGAGAGTGGATTGTGCATTGTTTTTGTGAATATTTCCATGTGGCTGCTCTATGTGTAGATTTGTTCCTATGTGTAGATCCAAAGTCGAAGAAAAATATATGAGCTGAATGAGTGGAACAATGTTATTTTCAGTGCGTAAACTAGAGCATTTCCTACAACAATTCAAGTACCTATGGGTTTCTATGTCCTACATAAGCTTTGGCCCATTTGCCCAGATTGATTGCGAGCCTCAAGAAAAACTTTCTAGCGGATGATTCACCTATAGTTTTATTCAAACGATATTTCATAGGAATGTTATCTACTTGGTGTCAGTTGAAAGCCACACATTACAATCGATTGAATATATCCCCGACACTCAAAATTTTCAGACCGAATGGTGATAATGATAATGTTGATAATCTAGACGAGTGGTTCTAAGACGCTTACTACACCACTTCCATGATAGATTAGTCACTTTTGGCCAACTTTTTTTAGCCTCTTCCATCGTATCATGTGATGTGAATGTGCAAGGAGATAGATAATCCCTTTGTTGGTAAAAATATCATAAACTCTATTATACAATAGAGTAATTATTTATTATAATTATATTGGAGGAAGTTCTTGCTTTGACCTGTGGCCAAGTGATCCTTGTGCAGAGGTTTGTGTAAAGGGAAAACCTTATTTGCTAGTTATTACAAGCAAGGAAGGCATCAGAAACAAAGTGATAGTAATATGGAACATTCATAGACAACACTACTTTGATCCATATTTGCAGAGATGAATTAGGCAACACCTAAAATGGCTCACTTTAATCAACTAAATGCACAAATATAATGTGTGTGTCTTGTATCATACATTATCATATTTAATTATTTATGTTATGTTTGTAAAATTTATATAATGAAGAACCAATTATTGGTGAACAAATAAACATATTTCAAGTTAGTTGTCCTTGACATTCTTCGATGCCAAGAGTATAGATTGTTAATTTGATTATGTTTATAGTATGTTACATGTCGATGGTCTACTTGTTCTTCAGTGCTTAAAGATCAATAGTTCCAGGATATGTTTGTGTATGTAAGTGTATATATGAAAAATGTCAAGTTGTATGATTGACTTCTATATACACTCAGTATATATACCTCTTACTGATATAAGTGTCAAAATTGTAGTTCCTTGCATTTTGATAGAAGGAAATAAGTCCATAGATTGGTTCCATATTGAGATTATTTTTTGTGGTAGTAAAGAATCATCAATCCTACAAATATTTAAACAATGGTTAGAATTAGTTGTTTCTTAAATGGATCAAGTGGTATCTCAAAGTTGATGGTGAAGAAAGTGCATTATCTATGAGATTCCAGAGTGGTTGTAACTACTTATGAAGACTAGTTAGACAAAGATAAGTATTGTTATTGTAATTTATGATTTTAATATTTGACATGTAATCATTGAGGGGGGGACTTGGAAGTAATGCTTCCATGTATGTTACATATGTATTGCAAAATGTAATTGTGAATTTTGAGGTTACTATATTTAACTAATCAGATTGACCTTTTAAGTTATAGATTGCTAGAAATTCATAACCTATAAGGTCTACTTGTCTATAAAATATAATAATGTGATATTGTCTACTGTGTGAACAATAGTGACTCTCTCATTTTATTTTTCTAAATAAAATGTGACATCCTACCCTTAATCCAAAAATTATACAATACATTCATTTCATTTTTGTAAGTTAAATGCCAAATCCTATCCTTACTCCAAAAATTATAAAATACAATTCAATATATTAAGGTAAATGTGTCTGTAACACCCTCCTCCGAGATATACCCAAGCAACCAGCCAATTAGGGTAAACATGCGATGATAGGCCACTATGATATTATTTGACCTCCTAAGTCATGTTAAGGAAGTGGAACTGACAGAAACACACCATACAGACATTACTCATCAACCACACAACCCTCAAGAACCAATCTGATACTTTAGATAGCTTTCCTTTGGGTTCCACTGATATTTTGGACAAAATCCTAAGTTCGCTCCCATGTTATAGACATGAGGATGACCAGAAACCAAAAGTCACTCTCACAGACTTGCATGCCAATGATCGGAGACCAAAACTGTCAATGTTATGCTAGCAACTCTAGGATTTGAGCCACCTTTTCTGGGCCAAAGCCCAAGTCATTGCACAGAATTGAACCATATCTTCAAATCAGAAAATAACATGGAAATGACAGTATTAAATAAAATACTTCTTTAAGACCTTGACTGGACCCCTAGTAGCCATGACAACCATTTCGCCAAACATATCACAAATATGTAACCTATAGGTGTAAATAACATTTTTGAGCATAATAGTCTCATACTTATCTAAGAATCACTAAGAACCATTTATGCCTCAATACATTAACTCCCATTCCATCCATTAGGTCATATATATGTTGATCATTCAATTACAAGTAAAAACATGATGAAATCCATACATGGTTGTTGTCATAAAATGCATACATAACCAACATAATAGTAGTAGAAATACTCATGAAACGAAAACCATATAGGCCACATGTAATCCATCAAAATTCTCATAAAAGAATAATTAGAAAAAACCTTCATTAATGATACAAAATCTAAACCTCGATGGGACTTCCACATTCCAACCGACTGTAGAATGGCTGAGCCAAATCTCTCTTCAGTCATTCACCCCTGTGCCATATTCCAGCCATGAATATGGGATCTCATAGAACAAATCAATATAAACTCATCGAGGGCTTCCAGAGGCCATCCACCTCAACCCATCAAACAATTATTCCACCACCCAATTTAACATCATTGAAACGATCATCAGATTGGTCCCCATCCAAGCCTTCTAAGGCTTCCGAAGTGTTTTCTCCAACCAAGGCTTCCGGGACTAATAACGCAACCCACCAAGGGCTTTCAGAGCATTTGTCCAACCAAGGTTTCGAGGACTAGTCACTCAACCCAAGCTATTACAGGGCTATGAGAGAGTTTATCCAACCAGGGCCTCCAGGAACTAATAAGTTAACCCAAGCTAAGGAAACATGAGAACCAACCAAGAACAAAAAATGAGAATAAACCCACAATCACCATACCTATCCAGGAAATTGCAAGGCTAGGCAATCCACACTCAATGTCGACCATCCTCCATGCCAATGACACATCACAACCAAAAATACAGAGGGATATTCCATGCATGCCAAAACTGGGGAAGGAAACATACATGAAACTTGGTACCTGAAGCAAATGTGATGTAGCTATTGCTGCCAATGCGATCTTGTGGTTTCTGGCTCTTCCTTTGCCTTCGTGCTCGAATAATCTAAGCATTCCACAGGCTCTAAGAGTTCTCCAAGAAAATTTAAGTCTCGAAGAGTATGAGAGAGAGAGAGAGAATAATGAGATAACTCCAAAATTGAACTGAAAAAATGTTACCGACTGATCCTCAGAGTCCTTTTTATGAATGAGGCCTCTATTTTCTTCATTTTCCATTATTTTCCTTAAATTTCCTCCTCACATGCAACCTGTGAGATTTAACCTCTGTTTTATGCTAATTTCCATTATTTTCATAAATAAATGTGCCAAAAATAACATTTTTCCCTTTCAATTCCTTAGCCATTTCATTTTCCAATTTCCTTAGCCATAAACAATCACAAGTGATCCCCGTCACTAAGATTCTACCAAACATTCAACTTGGAATAAGTGTCCCATCATCCATGGTTATTATTTTGCCTTTATTTACTTTTATTACATGGAATTTTCACCAAGGCTATTACAAAACACTCCCCCTTGGGGGATAACCATCCTCAGTGTTCAACGACACCTATAACCACAAAAATATTGTAGAAAAATATATATTGTGAATGGATCTTTACAACTTAGCATGATGTAGTATTTACAATGATCACTCTACTGAAAAGCAAACCAACATAACAACATACCGCATAATGGATCTTTATAAAACAGGTCATGGTGGAATTTACATCCATATACATATGTACATAAACCAACATCATCAAAACATATAACAAAACATATACTAAAGCATATACCCAAACACCGAGCGAAAACTACTTTTCCTCAACTGGAAAAAAGGGAAAGATACATAGCCGGCACCTGAACTACCATCTCCCATGTAGCTTCATCGGACCCAAAATTATTCCACTACACTCTAACTTTCTTGGTTTATCAGTTATGGAGCATGATCACCTTTTTTTTCAATATACACTTAGGCTTGAGCTAGAATTCTCCATCTGGTTCCACCTACAATACAGACTAGTCAATCACATGATCAACATCCTTAACATACTTAAGGAATGATACATGGAAAACATCATGGAATTTCACTGTCGGAGGTAGTCTAAGTCAATAGTATATTGGCCCAATCCTCTTAATAATGCTGAAGGGTCCACAAAACTGTGGTTCCAAATTGGCACATCATCCAATCCCCAAGGAGCTCTTCCTTGGTTTGATGCACAAGCACACCTGTTCCCCAACCTGGAACTCCTTGAAGAACCTGTTCCTGTCATCTTTTTCATTTAGATTCTCCTTGATTATCTGCATTTCCTATTCCATATTTGCCAACATATCTGATCCAGTAAACACCCTGATAACTGGATCACTCCAACAAATAGGAGTTTTGAAACTCTGTCGATACAATGCCTTAAAAGGACTCATCCTCAATGAGTCCTGATAAACGTTGTTGTATGCAAACTCCACCAGTGGAAGATACTCTTCCCACTTTCGTTGGTGATACATCACATAGATCGTCAACATGTCCTCCAATATCATGTTGAACCTCCCATTTTGTCCATCTGTCTATAGATGATAAACTGTATTGAAGGCCAACTCTATGCCCAAACATTAAAATAACTCCTTCCCAAACATGGAAGCGAACTTCGCATCCCTGACTAGCACAATCTTCTTCGGAACATCATGCAATCTGACCACATCTTGGATTAATACCCATGCTGCATCGCTAGCTGATAATGTATACTTCACCGAAATGAACTCTTCAACCTTCGTCAACCTATCCACAATGACAATAATGGAATCATGTTGTCTTATTGGCTTCAAAAAACCTGTAATGAATTGCATGGGAATGACCTCCCATTTCCATTCTAGAATCGCAATTGGCCGTAGTAGTCCACCTAGATGTCTGCATTATACTTTCACTCACTAAAAATCGAAACATCTAGCCACAAACTCTACTACATCTCTCTTCATATTCGGCTAATAGTAAAATATATTCACTTCAATTAATGTCTTATAATAACCTGGGTGAGATGAATAAGTTTTCGTATGAAACTCCCTCAATATGACCTTCTTGAGCTCACTGTTATCCGGTACATATATCATGTCTTTGAATCTAACCATTCCATCTACGATGAGATAATAATCCATATCCTGTGCACCTGCACTTGTACCTGTACTATCACCTATACCTGTACATGTACTATCATCTATACATGTACCTTTGCTCTGTTGCAACCTTTGCACAATATCCATATATCTAACATCCTATTGACCTGCCCAAAGGATCCTATCCTGTAGATATGTCCCATAGGAGCTCATAGCCGCTAAGTGATTTACTTGTATCCATCTTCTAAGATCATCTGACAATTTGTTCTCTTTACCGTTGATATACTTCATCTCAAAATCAAACCCAGTGATCATAGCCATCCACTGATCCTGTCTTCCATTTAGATTTGGTTAGTCAAATAGATGTCGCAAACTACTTTGATTAGCCATCAATGTAAATCCTAGACCCAAAAGATAGCATCTCCACATCTTCAATGCATGTATAACCACTACCATATCAAGACCATGTGTGGCATAGTTTTGCTCATTCTCATTTAATTTCCAGGACTCATAACATACCACCTGTCGATCCTACCTAATCACTTCACCAAGTCTGCTCTTAGAAGCATTTGCGCATACTACAAATTCTTTTTCCCGATCTATAATCTTTAGCACTAGTGCATGTGTCAACAACTGCTTGAGTTGTTCAAAGTTACCCTCACACTCATCAGTTCATTCGAACTTCTTACCTTTCCTTTCCAAAGATGTGATAGGATAAGCAATCTGTGAGAAGTTCCTGATGAACCTCCTATAGTAGCCTAGAAAACCCATGAAGGATCTCACCTCATCCACATTCTTAGGAGCTACCCACTGCATGATGGCCCTTATCTTCTCTGAATCTACTGCAATGCCTTCCTCGGAGACAACATGCCTCAAGTAGTGTACCTCAGTCTCAAAGAAACTACACTTGTTGAGCTTAGCATACAACTCATGCTCTCTCAACGACCTCAACACTGCTACTAAGTACTCGATATGTTCTTTGTCATTTTTTGAATATACCAATATATCATCAAAGATCACAATAACGAAATTTTCCAAATATGGATGCAACACACTATTCATCAAACACATAAATGTAGTTGGAGCATTAGTTAATTCAATTGGAACTATAACAAACTAATAATGGTCGTACCTAGTCCTGACTGTGGTATTTTAAATGTCCTCCTATTTTATGCGTACTTGATGGTATCCGGATCTCAAGTCAATCTTTGAGAACACTGTTGCTCCCTTCAATTCATCAAACAAGTCATCAATCCTTGGTAATGGATACCTTTTATTGATAGTCACTTTATTCCACTACCTATAATCAATGCATAATCTGAGTGTTCCATATTTCTTCTTTACGAACAATACTAGTGCACCCCATGGTGACACACATGGCCTAATGTATCCCTTGTTGAACATTTTCTTCAACTACAACTTTAACTCAACCAACTTAGATGTACTCATCCTGTAAGGTGCTTTTGAGGCTGGAGCTTCCCCTAACACTAACTCAATAGAAAATTCTACCTGCCTATGAGGTGAAAACTCTATAATGTCGTCAAGAAATACATCCTTAAACTACTATAAAATTGGGTACTTGTTCAACACATCCATATCCTTAACTTCTTTACCTTTATCACTAGAAATGTGCACTACAAATAACTTGCCCCCTTTATGGCAACTATGTTTTTCTTTCATAGTTGTCACCATCCTAACTGATGTGGCTTTCTTCTTTCCCTATAAGGCTCTTGGGTCTCCATTGTCATCAACACACTCAATATCTTTATCATAATAGTCTCCTTGATTCTATAAGAATACAACCAGTCCATGCCCAACAACATACTATATGAATCCAATGGTAATACATTCAAATTTGGTGTGGTAGGCATACCATTCAAGTCAAATGCATAAGATCTTACCCAATGATGAACTTGTTCCTTCGTACCTATAGCCAGCAACACTAACCAATACTTTTCATGAAATTTCTTACTCAAACCACACTCATCCACCAAGTCCAGACTAACATAGCTATAATTATATCTAGGGTCAATCAAAATAAAAGTAACTAGATCACAAAGCTTACCATCCATCTTAATGATAGATTCTTGATTCTCTTCCTGTTTGTTATCCAATGTTTCATAAATACATGGAATACTCTGACCAACATCCCCAACAGTCTGTGCCTGTTGCACACTATATATCTGAGGTCTACCACCCTGATTCTATGGACAATCTATCCTGCAATGATCCTTTCCCCAAGTTGAACACTGTATATTCTTCCAACATATCTCCTTGTTTTGTTCTCTTGATTGGAATCCCTATCCTCTATTGGATGTATTGAAATTCTTAGGTGGCGCAACATTCTCCTTATTACCTGTGTCAGGAGGTCGTACTCACTTCTTGTCCCATTTTCCTTTGTTCTTTGCATTACCTCTCCAGTCTAGCTTAGTCTTAATTTTGTGCTTCAATTGTTCATAGAAATGCTTCAGTTTTCGGATGGCTTCCTACAATGATCTAGGCTCATCGAACGGAATCTTATCCTTGAATGCAATTAGTAACCCACTAACGAATCTCTGAATCTTAGCCTTCTCATCCTTGAGGTAAGGCACATACCTCAACAACTTAAAGAATATTCTAGTGTACTCATCATTTGTCATGGATCCCATCTTTAGCTAATATAATTCTTTCACCTTGTTATCAAAGTATCTTTTGACAAATACTTCTTCTTGAATAACCACTCAATCTCACTCCAAGTCAAATCTTCCTCATTTATACCTCTGATATTCTTCACATCTTCCCACCAAATGTCAACTTTTCCTTTGAGACTGAATGTAACCACTCTAGCTTTGATGTTATCTAAATAGTCATGCAATCTAAAGAAATTCTTCATGGCTAGAATCCATGTCTCTGCATCTTGTGATTTCTTTACCTCACCATCAAAATTAGGTGGCTTTTCTTTCTTAAACTCATCTAGAAAATACCCCTTATCACTTCTCATGTAAGGATGAAACCAAAGACGATCATAGTGCTCATCTAAATCATAATCAGAATCATGGCTATGTCGATCCCTTCTCCTATATGGAGTGTCCAACAATATTCCATCTCTGATTGTGTCATCTCTATCTGATTTGTGACCACCATGCAATCTACTACCATATGCCCCATTAGTTCTATCCTCCTACTCACGACTGATCTAAAGGAGTCCCTGTCACTGCAAATCTGACAAGCTCTGAAGTATGAGTGCATTTACCTCTGTTAACTTTTCCTCTGCCTATATCATTATGTCATTATCTTCCTTACAACTCTTTATTTCTTCCTTTAAACTTCTCAGTGTCACTATCAAGTTGGAAGAGTTCCCAACACCATATTTCTCTTCTGATTCATAGGGAGAGCCAACCATCTTGCTAACCATTTGATATTTGCTCCTGCAAGGTATATCATGTCAGCTAAACCAAATCACAATAAACCAACATACCTTATTATAGATTGGGGAGGATACCTTGTCTTCAAGATCAAAAAATCAACCTGATACATGTACAACATAATCATGATAACATATAAAAACATAAAACATAATCTTATGACTATGAAACTATCATTCTAGCTAGGGTCAAGTCATCAATGCATGACCTCAACAACAACACACACCACGAACTCATGCCTGAAAACCACCATCATTACGTGATTATACACTTGACCACATGCAAATGTGAACATGCATAAGCGATGCATAAACATCCACACACATGCAAAAACATAGATGAATGAGCATGAATGAAAAATATTTGAAGTCAAACCTCCAAGAATGATACATGCAACCAAGCATACAAGAATGTAACCAAACATGCAAGAATGTAAGCAAGCATACTATAATGATACATATAAGCAACATAAATCGACATGTAACCAGTCATACTCTTACAATGATGCATTCCACAATAAGAACCTCAAATTTGACATGACGATATCACTACAACCATGAACAACATCATGCAAAGGCAACAAGAACATGGAATGCAATGGTGAGAGACACACATGCAATTAACATGTGTGCATGACCAACACATATCCCATCCATTCCGAGGGGTGATCCATGGCTCTGATACCACTCTGTAACACCCTCCTTTCACATATACCCAAGCAATTGGCTAGTCAGGGTAAACATGCGACATGAGGCCACTATGATATGATTCGACCTCCTAAGTCACATTAAGGAACTGGAACCGATGGAAACAGACCATGCAGACCTTAATCATCAACTACATGACCTTCAAGAACCAATAAAATACTTTAGACAACTTGCCTTAGGGTCCCACTAATCTTTTGGAGAACTTAAGCCTCACTCACTCCCATGCTATCGGCACAAGGGTGACCAAAAACCCAAAGTCACTCTCATAGGCTTGCCTACTAGTGACCAGTAACAAAAATTGTCAATGTTATGCCAGAGACTCCGCGGTTTGAGCCACTCTTTCAGGCCCAGGGCCTAGGTCACTGCCCTGAATTGAACCATTTCTTCAAATGAGTAAAATATCATGGAAAGAATAGTATCAAAACAAGTATGTGTTTAAGACCTTGACTGGAACCCTACTAGCCATGATAGGAATTTTTCCAACCATATCACGAAGATGTAATCTAGATGTGTAAGTAATAGTTCTTGGCATAGGGGTCTCATACATAGCTGATAATTGCTAAGAACAATTGATACCTCAATACATCAACTTCCATTCCATCCATTAGTTCATATATACATTGGCCATTCAATTAAAAGTAAAAACATGATGGAATCCATACATGGATGTTGTCATAAATCACATACATAACCAACATAATAGTAGTAGAAATACTCATGAAAGTATAGCCATATAGACGATATATAATGCATCAAAATTCTCATAGAAATACAAGGAGAAATAACCCTTCATTAATGATGCAAAATCCAAATTCGTGATAGGACTTCCACATTCCACCTGACCGTAAAGTTCCTGAGCCAAATCTTTCTTTAGCCATTCACGTCGATGCCATATTCCAAGCATGAATGTGAGATCTCATAAAAATACATCAATCAAAACTCTTCCAGGGCTTCTAAAATCCATCCACCTCAATCCATCAAACAATGATTCGACCACCTGTTCGGACATCACCAAAAACATGATTAGATTGGTCTCCATCCAAGCCTTCTAAGGTTTTGAGAGCATTTCTTCCAACCAAGGCTTCTAGGAGTAGTAACTCAACCCACAACTTATAAAGGGCTTCAAAGCCTTTGTCCAACCAGGGCTTCCAAGACTAGTAAGTCAACCGAACAAGGGATTCCAAAGCATTCATCCATCCAAGACTTCCAGGACTAGAAACTCAACCCAAGTTGTTATAGGGCTTTGAGAGCATTTATCCAACCAGCACTTCCAGGAACTAGTAACTCAACCCAAACTAAGGAAACATGACAACCAACCAAAACAGAACAATGAAAATAAACACACAATCACCATGGTTATCCATGAAATGGAAAGGCTAGGAAATCCACTGCAAATCTCGGCCATCCTTCATGTCAATGACACATCACAACCAAAAATCCACATGCATATGCCATGCATGCAACAAATAGTGAAGGAAACATACACACAACTCGGTACCTGCAAGAAAATCTGATGTAATTTCTTCTCTCGATGCTCTCTTGTGCTTTCTTGCTCTTCCTTTGCCTTCTTTCTCCAAAAATCCTAGTATGCCACACCCTCCAAGAGTGGTCCAAGAAAACTCTAAGTCTCCAAGCAAATGAGAGAGAAATAATAATGAGAGAGCTCCAAAAATGAACTAACAAAGGGTTACCAACTGATCCTCAGGAGCCTTTTTATGAATGAGGTTTCTATTATCTTCATTTTCCATTATTTTCCTTCAATTTCCTCCTCACATGCAACCTGTGACCTTTCACTTCTCTTTTCTCCTAATTTCCATTTTTTTCCAAAATAAATGTTCCAAAAATGTCATTTTTCCCTTCCAAAGCCTTAGCTATCGCCTTTTCCAATATCCTTAGCCATTAACAATCACAAGTGATCTCCATCATTAGGATTATGCCCAACATTCAACTTAGAATAAGTGTCCCGTCATCCAAGGTTACTATTTTTCCTTTATTTACTTTTATTACATGGAATTTTCATGAGGGTTGTTACAACGTCTCTTTATATACAAAAAAAATTCTTAAGAAGATATACCCTATTTATTAAATCTTACATATTCACACAATTTTTGTAATTAAAAATGTTAGAAATTTAATACTAGTAAATCATGATATTAGTAATGGTTTTCTGGACATGTGATATTAGTAAAGCATGATATTGTAACAAAATCTCTTAATTTTTTTGTTAATTAATAATAATAAAAATTTAAAATAATGTTATAATTTAGTTAATTATATGGTACTTTGGTAATGTGATTTTTTTTTATACTATGTAAGTTTCTCAACCATTTAATTTAAATAATTTACATGAATACACTATTATAAAATATATATTTTTAAAAAGGAAAAATAATCAACTAGTACAACAATATAAATTAAATAAATAATGATTAATACTTACAAAAATTAAAACACACAGACACACACACATTTCCAGAACAAAAAAAAAAAAGCTTCTTCATTAAAGTAAGAGAAGTTACATAGATGAAGAGAAAGGCATATAACACCCAGTCATAATGGAGATGAAACTTGTAACAAGACAATAAAAACATAACAAATTAGAGCATTGTCAAAGAGGACCAAGTACGCCATGATAACACAAAAAAAAAAAAAACATGTAGCAACTCTGCCAAGCCCAGGCATGTTACAAAAACGATCCATGAGCCCAATCAACAGAGAAAGCAGAGCTCAAAAGAGCCTGAATGAAGGATGGACCCATCAACCAAGAGTTCAAAAAACATTCTTCTAGGAGGGAGAGTAATCCCACGTTTAGAGAGAGAATCCACTTCCACATTTTGTTCCTTGTAAATGTGGAGGAACGATATGTGAATGAAAGAAGAGTGAAGAACTACGTGCCATCCGTAGTGGAACCTTAGTGGAACCCCTACAGAATTATGCTCCAGCATCCAATCAATGACAATTTTTTAATCAAGAGCGATCTTTACGGACTCAACGACTAGCTAGACAATGCTTTGAAGTAATCCCCACAGTGCCATGACCTCTTCCCGATAGTTTGTGTTGCCACCATTGTTCTAAAAGCAGTGAAATTCCTTGCTTGGACAAATCTTTATGAAAGAAAGAAAGAAATAAAGAAAATTAGTTTAACGTCCAAAAGGCCAAAGATAGCCTATGGGACAGATTGCTTCTTCATCTGGTTGATGTATTCGACCTTTTTCTATTAAGCCTCACAATAAATGATCCAAACTTCTTGAGAAACCCCTTGCTAGATAGATTATCTCAAGAGCTAGCTACCATAATATCTGAATAGCTTTCCCTGTTGTCTTTAAAGGAATCACATTATAAAATGAAATGTTTATGTTTCCACTTTTCCGGAAGAACAAAAAATGCATACTCTTTTCTCCCACACTTCTTTTGGCCTTTTCTCACAACAGAGTTGATGAGAAATATTCCTTAACTAAGCAATAAGAACTTTGGCTCACCAAGAGATATTGGCCTCTATGTATGCTTTTGGTTAATGCCTATAAGTGGGATTAAACATTTCAATATAGTATTTTTTCTTTCTTCCTAGCTCGTTATCCCAAGTATGCTTGTCGAACTTATCCATAGTGAAAGATTTTATTTCTTTTTTGTTTATGAGACATGTGTTCAAGAAAATATCCCATTTACTAAACCATTTGTTATTTTTCTGCATCCAAATCATTTTTTTATTGCACAATAAGTCATTAAAGATAACCTTAGGCCATTTACCCTTTTCCATTTGCTCAATTTTTTTTAAATACCTTATGACTCGCACCATAATTATTTCTTCAATAGGATCAACCCCTGTTTCACTTAACAAGATAGCATAAGAACTAAACTTTTAATGTTGAATTTGTTTGTAATCAAATGCTTCTGAATTTTCTCAATTTGTTTCCACCACATGTCGAATGTACTGCTGGCCCATAGTTCACAACCATAGAGAATCATCGGAATAACTAGAAGCCCAAAAAAAGTTTGAGTGATTTTCGAGTCTCATAACTTTGCCTCTTTACACCTGTTTTGAAAAGCATAAAATGCTTTCCAAGCCCCCAAAGTTCTTTCCTTTCTACAACCATCCCAACATAGATTTTCGTTGAAGTGAATTCCGATGTATTTGTAATCCATAACTTCTTCTACAATGTTTCCTTCAAAGTAGAACTTATGTTAGTTATGTTTTTTTTATAGAGAAAATAACTACTTTCATTTTTCTAATATGGACTTGCATCCCCACACTTCTACAAAAAGGCTCAAGGGACATTAAGTGCTCTTGCAAATCAATACCCGATTTATCAATTAGAATAAGGTCATCTGGATACAAAATAAGCCTTATAAAAAACTTTCCCAAATAGATATCATCACCCCCTTGCAAATTCAACCATTCCTCAAGCTTGTTGATATATAAACCAAAAGTGTAGGAGACAGTGGGAAACCTTTCTTGATGCCGATATCGCTCCTAAATCTTTCAGAAATGCATGTTGGAGCTCTAATTTTGACTTTCACCTCTTCATCCAACCTATGCACAACTCTTATCAAATTTTTACCAACCCCAAGTTCCTCCATTCTATGCGAGAGCTTATCCCTAGGAGCCATGTCAAACGCTTTTTTGAAATCAATAAAGCATCAAAAGACTTCTTCCTTTTTCTCCCAAAATTTTTCAATGATGTGCCTTAAAGTTATACAATGATCAATTGTGGAATGTTTAGGTCTAAAACTTGCTTTCCCTTTAGAATGCTTATCTCTTTCTTCTACCGAGTTGCTAATTTATTTTCTAGCATGCTTTCAAATAGCTTTGCAAACAAAGGGTTTATCATGATGGTCCTATAATTGGAGGGATTATTGACGTCACCACTCTTGAAAAGAGGTACTACCAAATTAGTTGTCTAATTTGTGGGGAGTCCTTATTGTATGATGTTGTTGAAATTTTTTTTGTATTGTGAGGTGCAAGAATCTTTGAGCTCCATTTTAGATATTTTTCTTGGAGCTCAGCTACGTCTTTTTCTTTTCTAACACCCAACTTCTTGACACCCATCTCTATCTCTTGCACTGTGAAGAATTCAATATCAATGTTGACCAAGGGAGAAGGGTCAACCTTGGGATCTTGCTCATAGATTTTTCTTGCATAGTCAAACCATTTAGAAATTGTAATACTATTTCCAGTTTGTATCTTTCTCGGTTAGAGCTCCCTCCAAAATAATTTGGGATTATATTTCTCAAGAAAGATTAGTTCTTCCATCCTTGAAACCATGAATCAACATTTTTCTTGCTTAATAACTACCTGTAAGCTTTGAGCTTTATGTTATCTTTGTTTGAATCTTTCCACATTTTCCTTGCCTTTTTTGTATTCTTCGTCAAACCAAGCATTAACCAAAAAGCAATTTGTTTCAGACTTCTTAATTTTTGCTCTTTTGCACTTTCCAAGTGCGCATTGAATTAAATGTATTAATTCATGACTATGAAGGCCGTGAATTGTGATTTTCTCCTTCTCGAAGAGCCTCTCTAGCATTGTTTGGAAGGTATTACAATTTTTTAGAGTCAAAAGAATTCTTCCCTTTAGGACATTTTGTTGGACATGCTCAATATTTTACTCTAATTGTTTCTTTCTAGTCCAAGAGAAACTTAAATAAATTTGCTTGTGATCTGATTTTAAGTCCCAAAGCTGATCTCCAATAAAAAATTCCTCCATTTTCTCACACAAACCATGTGAGAAGATTACATAGTCTACTACACTTACTCCATTGTAAGTATTGCAAGTGAAATTACCAGACTTTGCCCATCTTTTAAAGTTGCAAATGGATCTTTGTGGTCAAGCCCTCTACCTTTGTAGATTTTTGAAACTTGTGACGCAAAATAGCATGTTGCAAGCCCCATCAAGAAAGCCAAAGGGATAATAAGGCTCCAACTTTTGAAATTGGATAGAACACCGAGGAGACCTACGAGACCTAGGAGACCAAGGGGCAATCTGGAGGAAATAACCGACGATTTTGATGCAAGAGAAATAATAATCAGAAATCCAATATCTGCCATTTATAATAACAATCAAAATACAGTTATGTGTCATTTGCAATATTCAAAGAAAAATGATTGCATTCACTAGATTACATCATAATTTTTTATTTTTGAAATCATCGTTATGAAAGCCTTATTCCAAAATAAAGTACCGACAACCTAACTAATATGCTGCCATCTCACTCTCGGCCTTGAAACTTTTGATATTTCCATTTTAAAAGCCTTATTTAAAAATAAGGCACCAACTAACCTAACTAATATGCCGCCATCTCACTCTCAACCTTTGATATTTCCATTTTGACAGAATTTTACTAACCGCAAATCCTGTAGAATCCTCTGCGGTTTAGACTCCAATAAGCAGCCATGTACATTTTAGTAATCAGGAATCCTAACATACTTCCACTACTGCCTGTTGGCATATTTGGAAGTTTATCACGCTTCTTCACGCTTCTTCACGTGCGTGTTGGCTTAATGTTCTAAGCGGACAAATAGCTTTTATGGCATACATTATAATGGTGATTTGGAACTGAACTCTGCTTAGATAATTTCAGTTCGGTACAAAAAAAATTAAAAAACCAAATAAGCGCTTATACAAGAGTACGTTTTATCCACGTAGTCAGACTGAATTGTGTGTATATATATATATATCAACATTCCAACTCTGAAATCTTTTCAAAATTGTTATCTAAACCAATTAATATTACCTTGGAAGCATGCGAAACTCCTAAGCACTCACAACCATGTAATCATGTACTTTGTGCATGTTCCGTCCCTTCAAAAACTTATGCAACAAACTGAGTAAAACTGTGACGAAATCCAGGGAATATGTTATTTCATTGGTATAAAGGAAAATCTTTACATTGAGTTTACAGTTAATTTCTTAGTCGAGGGTGGCGTTTAGAGATAGAGCTCGAGGGGGAGTTATGAAGCTCCCGTCCAGGAACAATTTGGCTATCTTTCCGTAAGCAGCATCCGTCAAATGAACACCATCCCAATTGAAATATTGTTGAGGATTTGCGCATGCAACTGCTCGTCCTACACCGCACCACATGCTCAGATTGAAATTATATCGACCACCAACTCCACAACATGTCCGTAGAACATTTTTCTGCAGCCCTGTATCCACGCACTCACCCGCGTTCCATTCCATTCCATTGAACGAAATGAATGGAGATGGCACGAAGTGAAATGAATTAATTCGAGTTTTGATCAAAATTGGGAATATGTCAAAATTCATTACTGTTGAGAGCTATAAATCCTGCAATTTAATTTTTCTCCCTTTGTTTAATTTGCTTACCGAAGGACTGTGGAGACTTTAAAACATTGAGGGCCGCTCCGTAATAGTCTGCAAACACAAATTTAACTTGTGGATGTTGAAATTGCAAATGTGCAACTCGCGCTCTGAGAAGATGATTGCCCTTACTGGCGAAATTGTTGAACCTTCGCAGACACCCCAGTTTGTCCAGCGGTTCTCCATTTCGTGATGAAGCTGAAGCATATAGTGTTAAATATGACGGTGAACAGCCAATGGGTAAGTTATTCTGAACTAAAATCGTCCTTGCGCCGCCCACTGTAATGAGTGTCTGCAACAAACTCACAACACAATAAAGAGCTGACATGTACAGACTTTGGATTTAATGAATCAAATAAAAATGATTAAGACTCAAACTCACGCTAACCCTAATCAGTGTCTGCAACCAAATACCCATCACAGCCAGCAGCTGGTATGTATAGACATATCTTTGGATTTAATGAATCAAATGAGATTTATCAAGGCTGAAAGTCACCTTGAGCGCTTTTGCGATCTTTTCCACTACTAAAGGGATGAAGGTATGCACTTCTTTCATTGGCCGACGCTGAAAGAATGGATAGTTGTAATCGTTTCCGCCGATCTCCCCCATCAGAAACAACGCATTCGCAAAATGCTTGTCACAGTCTGCATTATATAATTCATTAATACTTTAGGAGCAGAGCAAACAACTATGCTCCAATCATAACTCAAGTTGATGAGTTTGAAAAGGTTGAATTCATGAAGTATAAACTCATATGAACTCTCGATACAGAGGTAACATTTTTCTTTTTGCTTTTAAATATAAAACTATAAACTTTTAAAAGGATGGAGTTGTTTATGGAGGTGGAAAAATTGTTTGATGGTTAAAATAGGTTGAAATCCAGGTAAAAAATATTTAAAAAATCTTGTAGAGGCATTGTTTTAATCATGTTTTTGATGATGGAAATGGATTCAGGTCTATCAAAAACTTGTGAACCACCTAAAATTTTGATGTTTAACAACTTGGATTTACAAAAATCCCTGCCAGATTTTCTCAAAATATAAAGAAAATCTCCATAACTTTCCATACAAAAAACAATCTCAAGCACAAAAAAAATTGATTAAAATTTAATTTCACATAATTTGCCAGTAATGGCATGTCTTTAAATGTATTATACATTCTGAGTTTTATTTGGCTCACAATATGAGGTACGCGTAATTCTGTCCGTCAGGCCTTTTAAAATAGAAGTAAAAACTAAAAAATATGTTTTAAATAAAAAAAAAAATATTGGTTATAATTAAAAGGAAGGATTATGTGCTAAAGTAATTAGAAATTTTTATAGTAAAATTTTTATTTAGTTTTATATATTATATTTAATATTTAAAAATAAAATTTAAACAATGAACAATAACACATTATATTTTATACTTTAAAGAAGTTTTCAAGATAAATCTATATTGATAATAAATACTGTGAAATTATGATATATTTAAATATATAACAAATTCACAATTATAATAAATTAGAAATGAACTCTGATAAAAATACATTCCTACTAATAATGAATTCATATTAATATGTTATAGATATGTATTAAAAAAATAATCTATAAACTAATAATCCATACAAATAAGAAATTGAAATTATAAGAAAAATACTAAACTGCTGGTTATCAATTAATATATTTAATAAGAAATTGAAAAAATAAGAAAAATATTAAACTGCTGGTTATCAATTAATATATTTAAAGACAAAGGTTATATATTAACATTTCATATAAATAATAGATTTTTTTAAAGTTATATTTTTATTTTATAATCCATAAGAAATAATTACATATTTTTTATAATATCTATATGTTTATATATATTTTGTAAGTTTAGTAAGATTTTAGGATTTTGTTTTATAGGTCTATTATTTACTTTGCTACGAGGAAAGTAACACAAGATTCAAACTCAAAATCTCTGATTTGATGAGACTTTATGCCACTACCATCACCACTTAAGTATTTAATATATTTTTAAATAAAAAATTTTAGTATTAAGGAATAAGAGATACACATATCTACCTCATATCAAATATAACACTTGGATTTACAATAAAATACAAATTCTACTTCTCCTAATTTAAAAACTTTAAATATATATATATATATATATATATATATATATATATATTCACTTAAACAGTATTATACTTATTTATAAAATAAAATATTCAATGACAGAAAGCGTAGATAAACAAATATGTAATTTCTTTTATAAATATTTTATACAAAATGAAAATTAAAACCTTTTACTTAAAATCAATATTAAAATTATCTTATTATAATCAAAATTAAAATATTATTTTTTAAATGCCATATACCAATAAGAATTAAAGCTTATTCTTAAAACTTTAAGCATAGTAGGTTAGGTTGCGGACCTACGGATGAAATGATTTAATGTTTATGAAATTATCAATGCCGATGCAATGATGTTAATGAAATTAACAATGGGTAGCACTAAGAAATTAATGATTAATGATAAAGTAAAACATCTAAGCAAATGCAAGTGAAACAAACTATTTGGTTTCACGGAAACAAATTGTTTGGTGACAAGAAATAAAAATCGCAGAAAAAGAAGTGGCAGTACCTCGGTAGTTGTCACATATCTTGCGTCTTTGCGTTAGAAACCAATTAATCTGAATATCCAGTGAATACGGCGTCAAAAGCGGCCCTATATTCCTCACTTTGAAGAAATCAGCCTTCAACGCTGTGGCTCCAGCCACTGCGAAGTTAACACCAGTGGCGGCGACTGTTGAAGTATTTCTTACCCTCAGATATGGTTCTAAGAACGGCAGACCGAAAGCTTGTGCTGCAAAACAAAATTTTACGAAATGAAAATGAAATTGAACAGACAAGAACATATATAAACATTAAGAAACCCAATTATTTTCAGAAGGTTTGAACTACGGACCGATGTAATCTACGATCAATCGCCCATCTGAGTACCGGCCTGTTGCTTTGCGAAAATATGTTTCGCCGTAAGGCAGATTGGCAAAATTTAGTTGGCTCAGATTACTTCCCCCAGCAACTGCTGCCGCTAACAAATTCCCCGTATCTGCCAGAGAATCTCCAAAGCTATAAATGGCGCTGTAACAGCCACCCACATTTCCAACAACAGCATAACTTCTGGCTGAATGCTGCAGAAACAATATTATCACTGGGAGTAACACGATATTCAGACTTTTAAACTTCATTCTGAACAATATTATCACATACAATATCGGGATTCATCAATTTCATTCTGGCATGTTTCTCTCAATCGCTCCTATTATAATATGAATCAGGAAATTAAAAAATCCGGACTGTGACAATAATCTTCTAACAGTCTTTTTCTTAAAGATTGTCAAAGATTGAAAAATGAGAAATCAAAGCTCTAAAAAAAAAGGAGGCCAACGTGCGATTAAAGTTTCTTTTAAGAATATTTTTCTTAAAGAATGACGGATGAGAAATTAAAGCTATTAAAAATACACGACTGTCGGAATATTTTTCATTAAACAATCTCTTTTCTTAAAGAAAAATGACAAATCAAAGCAGCATAGTATAAACAATGCAATTGCTTTCCTCCTCTACTGAATATAACAAGGCGTGGTCAGCAAATTCCGTCCGACATAATGATAGAGTATGAGTGATCCTAACAGAACAATAGAGTATACGCATCTCCCTGAAATTTTTTTTGAATAAAAGAACAAATAATTCAGCTAAATTCACTAACTTCCATTCCTCAAATTACCTGGTTACAACGATGACATTTCAGCCTTCTATCTTCTGTTAAAAAACATAGCACATGCCAAAGTAATGAGGAGCCCACTTTGGTTGAACTCATTTTCCATGTCTTCATTTCCTGAAATTTGCTGGTGGCAAGAATGACGCGTCAAACTTACATTCTTTGTAAAAACAAGAGGCATGCCGAAGTAATGATGCACCCACTTTGGTTGAAGTAATACTCAAAGTACATTTGTGGCTGACGGGTCATGAAACTTGTTCTTAAAACTGGAAGGCAACAATAATACGGTAGAGAAAGAAGTTAAATTTGACTGGCCAACTAATACTAAGCAGAGTAGGAGAGCGATTCAACACGTATGCTAAACACCAAATTACTACTTAAAGAAAGGGAAAATCGAACAGAAATGAACATATAATCAAATCGCAAACCATCTAAAATAATATATGACAACCCATCCAAATAATAATTGGAACGCATCTGGTATGCCTTGAATTTTTTAAACATAGATATAGATTTAAACCCTTTATAATTTTTCTTTATAGGGTTAAATATAATGGTAAAAAAGGATTTGATATAATATTAAAAAAAACTAGGAGTTTTTTTAACTCAGATTTTTTATGATAACATCTAAAGACATTTGGAAAAAACAATTGATAATTTATGGGGAAAAGGTTTTAAATTGTTATTTAATTTAATAAAAATTATAATTCAAAATATATAAACTAAAGATACAAAGTTTATTATATATTATAAATAAATATATTTTTAGTTACTATATGTAATATTTTGAATATTATATCTTTTCAAAATTTCCATATATGAAAATTAAAGAGGTTATCAGTTGATAACTTAATGTAATTTTCAATATAAATTAATTAATATATATTAAAATTACTATATTTTCAAAATTTTTTTTTGTACCCTATTTACTTTTTATGTCCAAGTTTGATATAAATGTTAGTTATATATGTCAAAGTTTGATACGAACGTTACTCACCTATATATTTATGTAATTGAAAATTAAAGAATGAATATATGGAGTGATATTTTGTAGAACTTTAAAAATATTGGATATGTTAATTAGTGAACAAAGTGCGTCTTGGTTTTTAAGAAAGATACTATAAACATGGTTTTATGTTGTAATTTTCTATGTTAAAGTTAAAGTTTAATTATGATAAGGAGTTTAATTATGATAAGGAGGATTTGAGTTAATTAAGAAAAGTAAAGTTGTAAATAGTGAAATATTTGTTATGGAGGTTATATGATGGTGATGATGATTAATGTTTATTAAGATTCATGTGGTTTTATAGAATGTCAAGAAAAGAGAGTCCAATTGTCATTCTTCAAAATCTTGTTTCTAAGGAGTACGGAAAGCTATAGGTGGGTTGGCTTAATAAGTCAAGAAGATTGGAGGTGTGGCCGATGATAGGGAATTGGAAGTGGATGTGGGCAAGAGGCTGGCACTCTAAGAGGACGTGTTTTTCATTTTCCATCTTCTTAGTATCAGAAATATGACAAATTCTATCATCGCTGGGAGTCTTGGTAGTAGACCACATCGGTCTCACTCCAAAGCTCATGAGAGTTAGTTCTGATCCTGGGGATGTTCATTTTCTTCTCTAGTGCTAGTCAATATAGAGAGATAATTTTGGTTATCAAGGGTTGGGTTGATCACCTCCTTATAATACCTTAGCTTCCATTTACAGTCTAGCTCCTTAACATCTGAGATATTGTCATTAAAACTAGAGGTAATATTATCTTTGATATTGTCCTTGCTTCCCATGAAGATCTCCTCCTTAATCCCCAAAGGTTGAGCCAAGACTCAGCATCCTTGAGACCTAGGTGGCGGAGGCCTAGGTTGGGGTTTTGACTACAATTAGAAGAAATTTTTGGGAGCCACTTGGATTCCATATTGTGAAGTTTCTTCTTATACATCACATATCTAAACATAGCAGCACTTTCAATGGGGGATTAGCCCACTTCGATCAAGATGATAAGATATGGAGTATTTCCCTTGATCTTGAGGTTATAGGTTATGAATTGCTTTTGGATCATCTCAATATTTCTCCATGAATTCCTAGATATATTACACCCCAAACTTCACATCAATATAAAATAATAGGGATGAAAAAAGTCTCAAACAAAAACATTTTAATTAAAATTGTTATTTTTAATTAAATAATTATTTTATTTTAAATTCAATAATAAATTATATTTATAATATAACAAATAATTTATTTTTTAAAGTGTAATAAAATTATTTTTCCAAAGTATAAATTTTTTAATCATGAAAAATTAATGAAAAAATTTCAGATCAAAATATTGAAGATATAACTAAATGATAGACATGTGTCTTTTCCAATTCATTTTTTAACTTTAAGTTTAACTGGTTTTTAAAATTTAATTTAGCTATTAATAACTAATAATAATAGAAGAATTTAATTTTTATTAACTATTTACATTATATTTTTATTAATAATAAAATAAAAAAAAAAAATTATTTATTTCCAAAATAGTTATGTTTTCTGTTTTTCAATTTAATTAAAAAGATACTATAAAATAAATCTTTTATATATATTTTAGTCATATGATATTGATAAATCACTTACTAATCCTCAAATCCCTTAATTAATAACTTTACTATTTGTTTTTCTAACAAATATATGATTAACTTATATATTATATTTTTTAAATAAATAATTATAATAATACTTTAAAACACACTGATAATACGAAACAAAATTATAATTTATTTGATTTTATTGTTCTATTTTTAATTTAAATAATCTGATACTTATTCCACTCTACCATCCATTTTTATCGATATATAAATATTAACTCGATGAATGACCTCTTAATTATACATTATTTTATTAAATAACTAGGTGTAATTTTTAATTCAAACATTAATTAACTTATGTATTTGTATAAATCATTTTTGAGGTTATAGAATTATAGGTAAAAAATATAATGACAGTGAAAAAAGAACACAGCAATAATCCATTTAAGAAAGAAATAGAAAGTAAAAAAATAATTTTTATGAGGACAAACATGAAAAGAAAAACGAAATAGCAACGTGAAAAACCAAATTACGTTACAATTACACTGGAGCACCCTTCTCTACTTACACAAAATCTAATTAACTTTTTAGCAGAGCAGCCTTCGCTATTTACACAGAATCTCAAACTATTTAGTAACATTGTGTATTTGAAGGGCTTAGCCAAGTTATTTGAAAAACACATAAAACCAGATATTTGATATGCTTAATTACTCAAGCTAGAGAGTGTAAAAAAGCATTCGCATGAGGCCGACAAAGCAAAGAACCGTGAATATACCGATGAGAGATTGAGTTATGGTCTGATATGGAGTATTTTAAAAGACAATGCTGTCGAATTTTATGCAACATAAATCAGGTAGCGTAGGTACGGAAGATGTTTCCACCGAAAGTCGTTTAACTTGGATTGTGTCTACATCTTCAATCCACGATCATTTCAATTTATGGAAAACTTATGTCGGTAATTGCCCCTTTAGGTTGAAGGAATAAAGGCCGTGGTGTCCCTTCGAAGTTGAACAGGTTATGGGAGTGTGGAAATGGTGAGGCGGTCCATGAGGTAGAGATGGTGTATTGGTGAATAATTTAACACTCCACCTTAATTACCACTTAAAACTTAAGTTTAAGTTTGACTCAACATAATTTAAACATGTTTGTTTTTCTAAGTCTCGACTATGCTTACAATGACTCAAAAAGTTGTCCATCTGATTATGGGATGGACCTATTTTTTCTTTTCTTCTAGATCCTGTATTTTCTCAATAGCTTCATCTTTGTCTTTTTATTGTAAGCCCAAAATTTCAATTTCTTCATTTGTTGTTGTTGCAGTTGTTTCATTGTTTGATTTTTGTTTAATAAAAAGTATAAAAAATCATTTTAGGTGGTCTATGCAAGTCTTCTACTTCTTCAAAAATCATCTTATATGTGGACTGATGCCATATGTCATCTTCTATAGTTTTCTTTTCATCATCAATCTTTTGCTTATTAATTTGCTGCAACATAAGTCCATAGTAAAATTTTATCTCTTTAGTACTCCAATACACAAAAATTTCATTGACTTTTTGATTTTCTACATTGTCCATGTTGTTTTCAACCTCCAAGGCTACAAATTCTATGCATACTTCATCAACACATTTTATTTCCAACCATTCTTTAAGGAACTTTAATTCTTCTTCAAATTTTGTTGCATCTTATTGGTTGTTAGTTTCAAACCATTTCTTAATGAACTTTAATTCTTCTTCAAATTTTGTTGGCTCTTCTTGGTTGTTACTAACATCTGAACAGTCAAAATCAAGGCTAAGTTTATATGAGAAAACATCTTCAGAACCATATTGATTATGTTTCTCTTTATATGCAATGAGAGCATTCTCCTCTTCAGCTTCCTTCTCTCCTTTGTTATTGCATCATAATCTTCATTTTCTGCTAGTTTACTAACCTATGTTACTCCAAACAAGTTATCTTCCACTTATTTTCTAGACACAATTAGGCTTCTCTCACCAAATAACAACATATCAACAAGTTGTTTATGTTGCATCATGTCAAACCTCTCATCACTAGCTAATTTTTCTTCATCAAAGTTAACATCAGTGATTTCAATTGTTTGATCCACCAAACCAGTAATTTCAATTGTTTGATCCACCAAACCACTTGCTGCCTCACTCTTAGTTCTATCTATGACAAAATCAAGACCTTCTAGTAACACACCAACAACATTGTGATCCACTTTCAAATGGGATTCACCAAACTTTTCATCTTTCTGTAGATTCTCTAATATAGATCCGCCTTCATTTTCATCTTCAAGCACAACACAACATTACTAAGTTCAATGTGCTTAGTCCCCCTTATACCAAAAATCCTGTCAAGGATATCCCAAGCATCCTTTGTTGTCTTTGCATCTACAATGAAGCGAAAAATGTTTTTACACATTAGTATGCATTTTAATGCCAATAATTTTTTTTTCCTTCTAAATTCCAAAATTTTCAAATAAACTATAAACACTTATTGTTGCTTTTAATTTCTTAACCTCTTAACCTTTCCCACTTATTTAACCACTATATATTTTAGAATATTAGAATATTGACTGAATATAAATAGCATTATAAAACCATAGATTTTATTTCTTCTTGCACAATATGACTACGGACTGTTCACCAGATTTCTATCCAGTGTTTGCTTCAAGAATTAAAAACTTTAACTTTATAAATAACACCACATCCAAACGTTAGAGAGGCAAATACGAGATCAGAAAAACTCTATTGTAATTTTCCGATGAAGAGGAAGATTCTCGATTCGTCCTGTATCGAATCCTCTTCAATACCAAATTTTGAAAGGTAAACCACCAGAAGACTTGAATGTAGAAACTACAACAACAATACAAACTCCGGAGCCGATCGTCGCTCAAATCCTGCAGATCTTTCAAATTTGTAATGTCCATTGAGCATCACCAAATAGAATTGGAAAGAAAATTTGTTTGGAGTTTTCTAGTCTCTGGAATTTTGGTGTTTTGAAATCTATTTGCAATAATTGCATCTGAAATTTTAGTGTTTGTGTTGGGAATTTCTGATAATTCCAAACAAAACTGAAAAACAGAACAATACTTTGTTTTTAACACAGCGAAAACAGAAAAAAAAAAAATCGCTTTACTGAAACTGGTGTTTCAGCAACGCAGTTTCGTCAGTTGCTGTTTGCAGTGTTTCAGCAACGGTGTTTCAACAATGCTGAAACTCGTGTATCAGCAACACTCTGTTTTGACGTCAAGACTATTTTCTGCTTACGGTGTATCAGCAACACTCACAAAAACTTGTACTCATTAACAATAAACTAACTGTTACAAAAACATCTTCCTCACATAGAGGGATTTTCACAAAAGATTATGCTGAAGAGCATCTTCCTCTTGATAGAGGGATTACAACAGGAACGCTTCAGTTCCACAAACCAATTTTTCACTATCAGAAAATTACAGTTTCAGCACTGTTGTGCGTTACAAAAAGGAACTCTCTATCATTCTTTTAACATTCGAAAGAACTATTGTTCATTACATTTATATGTTAAAACATATTTGACTTTAAACAATAAGATAATAAAAATACCTTCTAAAGCTTATCTGCGTATTGAATGTAGCAAGCGGTGATGCCTTTTGAAGAAATGAAGTCAGCTGTTGCAGGGGAATTTAATGTTGAAAATTTAATGCACATTAATGTGGAAAATATCAAGCACGACTTTGAGGCATCCAACAGTCTCGAATATCTATAGCAAATCAGATTTTTGTCCAGCTGTTTATGTTGTAGTTGGAATTAAATTCGAACACTCCCCCTTAATTTCAACTGCTGGGTTTTTCTGCATACCCAGGCATTTCCTGAAATGATCAAAACTTTTCTTTCCCAATGGTTTTGTCAAGATGTCAGCTAACTGATCCTCTGTTCTGCAGTGCAGCAAAGCAATTTCACCATTGTTAACCAATTCATGTATGAAGTGAAATTTGGTGTCTATGTGCTTTGTCCTTTTATGAAAAACAAAGTTTTTAGACAATGCTATTGCCAAGCTATTGTCACAGTAAATGGTTGTGCCCTTTTCTTGTTCATGACACAAATCTCTGAGAACTCTTCTCAGCCACACTGCTTGGCATGCTGTTGTTGTTGCTGCCACATACTCTGCCTCTGCTGTTGACAAAGACACAACTGGTTGCTTCTTGGAAGCCCATGAGATGGCTCCCGATCCCATATGAAACACATATCCCGATGTGCTTTTCCTATCATCAACACTTCCAGCCCAATCACTGTCAGTGTAACCTGTCAACATGAAACTTTCAGAAGAGGAGTATAAAATACCAAACCCCTTCGTTCCATTTACATACCTTAGAATCCTCTTGGCTGCCTGCCAATGAGTCTCTTTCGGTCTTTCCATAAATCTGGAGATTAAACTCACAACGTGCGTAATGTCCGGCCTAGTTGCTGTCAAGTACATAAGGCTGCCAACTATGCTCTTGTACAATTTTGGATCAAAATCCTTGCTGTTGTTTTCTTTGGTCAATTTCAACCCCATTACAGTTGGAGTCACAGCTGCTTTGCTGTTCTGCATGTTAAATCTCTTCAACACTGCTTCTACATATTTAACTTGAGAAATGAAAACACCATTTTCACTTTGGTCTACTTCAATTCCAAGAAAATATCTTAAGAAGCCCAAGTCAATCATTTCAAATTCACTTTTCATGACTGCTTTAAAATCAACAATGAGAGAAGCATCATTACCAGTAAAAATCAAATCATCTACATATAAAATAATAATAAGAATCTTACCGGCATTCTCCTTTATGTAGAGTGTGGGTTCACCATCACACTTATCAAACCCATTCTCAATTAGTTAAGTATCTATTCTGCTGTACCATGCTCTTGGAGCTTGCTTTAGCCCATAAAGAGCCTTCTTCAGTTTGCAGACTTTATGCTCTTGGCCTTCAACTTCATAGCCTGGAGGTTGTTCAACATAAACCTCTTCTTTTAACACTCCATTCAGGAATGCAGATTTAACATCAATCTGATAAATCTTCCATTTGTGTTGTGTTGCAATAGACAACACTGTTCTGACTGTTTCCATCCTTGCTACTGGTGCAAAGGTTTCATCATAGTCTTTGCCTTGTTGTTGCTTGTAGCCTTTCACAAGTCTTGCTTTCTGCCTGTCAATCTTGCCTTCAGCATTTCTTTTGGTCTTATAGACCCACTTAACTCCAATGGCATCTTTGCCTTCAGGGAGGTCCACTAACTCCCATGTTTTACTCTTCTCAATTGCACCAATTTCTTCATTCATTGCTTCAATCCATTTATCGTCATTTACAACATCTTCAAAATGAACTGGGTCATCAACATGACAATACAAAGCTAATAATGAATTCAGACCAGTATTGTTACTTACCTCTCCTTGTTCATAAATCTCATTCAGATTTCTGAATCTTGGTCTTCTTGGTGTGCTTGGAGTTCCATCCGTACTTGAGGGTATTTTTGATCCCTCTGGTGTGCTTGGAGAAGCACTTCCTTGACTTCTCAAGGCTGTTCGAATTCCAGCTTGTGGTGTGGTTTGTTGTACTTGCTGTGGTGGAGGAGGAGCCACCAAGGAAGGATTATTTGTTGCTGTCCCTTCCTCTTCTTCTTCGTGAGACACAATTGTCTTCACATTCACTGTCTTCTCTAAGCTTCCATCCCAAGCTTCATCTTCAATGAACTACACATCTCTACTTACTATCAATTTCTTGGTGGATGGATTATAAAGTTTGTATGCTTTTGACTCATCACAATAGCCAATAAAGACACACTTCTCCCCCTTACTGTCAAGCTTCTGCCTTAGCTGATCCGGTACATGTGCATATGCTACACAACCGAATACTCTCATGTGAGTGACATTTTGCTTTTGACCACTCCATGCTTCTTCTGGTATTTTGTTCATGACAGCTTTAGTTGGGCATCTATTCAAGATGTAAACTGCACAAGTAACAGCTTCAGCCCAATACTCATGCGGCAAGTGTTTTGCCTTCAGCATACTTCTGACCATGTCAAGAATGGTCCTATTCTTCCTTTCGGCAACACCGTTTTGCTGAGGTGTATACCTCGTGCTGAGCTGCTTTTGTATGCCATTCTCTCTGCAAAAATGCAGAAAGTCTTTGGAGATGTACTCTCCTCCTTTATATGTTCTGAGCACTTTGATATAATTCCCACACTGCTTCTCAATAAGAGTTTTGAAGTGGCGGAATTTCTCAAACACTTCACTCTTTTGTTTCAGCATATACACCCATGTCTTTCTGGTGTAATCATCAATGAAAGTTAAAACATATTTATTTCTCGCAAATGATGGTATTTTCATTGGTTCACATATCAGAGTGAACAATTTCCAAGGGTGCTTTTGCCCTTATACTCTTTCCTGCTGGAAAGCTTTCTTTGTGTTGCTTGCCCAAGATGCAGCCTTCACAAAGGCTGTCCGGTTTCTCGATCAATGGCAATCCCTTTACCATTCCCTTTCTGTGCAACAGATTCAAGCCTCCGAAATTGAGATGTCCAAATCTCAAGTGCCACAACCAAGTCTCATCTTTCACTTGTTCCTGAAAGACTTCTTGTGTTACAACTGCAATAATTCTTCCTTCCTTCATATCTGCCCTGAGTTTGAGAGGAAACATTCTATTGCTGGTCATCTGCACCTGTGCAATGATCTTCTTACTTGGAGGTATGTCTCTGATTGTACACATATCATCTTTGAAGAACACATTGTAACCTTTGTTAATGAGTTGTCCAATACTCAAAAGATTACATTTTAGACCAGGTACATAGTATACCTCTGGCACAATCATCTGTTCTCCATTTCTTGCTTGGATACTGACTCTGCCCTTACCCTTGACAGATATCTTACTATCAGTTCCTGTTGTTACCTCAGATTTCACATTTTCATCCAAATTGGCAAACATTGCAATATTTCCAGTCATGTGATTACTATAACCTGAGTCTAAGAACCAAAAATCTTCTTGTTTGTCTTGTGCTATGTTACATGTTAACAACACGTTCTTTGGATTCTTATCTTCTTCATTTGCAAAATTAGCATTCTGCCTACCGTTCATGTCATTTTATTTTTTCCTACATTCATTGGCGTAGTGCCCATATTTCTTACAATAATGACGTTGGACTTGGGATTTGTCATACCTTTGTCCATGAGCTTGCTGTTTGCTTGAACCTTCATTTTGGTTCTGATTGCAGCTCCTTCTGCTTGTGCTTGCAGGATTATTTCTACCTTTGTTTTGGCTCCTTCCATGACCTCTGTTATTTTCTCTGCCTCGACCTTTTCCTTGGACAAAAGACATCTGAGTCTTGAATGCTTGCTCAAAAGAGGAATCTGTTCCTCTACTCAGTCTGTGTTCATGAGACATAAGAGAAGCACTCAGTTCATCTACTGTGAACTATGAGAGATCCTTTGTTTCTTCTATTGCTACCACAATAGATTCAAACCTTGAGGGTAAAATTCTCAAGATCTTCTCTACAATCCTTCTTTCTTCAAGAATCTCACCATGAGATCTTATCTGGGTTATCAACCCAACAACCTGAGTAAAGAATGAATCTATTGTATCAGATTCCTTCATGCTGAGTGTTTCAAAGTCTCTCCTCAACGTCTGCAACTTTGCAGTCTTCACCTTCTCCATGCCTTGATAGGCAGTTTTGAGAATATCCCATGCCTCCTTGGATTTTGTTGCTGCTGCAATCCATGGAAAAACACTTTCATGTACTGATTGGAAGAGAAAAAAGAGAGCTTTGGCATCCTTCTTCCTGTCGCTCTTCAACTGGTCTCTTTCTGCTACTGTCAAAGTAGCCAACATTGTTGCATCTACAGGTTCAACATAGGCGATTTCAACCAGCTCCCATATTCCTTGAGAAGCAAACAATGCTTTCATTGTTATGGACCAATAACTGTGATTTTTCCCATTAAACTATGGCAGTTGGGAATTTGTTAAACCTGTTCCAGCATCTACCATCTTATCCTGTATAAATAAAGAAGAGATACTGACTGTATAAAGAAAAACAAGCAAAAACTTTCTCTGTTGGAGAAAATCTGCTCAATAAGCTTCTTACAGCTCCTACAGTGAAAAAACAAACTCTATTTTTGACTCACTGAGTGCCTAGACCAGCTCCGATACCATGTTGGGAATTTCTGATAATTCCAAACAAAACTGGAAAACAGAACAATACTCTGTTTTTAACACAGTGAAAACAGAAAAAAAAAATCGCTTTGCTGAAACTAGTGTTTGAGCAATGCAGTTTCGTCAGTTGCTGTTTGCAGTGTTTCAGCAACGGTGTTTCAGCAATGTTGAAACACGTGTATCAGCAATACTTTGTTTTGACGTCAAGACTATTTTCTGCTTACGGTGTAACAACAATGCTTTGTTTTGACGTCAAGACTATTTTTTGCTTACGGTGTAACAACAACACTCACAAAAACTTGTACTCATTAACAATAAACTAACTGTTACAAAAACATCTTCTTCACATAGAGGGATTTTCACAAAAGATTATGCTGAAGAGCATCTTCCTCTTGACAGAGGGATTACAACAGGAACGCTTCAGTTCCACAAATCAATTTCTCACTATCAGAAAATTACAGTTTCAGCACTGTTGTGCGTTACAAAAAGGAACTCTCTATCATTCTTCTAACATTCGAAAGAACTGTTGTTCATTACATTTATATGTTAAAACATATTTGACTTTAAACAATAGGATAATAAAAAGATCTTCTAAAGCTTATCTACGTATTGAATGTAGCAAGCGGTGATGCCTTTTGAAGAAATGAAGTCAGCTGTTGCAGGGGAATTTAATGCTGAAAATTTAATGCACATTAATGTGGAAAATATCAAGCACGACTTTGAGGCATCCAACAGTCTAGAATATCTACAGAAAATCAGATTTCTGTCCAGCTGTTTATGTTGCAGTTGGAATTAAATTCCAACAGTTTGGAATCTATTTACAATAACCCCACCCTTCAGTCGTAATCCTTCTGGCTCCTCGCAAGTAACCAGGTTCACTCATAAAAACCTAACTTCTCTCTCCACTGGACTGCAAATAGTTTTAAGCCCACAATGAGTCAAAGCTAGGTTTCAATCCCAAAACTCGTTGGCACTCCTGGACACTCTACACTACTATCATAAACCCTATTCCAAATGGCTCAAGCCAATTCCTATTCAAACAATAGGAAACAATACATATGCGCTCAGTTGCTATGCTTTTCTTCCAGGCCACAGTCCTCAGCCAATGCACACGTAATCCATAGCAGTTGTGCCACATAATCAACACTGAAAGGAGGAGGTTTCTTACAATGCTAAGACTCAGTGCTAACCACCACACACATAGGAAGTTATCACTAAACACCACTCAGTACATCTGGGAAAGAAAACACTCACATCTCATGCCATCAGAGTTGAGTTGATCTCAGAAGTGTCCATTCCATATGATAAAATAAAATAACATCCTCTAAAAAAACTCCCAGATATTAAAATCCTAGACCCGCTCATAACTTTAACAGGCCATATCAACAAACACTTAACGAATTTGATTTTTCATTGATAAAGATACCATTAAGGGGATTGGATACATTGATAACGACTGGTCAAACTAATGCTACCAGACAACGAAGGAATCCACACTTGAACAATAAAAAGCAGAAACATCAGTCGATATTCAAGTTTTCTCTGTACTGAGAGAAATATCTGTTGGCTTGAACGACTTCACTGTTGTTCACACAATCTCAGATCTCAGGACTCATGCTCACACACAAGGCTGCACACTCAGGTCAATGAATCACACACCAAAAAAAAAGCTCTAATAGTCATTTCCTGCTTGCTGCATACGGTTTCAGTGCACTGGCCTAATACTCCAACAGCTACACACAACTCGACGATGATTATTGCACTCTTAAACAACTTCAACAAGTTAATCTTCACGGTATTCATACTCCAATTAAAATAGGAAGATGCATACAGCCTTAAGTTGACTTAACTTCAGTTATCAACTTACTCCATCTCCATGCCAGTCAACAATCAAAACCAACGGCAATTCAATCACAAGCAATCTGTTCAACAACTCTTTTCTAATTTACACAACAACGTATTCTCTCAACCTCACTGGTAGATTCCAATACTTTACAGACTAGCTTTGATACCAGTTAAAGGAGCCAGAAAACAACGCTCAACTACAGTTGCTAACAAAAACTACATATTACAACTGCGTTACTGTTGGAATTTTCTGATAAATTCCATAACAGACAGACAAAAATTGCTCTGTTTTTGCACTCTGTTTTGCCCAGAAAAATACTCTGTTTTTATCTCAGAAAATAGAAAAATTCGTTCTCTGGAAATGGTGTTGCAGCAACGCAGTTTTTTTTTTAGTTGCTGTAACTTGTGTTGCAGCAACGCTGTTCGTGGTGTTGCAGCAACGTAAATTTTTGATGTCAAGTATTTTTTGAGTTACGGTGTAACAGCAACGGGGATTTTGACGTCAACCACTTTTGGTGTAACAGCAATAGGAAAATAACTTGTATTTATTAAAAATAAAACTAACTGTTACAAGGTTTGTCCTTCTCTCACATCAAACAACCATAAAACAAAATTACATTCAAGGTATCTGCACTGCTGTGCATTTTTCCCTTGCTGATCTCTTCTACGCTGTTGTTGCGTCTACTCTGCTGTGCACTGCTGTGCATTTCACTGTTCTGAAATTATTCTTCTTCTTCACGCTGCTGCGTGCTCTCCTCTGCTCTGTGTGATTCTTCAGCTGCTGCTAACGTCAAAACAGAACTGCTGTGTGGTATTCATATGCTAAAACATATCTGATTAAAACAATAAAATATTACAAAATATCTTCTAATGCCTATCACCGAATTTAATGCAGCAAGGCGATGATGCTTCTATCAAAAAACAAGTTGGTTGTCTGCAGGGGAATTCAATTGCAACTTTAATACATATTAATGTGCAAAAATATCGGTCTTGACTTTGATGCATTGATCAGCCTGGAGTATTTACTGCAGATCAGATTTTTGTCCAGCTGTTCATTGTTGCAGTTGGAATTAAATTCCAACACTCCCCCTTAATTTCAACTGCTGCATACCCAGACATTTTCTGAAATGATCAAAACCTTTCTTTGCTAATGGTTTTGTCAAGATGTCAGCAAGCTGATCCTCTGTTCTGCAGTGCTGCAAAACAATCTCACCATTGTTAACCAATTCACGTATGAAGTGAAATTTGGTGTCTATGTGCTTTGTTCTTTTATGAAAAACAGAGTTTTTAGACAATGCTATTGCTGAGCTATTGTCACAGTAAATGGTTGTGCCCTTTTCTTGTTCATGACACAAATCTTTGAGAACTCTTCTCAGCCATACTGCTTGGCATGTTGCTGTTGTTGCTGCCACATACTCTGCCTCTGCTGTTGACAAAGCCACAAATGGTTGCTTCTTGGAAGCCCATGAGATGGCTCCCGATCCCATATGAAACACATATCCCGATGTGCTTTTCCTATCATCAACACTTCCAGCCCAATCACTGTCAGTGTAACCTGTCAACATGAAACTTTCAGAAGAGGAGTATAAAATACCAAACCCCTTCGTTCCATTTACATACCTTAGAATCCTCTTGGCTGCCTGCCAATGAGTCTCTTTCGGTCTTTCCATAAATCTGGAAATTAAACTCACAGCATGCATAATGTCCGGCCTAGTTGCAGTCAAGTACATAAGGCTGCCAACCATGCTCTTGTACAGTTTTGGATCAAAATATTTACTGCTGTCTTCTTTGGTTAATTTCAGCCCCACTACTGTTGGAGTCACAGCAGCCTTGCTGTTCTGCATGTTAAATCTCTTCAACACAGCTTCTACATATTTATCTTGAGAAATGAAAACACCATTTTCACTTTGGTCTACTTCAATTCGAAGAAAATATCTTAAGAAGCCCAAGTCAGTCATTTCAAATTCACTCTTCATGACTGCTTTAAAATCAGCAATGAGAGAAGCATCATTGCTAGTAAAAATCAGATCATCTACATATAAAACAACAATAATAATCTTACCGTCATTCTGTTTTATGTAGAGTGTGGGTTCACCATCACACTTGTCAAACCCATTCTCAATCAGGTAAGCATCAATTCTGCTATACCATGCTCTTGGAGCTTGCTTCAGCCCATAAAGAGCGTTCTTTAGTTTACAAACTTTATGCTCTTGGCCTTCAACTTCATAGCCCGGAGGTTGATCAACATAAACCTCTTCTTTTAACACTCCATTCAGGAATGCAGATTTAACATCCATCTGATAAATCTTCCATTTGTGTTGTGCTGCAATAGACAACACTGTTCTCACTGTTTCCATCCTTGCTACTGGTGCAAAGATTTCATCATAGTCTCTGCCTTGTTGCTGCTTGTAGCCTTTCACAACAAGCCTTGCTTTGTGCCTGTCAATCTTGCCTTCAGCATTGCTTTTGGTCTTATAGACCCACTTAACTCCAATGGCATCTTTGCCTTTAGGGAGGTCCACTAACTCCCATGTTTTACTCTTCTCAATTGCACCAATTTCTTCATTCATTGCTTCAATCCATTTATCTTCATTTACAGCATCTTCAAAATGGATTGGGTCATCAATATGACAATACAAAGCGAATAATGAATTCAGAATAGTATTGTTACTTACCTCTCCTTGTTCATAAATCTCATTCAGATTTCTGAATCTTGGTCTTCTTGGTGTGCTTGGAGTTCCATCTGAACTTGATGGTATATCTGATCCCTGTGGTGTTTCAGCATCAGTTGTTTGTGGTGTAACAACATATGTTCTTCCTTGACTTCTCAAGGCTGTTCGGATTCCAGCTTGTGGTGTGGTTTGTTGTACTTGCTGTGGTGTAGGAGGAGCCACCAAGGAAGGATTATTTGCTGCTGTTCCTTCCTCTTGTTCTTCATGAGACACAATTGTCTTCACATTCACTGTTTTATCTAAACTTCCATCCCAAGCTTCATCTTCAATGAACTGCACATCTCTGCTTACGATTAATTTCTTGGTGGATGGATTATAGAGTTTGTATGCTTTTGACTCATCACAATAGCCAATAAAGACACACTTCTCCCCCTTACTATCAAGCTTTTTCCTTAGCTGATTCGGTACATGTGCATATGCCACACAACCGAATACTCTCATGTGAGTGACAGTTTGTTTTTGACCACTCCATGCCTCTTCTGGTATTCTGTTCATGACAGCTTTAGTTGGGCATCTATTCAAGATGTAAACTGCGCAAGTAACAGCTTCTACCCAATACTCATGCGGCAAGTCTTTTGCCTTCAGCATACTTCTGACCATGTCAAGAATGGTCCTATTCTTTCTTTCAGCAACACCGTTTTGCTGAGGTGTATACCTTGTGGTAAACTGCTTTTGTATGCCATTCTCTTTGCAAAAACGCAAAAAGTCTTGGGAGATGTACTCTCCTCCTCTATCTGTTCTGAGCACTTTGATATAATGCCCACTCTGCTTTTCAACAAGAATTTTGAAGTGGCAGAATTTCTCAAACACTTCACTCTTCTGTTTCAGCATATACACCCATGTCTTTCTGGTGTAATCATCAATAAAAGTTAAAACATATTTATTTCCAGCAAATGATGGTATTTGCATCGGTCCACACACATCAGAGTGAACAATTTCCAAGGGTGCTTTTGCCCTTATACTCTTTCCTGCTGGAAAGCTTTCTTTGTGTTGCTTGCCCAAGATGCAGCCTTCACAAAGGCTGTCCGGTTTTTCAATCAACGACAATCCCTTTACCATTCCCTTTCTGTGCAACAGATTCAGGCCTCCGAAATTGAGATGTCCAAATCTCAAATGCCACAACCAATTCACATCTTTCACCTGTTCTTGAAAGACTTCTTGTGTTACGGCCGCAATAGTTCTTCCTTCCTTCAAATCTACCCTGAGTTTGAGAGGAAACATTCTATTGCTGGTCATCTGCACCTGTGCAATGATCTTCTTACTTGGAGGTATGTCTCTGATTGTACACGTATCATCTTTGAAGAACACGTTGTAACCTTTGTCCATGAGCTGTCCAATGCTCAAAAGATTACATTTCAGACCAGGTACATAGTATACAGCTTGCACAATCATCTGTTCTCCATTTTTTGCTCGGATATTGACACTGCCCTTACCCTTGACAGTTATCTTATCATCAGTCCCTGTTGTTACCTCAGATTTCACATTTTCATCCAGATTAGCAAACATTGTAATATTTCCAGTCATGTGATTACTACAGCCTGAGTCTAAGAACCAAAAATCTTCTTGTTTGTCTTGTGCTATGTTACATGTTAACAGCACGTTCTTTGGGTTCTTATCTTCTTCATTTGCAAAATTAGCATTCTGCCTATTATTTATGTCATTTTGTTTTTTCTTGCATTCATTGGCGTAGTGCCCAAATTTTTTACAATAATGACATTGGACTTGGGATTTGTCATACCTTTGTCCATGAGCTTGCTGTTTGCTTGAACCTTCAGCTTGGTTCTGATTGCAGCTCCTTCCGCTTGTGCTAGCAGGATAATTTCTGCCTCTGTTTTGGCTTCTACCACGACCTCTGTTATTTGCTCTGCCTCGACCTCTTCTTTGGCCAAAAGACATCTGAGTCTTGAATGCTTGCTCAAATGAGGAATCTGTTCCTCTACTCAGTCTGTGTTCATGAGACAACAGAGAAGCACTCAGCTCATCTACCGTGAACTGTGAGAGATCTTTTGTTTCTTCTATTGCTACCACAATAGATTCAAACCTTGAGGGTAAACATCTCAAGATTTTCTCTACAATCCTTCTATCTTCAAGAATCTCACCATGAGATCTTATTTGGGTTATCAAGCCAATAACCTGAGTGAAGAATGAATCTATTGTATCAGATTCCTTCATGCTGAGATTTTCAAAGTCTCTCCTCAACATCTGCAACTTTGCAGTCTTCACCTTTTCCATGCCTTGATAGGCAGTTTGAAGAATATCCCATGCCTCCTTGGACTTTGTTGCTGCTGCAATCTGCGGAAAAACACTTTCATGTACTGATTGGAAGAGGAAAAAGAGGGCTTTGGCATCCTTCTTCCTATCACCCTTCAACTGGTCTCTTTCTGCTACTCTCAAAGCAGCCAACGCTGTTGCATCTGCAGGTTCAGCATAGCCTGTATCAACCAGCTCCCATATTCCTTGAGAAGCAAACAATGCTTTCATTGTTATGGACCAATAACTGTAATTTTTCCCATTAAACTGTGGCAGTTGGGGATTTGTCAAACCTGTTCCAGCATCTGCCATCTTAACCTGGATTGGTAAAGAAAAGATACTGACTGTATTTTGAAAACAAGCAAAAACTTTCTCTGCTGAAAACATTCTGCTCAACAAACTTCTTACAGCTCCTACAGTGAAAAACAATCTCTGTTTTTGACTCACTGAGTGCCTAGACCAGCTCTGATACCATGTTGGAATTTTCTGATAAATTCCATAACAGATAGACAAAAATTGCTCTGTTTTTGCACTCTGTTTTGCCCAGAAAAATACTCTTTTTTTATCTCAGAAAACAGAAAAATTCGTTCTCTGGAAATGGTGTTGCAGCAACGCAGTTTTTTTTTAGTCGCTGTAACTTGTGTTGCAGCAACGCTGTTCGTGGTGTTGCAGCAACGTAAATTTTTTACGTCAAGTATTTTTTGAGTTACGGTGTAACAGCAACAGGGATTTTGACATCAACCACTTTTGGTGTAACAGCAACAGGAAAATAACTTGTATTGATTAAAAATAAAACTAACTGTTACAAGGTTTGTCCTTCTCTCACAGCAAACAACCATAAAACAAAATTACATTCAAGGTGTCTGCACTGCTGTGCATTTTTCCCTTGCTGATCTCTCCTACGTTGTTGCATCTACTCTGCTGTGCACTGCTGTGCGTTTCACTGTTCTGAAATTATTCTTCTTCTTCACGCTGCTGCGTGCTCTCCTCTGCTTTGTGTGATTCTTCAACTGCTGCTAACGTCAAAACAGAATTGCTGTGTGGTATTTATATGCTAAAACATATCTGATTAAAACAGTAAAATATTACAAAATATCTTCTAATGCCTATCACCGAATTTAATGCAGCAAGGCGATGATGCTTCTATCAAAAAACAAGTCGGCTGTTTGCAGGGGAATTCAATTGCAACTTTAATACATATTAATGTGCAAAAATATCGGGCTTGACTTTGATGCACTGATCAGCCTGGAGTATTTACTGCAGATCAGATTTTTGTCCAGCTGTTCATTGTTGCAGTTGGAATTAAATTCCAACAGTTACAACTCGGAATGTGTATACATATTCAATCCACGATCATCTCAATTTATAGAGATCTAATGTTCGTAATTTCCCCATTAGGTTGAAGGAGTTATGGTGATCGTGCCCCTTTGAAGTTGAACAAGTTAGGGCGGTGTCGAAACTTGAAACGACGAGGCAGTGAATAGTTTATCATTCAGACACAAATAATTATCTCAAAAATGAATCATTATATGATGATACTGATAAACCTATTTAGTAAAAAAATTATTTTATATATTATTTTATATATATATTTTTTTAATTATGATTAGTGTAGTTATATAAATTAAATGAATAGAAATATTGATATACATTAATTCATAAATTTATAATAAGTATCAAAACACTTTTCTATTTATACTATTATAATTTAATATTTTAAGATTTTAATTTTATTTTCAAAATATTTAATTTTATTTTAAAAAATATTCTAATTAAATAATTAAAATTCTTGATACATATTAATTTATGAATATTTTTTTAACCAAAAATTAACTTATTCTAACTATTTAATAATTAAAACATATTTACACATTAATATTACTTTTATGAAAAATTAACTCATTCTAACTAATTAACTTAAATTTTATTTTAATGAGCTCTTTTTTATTTCTTCCTTTAACTTATTTATTTTCTAGTCTTACTGATATTTCATAATTATTCCAATTCTAAATAAATTAAATCTAATTTAATATAATTATTTAACCTATTTTCTATTTCCATATCTTACTCTTATTTAATAATTAATCTGAATTTTAAATAAACTAAATTAAATTTAATATAATTATTACACTTACTTTTTACAATTTTAACAAATAAATTTAGTCTTCACTTTAATATTAATATTTTAAATTCCAACTCATTTTAATAGATATTTTATTATATCTATATTCTTAAAAAAAATAATTTATTAATAATCATTTTTTGTTGATTAACTAATATTATTAATTATCAACATTGACATCCATCCTCCTCCTATTGTTATATTCTAACTCCTTTAATTATTTATGATTTGGTATTGTGATTAAGTTTTATTCCTTTCAAAATGAATTAAGTGTTCACCCAATATTCCATTCTTTTTATAAAATTGATTATTTTAAGATTATTTTAAGAATTAATAAATTAGTTGTATTAATAATTTTTATAATATAAAAAATTTAAATGAAATGTCGATTTATATTTAATAATTAATATAGTATAAGAAGTTTAAATGAAATGTTGATTTACGTTTTCTTAAATTATTTTTATATTTAAATATGATGATAATGAAAACACTTAATTACTCGAATCATATCGTGTATTATAATAAAAATATCAAAAAGTTATCGTCGATATTTATAATTATAATCATGCAGCTCTCAATATTTATAAATACAATCCTATATCCTTATCACTGATGTGATTGTAACTTATCATACCATTAATAATAATACTATTTGTAATTAAGCTTTTGATTTGTATGACTCAAATACCATGATGAACATATTGACCCTCTCTAATGGAATATAAATATTTACGCTATGGTGTTTTGAAAAGTAATGATTATAATTATAGTCGTTTTTAAAAAAGTCTTTCTTTTCGCAATTTGAATTATATTTATTATAAAACATATATATTTTTTTCCGAAATGCCATTTATCATTCTCGTTTCATTATTTCAAATTTCAAATTTTTAATTATTTACCTATTCTTATAAATTCAGGAATAAAAATGACAATATCTAATCTTATTTTTTACAGTAATAATTCAGGTAAAGAAACCAATTATAAAGTAAACAAAATAATATGGTAATATGGTAATCAGATAGCTATGGTAATCAAATAACTATGTTTCATTCTTTCCGTATATTATCTGTATGTATATTGTAATTCTTTTAAATATTATGAATACAATTCATTAATATATTAATAAAAATCATAATTAAATTAATTATATATAAAATAGAATATGTAAAAATTCTGCATTACAAAATATATGGAATACAATTCATTAACAATATGTTAAATATTTTAATTTTTTATTTTATTTTTATAATTTATTTTACTAGGTATATATACATTGATTTTGATTATTTTAATTTTGTTTTTATAATCTATTTTATTATTTTATTGGATTTTTAAATTTGTACATTATTTAAATTAATTGTATTTTTTTTGTAAATTTGGAAGGCTTATATTTTCATCATAGCTAATAGATCACTTCTATTAGGTGAGGAATTGAATCGATAACTACACATCAAAGAGTGCCTTAACAAAACACCCAATCACCATCTATCCAAAACCCATATACGTTCAAAATAATTGTATTAGAAAATAATATTATTTTAATTTTTTATTAAATTTTTTTATTTTGTAAATTATTTAAAGTAATTATTTTTAAATAAAATTGGAGGAAAACCCATACTATTTATCTCATATAACAAAAACAAATAATTAAATTGAATTCATAACATTGGATCAATTAAAATATATAGATTAATTAAAATATATATGAAAATTTACACAATTAATTCCTACAATATACAACAAGAATAATTTTTAAGGATAAATCTATACTCTATACAATTGATTCAAGAATTAATTAGTTTAGATAAATTATTTTTACCAATTTCGAATGTAGTGTTTCCAACAACCTTGGTAAATAAGGCTACCAATTTTCATTTATGCCAAGTCAATTTTTTTGTGCTATATCTTTTTCTTACATAATCATTTTATGTTTCAATTGTTTTGACCCGTCATCATATGTTGGGTTATTTTCTAATTTTATGGAATTTTTTATTATCATAATGGTTGTTAACTGTTTCATTTCTCAACATCTTATCTTTTTTTTACATAATCATTTTATGTTTCAATTGTTTTGACCCGTCATCATATGTTTTGGGTTATTTTCTAATTTTATGGAATTTTTTATTATCATAATGGTTGGTACTTGTTTCATTTCTCGAAGACATTTCTCCAACATCTTCGAGGATACTTCTAAGCTACACAACCTCACAAGCAACACTTCATGATGCTTTAAACTTAACTTCTGCGGATTACAATGATACAATTATTTATTTTTTACTATTCCATGATACACTTATAGATCCTATATTGATGACACATTTAGAAGTGGACCTTATGTCATCTAGGATTTTATCCAAAACAGAATCAATATGAACTATAACCTTAACATTATAATCATTAATAAACTCAATACCAAAATTAATGTTTCTTTTCAAATATCAATGGATTTCTTTGGAGCATTTCAATGATTACTATGAAGCTTAGTAAATTCATGACTAAGTACACTTACTCGATAAGAAATATCATGCTTATTTGTCGTGAGTGAATTTAAGCTTCACACCAACTATCGATAGGGAGTACCGTTAACAACTTTTGTTTCGTCATCATTAATGAGCATGATATTATGTTGCAATGGAGTACATACTACCCTAAATTAATGCATATTAAACATTTAAAGTAATTCCTTTATATATTTACTTTGTGTGATTAAGGTCTTATCATTCTCTCTACATACATCCAAAACTAAATAATAGTGTCATTGTTGAAGATATTTCATCTCAAATACTTGTGATAATTGTCTTTGATGTTTTAAATCGAGTTAGTAGCACTTCCTATTATAATTAGAATATTAATATATACAAATATTAAAGGAATATTTCCATTCTCATATGACTAAACCTATTGAAGGAGAAATGTGTCCATTTTCGCATATTGTGACCTAGGGACCAGTTTAAGTCCATATAAGTTTTTCTTCAAAGTACACAAAATATTGTCTTGACCTTGTTTCATAAATACTTTTGGTTGAATAAGTTAAACCTCTTTCAAATTTTCATTTAGAAAAGTTGAATTTACTTTAAGTTGATGTATATTCCAATTATATTATCTGGCCAATGCTATCATTATTTTTTTTCATTTTTACTACAAGAGAAAAAGAATATTGATAACTGATTCCTTTTTTTTTTTAATAACCCATTGCAACAAATATTGCCTTATAGTTTTGTACACTACCATTAACGTTAACTCTCAATTTATAGAACGACTTTGATCCTATCAAGACTTTGTTTTCATGAAAGTTTGTTAATTTCCATGTTTCATCTTTTGTAATAGAATCAATCTATTCTCTCATATCTTCCATCCATTCTTTACGAACCTTATATTATTTTAAATTTAATGGTGTTGTTATTTGAGTCATTAAAACATCACCCTTATACCTTATAGGTCTTTGAGTTTGTGGTGCTACATTGCTCTAGGGAGTTACTTATTCTCTCATTCTCATTTGTGGAGTATCATTATCTCTTATTCTTGGTTTACTCTCAGTAGTTGAGGTGCCCATGCTGCTTTAATATTTAGCTTGCACATGCTGTACAAATTCTCTCTTTAAAAATTTCATCATTTTTTTTTAGGTAGATGTGATAAATCATGATAATCATATTTTCTTCTTTCATCTACAATTTCATGAAATAAAACATATTTACTTGCAAACAATTTATGGGTTATGGGATGAATTTTTTTATAAGATTTATAATTTGTACAATAACCAACAAAAACACGTTTGGTTTTTTGGCATCCAATTTTCTTCTATTTTCTTTTCAAATGTGTGAAAATTTCATACTTCCAAAAATTTTGAAACCTATAATTTTGGGTTTAAGACCATGAAAAAATTCAGAAGGTGTTTTATGGTATAATAATTTGGTAGGACATGTGTGTTTGACTTATGCAATAGTGTTAATATCTTCTCATGAAAAGCCATTAGAAAAATATTTACCTTTTATCATACACTTGCACATTCCACCACTGATTTATTCATCACCATCCTCTTATCCACTTCAATTTGTTGAGGTGTGTGGGGTATTATATTTTACTATATAATTCCACTTTATTTGCAACACTTGATGAAGGCTCTTGAATTATACTCTCCCCCTTGATTTGTTTTGAGAAATTCGATATACCTAGCAGTTCATTTTTTATCCATATTTTTGAATCCTTTAAAATACTCAAACACATCATTTTTTTTCTAGATAAAATACATCCAAGTATATATAGTGTTATCATGAATAAAAGTAAGATAATAATATGCTCCTCCAAGATACCTTGTTGGCATATTGTTTCAATAATTTCACATTTTCTTTTGTTTCTATATATAGGAAATTCTTCCCTATGTTGTTTACTGGGAACACATTATTCACACTCAATATCTTCATACTTGAGATTTGGAACACCATTTACCATATTTTTATTTTGAAGTAAAATGAGATCTTTATGATTCAATTGTCCATATGTTTGATTCTGCAACTCTTCATTTGACAAGGATGCAAATGCCAATGCTTGATGACTTCTCCTTGTTACATCAAGCTGTTGGCATTATGACACAGGTGTTGTCCTTGATGGCAACTCACTCAGATGATAGATCACAATACAACAGGTTAACAGCTCAGAGTTACAAATCAGACTTCACAGAATGAAGAAAGAGAGGTATACGCAGGTTCAACATAGGCCAAGCTGCGTATACATGCGGGTTCACTGTATACAAGTTGCGTATACATACACACGTACTTTCACAAAAGGAAAAGCATGTATACCTTGGAAAACTAAGTTTTTCATCCTAAGTATTTGGTCCATGGTATTTTGATCCATGGTATTGGTCCAAGGTATCGGGTCCGAGGTGTTGACCCTGGGTATTTGGTCCAAGGTATTGGTCCTAAGTGGTTTTGGTCCATGGTATTGAGAAAGGCCTAAAACTATAAAAGGAGGAGAAGATCATTAGGCCAGGTGTGCAAGAATCGAATATCTAATGAAGTGTGAGATCTAATATGGAGGTTATTGGCTTATGGTGCTGTGTTTGATCTGAACCAAGGATGAACCTTAGCATTTGATGAAGGATAAGATCTAATGATATATCAAGATCCTAAGGCTTGAAGTGAATTATTTTTATGTCGTTTGATCATGTATCTGAATAATTGGCGCATGTTGTAGTCTGTAAATATGATGATTTGGGTATGACTGAAGTTTAGTATTGCTGTAATGTTTAAATCATCATTTACAGATCTACACGCAGGTTCACTTTAGAAAAGGTGCGTATACATGCTAGTTCTACATATCAAAACAATGTATACATCATAAATTTGATTTGTAGATCTGTACGCTAGTTCGCCTTGAGGAAAGTGCCTATGCACATAGGTTTGACACATGGAAGTAGGGTATACCTTATAAAATATGTTTTAGCTGCTTCTGTTTGTTGGGTTCTCGCTTGGGTTCTGGTTACTGTATTCAGGTGGCAGCATTCTGAAAGATCAGATTGATAGGTTGTCAAAGTGATTGATTGATTTGGTTGTGGTTGGTTCAACAGGAGATTGGTTGATGCAGATATATTTGATGATTGAATGATGTTGTTGATGGATCCAGTCTGAAGATTTATGAAATGTGGTCCCTGGAAGAAAAGAGAAGGTTGTAGCCTTCTGTAGGCCGGCATCTATGTACTAGTAAACATATGAGCTAGTACAAGACCTAGGGGGTTGTAGCTCCGTTCCAGTAGAAGCTAGAGAATGAGAGAAGGTTATAGCCTTCTGCAGGTAGAAGCCTGAGTACTGGTATAAGACTGCACTAGTACAAAGATTGTAAATAGCTTTTTCTTATTATTAAAAGAAGACAAAGATGAGAGCAGCAGGTGGTTTTCACCAACATTGGGTTTCCACATTATATCTTGGTGCTCTTGTGTGTTTCTTATGTGTAATGCTTTATTCTACTTTTGCTGCAGTGTCTAATGACTTCCTGATATACTGGTTAAAGTTCAATGCATGATAATTTGGGTAAATCAAAAGATCTCTACATATACGTTGGTTGCATTACGTATAGTTGTGTATACACGCTAGTTCACTAAGATGAAGTAATGTATACAAATCAGTTTTGAAAAATTAAATTATTGATCTAATAATACTAATTCACCCCCCCTCTCAGTATTATTTCCAATAATTGGTATCAGAGCAGGTCCTTCAAAAGAAGCTTGATCGCTTGAAGGAAGATCCATCGTCATGAGTAATCAAGAAAGCAGGGGATCCATAAACCGCCAATATTTGATGGAAGCAACTTTGTTTATTGGAAGGTAAGAACCATAACCTATCTTCAATCTCTTAGAACAGATGTTTGGGAAATCGTGGAAGGAGGATATACATTTCCATCAGCAATTCCTACAGATACAGCAGGTAAAAAGCAATATGAAACCAATGCCAAGGGTGTCAATACATTGTTGGGAAGTCTATCACAATCAAAGTTTGTCAAAGTTATGCAGCTCAAATCTACCAAAGAAATATGGGACAAAATCATTCTAAGCTACGAAGGAGACTCTTAGGTAAAACGTGCTAAACTGCAAACTCTCAGAATTCAATGTGAAACTCTCAAGATGCACAATGATGAAAGTATTGCTAGTTACTTCGTATGTATAGATGAGATTGTTAATTGCATGAAGAATTTGGGTGGAGAGATAAAGGAAGTTACCTTAGTTGAAAATGTTCTAAGATCCTTGTCTGCTAAGTTTGAATCAAAAGTATCTGCCATAGAAGAAAAGCAAGATCTACAGACTATTACTATGACACAGATGCACAGAATCTTAACTGCCTTCGAGATGACAAAAGGAGATCTATCAGATATGAGAGAAGCCACATTTAAAGCTTCTGCAAAAGGAAAAGAAGAACTCAATGAATCAGGACATCTTTCAAAAGAGGAAGAGGAAGTTAACTTTGTCAAGAAGCTTCAATGGGGTTCCAGAAGATTCAGAGGTAAACTACCTTTCAAATGTTTTGCCTGTGGTATAGTTGATCAGTATGCTACCGAATGTCGTCATAAAGATAAATATGATAAAGGGAAGGAATCTGTAAAATGGAATAGAAAACAAAGTGGAAGTAAAAAGAGCTACTATACTCAGGAAGATAGTGATGGTTTATCAAATAGTGATGAATATGAAAGTAGTAATGACTATAGACTTTTGATGGCTTACGAAGATGATGATTTTTTGGATTCTTTAGATGAAGATGACCTTTATGAAGAAATATCTAAACAAAAAATCTGTCTAGAAGAAAAGAATATGATTATAGATACCCTGACATTCCAACTTGCTGAAAGAGAAAAAAACAATGAAAAACTAGAATGTGAAATTGTCGGTCTAAGAAAGGATCTTGAGAAAACAGAAGCTCTCAATCTTAGATTTGCTAAAGGATCAAAAACCTTAAATGAAATTATCAAAGTGCAGCTTTCTCCTCTGATAAAGACAGGTATTGGATATAATTAAGAAGCATCTCAAGCACAGAAGCCGTCAACCTCCACTAAAAGCTATCTTGATGCAGCAAAGAGCAGTGAACAGGTTGAGAATCATCAGCAAAGGCATAAAGTAGACCACCAGGTAAATCAGGCTTAATTTTCTTCAAGGATGAACAGAAGCCACAACCAACCTCAGGTAAATTGTACTCAATTTGCTTCAAGGATGAATAGAAACTACAATCGCCACGTTAGTAGACTCGATAATTGCAGGAACTTCTTTAATGGTCAATGTTTCTCATGTCATAATTTTGGACACGAAGCTTCTCAATGTGTTTCTTACAAAACCATCATGACTAGAGAAGCACGAAATCAAAGGAATGTGACAGGGATCAAGAAAAGTTCCTATAATAACTTTTCACTTCTTGAAAATGAAATAGAATGCTCAATATGTAACAACTTTGGCCATGAAGGACTTGAATGCAGGAGTAAATTTCAGAAAATATATCAAAAGGAGCAAATTCCATTAAATCGCAAAATATGGAGAAAGAAAGAATCACAAACAGAAAGATGTTGTATATCCTTGTATGCAGAAAGACAAGAAATCTAGTGGTACATCGACAGTGGATGCTCAAAACACATGACAGGTGATGGAGAAAAACTATACTCATATAATGCCTTAGAAAGGGAAAAGAGTGTCTCATTTGGAAATGACACTCCTACTGTCATAAAAGGTAAAGGCTCTATTTTCTTGAGAGAAAAAGTTAAAGCTGGGAATGTTCTGTATGTTGATGGCTTAAAGCGTAACCTGTTGAGTGTGAGTCAAATGTGTGATCAAGGAAATGAAGTAGTGTTTCGATCAAATGGATGTGTTGTTCATGAGCTTGATATAGGAGAAACCATGATTAAAGGCACAAGTACTCCAAACAATGTATATATACTCAAGGGAGGACAACAACAATGCTATCTAAGCAAAAATGATGAAAATTGGCTATGGCACAGAAGATTGGGACATCTAAGCTTTTCTCAAATAAGAAAAGCATGTAGATTCCAGGATGTTCATGATCTTCTAGTTATCAACATTCCTAAAAATACGATATGAAAATCATGTCAATTCGGTAAGCAAACCAGATCTCAATTCATTGAAAAGGAAGGGTCATCTAGCAAGCCTCTTGAACTTGTTCATACTAATTTATGTGGACTATCAAGGAAAAAGTCACCTCATGGAGAAGAATACTTTATATAGTTCATTGATGATTTTTCCAGAATGTGTTGGATAGGTCTTCTAAAGCATAAAGATGAAGCATTTGAAAAGTTCAAAGCCTTCAAAGCCTTGGTTGAAAATGAATCAGATCGCAAAATCAAATGCCTCAGATCTGACCGAGGAGGGGAATTTACCTCGGATGATTTCTTTGACTTTTTTGAACAAAATGGAATAAAAATGCAGTTCTCCACTGCAAGGAATCCTCAACAAAATGGAGTGGTAGAAAGAATGAATAGAACTATTCAACAAATGGCTCATGCGATGCTAGATGAATCTGAAACTTCTGCAACCTTCTGGGGTGAAGCTACATTCACTGCTGTCACTATTCTCAACCAAGCAAATGTTCGGGTAAACAACACTCAAACTCCACATGGACTTTGGTATGGCAAGACTCCTACTGTAAAGTACTTCAATGTTTTTGGAAGCAAATGTTACATCAAAAGAACTGATGAAAAATTTGGTAAGTTTGAACCTAAAGCAGATGAAGGTATTCTTCTTGGCTACTCTTCCCGAAGTAAAGGATATAAATGCTACAATAAAAGACTTGGGAAAATTATTGAAGTATTGATGTTGTAGTTGATGAAGCATGCAAAAATCCAAAACAGATAAAAACTGAAGATTTTGATACTGAAGAAGATGAGGATCATTTTCCCACATCAAATCACACTGATTCTGAAGAATAAAATAATGAAACACCAGAGGAAGAGATAACAATAGAAGAAAATACTATGTCCAGGTATGTTCAGAAAAATCATCCAGAAACTCAAATTTTAGGGGAAAAGGGGCGGGTGTGCAGAGAAGAAGAACTATTGCCAAAGCCTCAAGCTATCTATCATTACTATCTTCCATTGAACCTCAAAATGTAAATCAAGCATACAGAGATGAATGTTGGGTCAAGGACATGAATGAATAGCTTGAGCAAATTGAAAAGAATAATACTTGGGAATTAGTTCCTAGACCTCATGATAAAATTATCATAGGAACTAAATGGATATTCAAAAACAAGCTGAACGAAAATGGAGAAGCTGTTAGAAACAAGGCCAGACTTGTTTGCAAAGGATATGCTCAACAAGAAGGTATAGATTTTGAAGAAACTTTCGCACCTGTTGCTAGACTTGAAGCCATAAGAATGTTTCTAGCTTTTTCTAGTTTTTAGAAATTCAAAGTATATCAAATGGATGTAAAATCTGCCTTTCTTAATGGAGACATAGAAGAACAAGTCTATATTGAACAACCAGAACACTTCATTCTTGGGAATGATGCAAAACTTGTATGCAAACTCAGAAAGGCTCTCTATGTTCTAAAACAGGCTCGAAGGGCCTGGTATTACTGTCTTGACAAATATCTTCACCAACAGGGTTTTTCACACGGGTCAGCAGATAGCAATCTATACACAAAGATTGACACTCGTAAATTGCTAATAATTGTTGTTTATGTTGATGATATCATTTTTGGTAGCAATGAAGAATCTATGAGTCAAAATTTTGCTTCAGTAATGTAGCAAGAATTTGAAATGTCCTTGCTTGGTGAGCTCACCTACTTTCTTGGTCTATAAGTTCAACAAAATAAAGATGGTATTTTTCTCTCACAAACCAAATACCTCAAACAGATCCTGAAAAAGTATGGCATGGAAGATTCTAAACCAGTATGTACCCCAGTGGTAATACGATGCAGTCTCAGCTCAAATGATGAGTCAACAACGGTATATCAACCAACTTACAGATCCATGATTGGTAGTCTGCTTTGTCTAACAGGAACCCGACCGGACATCATGCATGCAGTAGGAATAGTTGGAAGATTCCAAGCAAATCCAGAGGAATCACACTGTCATGCGGAAAGAGTCAATTTTGCAGACAAAACCGACCTCCCTAGAAGCTAAGGCTTTCTAGTGACAAACAAGACAATCAAGCACTATCTTTCCCTAAATATGCATTTAAAATACAAGCAAGCAGGTGTTTAAAGCATACCTTTAGTCTAACGTTGTTTGTAGCAGTCCAGCCTCTCCGATCCAGATGAGCTCCTCCTTCTCTTTGAAACTTGCATTCACTAACAAGCAAACGATTACATAGCACTTGAATAACTCATAAAATAAAACATATTCATCATAAAGACCAAGGAGTATATGAAACAAATTATATATAACAACTTGTTGAGAAAAATGAACTTAATTGTATTAAGTGGAAACAAAAGAAACCATTACAACCAGTGCCTTGGTGTTGTGCAGGTCCCTCCCAGGGTCCAGCAAGAGTTCTCCTTTACTTTGATCAGCTCACCCACTTCCAAATGAAGCTAAGAAAGGATGGGAATCTCTCCTCTCAAGCTCTAAAAGGGAGTCCTAATTTCAGCAGCATCTACCCTTAGGAATGTTCAGCTTTCAACCTCCCCTCCCTCTGGCCCAATGCCTGTATTTATAATGCTTTGGAGGAAGTTAATCAGGTTCACCATCAATGGGATAATCCCCTCTTTCAATGGGATAGCTCCCCTCTTTATGGGATAAGTTCCTCTTTCATAGGGATACATGAACCATCTGGAGGTGCTCAATACACGTCAAACCATCTTCTAGAATGCTCTAGATTCGACCACAAGTAACTTTTTTGAAGTAAAACTCGCGCCTTTTGACCTTTACAAGAGTACGCACCCACCCCTTTACAGACAGAGCGTACAAGTACGCAGGTATTGTGAACTTGAGGTGCGTACACGCAGGTAAGGGTAAGAGAAACTGCGTAACCAGAGTTAATTGACTTTTTAAGGACTTTATCTCTTTCTTGGGGTTTGACATGAGGAGCAGAGGTATAAGACTTGCCAAGGAGGATAGTATGACAGTTGATGGAGCCATACTAACTGCAAATAGTCATGGTGACAAATTTTAGTGTAACAGATTGCCCCCTAAAGTGCGAAGCCTGTAGTAGATTAGGGTTTCATATCATCTAGGAAGGGTGAAGTACTTTATCATTTCAAGGATTATCTTGTGGAGAGCCCAGTCGGAACCTGCAAATATTCAACACAAAATACATATATGAGATCATATCATCGCTGAGGTAGGCATTCCCATACTCAGATCAAAAACTTAACTAACAAACTAACTACTGCTCTTATATAGGAATGATTTCGCAATACATCATAATCATAGACACATGTAGACACAGTATGGATGCAGCCATCTGTTTATAATTAGTCTACTGTATAATGAATACAAAACTCCTTGCAGCCTGGATGGTGGAAACTAGATCCAGGGTCTTCATTTTCTACTTCCCGAAATAGTACGATTCTATCCATGCGAATAAATGAGTTGATGTCGAGCATGGTAGAAACCACTTGATTACCAGTCGATGATGTAAACTGTTAACAAGTGTGAGAGAGACCATCAGTGATGTCAATGGTTCTCAAAGTACCCAGTAGAATCCATGAGATGTGAATGAATGTGTTGATGTTGAACATATCACGGAATCCTTCGATCGAAAGTCAATGATGTAAACCGTCGTCAAAGGCGAGAAACCTACCATTGATGCATGCAGATTTCAAGGTACTGATGATTTCTACGTCATCTTTCTAGATAATGTGTTGATGTCGATAGAAAGCGACCCGTTGCAGGCAAGCCCACAACACGAAATCATAGATCAAATTGAAGAAATGTAGCTGTAAGGACTGACTCAGGGATGGTCAAAATGGATGACAGGTATTTTGCAGATGAATGGTTTGTTTGCAGTGACCTCTTGAACACATAATGACACAACAGATGGTTTGGTGACAATTGACCCAAAGTTAATACCTGGAACCGGCTGAAGATTTTCAATGTGGTTTGATCAATTGTTAGGCAAAGGATTTCCCAACCCAGGTGAATGAAAAAGTGTCGTGTTCAAGAGTGGTGATAAGGTTTCTTCTGAGACAAAGGATAACAAATAGGCTCATTTTTCTCTCTTTTCCCCCACCATTTCTGGCAAGTACCTCTTTATTTTTTACAAGCTTGAGGAGGATAACATATGCTTGATTATAAGCTCATCCTTCGGATGAGTCCAACTTAGTTTAGATTCAAGCCCTAAGAAGGAGTGGTCCGTTCCTGTTTGTAATCAAATAGGTCCTTTACTGTGAAATTTTAACGACTCCAGTATAGGAGAAACTCAGTGTTTTTCAATTTTAGAGAGTCTGAAAAACTTAAGAAGACTCCAGGGTTGACCTTTTTCGTAAATTTGTGTCTCCCAAGCCCGAAAAAGTATAAAATAATACTTGAGAGAACCGCTTGATCTTTACGACCAAGGAGTACTTTCATGATTAGTGTCTCTGACCTGAAAAGTAAAAAGTGATCAAGGACACGTCGTTTTATTTCCAATATCGAATTTGAAACGACAAAAATCCGGCAATCTTTTCATGTTTTTACGGTCAGAAAAGGGCTATAAGAGGACTGTCTTTTTAGTTCCATTTTAACGAGTTTAAAAAGAAGAACTCAACAATATTTTCATATTTTGAGAGTCTGAAAAGGGCTTAAAGGTGACTCTAAGGTTTCACTTTTTCCCAAGTTTTAACGAGTTCGAAAAAATGATAAAATTGTACTCATGGTTTTCACTTTTTCGTAAGTTTTAGTGAGTTCGAAAAAATGATAAAAACGTACTCATGGTTTTCACTTTTTCGTAAGTTTTAATGAGTTCGAAAAAATGATAAAAATGTACTCATATGGCCGACTTTAAATTTAATTTACGAGCAGGAAAAGACAGAAAGAACTCGGCATTTTCATTTGTTTTACGAGAATGAAAAATAGCAAAATAATCTCGAGATTTTCATGAGTTTAACGAGTCTTGAAAATAACTGATATTGACTCGAAATAGGTTTCATTTTTACAAAAGCTTGAAACAGAGAAAAACTATGCTTCAAAGTAGTTTCATTTTTTACACAAGCTTGAAACAGAGAGAAAACTATGCTTGATGCCCCCTAAGCATAACTACTAGAGCGCATGCCCCCCAGCTTCATTTCATTCAACCAGTTGGATGAAATGAAGGTTGAGTTACGAGATCATTGAAAGACTCGACCTAAAACTGTAAGAAAAGATGCAAAAACTAAAATAACTAACCTAAATATACAACTTAACATTTATGAGATCTAGTCAAACTCTTGACTCAAGTAGAGGAGGATTTGTTTCATTTTTTAACGAGCTTGACATAGGAAAAGAACTATGCTCGGATTTGGTTTCATGTTTACGCAATCTTGAAATGAAAAACTATGCTTGTTATAAGTTCGCATGCCCCCAGCATAATGACGCAAATCAAGGTACATGCCCCCCAAGCTTCATTGCATTCAACCAGGTGGATGGAATGAAGCTTTACTTTCAAGATCTTGTAAAGACTCGTGGGAGTTGTTTCATTTTTTAGTGAGGTTGACACAGGAAAAGAACTATCCTCAAACCCTTGTTTCATTTTTTAAACGAGCTTGACACAAGATAAGGAACTATGCTCATAACTACTCTCTACAATCTACCTAACAAAAAACTTTACTCTAAAAACCTTGATTCATTTTTTAACGAGCTTGACACAAGACAAGGAACTATGCTCTAAAATCCTTGATTCATTTTTTAACGAGCTTGACACAAGACAAGGAACTATGCTCTAAAATCCTTGATTCATTTTTTAATGAGCTTGACACAAGACAAGGAACTATGCTCTAAAATCCTTGATTCATTTTTTAACGAGCTTGACACAAGACAAGGAACTATGCTCATGACTACTCTCTACAATCTACCTACATATCCTAAAATCTACCTGATTCATTTTTTGATGAGGTTGAATCAGTAAAAGAACTATCCTCATGCTAGCCTGTTTCATTTTTTAACAAGGTTGATACAGGAAAAAGCTATCCTCGTACCTGATTCATTTTTTAACGAGGTTGACTCAGTAACAGGAACTATCCTCACAAACACTGATTCATTTTTTAACGAGGTTGACACAGTAAAAGGAACTTTCCTCACAACATTGATCATGGCTTCCAACTAGAAGAGAGACATGTCAATGGACACACCTTGATCATGTCTTCCAAGAGTTCATCAGAAGGAAGAATACTTCTCTGGAAGGAACATATGTCAAGGGACTCAAAAGGGATAAGAACATCATGTCCAAGTAATCCCATAGAGTTTTCCATGCCAATTACCGGATCTAAATCAAAGGAAGATGAGCAAACAGTGAGAGGCTCACTTACATCGGTAACTGAAAACATGGGACCAGTTGTCACATAATTAACCCGTGGCAGGGTAGATACCACTTTAGAATCAGGAACATTTAGGGGTGTCATATTATTGGTAGTTGAGACAAGACTAGGGAACGAAAGATGGTCTACAGTCACAATACTGCCATTGTGAGGGAAAGACATCACACGAAAGAGTGTCGATACGATGGCTTTCATTGCATAAACATAGTCTCGCCCAAGAAGTAAATTGAAATCCAAGGGACCTCAAACTACCATAAGATCAATACAGACATTTTTACCTTCCAAGGTAATGGAAAAATTAGGAAGGATCCCTAAAGGTTCACTAATGGTTCTGTTAAAAGCTTTCAGATTCTGCGTAATAGGCGCAAGCTGAGGGGAACCCAAAGCTTTCCAAACAGTTGAGGATAAATTACTAACAGAAGCACCTTCATCTACCTGAGTACGATGTATGTCCCTACCACCAGCCTTGGCAATGATTTGGAAAGGGATGGAGGAAGGAAGACGAGGTTCTGTCAGTCTATTCCAATCAAAGGAAAAGACCTCAATACTTGGAGGGGGTTCTGTAGAAACAGGTGAAATGCCCCCGGCATAGAAGAATCTGATGTAACAAGAAGAACCTGAGCGGTATGAAGTTCACTTTCTAAAGGGAAAGTGGGATCGACCGAATGTGAAATTGAATCGACCACTTGATCAACTAATGGATCATCAACCTGAGTGACACGAGTTTCACTCTCCAATTGAAGAGTGTGATTGACTGTACTTGAAATTAGATCAATCACTCCGTCAGTTGACGGTAGGTTGGGAGAAATTTTACGGTAACCAGTTGGAAATTCTTGCTGTGGAACAGTAAGGTTTTCCAACAATTTTGAGGCTTCATCCATGTGAGGTCAAATGTGAGTTTGATGACTCCCTTTGCATAACTTACAAGGAAACCTAACTTTACCCTTTTCCCAGGAACCTGATTATCACTGGTTGATGGATCAACGGAAAGTTGATGAGATTTTTCTGACCATACTTCCAAGACCTTTGGAATACCAGGACAATTGACAAGGAAGTGGTAACCCTTACAAAGCCTGCAAGGGTATTTGGGTTTACGATGCATGTCGGAGTTTTCCTCAACACAACTAACACTTACAACCATGGTTGGTTGGTTGACTTCTTTCTTATCTTGCTTCTTCTTCTTCTTCTTCTTCTTTTTCCCTTTCTTCTTCTTCTTAGACACTTGGTTACTAGCGTCAAGGCTTTTACCAGGCGAAGAGGAAGAAATGGAGGAAGAAAAATTAGGCGAAGAAGGTAAAGGGTCAACAGAAGGTTGGTGATGTTGAGATGGTGAACTCTGTTGAGGTGAAGCATTCGGTTGAGGTGGAACAATTGGAGTATTTGGGGCCAACGAAGTTGAAAATAACCATATTGGTAAACCTATCGTAAATCCAGGTAATGACAAAGTAGCCATATAAGGAGGACCAACATTTCCAAAGTAAGGAAAAGTACCAGGATTCTCGTTAGGAGGGGTTCCTAGGTTGGTAAATTGCGGAACATTTGCCATTATATTCAACTTCAGTGAATTTTATTAACAATTTAAAACTAAAATTAACAATTCACAATTCACACTTAACAATTAAAATTCACAATTCACACCTATGGTCTCTAAAAGTAAAAACAAACAAATTAACATGCGCTATCAAATCTAGGAGTCAAACCACACACAAACAGTAACCTTCCGGACCGAAAACACTAGTTGGTGATGAAATCCAACATCGCAGAATTCAGTACAGAAGTGGCGGGTGGAACAGTTACCCCGGCAACCTGCTTAATGAATAGACTGGACCAAGTTCCTCCACTTTAACCGTCTTGAGTGAAGTGAACCCCCCAAAAAATCCAAGTGAGTCTAACCGACGTCTGCTCCAGGTACAGTGGGATCTTCCCTCCACCGTCACCTTGGGTAGAACCCTAAAGGTAATAGTCACTAAGATCACCAACAGCAACAAATATACCTGGGGGAACAGTCTACGATCCGATAGCACGCAAGGGCAGAGTAACAAGCTCAATCCCCTTACTGGCTCCTTGACAATAATCCAAGGTTTACCGACAAGTGACCCCAGGCTCCTCGACAATGGTTAATCCGAGGTTTACCGTTTGTAGTACGTGCATATCTGGAATTGTTCCCAATGAAGGAGGATTGATCCCCTCACTGGTTCGGACACGATCTCGTGCTTCTCCTTTAAGAGGAACTTTCCCAAAGCATAAATGTAACTTTTGGATTTATCCTACCACAAGATGAGCTACTTGTTTGGTTTTGCTGTCTTGGAGAGTTAATTACTCTCCTACTCCAAGACACTAGGCTAAGCTATGTTGGTGTATCAGATCCCTAGAAATGTAAAAATTACTAGATGAATTTTAATTAAGCGCTGTGTTATTAAGGGTGTTATTACTCAAATGGGTAAATGGATACGAAACCAATGGTGTTATGACCCGACTCAACTGAATGCAATCGAATATGATAATGTAATCTTTTCAATTCGATGAATCCTAACTAAAGTAAGGAGAGAGTTTCCATTCACTTCCAACAATTCAAAAAATTGATCACTAAGAGAAAATATAACACATTCTCTAATGCACTAATTTCATCAAGAAAAACTAATGCAAATCAATTCCAAAATAGTTTTTTTTATTTTTTATTTTTTGTGTAAATTCAAATCAAAGAAAACTGATCTAAATCTACGATTGATTTTTCAGAATGTAAACTATGCAATTGTAATCTATGCACAATTCACTTGAAAAGTATGCAAATGTAATCTATGCACATTTTTCAATAATATTCTGAAAATGAGAATTCTAATTATGCAAATGTGATCTATGCAAGAGAATTCTCAAACACAAGATGATTCTAATGTAATCTAAGAACCAATCAAGTGCAAGTCGAGAAAATTGGGTGAGAGTTCCAAAGATCAAAAAATAAAAACACTCAAAGGCGATTAACACTCATACACAATTTAGCAAAAACAAAAGCAAAAAGATGCAAAATTGTGAAAGGACTGAGAGAAACCTCCAAGTAATGACCAAAGGAAAACAAATCAAAATTTTCTCAAAAAGAGACTCAAAACACCCAATTGATAAAAGCTTAGAGCAGGAATGCCAATGAAATTAACCAAGGAAAGTTTTTGACAGAGAACAAGCAGGTCTGGGCAATGGCTAAAACCTATAAACAAATTCTAAACTAATAAAAAAGAGAAAAATTTAAAATTTTTCAAATTTTTGATAGGGTATGTAGGCAACCTGTTTACACAGGTGTGTCCACGCTCTGTGCACAAAGCAAAAGTGCGTACTAGTACGCACTGTGCTTAACTTAGAGGGTGCGTACCTCGCCCAAAATTATGAAAAATGAAAACTAACTCAAAATTAATTAAATTCACCCAATCCCACAATCATCAAGTCAAAAACAGAAACAAATCAACGTTTCTCAAATCAAAGTATCAATCAAAAGAGAAATCAATCAAATCCATGGATTCCCCAGTATCGTCGCCATTTTGTCATGCGGAAAGAGTCAATTTTGCAAACAAAACCGACCTCCCTAGAAGCTAAGGCTTTCTAGTGACAAACAAGACAATCAAGCACTATCTTTCCCTAAATATGCATTTAAAATACAAGCAACCAAGTGTTTAAAGCATACCTTTAGTCTAACGCTGTTTGTAGCAGTCCAGCCTCTCCGGTCCAGATGAGCTCCTCCTTCTCTTTGAAACCTGCATTCACTAACAAGCAAACGATTACATAGCACCTGAATAACTCATAAAATAAAACATATTCATCATAAAGACTAAGGAGTATATGAAACAAGTTATATATAACAACTTGATGAGAAAAATGAACTTAATTGTATTAAGTGGAAACAAAAGAAACCATTACAACCAGTGCCTTGGTGTTGTGCAGGTCCCTCCCAGGGTCCAGCAAGAGTTCTCCTTTACTTTGATCAGCTCACCCACTTCCAAATGAAGCTAAGAAAGGATGGGAATCTCTCCTCTCAAGCTTTAAAAGGGAGTCCTAATTTCAGCAGCATCTACCCTTAGGAATGTTCAGCTTTCAACCTCCCCTCCCTCTGGCCCAATGCTTGTATTTATAATGCTTTGGAGGAAGTTAATCAGGTCCACCATCAATGGGATAAGCCCCTCTTTCAATGGTATAGCTCCCCTCTTTATGGGATAAGTTCCTCTTTCATAGGGATACATGAACCATCTGGAGGCGCTCAATACATGTCAAACCATCTTCTAGAATGCTCTAGATTCGACCACAAGTAACTTTTTTGAAGTAAAACTCGTGCCTTTTGACCTTTATAGGAGTACGCACCCACCCCTTTACAGACAGAGCGTACAAGTACGCAGGTATTGTGAACTTGAGGTGCGTACACGTAGGTAAGGGTAAGAGAAACTGCGTAACCAGAGTTAATTGACTTTTTAAGGACTTTATCTCTTTCTTGGGGTTTGACATGAGGAGCAGAGGTATAAGACTTGCCAAGGAGGATAGTGTGACAGTTGATGGAGCCATACTAACTACAAATAGTCATGGTGACAAATTTTAGTGTAACACACACCTTCAGGCAGTCAAAAGGATTTTCAAATATTTTCAAGGAACACAGAACTTTGGTCTATGGTATCCTAGAGATACAGATCTTACACTTCATGCATATAGAGATGCAGATTGGGCATGAAGTGTTGATGATAGAAAAAGCACTAGTGGTGGTGCGTTCTATATGGGTTCCAGGCTACTGTCTTGGTTTAGCATGAAACAAAGTTCAATTGCATTATCTACAGCTGAAGTAGAATACGTGGCTGTTGCATTTTGCTGCACATAACTGCTTTGAATGATGCAAACCTTGCAAGACATTTAGATCACATGTACCCCACCCATCTCCATTCTATGTGATAATACAAGCACCATCAGTGTTTCAAAGAATCCAGTCATGCACTCTAAGACCAAGCACATACCCATCAAATATCATTTTCTACATGAACAAGTGCTCAAACAAAAGGTCTAATTGGAGTATGTTCCCTCCAAAGAACAGGTTGCTGATATATTCACTAAACCACTGCCCAGAGAGGCATTTGAATATCTCAGACAAAATCTGGGAGTAGTCGCTGCATCATCCTACTGTTAAATCCTATCTTCTTTAGAGAAAGGTGGTTATACGCAAGTTTCGTGAAGCATACTCACGTATACACTGGTTTCTGTGGGTATAGTCCCACATATGTTGGTTTGAGGAAAAGCAGTGGGCCAGACTTAGGAGAAAGTGTTATGATATTGTTCAGTGAATTATTTGCTCTATTTGATGATGGTTACAGTCTATTGATGTCATGTGGAAACATGTTGGCTCTCATAAGTTGTTGATAACTTTATGTATATCTGATTGATGATGATGCCTTAATAACTCTTCTGATATATGAAATGATCAAATCTGACACTGAACATATGACACAGGTTCAAGGGGAGTGTATGCTTCTAATAATGCATTGTTGGCATTTTCTTAGAAGATCTCGGTACGGATTCACATAGTTGTTTTTGATTCAGGTGGAATAGGTTCACGGGGAGAACATGATTGTTGGTCCGGATGTTGATTGACAGATGTTGTTGATGATAGTTGCTGATTACTACCATGGTCTTGTTTAATATATTTGGTCTTTGTTATATATGCCATGTATATCTTTTAATGTAATGGTCATGAAAAGACCTAATTTGTAACCCCACTGTGCATGGGATGGATGATGTAATTTTTATTGTTTTTGACATGTATAAACAATTGATATATCCCCCCTTGGTTGGGTGGATGAGTCAAATTTGGTATATCCCCACTTGGTTGGGAGATGGATGTATGTATGAGTCACTGGTGATAGGAAGGTCATTTGTGATGTATGCTAAAGTCATGTTCTTCTTTTAGAACGTCCTTTTGCAAACTTTGCTTATGCTCAAGGGGAGCATGGACTCGATCATGGGAGCTCAATCAACACACTTCAACATATTAGAGAATTGAACATGCACTCAGGGGGAGCATGACCCTTTGCCCTTGATGTCAAAGGGGGAGAGTGACTTAGTGTGGTTGTTGCCATCAAGTCCAAAGAGGGAGATTGTTGGCATTATGACACAGGTGTTGTCTTTCATGGCAACTCACTCAAATGACAAATCACAGTACAACAGGTTAACAGCTCGGAGTTATAGATTAGACTTCACATAATGAAGAAAGAGAGGTATATGCAGGTTCACCATAGGCCAAGTTGTGTATACACGCGGGTTCACTGTATACAAGTTGCGTATACATACACACAAATTTTTGCAAAAGGAAAAGTGCGTGTACATTGGAAAACTATGTTTTTGGTCAGAAGTATTTGGCCCATGGTATTTGTCCAAGGTATCATGTTCGAGGTATTGACCCCAGGTATTTGGTCCAAGGTATTGGTCCTAAGTGGTTTTGGTCGATGGTATTGAGAAAGGCCTAAAACTATAAAAGGACGAGAAGATCATTAGGCCAGGTGTGAAAGAATCAAATATTTGATGAAATGTGAGATCTAATATGCAGGTTATTGGCTTATGGTGTTGTTCTTGATCTGAACCAAGGATAAATCTTAGCATTTGATGAAGGATAAGATCTAATGATATATCAGGACCCTAAGGCTTGAAGTGAATTATTTTTATGTGGTTTGATCATGTATCTGAATAACTGGCGCATGTTGTAGTCTGTAAATATGATGATCTAGGTATGATTGAAGTTTGGTATTGTTGTAATTTTTAAATCATCATTTATAGATCTATACGCAGGTTCACATTAGAAAAGGTGCATATACACGCTAGTTTTGCATATCAAAACACCGTATACATCATAAATTTGATTTGCAGATCTGTACATTGGTTCACCTTGAGGAAAGCACATATGCACGTAGGTTCGACACGTGGAAGTAGCCTATACCTTATAAAATATGTTTTATCTTCTTCTGTTTGTTGGGTTCTCACTTGGGTTCTGGTTACTGTATTCAGGTGGCAACATTCTGGAAGATCATATTGATGGGTTGTCAAAGTGATTGCTTGATTTGCTTGTGGTTGGTTCAATGGGAGATTTGTTGATGCAGATATATTTGATGATTGAATGATGTTGTTGATGGATCCAATCTGAAAATTTATGAAACATGGTCCCTAGAAGAAAAGAGAAGGTTGTAGCCTTCTGTAGGCTAGCACCTACGTACTAGTAAACATATGAGCTAGTACAAGAGCTAGGGGGTTGTAGCTCCATTCCAGTAGAAGCTGGAGAACGAGAGAAGGTTGTACTCTTATGTAGGTAGAAGCCCATGTACTGGTATAAGACTGCACCAGTACAAAAATTGTAAACAAATTTTTCTTATTATTAAAAGAAGACAAAGACGGCAGCAACAGGTGGTTTTCACTCACATTGGGTTTCCACCTTATATATTGGTGCTCTTGTGTGTTTCTTATGTGTGATGATTTATTCTTCTTTTCATGCACTGTCTAATGAATTCTTGATATATTGGTTAAAGTTCAATGCATGATAATTTGGGTAAATGAAAAGATCTCTGCATATACCCCCTCGGTCTCAGTATTATTTCCAACACAAGCTTATATAGTCTTCCAATGATTTCTCATGTTACTACAACTTTATAATGATCTTTGAAATCGTTTACATTGAGGTTTCACAATTCAATCTTTAGACCCTGATATGCTATGGTGGAGACTAAAATGAATTTTTTCTTTATACCTAGTGCATGCCTAAAATTTTATAATTATTTCTCCTATTAATTAGGAAAAGTCACATATATGTCTCCATGTCCTTTCATTTCAGGAGATCTAGTATCTCCTAAATAAATATGAGCACTATTAATGTTTTCATAATATGTATAAAACTAGTCTCTATTACAAGGCTTATGAATTGATGCACTAGAATATATGGATTAGAAATTGATATCCTTAGTTTCAATAGATAAAAAAGCATAAAAAACAAATAAATTCATAGTTTTTTTAAAGAATTACTTAGGGATAAATCATTATTCATAAGTTTCCATGCATGCCTTCTATGTTTGAATTCAACATACATCCTTTTCAAACAATTTCCAGCAGAGTGAATAGTTTTAATAGGGTAGTAATTATACTAATTAATCTTACCAAATTAAATAAAAAGCATTAAGATACCATTAAACTCATACAACAAGAAAAACATTTGAACTTAATTCATCATTGAAGACCAATTACAATAAGTGTGAAAATCATAACTAATTCCTACAAACTAGGACAAAATAAATTACTTAAGCTAAACCGAGACTCTCTTGGACTATTTTTTATATTAATTAGTTTGAGTTAATTTTATAGATAATTCCTAACAAACAAACATTTATCTCATGGTTTAAATTCCTTTAAATATTTATTGAGTAAATAAAAACTTAAAATAATTTTAATAAAAAAAACTATCAAAAATTAAAAAAAAACATATAGAAATAAATCTTAAAAAAATTGTCATAAAAAATAACAAAAACAAAACATAAAAATTATGTTAATTAAGCATACAATTTCTTTCTCCCTAGAAATCCCACATTTACTGACTCCACCAACATTCCTCCTTTCCCTTCCACACCTCTCTTCCTCTTTCCCCATTGGCTCACCATTCCACCATTGTCCTCTAGATATTAAATGGTGTCATCACAACCCATCCTTATGTCTCATGCAATGATCCACTCCACTTTCTGACCAAAAGGACCATAATTGCACTGCACTTTTAGTAACAATGTTAAATTTATTGTATATATGTTTAATGCTTCATTATTCATAGAAAAATGTATTAAAAAAAAAATTGCGAGAAGAAGATTTTTCTCGTTACTCATTACAACAAAATTTGTTCTATTAAATCAACACAAGTGTAAATCATCTACATGAACATTTTAGGATAAAGCTCAAACTATATGTACATTATAAAGTCGAATACAATATAATGTAGTTTCATGGTTTTTATTTCATTGACATATAATGAATACTAGTTAGGTGTCAGATTACACATTTTTTTATTATGTTCATTACGAACATATATAATATGTCATGTTATTATTTCAAATAACTAGAAAGAACATTAAATTTATTGAGAGAAATATTAAAATAACTAATAAGAAATCACAAAACAAAACCATAATGTTTTATCTTTGAAAACTTCACTATGGCAATAATTAGCTATCAGAAATATACTAGTGTCCTTGTCCAAAAACCCACTAAGATGGCCAAGTGAGATTTCACTTCTCACCTCCCTCGCCAGTTAGAATGAATTTTTTCCAAGCCCTTTAAAGGATTCATTACATGCAATCTATTGTAAGCCTAGCCTTCATGCAGTTAGAACAAACTACATCATGAACAAGAACAAGAACACACATGAGAATGCAAAAAGAAAAATTGAGTTTGGGATGGAATTCAAACCAAGTTTCTAATGTACTTTATGCATATTTATAGATGGATAATGTAGTTGGAGTAGTTGTACGCACTCTCAACCAACCATTTAGTTTACCTGTTATGAAACCAACTCAAGAAAGATAGAAAAGATAGATCAACGCCTTAGAAATAAGCCTCTTCGAGGGGGCAACCTCCTCTACATTACACAAATGAGCAATTGTTCGATGATTCAAATGACAAGACCTCCTTTCTATATATAGGAGTCTAAGGGGTCATAATATAATCAAAGTCGACATAACAATAATAATGTAAAGGCACAACAATATAATAAGGGGGTTGCACTAAGAACAATAAGGGGTTACTCTAGTACTATAGCAACCTAACATGCCTCTCTCCTTCAAAAATTGTTGTCCTCAATGCTTGAGTAGTTCTGGATTCTTATGTATAAATTTATCATCCATCCATGTGGAATATTCAGTGGGTAAGTTCTTCCACTTGATGAGATACTCTAAAATTGATCGATTTTGTAGCTTTTGATTTCTCAGTTCTGTGACTACTTCAAGTTCCAATATGATTTTTCCTTCCTTTTCAAGTTCTCGAAATACTGTTTGAACTAGGATCTTCTACAACTTTTGAATGAGTTCCCACCCTGCTTCATCACTCTTCCATTCATCCCTTGCTTCATTTATTGAATTTGGTTGGGTAATTATACCAGCCTCTAGCATTTATGAAACCATATGTTCAATTTCACTCCTTTGGGCATATGCATATATGTAAGGCCTGATTTTTGGAGGAACACTTCCTGGAATGAAATGAATAGCATGACTATGATCATGAATAGGTGGGAGGCCTTTGGGAGTCTCAAATACCTTGGAGTGATTGTCGAATACTTTTTGGAGATTTGGAGAAACAGATAATTTCGATGTGGGAACATCTAGCGAACATAATTGTACAATTACACCTCTTTTTCTTTCTTTAGAATCTTTGTAATTCCATTAGAGCTGATTATCTTTCTTGATTTCTCTATGATACCCCTTAATTCAACTTCCTTTCCTTTCAAAGAAATTTTTGTGAAAAGTTCTTGAAAATTAAAAGCTATTGTACCCAAGGATTGTAGCCATTGGACTCCTAGTACAACATCAACACCACCCATTGGAATGGAAAGAATTGGGCTATTCAATACATATTCTCCCATGGATAGCTTGACATTATGGCACTTTCTAGAGAAATTTATGGTTCCTCCACTTGCAACCATCACTTGACACTCTAGTGTTGGATATAGGAAGCAATTCAATTCCTTGGCTATCTTACAATGAATAAAATTATGGGTATTGCCTGAATCAATCAATACTATTACCTTTTTCTTCTTGATATGTCCTTATATCTTGATAGTTTGAGGAGTGGTAATTTTGGCCAATGCATTACAAGATATGGTCGGATTCATTTATTATTTCTCCAGGGTTTGTTCCTGGTGTATATCCTCTTCTTTTGACATTTCTTGTTCCTTTTCTTCCTCCTCTTTACAATCTATGTAAATTAATTTCTTCTCAGCACACTTATGACCTTTAGTGTATTTTATATCACAACTGTAACAAATCCCTTTTTCTCTTTTTTCTTCCAACTGTTGTTGTGTCAACCTTGTAGGTTGTGGAAGGCTAGGGGAAACAACACTTCCATAGTTGTAAGTCGTAGGCTTTCGTGTTTCCATAATTTTTCTTTCCATTTTTTCTTCCCAACCTGAATGCCTTGTCCAATGAATGAGGTTCCCAAAGGTGAACCTCATGTTGGATGTTATCCTTCAAAGTCCCTATTAACACATCAATCCTATGCTCCTTTGGAATATCTTTTACCCTTATTCTCAATTTTTGGAAGTCCTCAATGTGCTCCATCATTGAGCCCTTTTGTTTGAGATTTATCAATTGGCTAGAAAAGGTGTTTCTTTTTGTATCCTCATAATTTGCTATCATTTCTTCCGTAAAAATTGCCCAAGTGACAATTTGTTTATGAGACCAAAGCCATCAATACCGTACAAACTGATTTGGTTCCAAATATAAAGTTGCAATACATACCTTTTGTGTGTTTTGCACATTATGGAGATCAACAAATTTCTCAATCTGTAGTATCCATGTTCCGGGATCCTTGCCATCAAACTTCCTCATATCGATATTTGGAACATGGTGGGTTTTCAATTCAACGTTAGAGTCTATGAAATCATGATTAACATTTATTTTGTTCTCGTCATGAGTCTCCTTTACTACCTTTTCTTTGTTCGTAAACATTTCATGTAGCAACTTTGTCAAATTTGTCTTCAAATCGCTCATTTTACCTTCCATCTTAGCTTCCAAACCATCCATCTTAGCTTCCACAACATTAATCTTAGCTTGCATGTCTTTCTTTAATCCCTCTATTTTATCTTCCATGCCTTTATTTAATTCATCCATCTTAGCTTATTTTACTTTTTGTGAGAGTGAATTTTGTTGCACTTGGTCTCATAATTTTGATATATCATGTTTCATTTCTTCCTCCTTTTTCATTTTGTATGAGTTCGATATTAAATATATTGTATCTTTGTAATTGTGCTCTCCAATATCTGAAATTACTTCCTATGGTAGTCCTCTGAATCTTCTTTCCAATGCCACTAGTTTGATCAAAATTGGATTGTCCAAGAAAGCGTTAATCCCAATCTTCTAATATGACTTTATTATATAATATTTTAGTAAAGCGAACTTGTACGATGTGCCACATGTCACTGTTCAACCTTCAGATCTAACAAATACACACAGAAAACTAAAGTCCGTCCTCTTTCTATAACTTCTTACGAAATTTTAATCTGATGCTCAGAGAGAAAGTTATGATGATTTTCCCAAGGTCACTTGTTTAGAATGTAATTCAGGAGTCTACAAAAACCATAACTTCCTCAGATTATATCTCTGAAAAATAGAGAGAAAAAGATCTAATATACGGACCTAAGCTTCACCAAGATTTTGACTCAAATGGTTTTTAATTTCAGAGTCTGATCCTTCGTAGAAAAAAAATTATAGTGAAAATGCCACGATAACCTATTTGAGACGAAATTTTGGAGCTCGCAAAAACCCTAACTTCCTCAAATCATATCTCCGAAAATATAGTGACACAAGATCTGAAATTTTTACTCGAGGTTCAGAATGTTTTCTTCTCAAATGAGATTTTTTTTTAGCATTTTAAACATTGTAGCAAAAAAGTTATAGTGAAAATTCCACGATGACCTGTTTGGAGCAACGAAACCCTATAATCCCAAGCTCTGATACCAAATGTTATGAAACTAGCTCAAAAAGGATAGAAAAGATAGGTCAATGTCTTAGAAATAAGCCTCTTTGAGGGGGAAACCTCCTTTACATTACACAAATGAACAATTCTTCTATGATTCAAATGACAAGACCTCGTTTCTATATATAGGAGTCTAAGGGGTCATAATATAATCACAGTTGACATAACAATAATAATGTAAGGGCACAACAATAACAATAGTGGGCTCCTATGGGGCACCATAATAACAATATGGGGACTACATGGGCACAGTAATATAATAATGGGGTTGCACTAAGGACAATAAGGAGTTCCACTAGTACTATAGGGACCTAACATTACCTTATATATTTATTGAGTTTTACTCACATTTACATAGTTATTATATATGTTGACAAACATAGCTCTATGAGACCCGTACGCCATGTACCTCACCTTAAATGCCTTGCTAGTTTCAAGCAAGGAATTAACAATGTATTGGATCTCTACTTCTTATATCAGTATCCTTATATTTCATCAACCATGCATACTGGTCTGCATAGGTAACTTAGCCGCAATAACCACCAGTTGGATAGGAAGACACACATATACAATGTTTACTATGATTCTTCTTGTATGGTGGCTACATAATTGAAGATATCAATTGTTCACATCCTCTATAGTATATTTATCATATGGATTTCTTCTCCAACCAGGAATCATTGGGAAGGTCCTCTCCAATTTAGGGGTGTCATTTTTTATCTCTCTATGGATGAGTCTAGTGAGTGACTATCTGTTATGTCCTATAATACTAGTGATTCTGCCATTACTATTGTCATTGTAGCCCTTATTTTTATTACTATGCCCCTATTTTCTGCATATTGTTATTAGTTTGCCCCATATAAACCCATTATTGTTATTGTTGTGCACTTACATTATTATTGTTATGTCAGACTTGATTATATTGTGACCCCTTAGACTCTTATATATAGAAAGGAGGTTTAGTTATTTGAATCATCCATGAATTGTTCATTTGTGTAATGTAAAGGAGGTTTCCCCCTCGAAGAGGCTTATTTTCAATTCATTGATCTATATTTTCTATATTTTTGTGAGTTGGCTCATAACATTTGGTATCAGAGATTTGGATTCAAGGTTTCACTCCTCCAAACAGGTCATCGTGGCATTTTCTCTATCAATTTTTTTCTGTGACATTTCGGAAGCTAAGAAAAACCCATTTGAGCTGAAATCACGATGATCCTTGGGGCCGAATTTCAGATCTTATCTTGCTATATTTACGAAGATATGATCTAAGGAAGTTAGGGTTTATGCAAGCTCCCGAATTACTTCCCAAACCGGTGACCTTGGGAAAATCACCATAACTTTCTCTCTGAGTATTATATTGAAATTTCATAAGAAATTACATAAAGAGGATGGATTGTAGTGACACGTGGAACTTTTTATAACTTATCTCTACTAGAAAAGTGTATAATCATGCCATATTGGGAGATTGGGCATATCTCTTTCTTGGAGAATCCAATTTCGATCACACTGGCTGTGTTGGAAAGAGGACTTGGAGGGCTACTACAGTTCGCAATTTCAGACCTTGGAGATCCAAAATTTCAGAGATACATTACATTTAATATCCAGCTCCTAGAAGGTGAAAAATGGTGTGTATTTTTTTTTCAAATTTTGCGTAAGTTTGGTTTGAAAAATTAGTTTGAAGGAATTCAAAGGGCATAGTGAAGCATAATTATCTTTAACTGATGCCCCGAAGAAAGAAAATGGAAACATCTAGTAAGAAACCTGAAATCTCTAGCGTGACTAATGAAGAAGAGGAAGAAATGCAACATGATATATCCAATTATGAGACCAAGTTAGACAAAATTCACTCTCACAAAAAATAATAGAAGCTAAGATGGATGGTATAAAGAAAGGAGTGGAAGCTAAGATGGATGGTGTGGAAGATAAGATGGATGGTTTAAAGAAAGGCATGGAAGCTAAGACGAATGACGTGGAAGCTAATATTTATGGTTGAAAGAAAGATATGGAAGCTAAGATGGATGGTTTAAAGAAAGGTGTGGAAGCTAAGATGAATGACGTGGAAGCTAAGATGGAAGGAAAAATGGAATATTTGAAAACAGATTTGACAAAGTTGCTACAAGAAATGTCTACTAATGGTGAAACAGTAGTAAAGGAAACTCATGATGGGAACAAAATAAATGTTAATCATGATTTCATAGACTTTAACATTGGATTGAAGACTCACCATGTTCCAAATATCGATATGAGGAAGTTTGATGGAAAGGATCCGGTAACATGGATACTACAGATGGAGCATTATTTCATTCTCCATAATGTGCATAACACACAAAAGGTACACATGGCAACTTTATATTTGGAAAAAAATTAGTTTGTATGGTATCAATGTCTTCTCCATTGTAAACAAATTGTCACTCAGACAATTCTTACGAAAGAAATGATAGCACATTATGAGGATACAAAAAGCAACAACTTTTTTAGCCAATTGATAAATCTTAAACAAAAGGGTTCAATGGTGGAGCACATTGAGGACTTCCAAAAATTGAATATAAGGGTAAAAGATATACCAGAGGAGCGTAGGATGGATGTGTTCATAGAGATTTTAAAGGATAACATCCAACATGAGGTTTTTTTTTAGGAACCTGATTCATCAAAGAAGACATTCAAGTTGGAAATAAAAATGCAAAGAAAAATTATGGCAACCAGGAAACCTACTAGTCACAACTATAAATATGGAAGTGTTGTTGCCCCTAGACTTCCACAACCTACAAGGTTGAAACTACAACAATTGGAAGAAAAAAGAGAAAAAGTGATTTGTTATAGTTGTGATAGAAAATACACTAAAGGTCATAAGTGTGTTGAGAAGAAATTATTTTACATAGATTGTGAAGAGGAGGAAGAAAAGGAACAAGAAGCTTCAAAAGAAGAGGATATACACTAGGAACTAACCCTAAAGAAAGAAGAAATAAATCTAACCATATCTTGTAATGCATTGGTTAGAATTACCACTCCTCAAACTATTAAGATAGAAGGACATATAAAGAAGAAAAAGGTAATAGTGTTGATTGATTCGGGAAGTACCCATAATTTTATTCATTCTAATTGATTTGATTCCTATATCTAGCACCAGAGTGTCAAGTGATGGTTGCAAGTGGAGGAACCATAAATTTCTCTGGAAAGTGTCATAATATCAAGTTGTCCATGGGCGAATATGTATTGAATAGCTCAATTCCTTCCATTCCAATGGGTGGTGCTGATGTTGTACTAAGAGTCCAATGCTTACAATCCTTGGGTACAATAACTTTTAATTTTTAAGAACTTTTCATAAAATTTTGTTTGGAAGGAAAGGAAGTTGAATTAAGGCGTATCATAGGAAAATGGGGAAATATAATTAGCTCTAACTGAATGACAAATTTTCTAAAGAAAAAACAATGAGGCGTAATTGCACAATTATGTTCACTAGAGGTTCCCACATTGAAGTCATCTATTTTCCCGGATCTCAAAAAAGTCTTGGACAATCATTCCAAGGTATTTGAGACTCACAAAGGCCTCCCACCTATTCGTGATCATGATCATGCTATTCATTTGATTCTAAGAAGTGTTCCTCCAAACATCAGGCCTTACAGATATAATTCAACCTAGTCAAAGTTCTTTCTCTGCTCCAATGGTATTGGTGCACAAGAAGGATGGATCATGGCACATGTGTCTAAATTATAGGGAGCTCAAAAAGCTCACAATTAAAGATAAATTTCCCATTCCTGTCATTGATGAATTATTGGATGTAACAACCCCAAAATTAAAACATGCAACTAATTAGATCAATTATGCAATTTACACTCAACACTTCTCTATTCAACTAATTAGCATCGAATTTTTGAGAAATAGGAGAAAATGAAACTTACCTGTAGTGATGATATTCCTTACTTGTAATTTTGGAGTTGAACATTATTTGAACCCCGCTAATTGCAACAAGTTTTTGGGGATGAATCTCCACCCAACCGTAGGCTTAGTTGCAGATAATATTTCTACAACTGGCCATGCTCGAGCCCTCAATCAATGTACTACTGCCAGGGAGTCCTTTGTCTCATAACACTTTTTTCGCAAGAGAATGGATGATGGAATGATCTCTCATGTTCCTCATCGTCTATTAAATAGACCAAACATTGGAAAGGTAACCACATGCACACATTCCATGTGTCAACATGCAATTTTTTATTTTTTTATTTTAAGTTTTACTCAAGTTAAATTTTCTCTTAATTTATTTCTTTCTTATTTCATTCCTTTTTACTTTTTGATAACTTTACTTATTTTTACTATTTTTATAGTTCTCTTAGTTAACTCCTTCTTATTTTATTTTACTTTTTGTTATTTATTTATTTCTTATTTCATTCCTTTTTACTTTTTGATAACTTTACTTATTTTATTTATTTACTATTTTATTTATTTGTTATTATTATTTTTCTTTATTATTTATTATCTATTTACTATTATTATCTTTTCTTTATGGTTTATTATTTATTTTCTTATATTTTAATATTATATTATATTATTTATTATTATTATTATTATTCGGGGACATTACATTGGATGAATTACATGGATCAATTTACTTCACCAAGTTGGATCTTTGTTCAGGATATCAACAAATCAGAAGGAAGACAGAAGACCTTCCAAAAACAACATTTAGAACTCATGGGGGTCATTATGAATTTTTGTTCATGCCTTTTGGCCTTACCAATGCACCTTCTACATTTCAAAGTTTCACAAATTCCATTTTCAAGCCATTCCTTAGAAAATTTGTGTTAGTATTTTTTGATGATATACTAATCTACAATGAGTCTTGAAGGATCATGTTCAACATGTTGACAAGGTGCTCAAACTATTGGAGGAGAAACAATTATATGCAAAAACCTCCAAATGTTTCTTTGGAGTACAAGAGGTGGAATATCTGGGCCATATTGTATCTCATGAAGGTGTTAAGGTAGACCTTAACAAAATTAAAGCCATTAAGGAATGAAAAATCCCCACATCCATAAAAAATTTTCCAGGATTTCTTGAGTTGACAGGGTATTATCACCAGTTTGTTAAGAATTATGGGTTTTCTTGTTGGGGACTGACCCAGGTTCAAAGTTAATTAGCCGAACAAATCCCTATACTACTGGCTCTTTCGGCAATAGTCCGCAGAGCGTGGATTGAAGTCTCACTCGAAGTAGTATGGGGGGATTATGGAAGCAGGTTTCCGTACCTTTGAGATGTCTGAGTGGTTGATTTAGTCCAACTGTGAATACCTTCATGTAGGTTACCTTAAGCACTTCCCTGGCCTGTGAGGCCTTCGTTCCCTTGTTATATCTATCTTCGTGTAGCCCTAACCAAGGGTTGTGGGGGTTTTTGCACTGCTAGAGCAGCAATTTGTGCTATTTCCCCAAGTCACGCTGTGAATCTTACTTATCTTCTTATAACAACTAGTTATCTTCGCGTAAACAGATACCTTATATTATATTTACTTATTCAGCACATTGATATAAGTTCACGCAGAAAATAAATAGTAAACTTGCAATTCATACTCAATATACTTCAATGCATAAAACAAGAAAAGGTACACAGGAATATTATAAAACTTCTCTTTATTAATGCTTTGACTGGTTACAGACTCGACCTGTACTGCGCACTCAGCCGTAGTAGTCTGCGCACTCAGCTGCAGAGTATTAGGCTTCTACGCACTCAACTGTAGAGTGTTCTCCTACTCTACGACCTAAAGACACGACTCTACACTTTGACACAATGCTTCATGGATTGATTTCCTTCTTTTTTTCCCATTCCTTAGATGTCTCTTTACACTTAGAGCATCGCTTTATTTATACAATCCCATGGTTAGCAGACCATGGGTAAAACTCTCAAGCCGACACTACATTTACAAAAGTAAGGGCGAACAACCCTATGACTCTATTACAACTTCGTGCTCTGCACCGACAAATCATGGAGTCTTTACAATGGAATTAGTCAAAACTTGGGCTTTTAGCACCAAAACTTGCCTTGGGGGGATCTTATGTTGGACAAGCCCCCAACACAAACATTGTGACTCGCCTTCATGTCACTCTGTCGGTACAGAGATCTTCATGTGGAGACCTCCCAATTCTTTGGGGACTGCTGCAAGGTCGGCAGCACACTGAGCGGATGCTTGTTGAATCTCTTGTACTCATTGTTCTGAGACTGCAGTGTCGGATCTGCTCCCCTGTATCTGTTCTTGCGTCCCCTGCATCTGCGTGAGCTTGCCTTGAATTGTTGTGGTGATTACGAGGCCTCGTCAATCTAGGGTTGAACACGGGCCTCCAAAACCTTTTCCCTATGTCACATTGCGTCTACTTGCTCCTTAAGAGCTTTGGCCTGTTGCATTCGTGTGAGCCTCTGTGTGAGGGCTGTCGTCTACGCGGTCCCTTTGATGTTGTCATACTATCATTGTATCTCACGCACCTCTGTTTTTAAGCGTTGTATGTTCGGGTCCTCCTACAAATTGGTGAGGACCTCGAACGATTCTTCCAACATTTTGGTGCAGTCCCTCACTGCACTGCTGATTTCCTTCATCCCTGATGTAGTGACGCTGGCATGCTCATCCCTTACCTCTAGAGGAGTTGAAGGCTATGCCTTCAACTGCAGCTCTATTATCTGAAGGTTTAGCTCCAGCTAAACCTTGGCCATTTCTTTTTGTGCCTCATGCGCCCCTGATGCTAATCTCTGGATGCACGCCTCTACTAGTGCTTCTGCTGGGATGGCCAGCTCAGGGACCATCTGGCAGGATTCTTCAAGTACCTATATCGTCTTCCTGTTCTGAGACATGACCTCATCGTGCTGCAAGTGCAAATGCTCCAGGTTGATCCTCTGTTCACTCAACACCTGTAGCACGCGGCTCTCCCTAGCCCGCAGTTCTTTAGTAATCCCACCCTATATAACATAGAGCATCTCGGGAGGGATCATAGCCATGTTGATCCCTATTCCCTTCAATGTACTAACCGTAGGCCTGTCAGCCTCATTTGCTATAACTCTTGCCCCCTCTCGCAGCACTATCATGTTGGTCATATGAGCGTGCAACATTTCCTCGGTTGTAGTTGTTCCTGCTGCAAGGCTGGTTGAGAGAGTACCAGCATAAGGAGTGTGCACCTGCAACTCCTGAATCTATGCTCTGAGGGCCCCCAACACAATCTAATTCTCCTCTACGAAGTTCTGGAGGGCCTCTGTGGTGACGTCACGCACCGTCTCTCCTATATCGTGTAGATCCCCCTTAGTAAGGGTGATCAAGTCAATAGACAACTTAGATGCTTTTACCTTCTTGCGTGACCCCATTTGCTCTCTCGGGCATGGGCACTTCAATTGTGTTGATGTTGTCTATGGGTCTGCGCCACCCTCCTCTACCTCTATTTCCATCTCTTGCTCCTACTCAGGCGAAGACGACTTCTAGCCCTCGCGCTCCTTCTTTGCTGCCTTCTGTGCTGCTGCTGCGGGCTTTTTTTGTTCTACTACTCTCTACGTAGTGTTCCATGCTTTGTACGCCTTTGCTGCTACTACTTCTTTTCTTCTCTTTTCTGCCAACTGTGCCACAGTTAGTTTGGCCTCCTCCTTCTTCTTCTACGCAATAGACGTTTCCACCGGAGAGATGTCTGGAGAGCACCATTCCGGCACCCACATCTGAAGTAGATCGATGATCACATCATATGTGGCTATATAGGGTAGTTTGTTCCACTTTTTTGTAGGGTCCTTACTCGCCTTGAGGTAGATGTGACGAAAGTCCGCTTTAAACTCTGCGAAACTTTGTAGGCTGTTGTAGATAGTGGGTGATAACCACGGCTTGTGGTTAATCCCCATTTTGATGTTCATCTCCATGAATACCAAGAATATTTTACTATCACGGATCTAGTGTGTGTCCTTAGTGGCCCACAGCGAAGTGTACTTCACAGCCTCCAGGAGATCCCTTGCGGTTGTGGGGAACTGGCTATCCTCAGGCAATTCCCTAGCCACCAGCACTATGGAAAACAGAAGCCATGCATAGTGGAAGGTTTTCCCTTGTTCCTGTGCCTCACGATAATTCTCCAGGAACTCCTTGCACAAGAATTCAGACCAGTTAAATTGGAGCCCCTCTGCACATTGTTCGACAAATGCAACCACCGGTGCAGGCACCTCATTCGCGCGACACTTCCACATGGCCTTATGTGCCAGTATCTGAGTCACAACTTTGACTGACTTGTTATTGATACTGGAGTTTGTGTAGCCCCTATTTTTCTTCTTCGGATTATATTTCTTTTTCATGGCCTCTGTGATGGCCAAATCACTGCTCTTCCCCTCCAAAATGTCTACTGGGTCTTCTCCTTTACCCGGGAGTCAGGTAATTTGATGGATTAGGTGGTCCATGATGGGGATGGGTTCCTCCAGCCACAAACACCCACCACGCACTAGGTAGAGAAACTGCCTGATGATGAAGATAGTCACTGGGGTACGATGGTAATGTGACACCCAGAGCAGGTTCAACAACGCTGCCTTTACGACTCCGCGTAACCACTTGCGCAGCTCCAAATCTATGACTCTTGCCATGGTGTGTTTCTTTGGCTTCATGAGGTGCGTGTTCGCCAAGTGAGGGAATTTTGCATGGTCACCGAGATCCCAGTCTTTGAATTTTAAGTTCAGCACCCTTCCCAACTGCATTCCTTCAAAAATGATATCGTCCAGGAAAAGCGGAGTCTGTAGAGAGCTCTTCCTCTCATCGAGGTCCTTGGGCACCTTTACCTTCCCCTTTCACGGAGGGACCTATGCGAGCAGCTTGGTTAGAGGGACCGCGCCCTTAGTTTCTTCCTGCATGCCCTCATCCTCATCCACTTCAATTATGATATCCTCAAGGTCTTCTTCCTCCTCATCGGTTTCCAGGTTAAACACTTTCCCTTTTTCCTCCATTGTTAATCTAGTTCACAGCAGGTTGCGAGGGGACACATGCACCAGAATCATTGGATGTTTATCTTTCTTTGGTCTTGGTGCGCATGGTGATTTAGGGATTTCTGCAACAATCCCAACACTCTCAGGGGCATCTTCTATGGTCATGGCCAGTGCGGATTCTTCGACAGCCATTTTTGTAATTTCCATGGCTTCTTCTAATGTTGCCATCTTGTTCGTCCAAAAATATCTTAATCGTTCAATCAGGTTCTCAACCAACGCTCTACATAGGATACACAGGTCTCGGTTTGGAATACTCAGGGTGCACAACAACTCAATTCACAAATGACCAACTCCATTAGTGCTCCCTTGGCGGCAAATTTTCCCAAATATTGCCCATAAATCTCATCTTGAAATCCTTTCGCCCACTCCATTTGGTCTCAAGTCAAGAATCACATCGTGAATAGTGACTACAATAGTCACTTTCCACCCAACCCGCGTTGCAGCATAACCCCCCTTCTACGGTCGCAGACCTTGTGACACTTTGCTCCCACACGCAGCCCCAACATCGCATAGCTCTTGGGCATAGTAGTTTATAGTCCCATGCCTCTTTTCAACTTCTTGGAGCACTAAGACTGTACTTCCCATGGCTAGTCAGCTGGCTGTGCCACCTGTATAGGGTTTCAACCGGTCATCCATCACTTTTCCTGGAAAAAATCTGTCTTTTATTTTTTTTGTCTACATCATGCATTTTACTATCTACATCGTGCCACCATCGGTGATCCCTCTAGCAATATATGGTCCAATGTAAGGCATCAAGCTGATCAACACTCAGTGCTAGTCCCAAAATTTGTTGATGTAATCATGTGCACCCTGTTTTATCACCCCGGTTTTCTTATCAAGAAAATCCTTCTTTATTTCTTCCTGAAGGTTCTTGACTTCTCCTTCCACCAATGTTCTTTTCTCCCTTAACCTCACCCTTTCTTTCATGCGTTCTTGGAGCCTAAGATCACCCTATCGTATTTCTTCCTCAAGTGCCAAGCATTCTTCTTCGTTCAGTTGTGTTATCCCTTCTTCCAAGGCTCCACGAACCATCATATCTATCAGCACTGCTATGCATAGACTAGGCATACTATACTCTATTTGGACTATAGTGTTTGCTCCATAGGCCAACCTAGAAGGTGTCTGCCCCGTTAGTTTCTTGCACATTGTCCTATAAGCCCTTATCACTGCTGGTATGCGCAGGTCCCAATCACTCCACTGCGCATTATATACCCTGTTCAGTGCTTCGCACACTTTGTCAAAGGCTTCTATGTGGGTAACCTTCTTCACACTCGTTCTTTCCATACTTTGTCATTCCAACTAGAGGGACCATTCATGCAATTGCCTCACCAACACATGCTTATTGACCATGTTCTTGAATGCGAAGTCCACGTGCATCCACATAGGTTGTTTACCATATGCTTGTACCCACCTGGACAGATGCATGCACGGATCATCTCATCCATCATTCTTATCTGTTAGTCGCATCAGAGGCTTCCAAAACTGCATGCATATCATTCTCCTGCATTCGCGCCAGTCCTCAAAGCTTCCTTTGTGCATACCCCACCACCTCATGGGCGTATCACGTAGTACCCATTTCAAAGCCTCAAAACGTTGTTGTTCCGACACCGCTCATTCAAATCTATTCAGGAATCCATCTAACTCCCTTAACCCATCATAAGTAGGTAGATCCCTCACTTCTTTTGATATGAAGTGCAACAATCTTGTCATTATATATTAGTTCAACATGGTCACCTCGTGCAACCGGTTCTACCATCGCTCTATTTCCTCATTAGAATTTGATGTACAGGAGCTTTCACGCTCCCATGTTTGCTTCAGCAGAACATTCACATTCGACCCTAGGTCCAAAATTACTTGGTTCATCTCATATTCTCCAATCTGCATGGTCAACCTCATTTCTCTTCCTGTCCTCATTGCATGCTTTCCAATCTTCTAGACTATGCGCGGTTCTCCAGGCGCGGTCGCAGCGCATCTGTTAATGAGTTCCTGCAATCACTTTACATCCTTACTGTCACGCAATAGTTTCATGCATGTTTCTAGGAATGTCGTTAGCATCGATGGGTCCATTTTTGGCTTCATTTTGTCTTTGCTTCGTGAAGTGGAGGCATTATTGAAGCTCTTCCTAGCTTCCATGAAGGTTTCCTTAGCGTGCTCCAAATCAAACTCTAGTTCTTTCGTCAGAGCCTTGCAAACCCAAGTACTATCTTCCGGCTGCTTGCCTTTATCATACCCTATTGTAATTCCACTTTGGAGCACAATGTTCACGTTGGGATCTTCTTCATGTAGCTCAGACCTCATCATCTATAGGTTCTAAGTTGGGGAAGGTTTGAGTGCTCCCTTGTCGCACAGCCTTGCTATCAATGTGAGACAATCCTCCATCTCATTATCAAACAAGGTACAATACAAGCATGATGGATGCATTGGATTCGTACAATCACGGGCATAATGTCCTAGCCCCCCGCAATTGTAACATATTAGTTATCCGTGACCTCTTCTAGGTCCTCCTCCACCTTGGCCTCATCCGCGCCCCTCAAATTCGATTCACACCACTCCTACATTTTGGTCAAGGGGCCACATCTCAGCCTAAACTCTGTAGGTGGGAGTCCTATCCATCAGCAGCTCATATCTTCTACAGGTGTGCTCATCATGTTCCATTAATCTACAGAAATTATAGAACAACTGTTGCAAATTCTACATGTACTTTTACAACAAATGGCAGTTGTCCATAGCATGCTTTCTTCCTATTTGACAAATCGCGCACCACAAATTTGGCGCCATGCTAGGTCTTGCTTGGGCCTCTGCTCTTAATGGCATTGATCCTCCTCCCATGAGATAATTTGCGAACACTGGGAAATGGTCCTTGTCATGACCCTAACCCTTACATTTAACACACCATACCTCATTGCGCACTTGCGGGTGAGCTGTCCTGTCCTCTTTCAGACTCTGTATCTCAAGGCACAAGTTTTTTAGCTACACGTGGATCTGTAAAAGTCCCAGGTTAGCATCTTGTATCGGGGTCTCATGCAGCCTCTTCGTGATCTCCAAGGCCTCTACCTAAGTTGTTAACCTTTGTTGTGACAACGTGTTCCTCAAATGCATTGTTAGCGATGCTACAAACCATTCGCAGTGTTATCCATCCGTCAAAGTCATATTAGCTTCACGAATTTTGCAGTTCAGTCTCTGATCCAAATACCAAGGAGTCTCACCTAACAGTATTGTGATCTCCTTGAACCCAATGATCGATTGTGCCTCTGATTTCAGCTTGCTAAATTCTTTGTTTAGCGTAGTTTGGACACCCGTGATCCCCGCATTCGGATTGTCATTAGAATGCTTAATATACTAGGTCAACACGCGATCTTGCAGAGTGATGACTAGCTTCGCCTTCTTTATATTTTCATATGTAATTCCCTGCGCTTCCCATACAGCTTTTATCACAAACCAAAACTGGTCCAGATCTTCATTTCCTACTCCCTTGAACACCGACATTTTATCGCGCTTGCCATATTGACTCACGGTGATGGTGGAGGTGGTATGGGTGAAGATGGGGGTGAAGGCAGTGAAACTGGTGGTGGTGTGGGTGGGGGTGGTATGCGCGGAATCCTTTGCCTTATCAAATTGATCTGACTTCTTGGTGAGACCTTCATGAGATCTTCCTCATCCCCTCGCGGAGGTAAAATCAAGCGGCTAGTTTCTAGTTCTGTACTACCTTTGTTTATGTAAATTCTCCCACTTCGTGTGCCCCTGAACATTAATGTATTTGTATAATCTTCTTTTCACACAGTAGCATTTTAATCCAAGTGTCCAGAGATTTAACGTACTTAGCTCGTGGTCCTTTGAGGAAGCGTCACTTTGCCATGCTATAGCTCACTGAAGTATCTACCACAAACTCAGTAATGAATCCTCCTATAATTCGATCGAGCCAGTGATCAACAACGCATGTGATCTTATCCTCTAATGCTTCCAATCTGTGCACAACTGCTAGGGTCCACACAATAGGACTGTCGACCTTTCAGATTCCTTCGCTATCTGCTAACTTCGTGATCCACTCATACAACTTAGTAGGGAAATATGCGAAGAAAATTTCATGGATCTCTACGTACAGGTAGCAGTCTAACCACTCTTCTTTTCATAGTCACGGATTCATGTTTTCCTGTGCCACGAACTCGTGAATTCTCCTGTCCAACTGACCTTCAATTTCTTTCTTAGTTGGATTCCAATGATACGACATCAAACATCCCTATGTAGATTTTGGTCCCAGACACGAAACCATTTGTTGGCTTGTTGGGGCCTAACCTACGTTCAGAGTAAATTAGCCAAACAAATCCATGTACTATTGGCCCTTTCGGCAATGGTCTACGGAGCGTGGACTGAGGTCTCACCTGAAGTAGTATGGCGGGATGGTGGAACTAGGTTTCCGCACCCTTGAGATGTCTGAAGGGTTGATTTATTCCAACTATGAATACCTTTGCGCAGGTTACTTCGTGCACTTCACTAGCCTGCGAGGCCTTCGTGCCCGTGTTATATTTCTCTTTGCACAACCCTAAGTAGGGGCTATGGGGCTTTCATGCTCCAACAGTAGCGATCTACACTATTTCCCCAAGTCAGGCCGTGAATCTTACTTATCTTCTTATAACAATTACTTATCTTCATGTAAATAGATACCTTATATTATATTTACTTATTTAGCACATTCATATAAGTCCGCACAAGAAATAAATGGTAAACTTGCAATTCATACCCAATATACTTCAATGCATAAAACAGGAAAAGATACACATAAATATTGTAAAACTTCTCTTTATTAATGGTTCGACTGGTTACAGATTGGACCTGCCCTGTGCACTCAGCTGCAGGGGTCCGTGTACTCAGCTGCAGACTACTAGGCCTCTACGCACTCAGCTGCAGAGTCTTCTCCTACTCTACAACACAAAGACACGACTCTACACTTCGACTCAATTCTTCATGGATTTATTTCCTTTTTTTTCCCATTCCTTAGATGTCTCTTTACACTTAGAGCCTCGCTCTATTTACACAATCCCATGGTCCACAAACCATGGGTAGTACTCTGAAGCTGACACTACATTTACAAAATTAAGGGTAGATAGCCCTATGACTCTATTACAATTTCGTGCTCCATGCCCACAGATCACAGAGTCTTTATAATGGACTTATTCAAAACATAGGCTTTAAGCCCCAAAACTTTCGTTCGGGGGATCCCATGCACAACATATGGGAAAATAACCGCACCTCTAACAACATTATTGAAGAAACATACATTTTCATGGACTCCAGAAGCAACAAAGACCTTTGAACATCTTAAAGAGGCAATGTGCCAAGCATTGGTCTTAGCTACACCGGACTTCACAAAAACCTTTATTGTTGAATGTGATGCCTTAGGAAATGGAATTGGTGTTATTTTAATGCAAGAAGAAAGACCCATTGCTTTTGAAAGTCCTCCAATCAAAGGAAAGTATTTACACAAAGCTATCTATGAGAAGGAAATGTTGGCAATACTACATGCACTTAAGAAATGGTGACACTACCTAATGGAAAGACACTTCAAGGTAAAAACGGATCATGATAGTCTTAAATAATTTTTAGAACAAAGGTTATCTTGAAAAGAGCAGAAAAATGGGTCACAAAGATGTTGGGGTATCACTTTGAAATCATCTACAAAAAATGGAAGAAAAATGTTGTGGCAGATGCACTCTCAAGAAAGGACGAGGATGTCGAAGCATTACTTTGCGCCATTACTATTATCCAACCAGATTGAATAAATGAAGCAAGGGATGAATGGAAGAATAACGAAGAAGTGTGGGAACTCATTCAAAAGTTACAACAAGATCCTAGTACATCTAATAAATTTAGCTGGAAAAATGACTCGTTATAGTACAAAGATCACTTATAGCTATGTAAGAATTCCCAACTCAAACAAAAGATTCTTATGGAATTGCAAAGTTCTCCCTTAGGAGGGGCACTCAGGATTTTTAAAAGCTTACCACAGGGTTAAGAAGGCATTCTTTTGGGATGGACTTAAATCGGATATTCAAAAGTTTGTAGCAGAATGTTTGGTTTTCCAACAAAATAAATTTGAAACAATTATGACCCTATGTCTATTACAACCTTTATCCATTGCAAGCCAATGCTGGGAGGAGATTTCAATGGATTTTATCACAGGATTATGAAGTCTGAAGGAAAGAGTGTTATCATGGAGGTAGTTGACAGAATTACCAAATATGCACACTTTTGTCCATTAATTCATCCATTTAAATCCAATACAGTTTCCACTTCATTTATGGAAACAATTCGAAAGCTACATGGAAACCCAAAGATTATTGTAAGTGACAGAGATCCCATTTTCACTAGAAATTTTTGGACATGATTATTTTCTTGTGTAGGTACTCAGTTAGCTCATAGCTCATCTTATCATCCTCAATCTCATGGGAAAACTAACATAGTAACCAAATGTTTGGAAGGATATCTTCGTTTCTTTGTCTTTGATAAATAGAGACAATGGGTCAAATGGTTGTCTCTGGCTAAATGGTGGTATAACACTTCCTTCCATACTGCAACAAAAATGACCCCATTTATGGCACTTTATGGATATCGTCCACCATCCATCACATCATATTTAAGGGAAAATTCTAAGGTTCAAGCAGTGGAAGATCACATTGAGCATCAACAACAAGTTCTCCAAATCTTAAAGGATAACCTCACTTTGGCACAGCATAGAATGAAACAACATGTAGATCAACATCATAGCGAAATAAGCTTTTATGTAGGTGACTAGGTATTCCTATGGCTACAACCATATAAACAAATTTGCTCAAGAAATCTAAGGAGGATAATAAATTATCATGAGAGAATTATGGTCCATACAAGGTATTGCAAAATATTGGTACTATGGCATACAAATTGGAGCTTCCTACAGCTTCTCGAGTGCACCCCGTTTTCTATGTTTCACGTTTAAATAAGGTTATAGGTGAAAAGCTCCCATTTCAAACAATATTTGTAGAACCTGATGAGGAAGGAAAAATCATATTCGAACCTAAAGAAGTCACAAAAACAAGAACTCAATAGCTATGAAATCGATCAATTTCTATGTATCTCATCAAGTGGAAGAACTTACCTGTTGAGGATTCCACATGGGAGGATGAGAATTTTATATACAAGCATCTAGAACTACTCAAGTGTTGAGGAAAACACTTTTTTTAAGGAGAGGGTCATGTTAGGTCCCTATAATACTAGTGATTCCCCCATTACTATTGTCATTGTAGCCCTTATTGTTATTATTGTGTCCCTATTGTCCCCATATTATTATTAGTGTGCCCCATAGAAGCCCATTATTGTTATTGTTGTGCCCTTATATTATTATTGTTATGTCGTCTTTGATTATATTGTGACTCCTTAGACTCCTATATATAGAAAGGGGGTTTAGTCATTTGCATCATCCAAGAATTGTTCATTTGTGTAATGTAAAGGAGGTTTCTCCCTCAAAGACGCTGATTTTGAAGTCGTTGATCTATCTTTTCTATATTTTTGTGAGTTGGTTCATAACAGTACCATTATTGGAAGTCCTTCATATAAACAAAAAAGAATTGAACATCTACCATATCAAACATCCTACTTTTTACTTATGTAAGAACCTAAACATAATTCTACAATTTTGTATTAGAGAGATACAATCCATTCACTAGTCATCATCTTATCATTTCAATGCTTTATGTGTATGTTCTACTTGGGTGATCTTGTTGTTGACTACATCACTTCATTCGTCACCCGCTGCAAGTATTTCTGCCAAATAATTATTTTTATTACTACAAGCACTTTTGTAAAAACAATGTTACTTGAATTCTCTATCAATTCTACTACAAAATTATGTATCTTGGCGATGCTCTGTTGCTTTAAGATTATGTCTCATACTTTTAATAACTTTATTTTTATGGTTAGTACATCGCCAAATGGTTGTAGGAAACATTTTATGGACTGAATTGATGATTACTATTGAGTATGTGATTACATTTATGAAGGATAATTTTAATAGCTAGACACTCTATTTTTTTTTCCATCTTGGATTGTTTTTTTTATATTGACTAGTGCCGGTTAGAGGTTAAACTCATCAACAAAACATTGGCTTATATTAAAACAGTGGAGAAGATTCCATGCCTTAATCAAGACTCACATTTAACCTTCCTCTGACTTTTGAATCTAATGACGAACTGAGAGACTTAGTCAAATAAACCCAACCTTCATAAAAAAATATATAGACTCATGACATAATAATTTATTCATTAATTACAAAAAATTCCTCCTAGTATTATATCAATAACAAATAGAAAATTACTCATATATTATCCCCGCGTTAAGAGCGATTTAGAAAATGATTAATCAGCCCCACCAATGCGTCCCCTATAATTAAACAATCAATTCTTCCATTTTCGTTCATACCTAGAAATAAGAAAATGGGACAAAAGGATATGCATTGTTGAGCAATAATTCATATATCATCCCACTATTAAGATTGATTTAGAAAATAATTAATCAACTCCACCATTGAGTCCCCTGTAATTAAATAGTCAATTTTTCCTTATTCGGTCATACCTAGAAGTAAGAAAATGAGACAAACGGATATGAAACACTAAGCCATAGTTTTTATTGTGATTTTTTTTATCTTACATTGAATAACATTTTTAGTCATTCTCTTCATTTTCACTTCCTGTGTTTTTTTAAAGTTGCATTCATATTCTTTAGTGGACTTCCTCCAATAGAAGAGTCAATATTATTTGCATGGAATGATATATTTGAAATCGTATAGATCAAGGTCAATAAAATTCCTTATGAATCCAGTGGGAGTGATGACTCAACCAGTCATATAATTATGTACATGTCTTAGAGTTGGATTCTTTGAGCAAGTCAAGTTGAGGTTGAACAATTGAGTCACAGTTGACTCTCTTCCATGAGTTACAGAACTTGCGGACATGATTCATTTTTTTGGGAGCTTCCTCATGCACGTAATAGGTGGATCTCCCTTCATTCTGCTCCTTTTTTCCCATACCTTGAAATTCTGATGAAACACCATTACTAATAAAATCTATTTAGTTGTTTATTTTGATATATTTATGTAATGAAGAAAAACAATGTTGCAAGTACATGCTTATATATACATAGAGATAGAGTGCACCAATTATAAGTGGATGCAATGTTTTAAATCAACAAATGCTAAATCTCAATTAATTATGATCCAAATCCAATACTTAATTTCGATTAAGTTTATCTATTAATTTCTCAAACATGTGCAACGAATTCATCTAAGATTGATGAAGTTCATAGGATTAAGGGAATCTATGACACACAAATCAAAACATTGGAAGATTCGACAAAGGAGAAGAGTGAAATGACCTAACATGTTAGCAAAAGTATTGATGTCTGATTCAATTTCTGACTTGATCTTCAAAATTCCATGACCCAAAAATAAAGTCGCATATCTTCATAATTACAAGAATAATAAAATAACAAGCTTAGTTGGAATTATACAATCATTTTGTGCTGATTCAAAGTTGACCCCTCACATTAGTCAGTTTCCCCAGTCATTTAGTTGAATTGTATAAGACCCCCATCCCACATTTACCTAAGTTACCTAGACCGCAGGGGTAGATATGTGATGACAGACTACTATGATGTGATTCAAACCCCGATGTACAGTTAAGGAAGTGGAATACAAAAAAACAAAAAAAAACATTTTGACTTTCCACGCATGCTACAAAACCTTTAGGAGTCAACCAACCTTTCCAAGTGACCAACCTTTGAGACAACTTGACATTTCAACCATCTGGACCTGCATCCACTCTCATGACAAGAAATGCATGTGATTGAGGTCTTCCAGTTGCTCCCACAGTAAGGCATGCTATCGACTATGGACTTTTTCATCCAGTTCTGAGCCAGTGACCCTCTATTATGTGCCATGTTTTCAGGGTGAGGACTCAGGCCTCTACCCAGAACTTCATGAAACTTTTAGAAATGATAAATAACAATGGGATAAGGCTACGGATGTAATCATTGGTACAAGTACTTAATTTTACCCCTACTAGAGATGACAATCATTTAGTCAAACATGTCACAAATATGTAATCTATAGGTCATAACATCATATATGAGCATAGGTGTTTCGTACTTATCTAAGATTTGTAAAGAATCATTGTTTCTCTATCACAATAGGTGCATTATCATCTATTAGGTCATATATTCATTGTACATTCATTTGTGAATAAAAACATGATGAGAGCCATACATCAAGTCTGTCATAATACATACACATAACCAACATATAACGAATAGAAATAACAAGGACATAACAACCACAAGAATCACATATGAACCAATATATTTACACATGAAATTCCAAGGAGAAAGAGATACTATTAATGAATGCATAAGTCAACGAGGTCCACAACTTCCACTAACCAACCGACCATAGATTGATTGAACCAGATCTTTCTTTCAACAAATCACCCCCATGCCATATTCCAAGCATGAATGTGGGACTCACAACAAAACTAATCTAAGTTTCCTCAGGATCTACCCCAATCCCCACTGAATCACTAGGTCCACAATAGACATTGATGCCACCTGATGTATCCACCTAAACAACAAGGAATTTGTCTTCCTCCTAGTCTCTAGGCTTTACCGTATATCCCACCATTCACTGGTTGTGGATTCCTAGGCCTAATCAAGACTCCAACCTCCATACTTTACCATATATCCCTCCATTCACTGGTTGGGGATTCCTAGGCATGATTGAGGGCACTCACCTTTAGGATTTATCATATATCCTAGAATTTGCTAATTGAGGATTCCTAGGCCCATCGAGGTACACAAAATTGAGCTTTACCATAATCCCACCTTCTCAGGTTCAGGGATACCTAGGCCTTTTGTTGTTCATCAAAGAATACCTAACTCAGTTTTGAAACCATCTGATAATTTAGCTTAACCAAATAAGAGAGAGCCCATAAAACCATGGCTCTCTGGAAATGACAAGGCAAGGCTGAAAATCACTATCACACCTAGAAAAACCCATGCCAATGACAACAATAAAACCAAATACACACACATATGTACCATGCATATCTAATTGAGAAAGGAAATAACACATTCAAATCAATACCTGTGAGTAATTCCACTATATGTGCTTGATGCTGCTCTTCTTTGCTTGACCTTTGCTTCCCTTTGCTTTCTTGTTTTTCATTTTCCTTCCTTTCTCTAATGCTAGAGTGCTCTAAGAATAATCTAAGTGTGAGAGAGAGAGAATGGAGAGAGAGAGCCCCACCCAAAATATGTCAAAAGACTTGAGAACTAAGCCTCAGATGCCTTTTAATTAATGAGGCTTCTATTTTCTTCATTTTCCATTATTTTCCTTCATTTTCCTCCTTACATGAAACTTATAACCTTTCACCTTCCGTTTCTCCTAATTTCCATTATTTTCATAAATAAAATACCAATTAATGCCTCATGCCTTTCCAAAGCCTTTTCCATTTCCTTTTCCAATTTCCTTAGCCATAATAAACCATATGAACACCCACACTAGGATTTTTTTCCCAACATTCAGCTTGGAATACATGTCCCATGACATTGCTCTTATATTTTTTTTATATGGATTTTTAACTGGGGTTGTTATAGAAACCCCCCCCCCCCTTGGGCGAACGCTGTCCTTAATGTTCAATGACACCTGTAACCAATAAGAATCCCAGGAAGAAAAACATACTACCCATGGAGCTTTATAACCCATCTCATTGTAGTATTTATAATGAACAACCTGCTTAAAACATGACAATCATACCATTTAATGGAGCTTTATAAAATAACTCGTTACGATATTTACAATAACCACCTAATATACTTATGAAAATTTGCTTCAACCAACAAATAATCATACTATATATGGAGCTTTATCAATCCATTTCGATACAATATTCACGATCATATACACATATACACATATGTACATTTTTTCTAATCCAAAAATAAAATGATATGATTCCTACATCCTCAACAAGGGAATCTAGAGGCTCATACCTCCACCCTCAAAGTAAAACTAGGATTCACCTCCTTCCCCAGAAGTCCATAACCCATTATCAAAACCAAATTTGCATCCAATGACTAGTGCTACAATACTATTCCACTTGTCCTCTCAGTGAACATTTACCAACTCGTTGTTCTAAGGCACACTCCTAATTTGCATTTAATTCCATCTAGAAATGCTAATGGCCAAAATAAAATTCATCCCTTGTCCTTCCCTTCTCTGCTACACAGTCCCTAGGGAAATTCCGTCATCTTGTTCCATGTAGTCACGTACCTTCCAAGTTCCTCGACATCCCCTATGCCAAGCGATCCATCCCTTGGCAAGTCTTCCTAGAAAGTCAAACAACCAAGCAATATAACTACCTCGAAACCATTATACCCATCATTGCATGATCATGGAAATTAGTGGACACTATTGGGTACTAGCATCCCATAATGGCCCTACTTTTGAAGTTCTTTAACAACATATTGTTTTCTATTCCAATTCCTTTTTGCTACTATTTCTAATGCTTTCATTTAGTTTAACCACCCAACCCAGGTATTTTTCATCATTTCCTGTACCAAGCACATAATTTTCGTTAGACTCAAAATGAATTGAAATAAACTCAAATCATACCTCAATGGTGGCCCATCAATAAGGTACATTTGCAATTATGTTTACTTTCTATCAAAACAAGTCAAACTAGTTGTTTGATCAAATCATCATGTATCAAATTATAACATCCGGTTAGCTCAAAACATAACCATCATATATCAAAATCATGAATCACATGCAATCATCATAAACCATAATCATATATCACATGTAACCATCATAAATTAGAATCGTAGATAACATGTATAATAAAACTAAAATCAAATACTAATAATTATCCTTTAACTGCTCCTTTGTCCTTCTCGTACCCACACTGGATTGGTTGCCACACCTAGAAAAAGCCCAGTTCCTTTTATTTTCTTCAATCACATACACATACATACAATGTACACCACATGCATACACCAACACAAAGCATACAACATCACAAAATACATGTACTTACACCCGACATGCAACACAACATATAAAACTACACCCTGTGTAAAACACAATACATACACCTACATCTGACATATCACACAAGACATACACCTACATTAGGTCTACATCAAAACACAATACATACACCTACACCCAGTGTGCAACAGAACACATACAAATACACCCAGTGTACAACACAATACTTACATGTACAAAAATTACAACACAAAGAATACACTTGTAACGATGCTATGACTACACAATGCACATGCATAGTACCACATGTACAAAACACAACATGTACGACATGTACACAATACCACATGTACACTAGTACCACATATACAACATGTACACAGTACCACCTATACACAGTGCCACCTATACAACGTGTACACAAAATCACATGTACAATGCACCACCTACGCAACATGTACACAATCACACATGTACATTGCACCACATGTACAACATGTTCACAACACCACTTGCAAAACATGTACATGACACGACATGTACACAACACCACATGAACGACCTATACATACCACCACCTATACAACAAGCACACAACCCCATATGTACATAGCACTTCAACTACAACATGTACATAGCACCATATGTACACAACATCACATATTCAACATGTGCATAACACCATACACACACAACACTACATATCCAACATGCGTATAACACAATATGTACACAACACCAGATATCCAACATGTACATACCACCATCTATACCCGACACTACATGTAAAATATACACACAACACCATATATACAATCATTGAATATAAAATATGCACAAGATATTCATTGAGGAGGATCTTGTCAGTCTAGTGTATCCAAAGAGTTCAGGTCGTCTTCAACTTCATCAGCTTTGCCAATGTTCTTCAGTGTCTGGTGTTGTCTTTAGTTCTTCTAGTGTTGGATACTTTGTCATGGTAGATGTGGTCCAAATTGTCAATTGTTCATGTTTGATGATTGATTGTCACATGGTGACAATATCATTTGTAATGGTTTTCTTATATATAAGTTGATGAAAAAGGTTTATAACCTAAGCTAAGTGTAAAAACTAGCAATCAAGGGTTTAAAACCTAAGTCCTAAACCTATATGACAAACCTAATGTAAAAAAACCTAATTACGTATACCTTCAGCTCATATGTTAAAACAATACAAATCAAACCATAGTCCCTAACCGCGCAGGTTTGGAGACCGCAACAAAGACAGGCATATGTGAACACTGTGATGGAGTAACTATAGCATGAGTGTTAACTGCAATGAAGAACAAACTTAACCATCAGTGAAGGGAGACAGTTGTCACATGAAAGAGTTCGGGTGTGCACTGTTAGCCTGAACCATCAGAAGGTGACTATGAAGATGGAAATTAATGGTTAGATTGCCTTGTTCACATGGGCAAGGTCAACCACTCTGTGTAGTTCCCTGACCACCAGTGATTTCAGAGTTATCCAAAGTTGTTTACGGGTTTTGTTTGTTAATTTTTATGCTATTTTAATAAACCCAGCATGAACCCTATCCTAAGGTGTCGTTTTGTAAGAATACAAAGTCTCTAAACATTCAATGCAGCCCATTCAAGCCTATCTAAGCCTGAGGGGCCTCGAATGAACCCGCAACTCCATAAATTCATCCTTTTACTCATGGAGAAGACATTAGAGTGATTTTGGAGTCTTGTAGGTAGTTGTTGTTTTCAGTGTATCTTGGCCCTCCAGAGGCGGAATTGGGAACCAAGATAGTCATTGGAGAGCTAGGAGAGAGAGATTTTTGTTGCCAGAGACCAAAAGTGCCTACGTGCACATTCAGTGTGGTGTTTTTCTGTGTAAAATACCTCTTTCTATCAATCCTAATAAAGCAGATGCCCATCTTGAAAGTAGACCTAGAGACGTAGTCCATCAGGGAAAAAATTTGTAACCAATGTTTGATATCTTGTATCTCTATTCTTACTGAAAATTCATGCTTAATTATGTTTCTTAAATTATTGATTCAGTCTTAAATCAACTGCTTTCCTTCAGTATTCCACATTCAACACTTAAGGTTAACAATCAGTTCAATGTTGGCAATTAATCAATTCTACTTCAGTTTTCGTTTATGATTGATTTCAGATCACATAATTTGGTATCAAAGAAGGTGCATTTTGTAGAATTTGTGCCAGCAAACTTTAACCAGGTCTAAGTTGCAAAATTGAAAAGGAACACTTTAGGAGTCTGATCTAGAGATTGGAAAGTGCCAACTCACTCATAAATCTACCATGACAAGATCTGATGCAGGTGAAACTCCTGAAGAGAAGATGACCAAGGAACAGTTTCAGAAAGTGTTTTTGAGCATGTAGCAGATGTTGGGAGAACTCTATGAAGAGAAGAAGGTGAGAGATGTAGCTTCTTCTTCAAATACATCGAAATAGGACAAGGGAAAAGCCAAGGCTGATAAACCTCCTTCTCCTCCATCACCTCCATCATCATCATCATCATCATCATCATCGTCATCTTCTTCTTCTATTTCATATTCTGAAACGGAAAAGAAACCTAGGAAAACATCTCTTTTGAAACTTGATGTAAGAGCTACCTATTTATGATGGTGAAATGAATCCTTAAAAGTTAGATAACTAGATTAAGCAGTTAGACGTGTATTGTCGTATTCAGAACATTTCTGATGATAAAACAAAAATTTAGTTAGCTACACTTAGAGTCGGGGGAGCAACTTTAATTTGGTGGGAAATTAAAACTCAAATAGATGTAAAGCGAAAAGGTAAAATCATCTCTTGATGGTCTAAGGTTTTAAAATCTCTCAGGAAACAATTCTATCCTTTGGGACACATGCAACAAGTTGTTATTGATTGGAAACATTTGAGGCAAGGTAAGGGGTGGAATGTTTAGGAGTTTACTCAGGAATTCAGGAAGAAAGCTTTGGCGATTGGTATTCTATTGGATACACGTGAAACTTTATTAAAGTACATTGGCAGTTTACATTCATATTTACAGCATACATTATTGATGTTTAATCCTGATGACTTTGATGAAGTGTGTAATTAAGCCATACATATTGAATTAGGTGGCAGACCATTCACGTTTTCACAGAAACCATGTAGATAGTTGGAAATCAAGGATTCCAAAGAAAACAAGAGGGCGGGCAATTTGAAGGGAAAGAGATTAGAAACAACTCAGAAGGAAAGTGAAAGACCTACTTGTACTCATTGCCAGAGGATCAGACATGATGAGTCCAAATGTTGAAAATTTCACCCATAACTCAGACCAAAGAAGTTCCAGAAGAAGAAAGGTGAAAAGAAGGCTAATGTAGTAATCCAATGAGATTTGGGCTCTGACTTAGGTGATGATGCTAAAATAACCGCAATGGTTTCGACAGGTAAAACTTTTGAGACTGGTTCAAGTTCTAGTACTTCTACACCTTCTTCAAACATAAATTATCTGAATGAGGACCAAAGGGTTGAATTACTTCACATAAGGATAACTTCTAAGCACAAGAATAGATACATTATTTGACAGTGGATCATATGAAAATTTAATATCTATAGATTTAGTTAAGAAATTGGGTTTCGAGACATAGACTCATGCAATACCATACCCATTAGGTTGGATAAATAAAGAGACTCATATTAATTTCACAAAGAAGTGTCAGTTAAAATTTTCCATAACAACTAATTACATTGATGAAGTGGATTTAGATGTGATTCTAGCAGACATATGTGGAGTAGTGCTAGGAAGTCCTTATATCTATGATCGTGATGGAGTGCTTCATAGGAAAGAGCATAAATATCACCTTAAGAAATATGGGATTGAATATATTGCTAGGGAACATAAACTCAAATCACACTTGTATTTAGTTTCAGTTAATCAAATGAAGTGATTAATAAGTTCAAGTAAGAAATATGTACTCATGGTCATAAAAGAACAACATAAGGATCAACAGGATTCTTTTTAGGTTGTGAGTCTCATTGTAATATAGTTTGGTTAAAGTGGTAGAATATTTTCTGAGTTTATCTAAAGAACCAAAATGTCTTCCCCCTAAGCGAGAAATACAACATGAGATATAATTGATGTCTGATGCCCCTCTTCTTAATATCATAATATATCACATGTTAGTTATAGAGAATGAAGAAATAAATAAACAAATCTAGGAATTGATTGAAAAAGGTTTAATTCAACCCATTTCATCTCCATGTGGCCCACCCATAATTTTGGCTCCTAAGAAGGACAAGACATCGAGAATGTGTGTCGAATTTAGGGCCTTAAACAAAATCACAATAAAGAATAGGTATCCTTTTCCTAGGATAGATGATTTACTTGATGAACTAAAAAATGCTATTTATTTCACTAAGTTAGATTTAAGAAGTGGGTATCATCAAATTCACATAACAAAAAATGACATCTGGAAAATTGCATTCAAAACTAGGCATGGACTATTTGAATGGTTAGTAATGCCTTTTGGTTTGTGTAATGTGCCAGCAACCTTCATGTAGGTTATGAATGATGTATTCTGCCCATACATTGATAAATTTATCATAATCTACTTAGATGATATTCTGATTTTAAATTCCAATATGGAAGAGCATGTTAGGCATGTTAAACAGGTTTTTGAAGTGTTGCACAGGGAAAAATTGTACCTTAAAATTTCCAAATGTTAGTTTGGGAAAACTTCACTGAATTATCTTTGTTACATAGTTGGAGGTGGAAGTTTGAAAATAGATCTAGCTAAAATTGATGTGATTATTAAGTGGCCAAGACCACAGAATGTGACTGAAGTTACAAGTTTCATAGGTGAAATTCAGTATTGGAGGAAATTTATTGCTCAATTTTTTTTATTGCATCACTATTACATGCTTTAACAGGTTCTAAAGTTCCATTTTAGTGGGGAGGAAAAAAAAAAAAAAATCATGCACTTAAGCAAAAAATTGTCACAACACCAATCTTAGCTTTACCATATCTTCAACATCCATTTGAAATTAAAACAGATGATAGTGGTTATGCAATGGCTGCAGTCTTACTTCAAAAAGGGAAACCAATTTTTTTTTTATTTTGAAACTTTTCTAAAGAAGTAATGAATTATCTGACATATGATAAAGAACTATTTACTTTGGTTGAAAGTGTTTAGAAATGGAAACATTATTTAATGGGTAAGGAAACATTGATTGACACAGATCATTAGCCGTTTCAGTACCTTCAGTCTCAAACTAAGTTGCAACAATCTCGTCATTACAGATGGATGGGATTTATTCAGCAATTTCACTTAGTAATTAAGTACAAGAAAGGTGTCACAAACAAAGTAGCTGATATGTTGTTTAGACCATCTTTGAATGCTTCAGTAGTGCTACATAAAATTTCTTTAAAACATGAAAGTTATATAGAATAGTATAGTACAGATGTTGATTTTTAAGATATTTATGAATCACTAACTCATAGAGGTCAGGTGGAAGAATTCAATTATCATATTCATGACAGGTTTTTATATCATCTGGGTAAGTTATGCATACCATAGACAAAAAGAGCGCATGTCATTCGGGAAGCACATTCTTCTCGCATTTCAGGACATTTTGGAGTAAGAAAAACACTGGCACAAATTCAAAGGTATTGTTATTGGCATCACATGTATGAAACAATTGTTAAGTACATTAAAGGATGTGTGATGTGTTCGACCAACAAGCCAAGAAATCGAAATATCGATTTGTACATGCCACTTATAGTACCTTTGAAACCACGGGACAACATTTCCATGGATTTTGTTGGAGGACTTGCTATGTCCAGGAGAGGGCATGATTACATGTATGATGTGGTTGACAGACTTAGCAAGATGTGCATTCTTGTTCCATGCAAAAAGAAAGTGAATGTTGAACAAACTGCAAAGATGTTCTTTGAACAGGCATGGGTTCATTTTGGGTTACCTACTTCAATTATTTCTGATCGAGACACTCATTTTGTAGGAGAGTTTTGTCCACTTTGTGGGGACTCATGGACACAAAGCTGAAGAAGAGCACAACTTTTTATCCATAAACCAATGGACAGACGTAAGTGGTGAACATGACAGTCATACATATTCTTCGAGGTTACTGCAGTAAACATCCTAAGTTGTGGGACGAATCTTTGCCTTATGTGCGACATGCTTATAATCGAGCCTTACATTCCTCGACTAATTGATTGCCATTCGAAACATTTTTTAGGTATCTACCAAAGTCACCGATGGATTTCATGTTCGGTGAGGAGGATAAAGTGGGTGAACATGATGATGCAAACAAAGCATATAATTTCATTCAATGGATACAACAGATACATGAGGCAGTGCAAAATCAGTTAGAGAAGAGTCAGGCCAAGTAGAAAATGTGCCATGATAAGCATCGATTTGATCATAATTTTCAGGTCGGTGATTAGGTATGGTTGTATATCAGTAAAGACAGGTTGGAAGGAGAAGGAAGAAACTGAAGCCCATTAAGTATAGTCCTTTCAAGATTGTGGAAAAGGTTGGAAATAATGCATTCTGTTTAGATTTACCTCCTTACATGCATATTTACTTACTTGTAAATGTAGAAAATCTAAAGTTGTATGAACCTCTGATGATCATGAATCCCGAGGAAGATACACAGATTTTGACTATTGATGATTTGGCACCTGAGTATATGAATGAGTTGTAGGAAGATACCATCTTGGACAGGAAGATTCGATCTTCAAGGCATGGAGATGTTGAGTATCTTCGAGTGGGACTCAAGGGCATGAATTCGAGCAAGGCAAGGTGGATGGAGATCGGAAGAGTGAGGGAACTGTACCCTCACTTGATATCTGCTTAAATCAAACTTTTGTGGTCCAAAAGATTTCAAGTGGAGAGGATTGATCTAGGAGGATCTTATCATTTTAGTGTATCTAGAGAGTTCAGGTCCTCTTCAGCTTCGTCAGCTTTGCTAGTGTTCTTCAATGTCTAGAGTTTTCTTTAGCTCTTTCGGTGTTGGATACTTCGTCATGGTAGATGTGGTCCAAATTTTTGATCGATGGTGTTTGATGATTGATTGTCACATGGTGACAATATCATTTGTAATGTTTTTTTTATATATAAGGTGATGAAAAAGGTTTATAACCTAAGCTAAGTGTAAAAACTAGAAATCAAGGGTTTAAAACCTAAGTCCTAAACCTATGTGACAAGCCTAATGTAAGAAAACCTAATTACATAAACCTTCTGATCATATATTAAAACAATACAAATCAAAACACAGTCGCTAACTGCAGGGGTTTGGAGACCGCAATGGAGACAGGCATATGTGAACACCACGATGGAGTAATCATATCATGAGTGTTGACCGTAGTGGAGAATAGACTTAATCGTTGGTGGAGGGAGACAGTTGTCACATGAAATAGTTTAGGCATGCACCATTAGCCGGAACTATTGGAAGGTGACCGAAGAGGTGGAAATTAATGGCTAGACTGCCATGTTCACATGGGCAAGGTCAACCACTCTACGTAGTTCCCTGATCACCAGTGGGTTCAAGGTTATCCAAAGTTGTTATGGTTTCTTTCATTAATTTTTATGATATTTTAATAAACCCACAATGAACATTATCCTAAGGCATCATTTTGTAAGAAGACCAAGCCTCTAAACATTCAAAGTAACCCATTCATGCATAACTGATCCCGAGGGGCCTCGAATGAACCTGCAACTATATAAATTCATCCTGGTACTCGTGGAGAAGACATTAGAGTGATTTTAGAGTCTTGTATGCAAATGCTGAGTGAGAGAGGCAATTGTTGTTTTCAGTGTATCTTGGTCGTTTAGAGGCGGAATTGGGAACCAAGACAGTCTTTGGAAAGCTAGGAGAGAGAGATTTATGTTGACAGAGACCATAAGTGCCTACATTCACATTAAGTTTGGTGTTTTTTCTGTGTAAAAGACCTCTTTTGATCAATCCTAATAAAGTAGACACCCATCTTGATAGCAGACCTAGAGACGTAGTCCATTAGGGACAAATTCTGTAATCAATGTTTTTGTCTTCTATCTCTTTTCTTACTGAAAATGCATGCTTAATTATGTTTCTTAAATTATTGATTCAGTCTTAAATCAACTTCTCTCCTTTAGTCTTTTGCATTCAACACTTAAGGTTAACAATCAATTCACTGTTGGAAATTAATCAATTCTACTTTAGTTTTAGTTTATAATTGATTACATATCACATATACACAATAGTAGCACTACACATCCAAAACCACAGTATCTCTACCAAGTAACCTTGCTTTTATTGTCTCTCTACCATCCATGCTTATCCTAGCATGCTATGGATCATGTTGGTTTAATTCCATTGATGTATCTCTCAGCATTACCTGTCCATAAGGTAAACACAGGCATAGTATAAAATCATAATATCAACTCATATCCACATGATACCAACCTCATAAATTTGTTGAGGCTACTCTTCCCACTTTATTCCTGATGAGACCAGGAAACTCTTCATGCCATTCACTTGCATAATCAATCATTCCTCCACAAGAATGATCCCTGACAACCCTGTCAGACAACGACATACACACACACACACACATACATACATACATATATATATATCTATATCTATATATATATATATATATATATATATATATATATATATATATATATATATATATATATATATATATATATATATATATATATATATAAATACATACATATAAAAATTATCCTAAAAAAATCATGACCTTTGACGACCCTGTTACATAATGACATACATATAAACATGTATATATATATAGACATAAACATAATCATGATCACAACATAATTACCAAATAGCATAAGTTCAAGATTAAGGGAAAACCCTTTATCCATGCACAACATGAAAAACATTGAGAACAATAGTTCCCAACTTAGCCAAGTGATCTAGTGCATCAAATCCATTTACTTTACCTTTCTTCATTACTTTCTCATGTCGGTCCTACCACTTTCCATTTACATCAGTAAACCCAACCAATCTAACTAGGTTTCATACTCTTTCCTTAAACTTCCCTTATACATGCACTGAGATTCATGTGGGCCTTACATCACCTGTTTTGTTTCATTCATCTCTTCCTAGGCTCCATTAACTTCCTCCTTCCTAACCAATTTCCAAGACCCTCAAAACATAAAGGAAGTAACAAGAAACAGATAAGAAGAAAACCATGCAATACCAATAAAATCACGACACCACAAACAATGTGGCAAGACCTTGCACTATACACAATCAAAACCCATAAATCAAGCTCAAACAAATCACAAAATACGAAGGCACAAAACTCCCAACAAACACCATGACTCAACCCCATGGGTTCCCAATGCCTCCAAGGGAAATTAAACCTAAGACTTCTTCAATATTTCATGGTAGTCTCTCTTTCCATGTAATCCCTGCATCATACTTCCATAAACACATGACTATAATTATATAAATAAATATAGCAATATATCCGTTATCTTACCTTGTTGTGCCAAGAACGTTTCTCTATAACTGAACACATAAAACTCTCAACGAATTCCAATTCCTTAACAAATCCATTTTTAATTGGAAGCCAATTGTTATACCTGTCAAATACAATCTTAGGAATATAACATATATATCCACATAATATCAGACAAAATTTAGCTTAATAAGGCTTCCTGTATTCATGCAAATCTCTCATTTGTTTGGAGTTGTGTTCTCCAAACATAGCCAAAGGAATTATTGCCCAATTCCTTTCTTTCGTCTTTCACCTTACCACAATTGAGTCTTATTATGTACTTTCACATCACCCAACCATTATTTATATAAACAAATCAACTATTACCTTGTCATGCTAATACCAAGCATGTTTCCTGCAACTATTTAGACATTTCAACCACATGTTCCAACGATCAAAACCTCATGTCTATTAATTGGATTAGACATTTTTCCAACACTAACAACCATGTCATAATCAACTAACAATCCCTACTCATACTAATACAACTAGCACCTCTTACACTCAAGCGCATATTAGTTGTCTCAACACATATGTGTTAGTGCGACTGTATTAAAACAAGATCATCCCTTCATGAAATATTATAGAGACATACTCATAGCATGCAAGTAATTAAACATTCAAACAAAAAATATATGACATAATAGACACCAAACACTGAAACAAAAAAGAAACAACATAATCAAATATTTAGTCACCGAATAAACGACATAAGCAAACTCATACCTTACTGTATCTCAGGGGAGGCTATATTGCCTCCACAATCAATCTAGATTAGCATAATATAACTTCATAACACATCAGATCAAACATAAATAAAGTCATAATATCCATAACAGTAGCTAGCTAACATGTTCACCTCATAAGATCATAAACAATTGTAATTAACGAATAAAAATCACATATTCACAATCAATCTAGATTAGTATGACATAATATCACAATATATTATTTCATATCTAAATTCCATAACGATAATCATCTACATAGGTCAATATGAATTATCACAAAACATAATATCATAAAGGCTGCAACTGCAATGATGATAAATATCAGGCATATGACCACAATGGATACAACAACAGGTTACTATCATTCGTGAAGATCTAACACATATACATATGACTACACTAATCAACTAGCATTTATCATACATGTAATCACAACAACCATAGAATAAAAGACATGTACATTACCCTAATGTTTAGAACAATCATTAACCAGCATACATGCATACCCACCATACAAACCTGTATGACAATCTCCTCCTACTTTGGGGTCTAGTTCTGCAACCTAGCTTTGATGATCTGCATCTTCTTCTCTATCTCATCCAACACATTAACATCATAACAACCAACATCATCACGATGACACAAACTACATACAATCACCTCACAATGCATGTTTGACCTACCATACATGCACAACTATAGCCATGACAATGCATGCATAAAAACATATAGACATTGACCAACATAACAAATGCATATACAACCGACATGCATTCATGATGACTACATCCAACAATAACACCATAGGTTTTCACATGGCAACACAAATATAGCAATGACCACTACCGTGCTTACATAACAAGCACACATATGTCAACCTACATGCATTCATGACAAACACATTCTTCATATGCAGTGAAAGTGTGGAACCATGCCCTGATACCACTCTGTAACACCCTCCTCCCACATTTACCCAAGTTAACTAGTCCGCTAGGGTAAGCATGTGGTGAGAGGATACTATGATGTGATTCAACTCCACATGCATAGTTAAGGAAGTTGAATTGATAAAAAAAAACCATTCTAACCTTCCACACATGATACAAAACCTTTCAGGGGCCATTAATTAGTTTGGATAAATTATTTTTACCAATTTCAAACATATTCTTTCCAACAAGCTTGGTAAATATGTTTGCCCATTTTCATCCATACCACAATATGCGAAGTCAATTTTTTGCGCTATATATTTTTTCTTACGTAATCATTTTATTCTTCAATTTTTTTGACCTGACATGATATGTTGGGTTATTTTCCAATTCTATGGAACCTTTGATAATCACATTTGATAATGGTTGGTACTTGTTTCTTTCCTCCAACATCTTCTAAGTCATACAACCTCACAAGCAACACTTCATGATGCTTTGAACTTAACTTTTCTCGATAAGAGTGAAACAGTTGTTTCTTTTTTACTATTCCATGATACACCTATATATCCTATACTGATCACACATTTGGAAGTGGACCTTCTGTCATCTAGGGTTCTATCTAAATCAGAATCAATATGACCTATAGTCTTAACATTATAATCATTAATATACTCAATAGAAAAAATAATGCTTCCTTTCAAATATCAAGGATCCTCTTTGGAGAATTCCAATGATTACTGTGAGGCTTAGCCATGAATCAACTAAGTACACTTACTCGATAAGAAATATAGGCCTATTTTTGGTGAGTGAACTTAAAATTCACACCAACTATTGATACAGAGTACCATCAACCACTTTTATTTCATCACCATCATTGAGCATGATATTATGTTGCAATGGAGTACACACTACCTTAAATTCATCCATATTAAACATTTGAAGTAATTCCTTTATATATTTACTTTGTGTGATTCACATCTTACCATTTTCTCTACGTACATCCAGAACTAAACAATAGTGCCATTGTTGAATATATTTCATCTGAAATGCTTGTGATAATTGTCTTTTTGATGTATTCAATCAATTTAGTAGCACCTCCTATTATAATTATAAGATTAAGGTATAAAAATATTAAAGGAATATGTCCATTCTCATACGACTTGACATCTAAATTGGGATCACTTTTACTTTTCATAAAACCCCATTGGAGGAGAAATGTGTGCATTTTCCCATACCATGACCTAGGGACCTGTTTAAGTCTATATAAGGTTTTCTTCTATGTACATAAAATATTGTCTTTGCCCTATTTCATAAATACTTTTGGTTGAATAAGTTAAACCACTTCTTTCAAATTTTCATTCAGAAAAGTCGAATTTACTTTTAATTGATGTAGATTCCAATTATATTTTTTGGCCAATGCTATCATTATCCTTTTTTGTTTTTGCTGCTAGAGAAAAAGAATATTGATAATCTATTCCTTATTTGTTTAAATAACTCCTTGGAACTAATATTACCTTTATTTGTGTACGCTACCATAAACATTAAATTTCAACTTTTACAACCACTTTGATCCTATCGAGACTTTGTTTTCATGAAATTTTGTTAATTTCCATGTTTCATTTTTGTAATAGAATTGTTCTCTTCTTTCATAGCTTCGATCCATTATTTATGAACCTTTTCTTAATTGAAATTTAATGGTTCTATTATTTGAGTCATTAAAGCATCACCCTTATACCTTATGGGTGTTTGAGTTTGTGGTGTTACATTTCTCTAGGGAGTTGCTTATTCTCTCACTCTTTTTGGTGGAGTATCATTATTTCTTATACTTGGTGTACTCTCAACAGTTGAGGTTCCCATGACACTTGCATCTTTAGCTTGCACATGCTCTACATATTCTCTCTCTTTAAAATTTTCATCATTTTGTTTAGGTAGATGTGATCAATCATGGTAATCATAATTTCTTATTTTATTTGCAAATTCATGACCTTTGTGGTGCAACATTTCTCTATGGAGTTGCTTATTCTCTCATTCCTTTTTATGGAGTATCATTATTTCTTATTCCTGGTGTACTCTCAATAGTTGAGGTGCCCATGATACTTGCATATTTATCTTGCACATGCTCTACATATTATTTCTCTTCAAAATTTTCATCATTTTGTTTAGGTAGATGTGATCAATCATGATAATCATCTTTTCTTCTTTTATTTGCAAATTCATGAAATAAAACATCTTTTCTTGCAAGCAATTTATGGGTTATGGGATCAAACATTTTACAAGCTTTACAATTTTTACAATAACCAACAAAAATACATTTGATTTCTTTGACATCCAAATTAATTCTATTTTCTTTTGAAATGTGTGAATGTATCATACTTCCAGAATATCTGAAATGTGTATCTTTGGGTTTAAAACCACGAAAATATTCAGAAGGTGTCCTATGGTATAATAATTTTGTAGGAATGATGTGTTTGACTTATGAAATAGTGTTAATATATTCTCATGAAAAAACATTAGAAAAATATTTACCTTTTATCATACTCGAGCACATTCAACCACTATTTTATTCATCACCATCATCTTAGCTACTCCAATTTGTTGAGGTGTGTGGGGTATCGTATATTAGTATATAATTTCACTTTATTTGCAACACTTGATGAAGGCTCTTGCTGTATATTCTCCCCCTTGATTTGTTATGAGAAATTTGATATACCTACCAGTTCATTCTTTCTCCATATTTTTTCATTCTTTAAAATACTCAAATACAACAATTTTTTGCTAGATAAAATGCACCTAAGTATATATAGTGTTATCATGAATAAAATTAAGATAACAATATGCTCCTCCAAGGTACCTTGTTAGCATAGCTTGAGATACATTAGTATGTATTAATTAAATAATTTCACATTTTCTTTTGTCTCTATATATAGGAAATTCTTCCCTATGTTGTCTACTGGGAGAAAATCATTCACACTTGATATCTTCAAACTTGAGATTTGGAACACCCTTTAACATATCTTTATTTTGAAGCAAAATGAGAGAATTATGATTCAGTTGTCCATATCTTTGATTCCACAACTCTTCATTTGAGGTGGATGCAAATGTTAATGTTTGATGGTGTCCCCTTATTACATAAAGGTTATATAGTCTTTCAACAATTTCTCATGTTCCTACAACTTTATAGTGATCTTTCATATCCTTCACATTGAGGTTTCACAAATAGTGGAGACAAAAATGAAATTTTTCTTTATACCTAGTGCATGCATCAAATTTTTTATTTGTTTCCCCTATGCATTAGGAGAAGTCACATATATGCCCCCATGTCATTTTATTTCATGAGATCTATTATCTCATAAATAAATATGAGCACTATTAATGTTTTCATAATGTCTATCAAATTAGTCTCTATTACAAGGCTTATGAATTGATGCACTAGAATATATGAATTCAACATTGATAACCTTAGTTTCAATAGATAAATAAGCATAGAAAACAAATAAATTCTTATTTTTTTAAATCAATACTTATGGAGGAATCATTATTCTTACATTTCCATATGTGACTTTTATGTTTGAATTAATCATACTTTCTTCTCAAACAATTTATGGTAAAGTAAATAGTCTTGATAGTGTAGTAATTGTAGTGATTAGTCGTACCAAATTAGAGAACAAACATTAAGAGACCATTTGTCTCATACAACAGGAAACACATTTGAATTGAGTCCATCATTTGAGACCAATTACAACATGTGTGAAAATTCACACATAACTAATTCTGATAGGCTAGAACAAAATAAATTTATTAAGCTAAACCGAGACTCTGTTGAACTATTTTTTGTATTTATTAGTTTGAATTCATTTTCTAGACCATTCCTAATGGAAAAACTTTTAAATAATGGTCGAAATTCCTTTAAATGTTTCTTCAGAAAATAAAAATTTAAGATAATTTTAATAAATAAAAAACTATCAAAAATTAAAAAGGAAAACATATGGAAATAAATCTTTAAAAAAATATTATGAAAAAACAACAAAAACAAAACATAAAAATTATGTTAATTAAGCATACAGTTTCAATCTCCCCTAAAATCCCACATTTCCCAACTCCCCCAATATTTTTCCTTTCCTTTCCTCACCTCTCCTCCTCCTTCCCCATTGTCTCACTATTCCACCACCATCCTTTACCTATTAAATGGTGTCATCGTAGCTCACCTTTATGTCTCATTCAAAGATCCCTTGCACTTTGTGATGAAAAGGACCATAATTGCACTGCACTTTTAGTAACAATGTTAAATGTACTGTCTATATGTTTAATGCTTCATTATTAATATAAAATTGTATGAAAAAATAAATTGCAAGAAGAAAAGATTTCTCTTTACTCATTACAACAAATTTTGTTCTATTAAACCAACACAAGTGTAAATGATCTTCAAGAAATTGTCAGGATAAAGCTCAAACTATAGGTATATTATAAAGTCGAATACAATATAACATATTTTCAAGGTTTTCATTTCATTGATATATAATGAATAATAGTTAGGTGCCTCATTACACATTTATATTATGTTCATTAGTAACATATGGAATATTTCATGTCATTATTTGAAAATAATAGAAATTAAATTTACTGATAGAAATATTGAAACAACTAACAGAAAATCACAATATACAAATAAAATGCCTTATCTTTGAAAATTTCACTGTGGGAAAAACTAGCTAGTAGAATTATACTAGTTTCTTTGGCTAAAATCCTGCTAAGATGGCCAAGTGAGCCTTCACTTCTCACCTCCCTCACCCATTACAATGAATTTTTTCCAAGCCCTTTAAAGGATTCATTACATCCAATCTGTTGTAAGCTAAGCCTTCGTGAAATTAGAACATACTACATCATGAACAACAACAAGAACATACATGAGAATGAAAAAAGAGAAATTGAGTTTGAGATGGAATTCCAGCCAATTTTCTAATGTACTTTACGCATATTTGTCCATAGATAATATGGTTGGAGCAGTTGTATGCACTCTCAACCAACCACTCACTTTACCTTATATATTTATTGAGTTTTAATCACATTTACATAGTTATTATACATGATGAGAAACATAGGTCTAAGAGACCCCTACGACATCTCCTCACCTTCTCTGCTTTGCTAGTGTCGAGCAATGATACAAAAAAGTCTTGGATCTCTACTTCTTGTAGAAGTATCCTTATTGTTCATCAACCATGCATATTGGTATGCATAGGTAACTCAACCGCAATAACCACCAACTAGATAGGAAGACAACATATACAATGTTTACTATGACTATTCTTGTTTGGTGGCTACATAATTGTAAATATCAATTGCTTACATCCTCTACAGTCTCTCTATAATATGGATTGCTATTCCAACTAGGAATCATTGGGAATCTCCTCTCCCATCTAGGGCCATACTTTTTTCTCTCTCTATGGATGAGTCTAGCATGTGACTATCATTCTTGGTAGTCTTCCATATAAACAAAAAATAACTAAACATCTACCATATCAAACATCCTACTTTTCACTTATGTAACAACCCAAAAATAATTCTGCAATTTGATATTAGCGGGATATAATCTGTTCATTAGTCATCATCTTATTATTTAAATGCTTTATATGTATGTTCTATTTGTTTGGTCTTGTTCTTGACTGCATCATTTCATTCCTCACTAGCTGCAAGTATTTTTGCCAAAAAATTATTTTTGTTACTATAGACCCTTGTATAAAAAAAATGTTACTTGAATTCTCTATCAATTCTACTACAAAATTATGTATGTTGGTTGTAATGGATCCTTTGTTGCTTGAATATTTTGTCTCATATTTTTAATAACTTTATTTTTATGGCTACTACATCATAAAATGGTTGTAGGAAATATCATATGGACTGATTTAATGATTACTATTGAGTACGAAATTACATTTATGAATGAAGGATAACTTTAACAACTAGACACTCTATTTTTTGTTGCTAGCTTGGATTATTTTTTTAAGATTGACTAGCTCCAGCTAGAGGTTAAACTCATCAACAAAACATTGACTTAAATTACAAAGGTGGAGAAGAACCCTCGCATTAATCAAGACTCACATGTAACCTTCCCCTGACTTCTGAGACTAATGACTGACTGAGAGTCTCAGTAGAATCAATCCAACAATGCTTCATAAAAAAATGTATAAACTCATTACATAATAGTGTATTCATTGATTACAAATAATTCCTATTGGTAGTAGATCAATAACAAATAGGAAATTACTCGTATATCATCCCAATATTAAGACAAATTTAGAAAATTATTATTCAACTCCACCAATGTGTCTCGTGTAATTAAATAGTCAATTCTTCCTTGTTCATTCATACAAGGAAATAAGAAAATGGGACAAAAGGATATGCGATGCTAAGAAATAGTTTATATTTTGAATTTTTACTCTTACGCTGAATAACATTTTTAGTGAATCTCTTCCTTTTAACCTCCTATGTTGTTTTAAAGTTGCTTTCATATTCTTCAGTTGACTTCCTCCAATAGAAGAGTTAATTTGCTTTGCATGGAATGATATATTTGCAATCATATAAATCAAGGTCGATAAAAATCCTTATCAATCCAGTGGGAGTGATGAGTCGACCAATCGAATCATTGTGCACATGGATTAGAGTTGGATTCTTTGAGAAAGTCAAGTTGCGGTTGAACAATCGAGCCAAAGTTGACTCTCTTTCATGAGTTACAGAACTTGCGCACATAATTCATTTATTAGGGAGATTACTCAGCCATGTAATAGGGGGATCTCCTTTCTTTCTTCTCCTTATTCCCATACGTTAAAAGTTCGATGAAACACGATTACCAAGAAAATTTCATTAGATGTTTATTTTGATATATTTATGTAATGAATAAAAATAATGTTGCGAGTACATGATTATATATACACAGAGAAAGAGAGACACAGTGCAACGATTATAATGGGATGAAATGGTTTAAATCGATGAATGCTAATTCTCAATTAATTATGATACACATCCAATACTTAATTCGATTAATTTGATCTATTAATTGGTGGAAGATGTGCGATGAAGCCATATAACAATGATGAAATTCATGGGAGTAACGGAATTTGTGAAACACGAATTAAAACATTGGAAGATTTGATAAAGAAGAAAATGAAATGTGCTAACAAGGTTAGGAAAATCCTTGATGTCTGCTTCAATGTCCGAATTGATCTTGAAAATTCCACGACCCAAAAAATAAAGTAGCATATCTTGAGGAATTCAAGAATAATCAAATAGAAATTGTAGTTTGCATTCTCCATTCGTTTTGTGTCGAGTCAAACTTGAATCCTCCCATAAGTGAGTTTATGTAGTCATTTAGTTGAATTGTGTAACATCATTCTCCACATTTACCCAAGTTAACCAGTCCACTAGGGTAACCATGTGAAAAGAGGATACTATGATGTGATTAAACTCCCCATGTATAGTTAAGGAAGTCATGAGCCAACCAACCTTTCCAGGTGACCAACCCCTAAGACAACTTGACATTTCATAGACCTAGATCCTCATTCACTCCCATGAAAAGCCATGCATGTGACTAAGGCCTTCTAGTCACTCCCACAACAAGTCATACCAACAACTGTGGACTTTTTCGTCCAGTTCTGAGTCAACGACCCCAAATTCTGTGCCACTTTTTAAGGGCCAGGACTCAGGCCTCTACCCAGAACTTTATGAAACTTTCAGAAATGATAAATAACAATGGAATAAGGCTACTAATATAATCATTAGAACAATTAATTGATCTAACCCCTATTAGCCATGACATGCATTTCAACAAATATGTCACAAATATGTAATCTACAAGTCATAACAACATAATTGAGTATAGGGGTATCATACTTATCTGATATTTGTAAAGAACCATCGTTAATATATCACAATAAATTCATTATCATCTATTAGTTCTAATATTCAATCTACATTAATTTGTAAATCAAAACATGATGAGAGTTATACATCAAGTCTGTCATAAAACATACTCATAACTAACATATAACCAAAAGAAATAACAAGGATATAACAACCATAAGAATAACACATGGGCCAATATATTTAGGCATCAAATACAAAGGAGAAAGTGATCTTATTAATGAGTTCATAAACCAACCAGGTCCGAGACTTCCAGGAACCACCTAACCATAGATTCGCTAAACCAAATATTTCTTTCAGCGAATCACTCTAGTGCCATATTCCAAGCATGAATGTGGGACGCACAAAAAAACCAATCATTGTTTACTTAGGATTTACCACAATCCCCGTCAATCACTAGGCCCTAAACAAGCATGGATTCCACTGGATCTATCCACCTACACATGTGAGGAATTTTTCTTCCTCCTAGTCTCCAGGCTTTACTATATATCCTGCCATTTATTGATTGAGGATTCTGAGGTCTAATCAAAACTCCAACCATTAGGATTTACCATATATCCCATGATTCACTGGTAGGGGATTCCTAGGCCTGGTCGAGGGTACTCACCTCTAGGCTTTATTGTATATCCCATCACGCACTGGTCGAGAATTGCTAGGCCCATCGAGGTACACAAAATATGACTTTACCTCAATCCCACCTTCTTAGGTCCAAGGATTCTAAGGTCTTTTTTTCTTCTTCAAACACCACCTCACTCAGCTTTGAAACCATCCAGCAATCCCTCTTAACCAAACAAGAGAGAACCCATCACACAATGGCTATCTGGAAATGGCAAGACAAGGTTGAAAATCACCGTGACACTTGGCAAAACCCATGCCAATGAAAAAAAAAAATTACACATATGCCTATACCATGCATTTTAAATATAACAAGGAAACAACCCATGCAAATCAATAATTGCAAGTAATTCCATTGTAGCCACTTGATCTTGCTCTTCATTGCTTAATCTTTGCTCCACTTTGCTTTCTTGTTATTCATTTTCCTTCTTTTCTCCAATGCTAGAGTGCTCCAAGAATACTCTAAGTGTGTGAGAGAGAGAATGGAGAGAGAGAGCTCCACCCAAAAACCATCAAAAGGCTTGTGAATTGTTCCTCATAAGCCTTTTTCTTAATGAGGCTTCTATTTTCTTCCCTTTCCATTATTTTCCTTCATTTTCATCCTCACATGCCACCTCTGACATTTCACCTTTTGTTTCTCCTAATTTCGATTATTTTCATAAATAACATAATAATTAATGCCTCATGTCCTTTTCAAATTTCCTTAGCCATAATATGCCAAATGAACACACACACTAGGAATTTTTCCCAACATTCATCTTCGAATACGTGTCCCACGACCTTGGTATTATATTTTTTTTACATGGATTTTTAACTTTGGTTGCTACAAAACCCTCCCCCTTGGGGGAACACCATCCCTGGTATTGAATGACACCTATAACAAACAAGACTACTGAGAAGCAAAACATACTTCCCATGGAACTTTATAACCTAGCTCATTGCAGTATTTATAATGAACAACCTACTGAAAAAATAACAATCATACAATTTAATGGATATTTATAACAGAACTCATTACAATATTTATAATAGCCACCACATATACTTATGCACATTTGATTCAACCAGCAAATAATCATACTATCTATGGAGCCTTATAAATCCATCTCGATACAATATTTACGATGATACACACATATACACATATGTACATTTTCTCTAACCAAAAAATAAAAGGATACGATGCCTCCAACCATAACGAGGGAATCTAGAGGCTCACACCTCCACCCTCAAATTAATACCAGAATTCACCTCCTTCCCAGGAAGTCCAGAATCCACTCTCGAAACTAGATATGCAGCCAATGTCCAATGCTACAATCATGTGCCACTTGTCCTCTCAGTGAGAATTTACCATCTAATTGTTCTAAGGAACACTCCCAATATGCATTGGAATCCATCTAGAAATGCTAATGCCAAAAAAAAAATTCATCCCTTGGCCTTCCCTTCTCTGCTATGAATTCCCTCAGGAAATTCGGTTATCCCCTTTTGTGTTGTCACTCACCTCCCATGTTCCTCATCATCTGATATCCTGAGCTATCCATCCATTCGTAAGGATTCCTCATATCGAAGGGTCAAACAACCAAGGAATATACCTCCCTCAAAACCACAATACTAGTCATAGCATGCTCATAGAAATCAATGGACAGTATTGGGTACTAGTGTCCCACAATGGCCCTCTCCTAAAGTGTTTTACCATCATACTGTTGTTTGATCGAATTCCCTTTTTCTACTTCTAATGCTTGCATTTAGTTTCAAACACCCAACCCAGGGATTTTCCATGCTTTCTTATACCAAGCACATAATTTCCATTAGACTCAAAAGGAATTGAAATAAATTCAAATCATACCTCACAAGTCAAACTAGTTGTTTGATCAAATCATCATGTATAAACATATCACATCTAGTTAGCTCAAAACAAAATCATCATAGATCAAAATCATGAATCACATCCAATAATCATAAACCTGAATCATAGATCACATGTAACCATCATAAATTAGAATCGTAGATCACATGCATAATAAAACTGAAATAAAATACTGATACCTATCATTTAATCCGTCCTTTTTCCTTTTCATACCCACACTTGATTGGTTGCCACACCCAGAAAACATCTAGTGATTTTTCATTTCTTTAATCACGTACACATAAATAAAATATACATCACATGCATACACCAACACAAAGTGTAGAACATCACATAATACATGCACCTACACCTGACATGCAACACAACATATACAACTACACCCGATGTACAACACGATACTTACACCTACATCTGACATACGACATAGCACATACACCGACATTAGGTGTACATACAACATAATACATAAACCTATAGCTGGTGTACAACACAACGCATACAACGACACCTAGTGTACAACACAATACATAAACGTACACAGAGTACAACACAACAAATAAACTTGTGACGATGCAACGACTACATAATGCACATGCATAGTACCACATGTACACAACACATCATGTATGACATGCACACAATACCACATGTACACTGGTACCACATGTACAACATGTACATAGTACCACCTATACACAATGCCACCTACACAAGTACACAACATCACATATACAAGACACCACCTGCACAACGTGTACACAATGCCACATATACACTGCACCACCTGTACAACATGTACACAACACCACATGCATGACATGTACATGACACCCCAAGTACACAACACCACATGTACAATCATGCACACAACACCATATGTACATAGCACCACATGTACAGCATGAACACAACCCCACATGTACATAGCACTACATATACAACATATACATAGCACCATATGTACACAACATCAATAAACAACATGCGCACAACACTATACGCACTCAACACCGCATATCCAACATGCATACAGTATGCTATGTACACAACATCGCATATACAATCACTCAATATACTATATGCATAATATATATGCAACAGTAGCACTACACATCCAAAACCACACTGTCTCTACCAAGCAACCTTGCTTTTAGTGTCTCTCTACCATCCATGCTTATCCTAGTATGCTACAGATCACGCTATTTTCATTCCACTAATGTATCTCTCAGAATTACCTGTCGATAACATAAACATAGGAATAGTATAAACACAAAATATCAACTCATATCCACATGATACTGACCTCATAAATTTGTCGAGGCTACTCTTCCCACTTGATTCCTAATAAGACCAAGAACCTCTCCATGACATTCACCTACATAATAAATCATTCCTCCACAACCATTATCCCTCACAACCCTGTCGGAAAATGACATACATACCTACATACCTACATACATACATACATACATATAAATATTAGCATAAAACACTCATGATCTCTAACGACCTAGTTAGACAACGACATACATACATACATATATACATATAGAGACAACATAATCATGATCACAGCATTATTACTAAATAGCATAAGTTTAAGGTTAAGAGAACTCCTTTTATCCATGCACAACATGCACAACATTGAGAAGAAAAATTCCCAGCTTAGCCAAGGCATTTGATGCCTCAAATCCATTTACTTTACCTTTCTTGATTACTTTTCTCATCATTGTCTTACCACCTTCCATTTACATCAATGGACCCAACCAATCCAACTAGCTCTCACACTCTTGCCTTCAAATTCCATTATACATGCACTAAGATTCATCTAGGATTTACATCACCTGTTCGATCTCATTCATCTCTACTGGACCTCCATTAACTTCCTCCTTCCCAACCAATTCCCAATATCCTCAGAACATAAAAGAAAGAACAATAAATATACAAGAATACATCCATGAAACACCAATAGAAACACAACACCACAAACAAAGTGGCAAGGAATTTCACGAAACGCAATCAAAACCGATAAATGAAGGTAAAAAAAACACAAAATATCGAAGGCACAAAACTCCCAACAAACACCATGACACAACTCCATGGATTCCCAATGTATCCAAGGGAAATTAATCCTGAGCCTTCTTCAAGATTTCATGGTAGTCTCTTTTGCCGTGAAATTCGTGCATCATACTTCCATAAACAAATAATTGTAAGTGTATAAAAAATATAACAATATACCAGTTATCTTACCTTGTTGTGCCAAGCACCTTTCCTTTTAATTAAACATGTACACCTCTCAAGGAATTTCAATTCCTTCACAAATCCAACTTTCACTAGAAGCTAGTTTTTATACCTGTCAAATACATACTTAGGAATATAACATATATATCCACATAATAGCGGGAAAAATCTAGGTTAAGAATAATTCTTGTATTCATGCAATATTATCATTTTTTTGGAGTTGCATTCTCCAAACATAGCTAAAGGAATTATTGCCCAATTCCTTTCTTTCACCTTTTACCTTAGCACAATTGAGTCTTATTATGTACTGTTACATCACCCAACTGTTAGTTATATAAACAAATCAAGTATTAGCTTGCGATGCTAATACCAAGCATGTTTCCTGCAACTATTTACACATGTCATCAACTTCTTCCAAGGGTCTGTTAAATTTTCTGATTGTTCTATGTTCTATGAGTTACTTTAGCCCAATTTATATTTTCATTAACAATGCATCCAATTATTTGCAGTATAATCAATCATAAATGTAACTGAAGAAATAAAAATTTATGCAATGACAAAGAAGACATTAGAACAACCATAAGAGATAGCAAATTGGTCCAAGACCAGGGAAAAACCCCACAAGGGGAAAACCCTTTCAAATCTTCTTCTTTAGTAGATCATCATAAAATGATATCTGCAAAGAGTACAATGAGCCCAATACACGTAATTGCATTGGATAATAACAAATAAAATCTACAAATATTTGTAATAGTAGAGACAAACCCAGATCTACTAGATCACTAAAGTGAGTTGAAGACAAGATGTCAAATCCTAGATCTCAACTTTGGTCACCCTCATCAACATTGTTTGTGTGCGATTGAAACTCCCCAGTTGCTCTCTCAGATACTATATGCATGTGATTGTGATTGCACGGTCACTCTTTGGAATTATTTATGCATGTGACCAAGGTGAAATATACAAAATACCTAGGGTCTATCCCCTACGGTTGCTATGTGAGTGACCAACAGGTCGTTGATGCTCTCAAGACTATTTTGTACAAGCGTTCGGGAATGTGAACCTTTCTATCTGTTGTTGAACCTAGAGTTTCTCTCATAAGATCACCTCCCAGCAACTAGAGAGCCTTAGTCACTCTCTTACCCACATTGTACCTATGACCAGGGACCAGAATACCCTGATATCTGCTACCAACTCAGATCCAGAAAACCCAAATTTAGAGGGAACCTTTCGACTATGATTTTAGACCTTGTGCGAACTCCTTCTGATGAACCTATGCAAGCCAAGACAAAATAGAATAATAGAAAGGTGATATTTTGAAATGAACTCAAGGTCAATTCCTTTCCTAGGCTTTCCTAAGGGTTTACTTCGGGTTAAGATTGACCCAAGAAGTTACCCATGTGGTTAGGGATGACCCATTCCATAATGTATGTATGAATAAAATAATTCAAAACTTAACTTTAGCTTAACCAAATTAGGTGATATTTATGTTGATTTTAGTGCCGTCGAAAAGCGGAATTTAATGCAAGAATCATCTTGGTAATCTGAGTTTTCCAATGTGAAATTTGACCCTAGCTCCAAAAATTAACACTCCCTCTCAAGTAGGAAGAATTCCACCTGCTAATATTTTTCAGTTAATCAACCGGTCAAGTTCTTGTAATGCTTTTTCAGTCTCTGTTCAACTCTATCTACTAAAACTTTCTCGGATCTAGAAGAAGAACTAGGGAGACCTAACTTCCACCCATATCTAGCAATAGGATAACTCATCATATGAGAGAGTAAACGCTCGACCCTAGAGTCTCATCGGGGAGCTTTACCTTCAACTTAGAATCTTATTGCCTATCAATCTTCCCATCAATGATTCTTAGTAGTCATGTGGTAGAACACCTACATCATAATCAAATTGGGTTGTACACCCCCAAGAATGCTCTGAGCTCGTTGGCCAGATGAGGAGTGGTACTCCAAACAAGCCCGCTTGTGGGTATGATGCCAACTGGGGTATACTCTACGAAAACCATATAGGGGAGTAAAGTGCTTAACTTTATGGATAACAGATAGGGATAACGCCTTATTGTCCAAAGTTACCTCAACTCCAGGAGCCCTTTATCTCAATTCCTCACCTTGGGAGCTCAAACACGATAGGAAGAGTTGGCTCAGTATCTTGGATCAGCACTGCCCCTCATCGAGAGGGTCTACATCCATAATTCCAAGCTAGTCCTTAAAGGCCAAGAACTTTCTCTTTGGTAATCCCTTTGTGTGAATATTTTCATTCTATTCGTCTACCGATATGTGATGGAGCCTGACATCTCCTCTATGCACCATGTCTCTAATAATGTGATATTTTATTTCAATTTGCTTGGACTTGTCATGGAACACGGGATTCTCTACCAAATGGATTCCACTCTTGTTGTTGTAGTATATCACTATAGTATCTAGAACCTGCTCAAATAGGTCTCCAAATAGCTTTCTCAACTAGACTACTTTGCAGCTAGCCATGTTAGCGAAAATTTATTCTGCTTCGATGGTGGTCAATGCTACAAAAAAATTTGTTGCTCATCCAAGATAGCATGGAAGATCCAAGACTAAAACAACTTCCATATGTACTTTTCCTGTTGATAACATTTATGACCCAATCAACATCAATATATCCATGAAGTTTTACATTTCTTGTAGAATATCTTAGGCCAAGTGTGATCGACCCATGCAAATATCTTAATATGTGTCTGGAAGCTATCCAATGTGTGTGGTAAATATCAGTCATGAATTGACTGAATGTGTTTGCTGCATAGCATACGTATAGATGGGTGCTCAACATAAACAATAGAGCCTCAATCAATTGTCTATACTGGGATGTATTTTCCAAGATTGGTCCTGCAACATTTTCACATAACTTCTTGAAGCTCATTTCCATCTATGTAACCATTGATTTACATTTATTCATTCCAAATATTTCCAAAAACTTTACAACGTATTTTCCTTGTGAAAGGAAAATATAACCAGGCTTTTTCCACACCTCAAGCCCTAAAACATAGTGCATGATACCAATGTATTTCGTCTCATATTCAGATAGTAGCTTCCTCTTACATTGGATCATCAGAGGCTCACTACATGTGAAGAATAGATTGTCAACATATATAACCAAAGTCAATGGCATAACTTGAACTATATTGAAGTAGAGGTTGGGATCGGTGTTTCTTCTTTTGAATCCCATATTCACTAAGGAAATGTCAATGTGTGCATATGAAGCTCAAGGAACTTGCTTCAAACCATAAAATTCCTTCTTCAACCTGTAAACATGTGTTCTTTGATCTTTACCTCGAATCGCTATGGTTGTTTAACATAGACCTCTTCTTGTAACATGCCATAAAGAAATGTAGTTTGTACATCCATCTGATGAAGATTCCATCTCTAAATTGCAGCAAGGGAAACTATAGAATGCATGGTTTTATATCGAGCCATTGGAGAACATATGTCATCATAATCTTCTACCTCTTTCTGAGAGGGGCCTCAAGCTATGAACCTTGCTTTATATATCTCCATGCTGCCATTAATTCCATTTTTGATTTTGAATAGCCATTTTGAAGTCACAATAAATTTCCCTTTTGGCCTAGATACAACATCCCATACATCATTTTTTATAATTGATTCATATTCTTCAGTGATATCATCCTTCCAAACTTGTTCTTTTACAACTTGTTTGAATGAGGATGGTTCGGCTTGAATAATAAGACTTATAGCAGTAACATATCCTCGATACCTGCATCCTTGGTTTCTTTCTCTAAACGATCTATGAATGGGGTAATTTATTTCATTATCTTATAAAGTACCATGGAGCCAAAGTGTTCTGTTCTTAGAGGGATGATCACTTGGAGGAGGATCTATGGGATCATCAACCATATCGGACTCAGGCACGGACGAACCATCCAGAATATCCCAATCATCATTCTCTTCATTGGGAGGAGGAGGAGGAGGAAGATCTCCTGCTTTTCCAAGAGATACATCTTCATAAAATGTTATGTCCATACTAATCTTGACCTTCCTCTGACCAGGAATATAAATTCTATATGCTTTAGAATTTTCACAATACCGCACAGATGTACCTTTTCTACCAGTAGCTTCCAATTTGTTCCTTTTGTCCCTCGGCACATGAAAATATACAAGGCATCAAGATGGTTGATATTAGGCTTGATACCTATGAATATTTCTTTAGGAGTCTTGTTTTCTAATGCTTGATGAGGTACCCTATTTTGAACATATACAATAGTACATGTAGCTTCAACCCAAAGAAATTTTGGTACCTTTTGATCATGGAGCATAGAATGGGTAGATTCTAATATAAACATGTTCTTCCTTTCATCTAAACCATTCTATTCAGGAGTGTATGGCACAATTGTTTCCTTCTTGATTTCATGTTTCTTAAAAAATGTTATGAATTCGTTTGACATGTATTCGCCTCCATTGTTGGACTTGAAAACTTTGATTCTCTTTCCTGATTAATTTTTTATCAAGGTTTTGAATTCCTTGAATGTTTCAAAGGCTTCATCCTTGTTCTTAAGATAGTATATCCATGTCTTTCTTGGAAAGTAATCAATAAAGGTGATGTAGTAGAGATGACCACCAATAGAATGTACGGGCATCAGAGCACATATATAAGAATGAATGAGATGGAGGATAGAATTTGTCTTGTTCTTACTAGAGGGAAATGGTCCCCTTGTTTTCTTTCCACTTGCACAACCTGGGAAAACTACATCGTGATGAGATTGAACATCGAGAATACCAAATACCAATTTATTCAATTTTAGAATTGCATCATAGTGAAGATGAGCCAGTTTTCGGTGCCATAATTCACTCAAATGATTGGAATTATGAACCAATTCTAGAAGAGGTCTTCCATTAACTCTATAGAGTCCTTCAAATCTTGATCCTAATGTGAATGCATCTCTCATAGGTGAATCAGCAGGCCAATTCAAAACTTTACCTTTGATGAAGGAAACCTTCATTCCTTTATATTCCAATGTAGATATAGATACCAAATTCTTCATTAATCTTGGTACATACATACCATCATGCAACATAACTGATTCTCCACAATTCAATTGAAATGTGACAAACTCACAGCCTTTCATGGGATGAGTGGATTTGTCTCCAAGAATGCAATTTAGCTTACTCACCCTCTCTACCAAATTAGATAGGACTTCCTTGTAGCCAGGGAAATGATGAATGGCCCCACTATCAACCAACCAACTATCCCACAAATCTGGTGGAGAAGAACTAGTGAGAGAAGAAATAATAATGTATTAAGATTTATTTACAACATTAACTTCATACCTGGGAGCCTTTGACTTATTATGAGGACTATTTTCTTCATGATCACTTAATGAGTCTCTTCTTCTTCTTTCAAATCTTCTATCATAGTTCTTCTTTCGATAGTCTTTTCTTCTTTTGTTATTATAGTAGCTTCGAGTGTTTTAGTAGTGTCTTTTTTTTCTTCTCAGGACAATCATGAGCATAATGAACTCTTTTATGACAATGGAAGAATTCAAAATGAGATAACAATTTTTCATTTATTCCTTTTGTGTTTTGAGAAGGAAGCTTTCATGATGGACCTCCCTCTTCATGATTTTGAAGCCTTCATCTTTCTATAATCCTTGATTCTTATTGAGTGAGCTTCCTAACAATTTCTTCAAATGTTAGAAGGACATTATTGTTGTTGATTGTAGTAATTAAGGTTTCCCAAATGGGAGGGAGACCTCTAAGAGTCACAACTACTAGATTGCTATCATGCACATTTTCTCCACCTCTCTGCAATTGATCTCTAAGGCGGGAGATCCTTATAATGTAGTATTGAAAAGTTTCTCCTCTATTCATCTTAGTTTCCTTGAGTTAATATTTGAAGGTGATGATCTCTTTCAATTTTTCGATTTCATACATGCCGACTATCTTGTCATGCATATCTTTAGAATTTCTTAAATTCCCAACATATGCAAGTAAATGATCTTGTAAACCATCAGCTATAATTTTATTTTCTTTGGACTCACCTTTCTTGTACCTATTCTTGAGAGAAGCCTAATCATTTTATGGAGGCTCAGGCATCCTTCCTTGAATTTATTCTAGCACATGATTGTTGTCAGCTATGATTTCGAATCTGACTTTCCATGTAGTAAATTTTGATGCATCACCCAACTTTTCATGCTCCTTGAAGGTAGAGGATGACATATTGACAATTTATTATCTGAAAGAGAGGGCTTCAATGCTTATCTTCTTTTGGGCTTCTGTTTCACCTTAGCTCTGATACCATGTTAAATTTTCTAATTGTTTTATGTTGTATTAGTTACTTTATCCCAAGTTATCTTTTCATTAACAATGCATCCAATTATTATTAGTATAATCAATCATAAACGTAACTGAAGAAATAACAATATATGAAGTGACAAAGAAGAAAAAAAATAAACCATAAGAGACAACAGATTGGTCCAAGACTAGGGAAAAACACCACAAGGGGGAAACCTTTGAAATCTTCTTCTTTAGTAGATCACCATAAAACTATTTCAGGAGAGAGTACAATGAGCCCAATACATATAATTGCAGCGGATAATAAAAAATAAAATCTATAGATCTGTGTAACAATAGAGAGAATACTAGATCTACCAGATCATTAAAATCAACTGAAGACAAGGTGTGAAACCCTAGATCTAAACTTTCGTTGCCCTCATTAATAGCGTCTATGTGTGACCAAAACTCCCAAGTCATTCTATCAGATACTCTATGTTTGCGACTGTAACTACATGATTTCTCTCAGGAAGACTTTATGCATGCGACCAAGTTGAAATAAACCAAATACCTAGGGTTTCTCCCTTACAGTTGTTGTGTGAGCAATCAAGAGGTCCTGGACGCTCTCGGGACTATTCTGTGAAAGTGTCTAGGGATTTGAACCTTCCAATTTTCTCCTGAACCCAGAGTCTCTCTCACAAGACTACCTCCTAGTGACCAGAGGGCCTTAGTATCTCTCTTTCCCACTTTGTGCCTACAACAAGTGACCAAAATACCTTAATCTATGCCAACGACCAAGATCTGGAAAACCCAAACTCAAAGTGAACCTTTTTCCTATGATTTTGGTCCCTATGTGAACTACTTCCGATGAACGTGTGCGATTCAAGACAAAATAAAAAAATAGAAAGATGATGTTTTGAAATGAACTTGCAGTTGTTTCCTTTTATAGGATTTACTAAGGGTTTACTTGGGGTTAATATTGACCCAAGTAGTTATCCATGTAGTTAGGGCCGACCCATTCCGTAATGTATGTATGAATAAAATTATTCAAAACTTAATTTTTTCTTGACCAAATTAGGTGATCTTTAGTATGATTTTTGTTCTCTTGAAAAGATGAATTTAATGCAAGCATCATATTGGCCATATGGGTTCTCGAATGTGGAATTTGACCCTAGTTGAAAAATTAACAAGATCAAAACATCATCTCTATTAATTGAAATTGACCTTTTCTAAGACTAACAACCATCTCATAATAAACTAAGAATAATTAATCCTACTACTACAAATAGCACCTACTTACAATCAAGTGCATATCAGTTGTCTCAACACATATGTGTTAGTACAACCATCTTAAAATAAGATAATTCCTTCAATGTTATAGACACATACTCATATCATGCAAGTAATCAAACATTAAGACAAAAAATATATCACATAATATACAACAAACACTCAAACACGAAATAAATGACATAATAAAACTTTCAAACATCGAATAGACGACATAAGCAAACTAAAAATTTAATGTATCTGAGGGAAAGCTATCTTGTTGGTGCAATCAATATAGATTAGCATGATATAAATTCACAACACATTAACTCAAATGTAAATAAGATCATGATATTCATAATAGTAACTAGTCAATATGTTCACCTCATAATATCATAAACAATTTCCATTCACGTATAACAATCACATATTCATAGTCAGTCTAGATTAGTATGACATAATATCATAATATATTAACTCATATTTGAATTCCATAACCATAATCATCTGCATAGGATAATCTAAATTAGGAAAAAACATAATATCATCAAGACCTCAACTACAATGATGATAATCATCAGGCATATGACCATAATGTATACAACAACAAGTTACTATCATGCATGACTATCCAACACATATGCATTTGACTACACTAATGAACTAGAATTTATCATACATGTAACCAGGACAACCATAGACTAACATACATGTACATGACCCTAATTCTTATAACAACCATTAACCAACATAGTTGCATACCCACCATACAAAGAAGTATGACGATCTTTTGTTACCCCGAGGTCTATTGTTGCAACCTCGATATGATGATCTGCATCTCCTGCTCTATCTTAGCCAAGTTACACATAAACATTATAACAACAAACATCATCGTGATGACACAAAGTACATAAAATGACCTCACAATGCATGTTTGACCTACCATACATGCATAACTATAACCATGACAATGCAAGAATAAAAAAATATAGACACTGACCAACATAAAAAATTCATATACAACCGAAATGCATTCATCATGACCACATCCAACAACAACACCATCAACTTTCACATGGCGAAACAACTGTAACAATGAATACTACTAGGCAGATGTAAAAATCACATATACAACCTACATGCATGCATCACAAACACATTTTGCCCATCCAGTCCAAGTGTTGAACCATGCTCTGATTACCACTCTGTAACACCCTCCCCACACATTTACCCAAGTTAACTAGTCTACTAGGGTAAGAATTTGATGAGATGCTACTATGATTTGATTCAACTCCCCATCTAGAATTAAGGAAGTGGAATCGATAAAACAAAACCATTCTGACCTTCCACACATGCTACAAAACCTTTATGCGCCAACCAACTTTTCTAGGTGACCAACCCTTCAGACAACTTGACATTTCACTCAACTAGACCCTTAGTCACTCCCATGAAAACACATGCATGTGAATGAGGCCTTCCAATTACTCCCACAACAAGGCATGCCAATGAATGTGACCTTTTTCAACTAGTTCTAAGCCAAAGACCTTGGGTTTTGTGTCACTTTTTAGGGCCATGACTCAGGCATCTTCCGAGAACTTCATGAAACTTTCAGAAGTGATAAATAAAAGTGGAATAAGGCTACTATTGAAATTATTGGTAAACATACTTGATTTTAATCCTACTAGCCATGGCAAGAATTTCATTAAACATGTCACAAATATGTAAACTAAAGGTCATAAAAACAAATTTGAGTATAGGGGTCTCATACTTATTAGAGATTCATAAAGGGGCATTGTTGCTATATCACAATAACTGCATTATCATCTATTAGGTCATATATTCATTTTACATTCATTTCCAAATCAAAACATGTTGAGATACATACATCAAGTCTGTCATAAAACATACTCATAACCCACATATAAACAATAGAAATAGCAGGGATATAATACCCATAGGAATCAGATATGAACCAATATATTTACACATGAAATACTAAGGAGAAAGGACTCTTATTAATGAATGCATAAGCCAACTAGGTCTAGGACTTCCACTAACAACACGACCATATATTGGTTGAACCAAATCTTTCTTTCATCCAATCACCTCCGTGCCATATTCCAAGCATGAATGTGGGACTCACAACAACACCAATCCAAGTTTCCTCAAGCTTTACTACAATCGCCACCAGATCATTAGGCCCTAAACAACCATGGACTCCACCAGATTTCTCCACCTACACTGTGAGGAATTTGTCTCCCTCCTAGTCTCTAGGCTTTATCGTATATCTATCCATTCACCGATCGAGGATTCCTACGCCTAATCAAGGCTCCACCCTTCAAGCTTTACCTTATATCCCACCATTCACTGGTCGGGGATTCCTAGGCCTGCCTGAGGGAACCCACCTCTAGGATCTACCATATATCCCATCATTCATCAGTGGAGGATTCCTAGGCCCACCGAGGTACACAAAATTTGGCTTTACCGCAATCCCACCTTGTTTGATCCATGGATTCCTAGGCCTTGTGTTCTTCTCCAGTGACCACCTCACTCAGTTTCAAAACCATCTCACAATCCAGCTTAGCCAAATAATAGAGAAACCATCACACCATCGTTATCAAAAAACGACAAGGCAAGGCTGAAAATCATTGTAACACCTGGAAAATCCCATGCTAATGACAACAAGAGAACCAAATAAACACATGCATGTACAATGCATGCCAAATCTAGTAAGGAAATCACACATGAAAATCGATACTATCAAGTAATTCTATTGTAGCCACTTGATCTTGCACATCCTTCCTTTATCTTTGGTTCCCTTTGCTTTATATTCTTTCCTTTGCCTTCCTTCTTCCAATGCTACATTTTTCAAAGAATACTCTATGTGTGTGTGAAAGGGAATGGAGAGAGAGAGAGAGTTCCACCCAAAAATTGTTAAAAGGACTGTGAACTGGTCTTCAAAAACCTTTTTATTAATGAGGCCTCTATTTTATTCATTTTCCATTATTTTCCTTCATTTTTCTCTTCACATGCAACATGTGACATTTCATCTTCATTTTCTCCTAGTTTCCATTACTGTCTGTTATGAAACCAGCTCAAGAAAAGATAGAAAAGATAGATCAACGCCTTAGAATTCAGCCTCTTCGAGGGGGCAACCTCCTTTACATTACATAAATGAACAATTCTTGGATGATTCAAATGACAAAACCTCCTTTCTATATATATGAGTCTAAGGAGTCGCAATATAATCCAGCTGACCTAACAATAATAATATAAAGCCACAAAAATAACAATAGAGGGATTCTACGGGGCACAGAAATAACAATATGGGGGTAATAGGGGCACAACAATATAAATAAGGGGTATAACTATAATACTAATGGGGTAATCACTAGTATTATAGGGACCCAACATGCCCCTCTCCTTCAAAAAAGTGTTGTCCTCAACGCTTGAGTAATTCTGGATATTTCTGCATAAAATTCTCATCCTCCCATGTGGAATCTTCAGCGGATAAGTTCTTCCACTTGATAAGATACTCTGAAATTGATCGATTTCGTAGTTGTCGAGTTCTTGTTTCTGTGACTGCTTCCGGTTCTAATATAATTTTTCCTTACTCATCAAGTTCTGACAATATTGTTTGAATTGGGAGCTTGTCGCCTATAACCTTCTTTAAACATGAAACATGGAAAACTGGGTGCAATCGAGAAGTTGCAGGAAGCTCCAATTTGTATGCCATAGTACCAATTTTTTGCAACACCTTGTACAGACCATAATACTTTGGTGATAGTTTATTATCCTTCTTAGTTTGGTTTAGGGACATTTTCTTATATGGTTGTAGCCGTAAGGATACCCAATCACCTACATCAAAACTTCTTTCACTGCGATGTTGATCTGCCTGTTGTTTCATTCTATTTTGTGCCAACACGAGGTTATCCTTTAAGAGTTGGAGGACTTGTTGTTGATGTTCGATGTGATGTTCCACTGCCTGAACCTTAGAATTTTCTCTTAAATATGATGTGATGGATGGTGGTTGATACCCATAAAGTTCCATAAATGGGGTCATTTTTTTTGTTGTATGGAAGGAAGTGTTATACCACCATTCAGCTAGAGGCAACCATTTGACCCATTGTGTCTGTTTATCAGATACAAAGCAACGAAGATATCCCTCCAAACATTTGTTTACTATCTCAGTTTTCCCATCAGATTGAGGATGATAAGATGAGCTATGAGCTAACTGAGTACCAAGACAAGAAAATAATTCTGTCCAAAAATTTCCAGTGAAAATGGGATCTTTGTCACTTACAATAATCTTTGGGTTTCCATGTAGCTTTTGAACTGTTTCCATAAATGCAATGAGAACTGTACTCGCTTTAAATAGGTGTGATAATGCACAAAAGTGTGCATACTTGGTAAGTCTGACAGCTACCACCATGATGACACTCTTTCCCTCAGACATGGGTAAACCTGTTATAAAATCCATTGAAACCTCCTCCCAACGTTGGCTTGGAATGGATAAAGGTTGTAATAGACCTGGTGTCTTAATTGTTTCAACTTTATTTTGTTGGCAAACCAACCATTCCGCCACAAACTTTTGAATATCTGATTTAAGGCCATCCCAAAAAAATTCCTTCTTAACCCTATGGTAAGTTTTTAAAAATCTTGAGTGCCCTCCTAAGGGAGAAGTGTGCAATTCCATAAGAATCTTTTGCTTTAGCTGGGAATTCTTACAGAGGTATAAGCGATCTTTGTACCATAACGAATCATTTTGCCAGCGAAATTTATCATAAGTACTTGAATCTTGTTGTAGCTTTCGAATAAGTGCCCACACTTCTTCGTCATTCTTCCATTCCTCCCTTGCTTCATTTATCCAATCTGGTTAGATAATAGAAATGCCACACAACAATGCTTCCACATCGTCATCCTTTCTTGAGAGGGCATCTGCCACCACATTTTGCTTCCCTTTTTTGTAGATTATTTCAAAGTCATAACCCAACATCTTTGTGAGCCCCTTTTGTTTCTCTTCAGAGGATAATCTTTGTTCTAAAAAGTATTTAAGGCTATCATGATCCGTTTTTACCTTGAAGTGTCTTGCCATTAGGTAGGGTCACCATTTCTTAAGTGCATGGAGTATTGCCAACATTTCCTTCTCATAAATAGCTTTGCTTAAAAACTTTCCCTTGATTGGACGACTTTCAAAAGCAATGGGTCTTTCATCTTGCATTAGAACAACACCAATTCCATTTCCCGAAGCATCACATTCCACAATAAAGGTTTTTGTGAAGTCCGGTGTAGCTAAGACCGGTGCTTGGCACATTGCCTCTTTAAGATGTTCAAAGGCCTTTGTTGCTTCTGGAGTCCATGAAAATGAATCTTTCTTCAATAATGTTGTTAGAGGTGCTGCTATTCTCCCATAATTCTTAACAAACTTGCGGTAATAACCTGTCAACCCAAGAAATCCTTGCAGATGCTTTATGGATGTGGAGATTTTCCATTCCTTAATGGCTTTAATTTTGCTAGGGTCTACCTTAACTCCTTCATGAGATACAATATGACCCAAATATTCCACCTCCTGGACTCCAAAGAAACATTTGGATCTTTTTGCATATAATTTTTTCTCCTCCAATAGTTGTAGCACCCTGTCAACATGTTCAACATGATCCTTCCAAGACTTGAAGTAGATTAGTATATCATCAAAAAATACTAACACAAATTTTCTAAGGAATGGTTTGAAAATTGAATTCATCAAACCTTGAAATGTTCAAGGTGCATTGGTAAGGCCAAAAGGCATGACCAAAAATTCATAATGACCCTCATGAGTTCTAAATGCCATTTTTGGAATGTCTTCAATCTTCATTCTGATTTGATGATATCCCGAACGAAGATCCAACTTGGTGAAGTAAATTGATCCATGCAATTCATCCAGTAATTCATCAATGACAGGAATGGGGAACTTATCTTTAATAGTGAGCTTGTTGAGCTCCCTATAATCCAGACACATGCGCCATGATCCATCCTTCTTGTGCACCAATACTACTGGAGCTGAGAAAGAACTTTGACTCGGTTGAATTATACCAGCCTCTAGCATTTCTGCAACCATACGTTCAATTTCACTTTTTTGGACATAGGGATATCTGTACGGCCTGATGTTTGGAGGAACACTTCCTGGAATTAGATGAATAGCATGATCATGATCACACATAGGTGGGAGACCTTTGGGAGTCTCAAATACCTTGGAATGATTGTCCAGGACTTTTTGGAGATCTGGAGAAATAGATGATTCCAATGTGGAAACATCTAGCGAAAATAATTGTGCAATTACACCTCTTTGCTCCTTTTTTAGAAGCTTAGTCATGCCATTAGAGCTGATTATATTTCCTGGTTTCCCTACAATACCCCTTAATTCAACTTCCTTTCCTTCCATAGAAAATTTGATGAAAAGTTCTTGAAAATTAAAAGCTATTGTACCCAAGGATTGTAGCCATTGGACTCCTAGTACAACATCGGCACCTCCCATTGGAATGGAAAGCATTGGGCTAGTCAAAACATATTCTCCCACGGATAGCTTGATATTATGGCACATTCCAGAGCAATTTATTGTTCCTCCATTTGCAATCATCACTTGACACTCTGGTGCTGGATATAGGAAGCAATTCAATTCTTTTGCTACCCTACAATGAATAAAATTGTGGGTGCTTCCTAAATCAATCAACACTATTACCTTTTTCTTCTTGATTTGTACTTCTATCTTGATGGTTTGAGAAGTGGTAATTCCCGCCAATGCATTACAAGATATGGTCAGATTTATTTGTTCTTCATCTAGGCTTTGTTCCTGAAATATATCCTCTTGTTTTGGCCTTTCTTGCTCCGTTTCTTCTTCCTCTTCACAATCTATGTAGAATAATTTCTTCTCAGCACACTTATGACCTTTTGTGTATTTGCTATCACAATTGTAACAAAGCCCTTCTGCTCTTTTTTCTTCCAATTGTTGTGGTGTCAACCTTCTAGGTTGTGGAAGACTATGGGCAACAACACTTCCATCTTTATAGTTGTGAGTGGTATGCTACCTAGTTGCCATAATTTTGCTTTCCATTTTTCTTGCTAACCTGAATGCCTTCTCTAATGAATCAGGTTCCCAAAGGTGAACATCATGTTGGATATTATCCTTCAAAGACCCTATGAACACATCAACCCTATGCTCCTCTGGAATATCCTTTACCCTTATGTTCAATTTTTGGAACTCCTCAATGTGCTCCATTATTGAACCCTTTTGTTTGAGACTTATCAATTGGCTAAGAAAAGTGTTTCTTTTTGTATCCTCATAATGTGCTATCAATTCTTCCATAAAAATTGCCCAAGTGATAAATTGTTTACGAGAACAAATCCATTGATACCATACAAACTGATTTGGTTCCAAATATACAGTTGCCATACGTACCTTTTGTGCGTTTTGCACATTATTGAGATCGAAGAATTGCTCCATCTGTAATATCCATGTGGCGGGATCCTTGCCATCAAACTTCCTCATATCGATTTTTGGAATATGGTGATTCTTCGATCCAACATTAGCATCTATGGAATCATGATTAACATTTCTTTTGTTCTCATCATGAGTTTCCTTTACTACCTATTCACCATTAGTAAGTATTTCTTGTAGAAAATTTGTCAAATCTGTCTTCAAATCTGCCATGCCTGTCTTCAAATTTGTGTTCAAATCTATCTTAAAATTGTCCATCTTAGCTTCCATGCCATTTATCTTAGCTTCCACGCCATTTATCTTAGCATCTGTTAACTTTTGTGAGCGTGACATTTGTTGCACTTGTTCTTGTAATTTTGATATATCATGTAGCATTTCTTCCTCTTCTTCATGAGTCATGCTAGAGCTTTCAGGTTCCTTACTAGGTGTTTGCATTTTCTTTCCTCGGGGCATCAGTTACCGATAATAATGCTCTACTATGCCCTTTGAATTCCTTCAAAATAAATTTTCAAACCAGGCTTAAGCAAAAATTTAAAAAAATCTACACACCTTTTTTCACTTTGTAGGAGCTCGAGATTGCCTCTGATGTATCTCTGTACTTTCCAATCATCTAGTTCTGAATTTGTGACCTGTAGTATCTCTCTGTGTCCTGTTTCCAATGCCACCAGTCTTATCCAAATTGGATTCTCCAAGAAAGAGTTATGCACAATCTCCCAAGATGACCTGATTATAGACCTTTCCAAGAGAGCGAAGTTGTATGAAGTGCCACGTGTACAACTTTTGATATTTGGTTTTGAAAAACATATACAAGAAACTACAGTCCATCTTATTTCTGTACCTTCTTACGAAATTTCAATCTGCTTCCCAGAGAGAAAGTTATGACAATTTTCCCTAGGTCACCTGTTTTGAATGTAATTCAGGAGTCTGCAAAAAGACCAACTTCCTCAAATCATATCTCCGAAAATATCGCACGAAAAGATCTGAAATTTGGATCCAAGGTTTAGCACGATTTCTTCTCAAATGGGTTTTTTTTGCAACTTTTGAAACGTCATAGAAACAAAGTTATAGCGAAAATTACACGATGACCTGTTTGGAGCAGCGAAACCCTAGAATCCAAAGCTCTGATACCAAATGTTATGAAACCAGCTCAAGAAGAGATAGAAAAGATAGATCAACGCCTTAGAATTCAGCCTCTTCGAGGGGGCAACCTCCTTTACATTACATAAATGAACAATTCTTGGATGATTCAAATGACAAAACCTCCTTTCTATATATAGGAGTCTAAGGAGTCACAATATAATCCAGCCGACCTAACAATAATAATATAAAGCCACAAAAATAACAATAGAGGGATTCTATGGGGCATAGAAATAACAATATGGGGGTAATAGGGGCACAACAATATAAATAAGGGGTATAACTATAATATTAATGGGGTAATCACTAGTATTATAGGGACCCAACACTGTCATACATAAAATACCAATTAATGCCTCATGCCTTTCTAAATCCTTTACCATTGCCTTGGTCAATTTCCTTATCCATAACAAACCAAATGAACAACCACACTAGGATTTTTTTCCCAAGATTCATCTTGGAAGAAATGTCCCATGACCTTGATCTTATATTTTTTTTACTTGGATTTTTAATCAGGGTTGCTAAAAATTGGACCCACGAGTTGAAGGTTGAAAGTCGATTACACATTGGTTGGTCGAATAGACCGTAGAGTAAATGCTAATAGTTTGAAAACATCCATAAATCTATTTCATAGTGCTTGAAAGTGTCTTTTTTACTGTAATCTTCTAATGCTGACCAAAATCAATTTTTTATAAAACTATGCAGGTACGTAACAAATTGGTTGAATAAACTGATAATAGTCAGTTGATGCAAACATAGCATTTTACGCCAAACCCAACGACATCTGGTAATTGTTTTTATCTAAATTCATTTAGCAATGCAATAATGAACTCGAAGACTAAAGGTTGACTATATTTATTGATGTGCTTTGGTTACACAACCCTTAGCATGGGTAACACAAAAGGTTATAGAAATGAAAAATTCAGTTCGTTATTTAAACCATCAATGGGTTCCATCATCCACTCAGTTGATATAGTGTTCTCATCTTTCTTCAATTTCTCCTTCTTACCATTAATATTGAGTTCCTCTCATGAAAATGAAAGAATATACAACGCAAAGTATAAGACATGAAAGACAATGAATACTTAAATATAAAATAAACTAGATTATAAAATACCTATACAACATATACATCAACATCAGCAATGTCAATGCCATTTTCTCCCATAAAAGCAAGAATCTCGAACAAATTTTCTTTAGTTGGGGATAGAGGCCATTATGTGGCCATATCACCTATATAAAGAAAGAAAATAAAACATCACCATAGAAAATATAATCTTAATAACTTATTTATATTCAACCTTCAGAGAAAACTCAGGCACAATCATGGCAACTAAGCTACACGTTAAAAAGCTCAGGTTGTAGATAACTTGTTAAAACAAATAATCTGAGGTGTCATGTTTAACCCTTGTCGTTTTATTCACAACAACATTTCATTCTCTAACACGTGAACTTGGTCAAGTATATAGACAACCTGTGCTCAAATAACAACATGAAAGTAAACTTTTTTAATAGTCATGAAACTATTTTAACAAAAAACAACTAAAAGGATTTCAATTAATATAGTCTAATAGTAAAGTCATCTTCAAGATTTGGATGTTTTTTAAATGTTTGTGATATCAAGTATTTTAATTTCATAGTTAAAAGACAAAACAAAATCAAAAGAAACATTCAAAATACAATCAAACAATAAATAGAAGATATCATGGAATGAACATTGCAATTATAAGAAATTTGTTTACATGTACACCAATGTCTTGTCTAGCATTCCTAAAATAGTTGCTTTCCCAAAATACCCATGAGGTGAAAGAATCACAACATTAAAAACCATAATAATTTCTACTAGAAGAATTTCCAAAGTCAATGACTTAGGTGCTTGAAGGATCTCCAACAACAAATGAATCATATCCAAGACATGCTCTGCTTTATAGCCCCATCCTTTTTCCAATCCCATTTCCTATAACTTGCCCACTCCAGAGCCAAGTAAGAATCAAATGAAGGCATTGCCATTTCTTTTTATATTTAACATCTATAAACTTTGAATATGATTTGTTTGAGGAACATATCAATTCATATACAAAGTCTTCTTGTCATGAGAAGGTATCAATCAAGTAGGACATCCAAAAAATCAACCTTAATGATGTCCTCAAACAATTCCTACAATATCAATATTTTTCTTGTTGTGATATCTTGGGTAGAAAAATTAACATATTTGAAAAAGAAAAATACATATATTACTTGTGTTCAAATTATTTATATGGTGTATTCATAAGCAATGTTTTAAAATGTTCTTCTTCCTTTACCAAAGCAGACTGTAGCTTGCTTAATCTCTATATCCTTTCATTCAACATCAATTTCTGCAAGATAAATGTCATATATTATTCTTTTCCATTTCTCAACATGCTACAAATGATAAATTGAAAGTCACATAAAACCAAGAGAGAACCCCTTTTCTAACATAACAAACAAACAAATACTGCCTCTAATAAAACTTACACAGAAATTGCTCTACCATGTCCATGGGCTAAAGTTGAGATTATTTGAACCACTTTAGGTCATACTTAATGGTATATTCATATGTTTACGATCAAGTCAATTTGGTTTTAAAATAAATATATAAATCTAGGTTATTATCATTTAAATTCAAGTATAATTCAAAAAAACGTAACGTCATTGCAAGGTATTGGAGAGAGACACATTTTCATAATTAGGCTTCTCTATTTTAGTTTGATTTTAATTGAGTTTGTATTTGAATATACAATTTTCTATAAAGAAGTGAAATAAAAATATGAGAATCGAAATAGCCCAGACAATCCCAAACCTTCCTTTCCTCGTTATCCATACCTATATCCTAGCCTTGTTAAAATAGTATGATTTAAATTATTCAAAGAGTAGAATGAATTTTCTACAAAAAAAATTGTGGTCATCATGATATTAATTATAAGCTCCAAAAATAAAGTTGTCAATTGGGTATATCTCATATGGTTGTGAGGAATGATTTTTATCCTTCTCACCGAGTTTCAATTTCCATAGGTTACATGTTGAGCACACAACAAGCATATTATAAAATGATAACACACTTCCAATGAAATTTAGCTTTTTAGAAGGTGCAAGCTATGAGGAGAATTGAATCCTATCACATTTTAGGCATGGAATGTGATTGTAATTAATAATAATACCAAAATGAAAATTGATGATATCATGGTTCATAAATAAACTAAAAACGTCATTCCTTCTATATCCGATTCCTTAAAAATTGTTTTCTTACCAATTTCATCTGTTTGAAAGGCATCATAAAACCTGTCACATTTATCTTTCAACTGTGCTTCAGTCTCAAGAACCAATGGAGTATGATAGGCAGTGATATCCTGACACGAACAATTAATATTCAGACAAGTAAATAATGACCCTATGAGACACAAGTGCATCAATAAATTTGTGGGGTATTTTATTCAAACAAATTATATAAAAGCTCCTTTTTGCTTATCAATCTTTCCTAATGTAGAAAACATGATTACAACTATTCATAGATCATAGATTCCACACTGGCCCCTCCTTTCTAGGAAAATCTGGTTCCCCATAACTTCATTAAAGGTTGAGATTAAGAGCTTAAATTTATTTGAGGCTGTCATCAAAAGCATAGACAAGAAAATTTTGAGTGATTCCATTGGATATGGAACTAATAAGTACTCATAGATTCCACTGTTGGCATTTTGGCATAGGTGTGGCGCTATGGTACAGGTGTTGTCCTTGATGGCAACTCACTTTGGTGACAGATCTCAGTTCAGGTGCTCAGAATGAAGGAAATCTTGTATACGAAGGTACACCTTGCCGAAGACATGTATACACGCGGGTTATACGTTCAGAAGTCGCGTATGTGTATACATGCACTTTTATGCACATAAAAGCGTGTAAATGGTGGAAAACTTATTTTTGGTTCGTGGTTGTTAGTCCTTGGAACCTGAACCTATGGTTGTGGACCATGGTATCTCGTCAGAAGAGTTGACCCCAGGTTTTGGGCCCTTGGTATTGTTTATTATGGTTTTGGACCGTGGTATTGTGGAAGGCCTAAAACTATATAAGAGGAAGGAGATCATGTGGCAAGGCATCATCTGAATTATTGAATATCTGATATTGTGATAGATCTGGAATACTGGTGATAGGGTTATGGTGCAGATCTAGATCTGAATGAAGGAGGAACCTGAGTGCAAGAAGGATAAGGACTATTGATGGATCAAAATCTCAAGGCTTGAACATTGGTATCTCTGTATGATTTTGATATGTTATATATGGCGCACTCTTGATCTATAAATTTGGGTTAACTAATATCTGAAAGCTTAAAAGAATAAATTATCCTTTATAGATCTATACGCAGGTTCAGTGAATTGCAGGTGCGTATACAAGCTTTTTCTGTGAATGAAAGAAGCGTATACGCAGGTTGGTTGCGGTACAGAAGCGTATACTCACAGGTTGCTGAACAGTGAAGTAGCGTATATATCTTGATTTATGTTATAAGCTGCTTCTGCTTTATTACTGTAGTGTTCTAGGTTCATAATTGGTGTTTGATTACAGTTACTGTGTTCTGGGTACATCGATCAGAGAAGCGTTTATTTGTTTCAGTTTTTGATTGGTGAAAAGGAGTTTGGGTTATGAAGAAATTCTTGATGTTTGATTGATGTTACTTGTGGATCCAGTCTGAAAATTAATGAAACGAGGTCCCTAAAAGCAAAGAGAAGGTTGCGGCCTTCTGAAAATAGGAGCTTGCGTACTAGTATCTCAAGCTAGTACAAGAACTTAGGGGGTTGGAGGTCCCTTCCAAGAAAGCTGGAGAACGAGAGAGAGTTGTAGCTCTCTGCAGGTTGCAGCCTGCGTACTGGTAAAGACTGCACCAGTACAAAACATTGTAAAGAGAAGTTTCTAATTAAAAAGAAGATAGAGACGAATTGCAGCAGGGGGTTTTCACCCACATTGGGTTTCCTCCTTATATCTTGTGTTCTTGTGTGTGACTATCTTCTGCTCTGTTTCTGGTACTGTTTATTTGCTTCTGATACACAGATTAATAACTGACATCTGAAATATAAATCAAATTATAAGTCTACTTTGTATACGCGGGTTTCTTTATCTACAGTTGCGTATATACACGGTTTTTATTAGCAGAAGTAGCGTATATTATCTGGAATTGAAAAAGGAAATATTTGACTTGATAATACTGATTCACCCCCCCTCTCAGTATTATTTCCAACAATTGGTATCAGAGCAGGTCCTTCTGAAGAAGCTTGATCGCTTGAAGGAAGATCCTTCATCATGAGCAACTACGAGAGGGAAGCATCAATCAGGCCACCGGTTTTTGATGGGACAAACTTCGTATATTGGAAGGTAAGAGTTACTGCCTATCTTCAATCGTTGGGTACAGAAGTCTGGGATATCATAGATACAGGATATACTTTTCCAGTAGCAACTCCTATAGATCCGGCTGAGAAGAAGAAATATGAAACAAATGCAAAGGCGGTCAATACTCTATTGGGATGTCTATCTCAATCAGAATTTGTGAAAGTTATGCAGTTAAAATCAGCAAAAGAAATATGGGACAAGATTGTCCTAAGCTATGAAGGAGATGATCAGGTAAAACGAGCAAAACTTCAAACCCTCAGGATTCAGTATGAAAATCTCAAGATGTATAATGATGAAAGTGTGGCTAACTATTTTCTTCGTGTAGATGAGATTGTTAATTGTATGAAAAATTTGGGTGAAGAAATAAAAGAGGCTATTGTGGTTGAAAAATTTCTAAGATCTTTGTCCCCTAGGTTTGAATCTAAAGTTTTTTCAATAGAAGAAAAGGAGAATCTACAAAGCCTTAAAATGTCACAGCTGCACGGTATTCTAACTGCTTATGAAATGAGGAAAGGAGGACCATCAGATAGGAGAGAAGCTGCCTTCAAGGCTTCAGGCAAAGGCGAGTACTATGAGTCAGGACACATGTCAGAAGAAGAAGAAGAATCAAATTTTGTCAGAAATCTTCAACGGGGTACTGGACGGTTCCGAGGTAAGTTACCTTTCAAATGCTTTGCTTGTGGAAGAGTTGGTCACTATGCTGCCAAATGTCCTCACGAGGATAAGATTGACAAAGGGAAGGAACCTGTTAGATGGAACAAGAAACAGAATGCAAATAAGAAAAGCTATTACACTCATGAAGATAGTGATGGACTTTCAAATAGTGATGAAGATGAACGAGGTAATAAATATAAACTTTTAATGGCTTTCGAAGATGATGACTACATGGATGCTATAGATGTAGAAGGTTTTTCTGAAGAGATGACTAATCTCAAAATCTGCTTAGAAGAGAAAAGTGCAATTATTGATTCTCTACAATATCAACTAGCTGAAAGGGAATAACATCTTGAAAAATTGGAATGTGAAATTGTTTGTCTTAGAAAGGAGATTGAGAAAACAAAAGCTATTAATCTTAAATTTGTTAAAGGATCTAAAACTCTGGATGAGATTATCAATGTGCAGCGTTCTCCTCTAATCAAGACAAGTCTGTGATATAATGGAGAAACATCTTAGGCTTCTACCTCCAAAAGTTATCTTGATGCAGCAAAGAAGAGCGAGCAAAGGCCTAATAGAAATCATCAGGTAAATCAGGGACAATTTACCTCAAGAACGAATAAAGACTATCAAGAAAATCGGGGACAAGCTACCTTAAGGACAAACTGAAGCTACAATCTGCCACGGGTAAAATATTCCCAATTTGCCTCAAGAATGGATGTCAGTAGAAACTACAATCGATTGGATGATAGATTTGATAATTGCAGGAGTTTCTTCAATGGCCAGTGTTTCTCTTGCCATAATTTTGGTCACAAAGCAACTCAATGTGTTGCCTATAAGACAATCATGACTAGAGAAGCTCAAAAACAAAGGAATATGACTAGAATCATGAAAAGGACTTATAACAACTTTTCGGCCCTTGAAAATGAAGTTGAATGTTCTATTTGTAATAACTTTGGTCATGAAGATTCTGAATGCAGGAGCAGGTTTTGGAAGACACCTTAGAAGGAACATACCTCAAGTGCCAGAACATGGAGAATGAAGGAACCACAACCAGAAAGATGTGGGATAGCCTTCTGTCTAGAAGGACAGGAAAATATATGGTTCATCGACAGTGGATGTTCGAAGCATATGACAGGGGATAAAGAAAAACTTGAATCATATACTGCAGTAGAAAAGGGAAAGAAGGTGTCTTTTGGAAATGATACCCCTGCAGCCATAAAAGGAAAAGGCACTCCTCAGTTGAAAGAACAGGTCAAAGCTGGAAATGTTTTGTATGTTGATGGCTTGAAGCATAATCTACTAAGTGTTAGTCAGATGTGCGATCAAGGAACCGAGGTAATATTTCGATCAAATGGATGTAGTGTTCATGATCTTGATACAGGAGAAACAGTGATCAAAGGCAGAAGAACTCCAAATAATCTATACATATTTGAAGAAGGACAACAACAATGCTATTTAAGCAAGGATGATGAACACTGGTTATGGCACCAGAGGTTGGGGCATCTAAGATTTTCACAAATAAGGAAAGCATGCAAATACCAGGTAGTTCGTGGTCTTCCAGATATCAAAATTCCAGACAACACCATATGCAAATCATGTCAGTTTGGTAAGCAAACCAGAACTAACTTTCCTGAGAAGGAAGGATCAGCTAGTAGGCCTCTTGAGCTAGTCCATACAGATGTATGTGGTCCATTTAGGACAAGGTCACCTCGAGGAGAAGAATACCTTATACTATTCATTGATGACTTCTGCAGGTTTGTTTGGTTAGGACTTATGAAGCACAAAGACTAAGCATTCGAAAAATTTAAATCCTTCAAAGCCTTGGCTGAAAATGAATCAGATTAAAAAATTAAGTTCTTTAGGTCCGACAGAGGTGGGGAATTTACCTCAAATGAATTTTTTGATTTCTATGAAGAACATGGAATAAGAAGGGAATTTTCTACAGCTAGGACTCCTCAGCAAAATGGAGTGGCGGAAAGGATGAATAGAACAGTCCAACAAATGGCTCGTGCTATGCTTGATGAGTCTGGAACTCCCGCAACCTTCTGGGGTGAAGCTGCATATGTAGCGGTTGTTATTCTCAACAAAACAAATGTCTGAGTGAACAACACTCAAACTCCTCATGAGCTCTGGTATGGTGAGACTCCTTCGGTAAAGCATTTAAAATTTTTTGGGAGAAAATGCTATATTAATAGTACTGATGAGCAGCTTGGCAAAAATGAACCTAGAGCAGATGAAGGCATTCTCCTTGGCTATTCTCCCTACAACAAAGCATATAAGTGTTACAATAAAAGGCTTGGAATAATTGTTGACAGCATTGATGTAGTGGTTGATGAAAAAGGATACATCCCTAGGGAAGTGAATCATGAAAATATCAATGACGATGAAGACTACTCTGTAAATCAGACAGATGATGAAGAAGAACCCCAAGAGGCACCAGAGGAATAGATAAGGATAGAAGAAAAGACTCCATCTAGGTACGTTTAGAAGAATCATCCAGAATCTCAAATTTTGGGGCAGAAAGAGGCAGGTATACAAACAAGAAGAACAATAGCAGAAGCTTCAAGCTATTTGGCATTACTCTATTCCACTGAACCACAAAATGTAAAAGAAGCATGCAAAGATGAGTGTTGGGTTAAGGCAATGGATGAAGAGCTTGAGCAGATCGAAAATAATAACACTTGGGAGTTGGTTCCTAGACCAAAAGACAAAAATGTCATAGGAACAAAATGGATCTTCAAAAATAAGTTGAATGAAAATGGGGAAGTGATTAGAAACAAGGCCATACTTGTTTGTAAAGGGTATGCTCAACAGGAAGGAATAGACTTTGAAGAAACTTTTGCTCCCATTGCTAGACTTGAGGCCATCAGAATGTTCCTTGATCTCTCTAGCTTCCAAAAGTTCAAAGTATTTCAAATGGACGTGAAATCAGCCTTTCTGGATGGAGACTTAGAAGAAGAAGTGTACATAGAGCAACCAGATGGTTTTATCCTTGGGAATGATCCAAATCTTGTATGAAGACTTAAAAAGGCTCTCTATGGGCTTAAACAAGCTCCAAGGGCTTGGTACTATCATTTGGATAAATATCTTCATCAACAAGGTTTTTCAAAAGGATCAGCAAATAGCAATCTCTATATAAAAATTGAAAATAACAAATTGCTAATACTTGTTGTGTATGTAGATGATATTATCTTTGGAAGCAATGAAGAAGCTATGAGTCAAAGATTTGCCTTGGTGATGCAGGAAGAATTCGAAATGTCCTTGCTTGGAGAACTGACATACTTTCTTGGATTGCAAATCCAACAAAATGAAGGTGGTATCTTCTTGTCTCAAACCAAGTACCTCAAGCAAATTCTGAAGAAGTATGGCATGGAAGATTCAAAACCAGTATATACCCCCATGGTTACAGGATGCAGCCTCAGTGCAAATGATGAATCGACAGCAGTGCATCAACCAACCTATAGATCTATGATTGGAAGTCTTCTTTATTTGACAGGTACCCGACCAGACATCATGCATGTAATGGGAATAGTTCGAAGATTTCAGGCAAATCCAAAGGAAACTCATCTTCAGGCAATCAAGAGAATCTTCAAGTACCTTCAAGGAACTCAAAACTATGGCTTATGGTACCATAGAGATACAGATCTCACACTTCATGCTTACACAGATGCATATTGGGCCGGAAGCGTGGATGATAGGAAGAGCACAAGTGGTGGTGCATTCTTTATGGGTTCCAGATTAGTATCTTGGTTCAGCAAGAAACAGAGTTCGATTGCTTTATCTACAGCTGAAGCGAAATATGTGGCTGTTGCATCTTGTTGCACTCAACTTCTTTGGATGATGCAAACCTTGCAGGATTTTCAAATCACATGTACTCCACTTGTCTCTATCTTATGTGATAATACAAGTGCAATAAGCATTTCAAAGAATCATGTCATGCATTCAAAGACCAAGCACATGCCTATCAAATATCACTTTCTTCGGGAACAAGTGCTTGAGCAAAAAGTCAAGTTGGAGTATGTTCCTTCTAAGGAACAAATTTCTGATATCCTCACCAAACCACTGCCCAGGGAAACTTTTGAATATCTTAAACAGAAGCTGGGAGTAGTTGATGCTTCATCCTACTGTTGAAGCTTCTCAGTTTCAAAGAAAAGTTGGTGTACGTGAGTTGGATGAGCGGAATCCGCATACATACACCGATTTATGCAGGTGCAGTTGCGTATGTGGAGTTCTGAAAAAACCAGCAAGGATAGACTCTGGTTGAAGAGAGTCTGATATGGGTCTGTCAGAGACCATCAAGCACAGGTTTAGGGGGAGCAGATAATCTTCTAATAATGCATTGTTGGCATTACCTTAGAAGCTCTTGGTTCTAGTACTCAAGATGCTTTTGGTTCAGGTGGATCAGCTGCAGAAAGGAGAACAAAAGGAGAACATGGTTGCTGATATATACAGTGATTGTCAGATGCTGCTGATAGTAGTTATTGGTCATTTGCATAAGTCTTGATATTTCGTCTCTATGTCATGTATATTATTTTATCAAGGTCATGTAACGGCCTATTTTGGTTTCCCCACTATGCCTGGGATGATTGATGTGATTGGTTGTCATATGTAAATTTCTGATGTATCCCCACTTGGTTGGGTGGATGATCCCCACTTGGTTGGGTGATGGTTGTATGTATTGAGTCTTTTGGTGATAGGAAGGTCTTTTATGATGTATATGGTTCTTCTTGAAGAACATCTTTTTGCAGATCTTGCCTACAGTCAGGGGGAGCATGTTCAGCACAGCAGAGCAGAGATATCAGCATGTACTCAAGGGGAGCACAACCCTTTGCCCTGGATGACAAAGGGGGAGAATGACTTTGAGGATCGTGGGGTTGCCATCAAGTCCAAAGGGGGAGATTGTTGTCATTTTGGCACAGGTGTGGCGCTATGGTACAGGTGTTGTCCTTGATGGCAACTCACTTTGGTGACAGATCTCAGTTCAGGTGCTTAGAATGAAGGAAATCTTGTATACACGGGTACACCTTACTGAAGATGCGTATACACGCCGGTTATATGTTCAGAAGTCGCGTATGTGTATACACACACTTTTATGCACATAAAAGCACGTACATGGTGGAAAACTTATTTTTGGTCTGTGGTTGTTAGTCCTTGGAACTTGAACCTATGGTTATGGACCATGGTATCTCGTCAGAAGAGTTGACCCCAGGTTTTGGGCCCTTGGTATTGTTTATTATGGTTTTGGACCGTGGTATTGTGGAAGGCCTAAAACTATATAAGAGGAAGGAGATCATGTGGCAAGGAATCATCTGAATTATTGAATATCTGATATTGTGATAGATCTGGAATACTGGTGATAGGGTTATGGTGCAGATCTAGATCTGAATGAAGGAGGAACCTGAGCACAAGAAGGATAAGGACTATTGATGGATCAAAATCTCAAGGCTTGAACATTGGTATCTCTGTATGATTTTGATCTGTTATATATGGCGCACTCTTGATCTATAAATCTGGGTTAACTAATGTCTGAAAGCTTAAAAGAATAAATTATCCTTTATAGATCTGTATGCAGGTTCAGTGAATTGCAGGTGCGTATACACGCTTTTTATGTGAATGAAAGAAGCGTATACGCAGGTTGGTTGTGGTACAGAAGCGTATACTCACAGGTTTCTGAACAGTGAAGTAGCGTATATATCTTGATTTATGTTCTAAGCTGCTTCGGCTTTATTACTGCAGTGTTCTGGGTTCAGAATTGGTGTTTGATTAAAGTTACTGTGTTCTGGGTACAACGATCAGAGAAGCGTTTATTTTTTTTAGCTTTTGATTGGTGAAAAAGAGTTTGGGTTATGAAGAAATTCTTGATGTTTGATTGATGTTACTTGTGGATCTAGTCTAAAAATTAATGAAACGAGGTCCCTGAAAGCAAAGGGAAGGTTGCGGCCTTTTGAAGATAGGAGCCTGCGTACTAGTATCTCAAGCTAGTACAAGAACTTAGGGGGTTGGAGCTCCCTTCTAGGAAAGCTGGAGAACGAGAGAGAGTTGTAGCTCTCTGCAGGTTGTAGCCTGCATACTGGTAAAGACTGCACCAGTACAAAACATTGTAAAGAGAAGTTTCTAATTAAAAAGAAGATAGAGACGAATTGCAGCAGGGGGTTTTCACCCACATTGTGTTTCCTCCTTATATCTTGTGTTCTTGTGTGTGACTGTCTTTTGCTCTATTTCTGGTACTGTTTATTGGCTTCTGATACACAGATTAATAACTGACATCTGAAAGATAAATCAAATTATAAGTCTGCTTTGTATACGTGGGTTTCTTTATCTACAGTTGCGTATATACTCGGTTTTTATTAATAGAAGTAGCGTATATTATCTGGAATTGAAAAAGGAAATATTTGACTTGATAATACTGATTCACCCCTCCTCTCAGTATTATTTCCAACATTCCAGCCCCACCCCCTCCTTTGTAGTAAAATTCATTTTACCATAATTCCATCAAACTTTGGGTTTAAGAGGATAAATTTTCTTAAGGAGGTTATCATTGGAAGTATATACTGGAAACATTTGAATCATGCCACTGGCTCTGGATGAATCAACATGATTATGAATCTAAACATGTAGGAGACATTTTAGAAGATATGAAAACAAGGAAATTTTTCCATTGCTAAGCTATTCAAGGTGAAATTTTCAATCATCGGAATGCATCTACCCTTGGAAATATGAGGCCCACTTGACATTGTAACACAAAGTAATTCATTTCAAAAAAAGACTTTAGTCTTCACGTACACGTTTGATAGTTATTTCTTACACTCTTAATAAATATTCAATAATTTTTTAACTTTGTTTTTGAATAAAAAGAAGAATTAATAACCCATTGCACTCCTCCAATGGTTGAAGGTTTTTAGCTTCATGTAAGAATCATGGGATCAATTCCCTCGGTTGGTTAACTTTTATGTGTGCCTTAATATTCCTACTAGAACAAGCACCCTAATTAGCACCAATAGGTTTATGGCAGATACCATTTGTGAAATGAAAGGAAGTACCCCATGGTTTTCCTGTGATATCTTACGTTAAAAAAAGAGAGAACACGAATCAATACACTAAAAATATTTAGATGGAAAGAGGACAAGGTCCCACCTACAGCTATGATTTACACATCAGCGATGAAGTGCCAAAGCAAGATTTTTTGGTCACCACCATGGCATCTCCAATAGATTTAATCTTTGAACATGAAATCATTGGTTATCCTAGCCCTCATAATGAGGTCTCATCACATGGAGCTCATCCTAGACATAATAATGCTTACTTTGTGAGGAAACTTTTATAAGTCTCAGAAGTTAAAATATTCAATCCATCCTTAAGGAAACCCTAATGAAAAAGGCATATCTGTTTACAAAGAAAAATATGATAAGAAAAATTATAGCACAATTTCCAGCCTATGGGGTTCTTTATCTCTTAAGAAGAATATCGACTTCCAAAAATTACGGGTCAATAAATTTCTCTCCCCACGGATAAAATTATATATACTCTTTATTATAGGAAGACAAATATTTGAAATCTCATAAAATACATGTTGAAAATTATCTGAGGGACACTACCTGGAGACAGTATTATTGATCAGTTGATTATTTTTAAGCTCAAAAATGAAATTGCACAGAAATTCTTGAAACTAGCTGCAAATCAAAGAGCTTGTTGTTCTGAATCCAACGATAACTGTTTCACCTCAATCCAACATTGTATGCTCAATTTATTGTGTTCTGATCATTTTCCGAAACGACTAAAATTTGAGCAAGGCAATTGACTTGGCATCTGACTGGGATTCTGTACTATTTTGTCTCTAGGGTGACTATGTAGGGTATAGCCCAATCACACACTAACATTTGGTATGTTCTTCTTCGTTGGTTTTGAGGCACATTTGATTGGTTGTACGTGTTTGAAGTGGACCTCTAAATGGGAGCCACGTGGCCCAATGGGAGGCCACAACATGGCATCCTGGGTTAGTATAAAATTTTGGTTCATGAGCAAACTAACCTCCATGAGATTCAAATACAAGACCTATGGAATGGCAGCACAATGCTTTCCACTAGGGTGTAGGGTGTTACATGATATACATATGGCACATTTGTATTTAAATTGTTCGTAGTTCGATGTTGAGGGATGAGGTCGGGGCTAATCCCTAGCCCCTAGTCACCCTACCACCCATATAATTATAGGAAGAGAGGAGTTGAGGGTTCAGGCCTAGCCCTGTCCCAAGGTTCCTTGAACCATCATGTCCTCGCAACAACAAAGGTTAGGTGGGGTTGCTATGGTGTGGGGGCTAGCCCCGGTGTTGGGTCCCTATAATATTAGTGATTACCCCATTACTATTTTAGTTGTATCCCTTATTAATATTGTTGTTCCCCTATTGTCCCCATATTGTTATTACTGTGCCCCATAGAATCCCTCTATTGTTATTTTTATGGCTTATATTATTATTGTTAGGTCGGCTGGGTTATATTGTGACTCCTTAGACTCCTATATAGAGAACAGAGGTTTTGTCATTTGAATGATCCAAGAATTTCTCATTTGTGTAATGTAAAGGAGGTTTCCCCCTCGAAGAGGCTGAATTCTAAGGCGTTGATCTCACTTTTCTATCTTTTTGTGAGATGGTTTCATAACGTTTGATATCAGAGGTTTGGATTCTAGGGTTTCGCTACTCCAAACAGGTCATCGTGGCATTTTCGCTATAACTTTTTTTCTACAACGTTTTAGAAGCTACAAGAAAAACCCATTTGAGAAGAAATTGATGTTGAATCTTGAATCCAAATTTTAGAGATTTGCGTGCTATATTTGCGGAGATATGATCTGAGGAAGTTGGTCTTTCTGCAGACTCCTGAGTTACACTCCAGCAGGTGACCTGGGGAAAATTGTCATAACTTTCTCTCTGAGCATCAGATTGAAATTCTATACAAAGGTATAGAAGGAGGATGGACTATAGTTTCTTGTATATATTTTTCGGAGCTAAAGGTTGAAACAGTGACTCATGGCACGTCGTACAAGTTCGCTCTATTGAACTAGTCTATAATCAGGTCATCTTGGGAGATTATGTATAACTCTTCCTTGGAGAATCCAATTTGGATCAGACTAGTGGCATTGGAAAGAGGACACAGAGGGCTACTATAGGTTGCAATTTCAAAACTGGATGACCCAAAATTGCAGAGATACATCAAATTCAATATCAAGCTTCTACAAAGTGAAAAAATGTGTGTAGTTTTTTTTAAATTTTTGCATCAGCTTGGTTTGAAACATTAATTTGAATTGGTAATTGATGGCCCAAGGAAAGAAAATGCAAACACTTTAAGCAACCTGAAAGCCCTAGCATGACTCATGAAGAAGAGGAAGAAATGCAACATGATATATCAAAATTACGAGACCAAGTGCAACAAGTGTCACTTGCACAAAAAGCAACAGAATCTAAGATGGATGGTTTAAGGAAAAATGTAGAAGCTAATATGGATGGTTTAAAGAAAGGTGTAGAAGCTAATATGGATTGTTTAAAGAAAGGCGTAGAAGCTAAGATGGATGGCATGGAAACTAAGATGAATGGCATGGACGCTAAAATTGATGGCATGGATGATAAGATGGAAGAATTGAAGATAAATATGAATAAGTTGCTACAAGAAATGGTCACTAATGGTGAAAGGGTAGTAAAGAAAACTCATGATGAGAACAAAGGAAATGTTAATCATGATTCCAAAGACTCTAATGTTGGATCGAAGACCCACCATATTCGAAAAATCGATATGAGGAAGTTTGATGGCAAGGATCCCGCAACATGGATATTACAAATGGAGCAATTTTTCGATCTCAATAATGTACAAAATGCACAGAAGGTACGTATTTCAACTTTATATTTGGAACCAAATCAGTTTTTTTGGTATTAATGGCTTTGCTCTCGTAAACAAATTATCACTTGGGCAATTTTTACGGAAGAATTGACAGCACATTATGAGGATATAAAAAGCAACACTTTTTTTAGCCAATTGATAAGTCTCAAACAAAAGGGTTCAATAATGGAGCACATTGAGGAGTTCCAAAAATTGAACATAAGGGTAAAAAATATTCCATAGGAGCATAGGATTGATGTGCTCATAGGGACTTTAAAGGATAACATCCAACATGATGTTCGCATTTGGGAACCTGATTCATTAGAGAAGGCATTCAGGTTAACAAGAAAAATGGAAAGCAAAATTATGGCAACCAGGAAGCATACCACTCACAAATATAAAGATGGAGGTGTTGTTTCCCCTAGTCTTCCACAACCTATAAGGTTGACACAACAACAATTGGAAGAAAAAAGAGCAAAACAGCTTTGTTACAGTTGTGATAGCAAATACAGTAAAGGTCATAAGTGTGCTGAGAAGAAATTATTCTACATAGATTGTGAAGAGGAAGAAGAAAAGGAGCAATAAAGGTCAAAAGAAGAGGATATACTCCAGGAACAAAGCGTAGATAAAGAAGAAATGAATCCGACCATATCTTGTAATGCATTGGCGGGAATTACCACTCCTCAAACCATCAAGATAGAAGGACAAATCAAGAAGAAAAAGGTAATAGTGTTGATTGATTCAAGAAGTACCCACAATTTTATTCATTGTAAAGTAGCAAAAGAATTGAATTGCTTCTTATATCTAGCACCAGAGTGTCAAGTGATGGTTGCAAATGGAGGAACAATAAATTGCTCTAGAAAGTGCCATAATATCAAGCTATCCATGGGAGAATATGTATTGACTAGCCCAATGCTTTCCATTCCAATGGGAGGTGCTGATGTTGTACTAGGAGTTCAATGGCTACAATCCTTGGGTACAATAGCTTTTAATTTTCAAGAACTTTTCATGAAATTTTCTATGGAAGGAAAGGAAGTTGAATTAAGGGGTATTGCAGGGAAACCGGGAAAGATAATAAGCTCTAACAGTATGACAAAGCTTCTAAAAAGGGAACAATGAGGTGTAATTGCACAATTATGTTTGCTAGATGTTTCCACATTGGAATCATCTATTTCTCCAGATCTCCAAAAAGTCTTGGACAATCATTCCAAGGTATTTGAGACTCCCAAAGGTCTCCCACCTATTCGTGATCATGATCATGCTATTCATCTGATTCCAGGAAGTGTTCCTCCAAACATCAGGCCGTACAGATATCCCTATGCCCAAAAGAGTGAAATTGAACATATGGTTGCAGAAATGCTAGAGGCTGGTATAATTCAACCAAGTCAAAGTTCCTTCTCTGCTCCAGTAGTATTGGTGCACAAGAAGGATGGATCATGGCACATGTGTCTGGATTATAGGGAGCTCAACAAGCTCACTATTAAAGATAAGTTTCCCATTCCAGTCATTGATGAATTACTGGATGAATTGCATGGATCAATTTACTTCACCAAGTTGGATTTTCGTTCAGGATATCATCAAATCAGAATGAAGATTGAAGACATTCCGAAAATAGCATTTAGAACTCATGAGGGTCATTATGAATTTTTGGTCATGCCTTTTGGCCTTACCAATGCACCTTCAACATTTCAAGGTTTGATGAATTCCATTTTCAAACCATTCCTTAGAAAATTTGTGTTAGTATTTTTTGATGATATACTAATCTACAACAAGTCTTGGAAGGATCATGTTGAACATGTTGACAGGGTGCTACAACTATTGGAGGAGAAACAATTATATGCAAAAAGATCCAAATGTTTCTTTGGAGTATAAGAGGTGGAATATCTGGGTCATATTGTATCTCATGAAGGAGTTAAGGTAGACCCTAGCAAAATTAAAGCCATTAAGGAATGGAAAATCCCCACATCCATAAAGCATCTGCGAGGATTTCTCGGGTTGACAGGGTATTATCGCAAGTTTGTTAAGAATTATTGGAGAATAGCAGCACCTCTAACAACATATTTGAAGAAAGATGCATTTTCATGGATTCCAGAAGCAGCAAAGGCCTTCGAACATCTTAAAGAGGCAATGTGCCAAGCATTGATCTTAGCTACACCAGACTTCACAAAAACCTTTATTGTGGAATGTGATGCTTCAGGAAATGGAATTGGTGTTGTTTTAATGCAAGATGAAAGACCCATTGCTTTTGAAAGTCGTCCAATCAAGGGAAAGTTTTTACACAAAGCTATTTATGAGAAGGAAATGTTGGCAATACTCCATGCACTTAATAAATGGTGACCCTACCTAATGGGAAGACACTTCAAGGTAAAAACGGATCATGATAGCCTTAAATACTTTTTAGAACAAAGATTATCCTCTGAAGAGCAACAAAAGTGGGTCACAAAGATTTTGGGTTATGACTTTGAAATCATCTACAAAAAAGGGAAGCAAAATGTGGTGGCAGATGCACTCTCAAGAAAGGATGAGGATGTGGAAGCATTGTTGTGCACCATTTCTATTATCCAACGTGATTAGATAAATGAAGCAAGGGAGGAATGGAGGAATGACAAAGAAGTTTGGGCACTTATTCGAAAGTTACAACAAGACACCAATACGTCTGATACATTTAGCTGGAAAAATGTTTCGTTATGGTACAAAGGTCTCTTATATCTCTGTAAGAATTCCCCGCTAAAACAAAAGATTCTTATGGAAATGCACACTTCTCCCTTAGGAGGGCACTCAGGATTTTTAAAAACTTACCATAGGATTAAGAAGGAAATTTTTTGGGAGGGCCTTAAATCAGATATTCAAAAGTTTGTGGTAGAATGTTTGGTTTTCCAACAAAATAAATTTGAAACAATTAAGACACAGGGTCTATTACAACCTTTATCCATTCCAAGCCAACTTTGGGAGGAGGTTTCAATGGATTTTATCACAGGTTTACCCAAGTCTGAGGGAAAGAGTGCCATCATGGTGGTAGTTGACAGACTTACCAAGTATGCACACTTTTTTGCATTATCACATCCATTTAAAGCCAACACAGTTTCTACTGCATTTATGGAAACAATTAGAAAGCTACATGGAAACCCAAAGATTATTGTAAGTGAGAGAGATCCCATTTTCATTCGAAATTTTTGGACAGAATTATTTTCTTGTCTTAGTACTTAGTTAGCTCATAGCTTATCTTATCATCCTCAATCTGATGGGCAAACTGAGGTAGTAAAAAAATGTTTGGAAGGATATCTTCGTTGCTTTTTATCTGATAAACAGACACAATGGGTCAAATGGTTGCCTCTGGCTGAATGGTGGTATAACACTTCCTTCCATACAGTAATAAAAATGACCCCATTTATGGCACTTTATGGATATTAGCCACCATCCATCACATCATATTTAAGAGAAAATTCTAAGGTTCAAGCAGTGGAATATCACATCGAACATCAACAACAAGTCCTCCAACTCTTAAAGGATAACCTCGTGTTGGCACAGAATAGAATGAAACAACATGCAGATCAACATCGCAGTGAAAGAAGTTTTGATGTAGGTTATTGGGTATTCCTACAGCTACAACCATATAAGCAAATGTCCCTCAAGCAAGCTAAGAAGGATAATAAATTATCACCAAAGTATTATGGTCCATACAAGGTGTTGCAAAAGATTGGTACTATCGCATACAAATTGGAGATTCCTACAGCTTCTCGATTGCACCCAGTTTTCCATGTTTCATGTTTAAAGAAGGTTATAGGTGACAAGCTCCCAGTTCAAACAATATTGCCAGAACTTGACAAGGAAGGAAAAATTATATTGGAGCCAAAAGCAGTCACAGAAACAAGAACTTGACAGTTACGAAATCGATCAATTTCGGAGTATCTTATCAAGTGGAAGAACTTATCCGCTGAAGATTCCACATGGGAGGATTAGAATTTAATACAAAAGCATCCAGAACTACTCAAGCATTGAGGACAACACTTTTTTGAAGGAGAGGGGCATGTTGGGTCCCTATAATACTAGTGATTACCCCATTATTATTGTAGTTATATCCCTTATTAATATTGTTGTGCCCCTATTGTCCCCATATTGTTATTGCTGTGCCCCTTAGAATCCCTCTATTGTTATTTTTGTGGCTTATATTATTATTGTTAGGTTGGATGGGTTATATTGTGACTCCTTACACTCCTATATATAGAAAGGAGGTTTTGTCATTTGAATCATCCAAGAATTGCTCATTTGTGTAATGTAAAGGAGGTTTCCCCCTCGAAGAGGCTGAATTCTAAGGCATTGATCTCTCTTTTCTATCTTTTTGTGAGCTGGTTTCATAACACCCAGGGTCATATGTCTCCAAGAATACCACAAGCGATTGGAGAGGGGGGCTCTGAAAGATAGGATGGGATGTTGGCCCAACCCTCAACCCCATGGGGCACCAAATGACCACATGCCCGATGTTTAGGGGCTCAACCAACAGGGGCAAGTGTTAAGGCCCAACCTTCAGACTTATGTGCCAATATGACTGAAATTTTGAGACTTACGGGGTCATTGGCGAATTTAATCATCCAACATAATCCACCGGTATAGGACAAATTTGTTTCTCAATTAGCGAATTTCACACAGATTTGTAGGACTGTTAGAGAGATGATCAAATTTATAGGATGATTAAAATTTAAATTCGTTGTAGATCTTAGGATTTGATTGCGTTTGGAGTTTTTGGCCAAATTGAGCTCAGAAAGAGTACACTCAGGGGTTTTTGGATGTTATGAATCCATTGGTGACCTCTAATTTCTGATTTGAGCAGATCTATAGATCATTTTTGTAGGTTGGAGCCTAAAGGTGTATGGATAAGTCAGGGTTTGGAAGTAGTTTTGAGAGGCATTTGGGAATGGAGAAGACCTTGTAGGGGTATGCTCATCTTCAGAAGTCTACTAAAAAGTTTGTGACTTGCAAGGTTCAACTCAGGTTTAACTTCTCTCAACATGAATTTTTACATATGTGCTTCAATGTGGAATTGAACTGTTCACATGCTCTTTTTATCTCATTTCATTAGGAACATGTCATGTTTGTAGGAGATTCTTTGAGTTTCTATTGTTTGTGAGAGTTCTTTGTAGGAGAAAATCAACTTGTGGGGGTAATAACCACATGTTTACCTGTAGCAAATGTTTATGTACCTCATTTTATATTGAATGTATGAGTGGTCTAGTCATGTTGACATGCATGAAGATTTAGCCCAGGAGGGGTGAACTGCGTCAACAAACCCTTTTTTATGCTCTTCATTACGATTGCATGGATTATGCGTTGTTATGTTCATTATGTTAAGTTACATATGAAGACTAATTCATGATTTGTAGAAACATTGGAAAATCCTATTGTTTTAAGACCCATTTTTACCTTGCAAAGCGTCGACATGGTCCTAAATTTTGTTTTGATTTTCGAAAATAGGAATAAATAACCTAATCCAATCTCATATAAACTATACCCTTTTCCACTACAATCCTAGTCGAATATACCATAACTTTCATCTTTTCCCAATTATTATAACCTCTCCTAAGGCCTAGTTTAAAAGAAAGATTATATGAACATGAAAGAAATAGGGTAGCTCTAGCACTACACCTCCAAATATATCCATTATCTCGCACCATTAAAGAAACCCAATTATATCTAATGAAGTAATTTTTCTCACAGGTTTCCTTGGAGATGACTTAACATCATTGACATATTTAATTTTATGACGAATTTCTAGTAGTGAAAAACACTTCCCTTCGAAGAGATTGACGTTCTTAATGATTCATACCCATTGAAGTAAGACGAGACAATACTTCCCATTTCCACTTAATTCCATATAAGCTAACAATTTTTTTCCTATACTTTTTTGATGAGGGATAAATCCATCAAAATGTGCCACACAGATTCAATGATGCCTTCGACCACCACCAGGCTTCTCCTTGATATTCTAAAAAATTTCTTGAATATCCATTGTTGGCTATGTAGTCTCCACTAGCAAGAATTTTGGGCCATATCAATGTATATTTTTTCATACTCAACCTCATAAAACTACTCTAAAATTATTTAATGAAGAGATTCCATTGCTTAGATTTATGTCTATCTAAATCCAAAAATCCCTCATTATTCCCACATTGTTGCCATAATTGGTTGTGACCTAGAATAATTAGTAGATACATCTACTAATATTATAATATCCTATTGCAACTTGCCTCAGATAGTAAATTAAATATTCAGACAATCTTTGTTGGCCATTACATCCCACCTAGGGGTCTATACTCAAATCAAATACTTCTCCCATTTTCAACTTTCCAACATAACCAATTCTCTACAATGGGGAATGCTAAGACTAGTGCTCTCCAAATGATAGAATAATTACATAGGTTTGATGGGAAATTTTATCCAATATTGTACGGAAAGAGAAACAATGTATTTGGTATGCATTACTTACTGCTCAAGCCCTTCTAGTTTGATTATCCTTCATAGGCTATTTGTTGCAAGGGCTTTTTCCTCCTTCTCCTCCATCCTTCCCATCACATATCATTTGAACCTATGATCACACACACACACACACATTTTAGATAAGGACTTGTGTTATTTTTTAGGAAACTCTAATATACAATGCAAAAATAAATGACTAAACACCATCTTACTTAGAAATTTAGACCACAAACATTCCCTTGTACCTAAAGAACTCCAAATGTGTTGGAACAAAACACATCTCATAACAAATAGAATCAAAATATTCCCATTAATGCTGCACATACATAGGTCTAATTATTTGTTCATCTCTTGATGCAGTATTTTGGGTTCATTAGCTTATTCATCTCCTAGTGTGGTCTCATAGTACTACTTCCATGTGAAGATTCTTAATCAATGTTGATGCCCTTATGGGTTTCTGTTACAATAGATTCATCCACTACAAAAACTGTTTCTGAAATTCAAAAGACACGATATTTTTATTAACTTATCATCCTATATAGGTAATGTTCAAAGAATAGTAAATCGTGGGTGACTTCACATATACATTGTTCTAGCTACTACTGCAATCATCCCTCAACCCACCTAGCCCCAATTTTATCTGGTAGAATACTTCCACTTGATGTGAAAACCTTAATAATATTAAGAGAAACTTGGGTGATGATTGTAGTCTTCTCTACCTTTCCCCTGAGGAAACAATGTTCACATTTCACTATAAAGAGTCTATGTTGAATGGACACTATGATTTTTTTACTAATGGATGTGGATGGGAAAGTAGGTTACTTATTTCAAGGACTGGTTCTTATAATTAAATAATAAATAGGACCATAAAGAGAGTAATCTTCAATGAGAATAATGTGTGGGGAAGGAATAGGATGGAAATGTTGATACAACTACCACACATGATCCTCCGCCCCATCCATATTTTTTATTTTATCTGTTTAAAGGAAACTGCCTGATGGTTATTGTTAGTTGATAAATTTAACACAACGAAAATGATTTTCCATGATGTACGTAGTCTGCTATATTTTTTCCCACTTAATGAAACAATATGCTGAAGATTTTATACCAAATGACCTCTATCTTCCCTTTTCCCATTGTCCAACTCAGCATGTTAGTTAATTCTTCACAGCCATTGGTTCCTCCTATAGAATAATATATACAAGCTCTAAGACAAGTAATATTCAGCAAGAATAATACTCGAGGAGGGATAAGATGGTGATTTATATATAAATTTTTCTGTGAACCTTTTAGTGTGCAATATTTAATGGATAGTTACTCTCAATCTAAATCCATGGGGACATGTCCTCTACAACACCTTCCATCAAAATGGTGGTGGACCTCTGTCTGGGAAGACTTACGTACTGCTAAGTATATTTGAGGGAAATGTTGATCATGATATGGGAAAGTCATAATGGATGGAACAACAGGGAGAATAGAAGTGGTTATGGATGTCTTTTCTTTATCTTTCCCATGTCTTATCATGGTCATGGCACGATGTAATCATCAGAAAATTTCCTTTTTATCCTCGTAGGGTTGTGTGCTCCCTCTAATGTTCTTAGTAAGGGGTGTAAACACCCACTCTATCTCTTCCACCTACTAATATTTCCCAAAGAATTCATGGAAGTTGAAGGATAATTTCTTGCCTCTACCACTGTTTAGTCCTTATAAATCCTTTACCCAAATAGAATTCCTTCATTCACAAGAAAATAAGCCTCCCAATTTTGTTTTTTTCTAACTTGCATCATGCTAAACCCTCAAAGGATTATAAAAGAAACATAATTCTCATTGTCCACACATAGAGTTGTCTTACTGATACAATTTAAAGGGTGGAGAAAATTAGTAGAGAATTCCACACATAATTAATCTGCCTTTTGTTAAGCTTTTGGAAAAAGAAAAGCCCCTTAGAAGATAGCAGTAGGTTCAACAATTTTGTTTGTTGTCCTCTATCATCCTTAAGATAACTTACGGATGACATTTCCAGATAGGTTTCAATTTGTTCCCTTGGAGCCTATAGGTCCTATGTTCCCCTAGGACATCCCATCAAAGAGTATATCCTGAATGGTATGGATAAAATGGCTCTTGGAAAGACACAGGTTCCAAAGTCATGGGGATTTGGAGCCAATCTCACATTTGGAGGCTTTAGATTCCACATATCTGTCTTTCCCCATTAAAAATTTGATTCTAACAACTTTCTCTTGAGGGACATGGAATACCCGAAGGCCTCGGACCTTGGAGCCAATCATGAATTTTAAGTATTTAGAGAACAAAAACCTATATCTTCCTTTTAAAAGTAGATTTTAACAACTCCCTTAGAATGGAAACTACTTGGGCTATGATTTTGTGATTTGGTTCCATGTCATCAAAAAAAAGTTTATATCTAGTTTGCTATTCTTCCTTTGAGTAAAACTAGTCAACCGTAATGCCATGCCCATAACAGAGTATTCTAGTCTGTGGTTTCCCTTACCTCATACATGTTTGGATCCTCAAGAATTATTATCCAAGGTTTTATATTTAATGGGAAATTTGAAAAAATGGCTAGAGTATTCATCATCAAATCCACACATTAGAAATATTGAGGAGCTGTATAATTCCATTTTCTACGATATTTTTTTGGTTCAAACTTTCCAGGGAGCTAAGGCTGAAGAGCCAATAGAAGGTGTTACCGAATGGAAAGGAATTGTGTAATAAAAAAAGTTCATTTATGCACGTCAAATAGTCTGAGATATTTGGAATACAGTAAAAGAGTCCATTTTAGGAACAAAGAATATATTGTATTAGTGTATGAATGATGAATATGTAGGTTACAAATATTGGACCTTGTTATATACTAAGCAAGGTGCCCCTTCAAAAATAGTTAGGTTCTTCAAGACATGTCTCTTCAATAACTAATTATTATTTAATTAATCATTATTATGATTATTATTTTTTTTGTTCGCTAGGTTATGTGTGTCCTGATATCACTGGAACACCTAACCTATAGATTGAATAGTCATGACCTAGAGGCATATGAGATGTCAAAATCACCCAGGGATCGCACCTGGCCTAAGAAACACCAGCCCTTAGCATAACTAGTTCTATGCCCATGGAGTTTCAAACCAGGGACTTTTACACCATGGAGTGCCTTAATATAGTTTATATATATATATATATATATATATATATATATATATATATATATATATATATAAACAAAATTGACCTATATGTGCTTCCATATCTTGTTCTAACAACATTTGATATTCTTCTCATTTATATAAGAAAGTGTAGCCCTCTTTTAGTGTATCTGCCTACCAAATTATTTTATCTTGGTGATTGGCATGTGTTGGAGAGTCAAGACAACTTCTCTAAGGCTTCCAACATCATCTAGTAACCTTCGTCTGATAGAGGAGGGAGGATTTATGTTTTGTCTTCTATCTCAGCTATCTACCCGATCCATCTTCCAATACAAAAATGATTTATAAAACAAGAGACATATGGGTCACACTTTTCAACAATGCAAACCTTTTGCACACACACACACACACATATCTATATCTATATATATATAAAGTTCTTGGTGCAATTCTATTTTCAAACTTTCTTGGCATATAATCCAAAATAAAATAGTTACCTTTGTATATATTCAACTATAATTCTAACCATTAAGGTAATGCAAAAATCTAGCTAATCAGGAGGCATCACTTTGTTCAAGTTTTTAATATTCCAATTAGATGAAGCTTTAACAATATGCGCTCAATTTCTTGTGAGAAACCCTTCATCGGTGCTTGTAGTTATTAAAATTGCATGGCCTTTGAGGGTAGATATATGGTTGTCTTCTTTGTCTGGATCTAGTAGGGAAAATGGCTACCATCAACTGGGAATGAATACTAGCGATTGAAAAGTCGCCTTGTGATTCAACAAGCCCAAGAATTGAGCATGGGACCCATTTCATTGAATATTCCACTATTGAGTCAAGTAGCAATAAGTAATTTTGTTAGTGCACTGTTCAATCTATGATCCAGTAAACTAGGCATAGAGATGTAGCTAATCGATGAATTGAACACAAAAAAGAAGATTGATTACCCTATATTTGATTTTTTCACATAATCTAATCAGTCAACCATCTAATTAATTTGATGTGGATGTCTTTCAGCACCTATAATTTGGGAAATTGGGATTGTTGTTGGTGTATTAGCAATTCCCACAAAGAGAAACCCAACCAGTAAAAGGATTTTAGAGCTTTGGTAAGAAGAAATGAACTAGAAATTTGTTCATTTGCTAACTGTAACAGAACATTCAAGCAATTAAACACACAAGATACAAAATAGAGAATAAGTTCCTCATAGACAAAAATGTTTTTCCCTAGAAACCCAAATGGGAAAACTAGCATATGATGGGTTTTTACACTTTTCTCAAGAAAAATTACAAGGGGTGAGTTGTGTAGTCTCAACAAAGACTTTTTTGTATTCTTAGAAACTATTAATAATTTCATATGGCTTTGGTTCATATAAAGAATCTTATTTTCATGCATGGATAAGTTGAACATCTATTTTGTACTCTGATCCATGATCAAATTGCCTACTTGAGTCCTCTTCTATTTTTGTTTCCCTTCTTGTTTTGAACCTTCAATTCTCGTCCATATCTCTTAGTTGTTCCCCCTTGAAGCCTTTTCCAACTTGAAATTCAAGTTGATTGCTGGTTTCAAACTTTTCAAAAAAAAAGTATTACAGAGTTTGGAGGAGTTAATATTTTGGATCACACCTTCCCATTCATAGACTTTTAGTCTACAAAATATTCAACTTGAAGATGTAGCATGTAATGTTCCTTTCTATCACACTCTCTATGGCTTCCCAGAACATTTAAATATAGGAATTTATAGCGTAAGGGATTATACCTTCTTTTAATTTACGGGTACAACTTTGTATATTCCATATGAGGAATATATGTATACTGTCGACATTGGTTATGTCACTTATAGGAATTGAATTTGGGTGGGGATAATTCCACTCCTTCCTCCCAACCACTTGGGATAACCCAAATTGACAATGTAAGGGATTACACTTATTGTACCTAAGAGTTGTTTTCTTAATCCTTTCACACTTTTTCAAATCATTTGCAACACACTTGAACTAGCATCATAACCATTAGCAAGAGATAATTACATTTTTTCCACTTAACCATTTCATAGAGTCTGATCTTGCTATTGCTTTGTCTCTCTTCATATTGAATGAAAAAATATTTCTTATTGCTTGTAAACAACTTTAACTATATTAAGATCTTCAATTTGTCTTTGGAACATACTTCGATATGCAATACTTCTTATGTAGCCATTGATGGGGTTCTTCAAGAGTGATTTTCAATAGCCTCAACAATACTTTTTTCAATATATTATTTAGTATGTCATTTTCCCCTCATCCATGTTGTTTAGAAAGCTCGTAATAACAAGGCCAGGAGACACAGGGCTGGTAGAAAACCATAGCAACCTAGGATATCCACTAGTACTTCGTTGTGACTAGTTCCCTCAAATATAGACTAGAAAATCTTCAATCTCTTTGTCCTTTGGGCTAGTCCCCTATCTTTTATTTTGTTCAATGAAATGATTTACTCCTGCAAGGAATGGATTCAAGCTCTTATCTCTTATGATCTGTAGATGAAGGATTTATGGTCATCATGTTTCACCCATACAGGTCTATGTGGAAATTGTTCATTGTTCCTTTCAAACCTCTAACGACAAACCTTCCCAGCTTCTAATCATCAAAATAAGAATAGGTTATGTTAATTCCAAATGTATAGATAGACCTTTATTATGTTAGAACAACCAAGGAATTTTGTGAATTTCAAGGGAAGATCACAACACATAAACCAATGTATTTATATCCATTCATCAATGTTCCATGGGGAAGCACCCCCACACATTCCATGTTCCTTGCGAGATGTATGTATATGGAAATGGTGTCCCACATGACTCTAGATACTGATGACCTTAGATTGAGTCTTGGACTTGTGAATATTTACTATTTTTTACATTCAATAATTTCAGTTTACTATTTCATACTTCAGTGTCTACTATTTTTCTTAGTACAAATTAGATTCTAAAATGATGAATTTAAATCAATGTATCAATATTTGATTATTTATTTTTACTTTATGGTTTATGAATCAATTTATTTTAGTAGTTAATCGAAATCTAAATCACATTTGTAGCATTTATAAATTTGGATTTAGTATTATGTTCCTCTTTACTAGTTACGTTGAACAATGATACTTTTGCATGGATTGAATTGTTATTGTTGGTATCTTATCATTATTATTTGTATTCTTATATATTTATAAAATTGGACCCATTTTCTAGGGGCCACGATGTCTACCTTTCCCCTATAAATTTCCCCCAAATTTGGAGGTGCTTTTAGACATTCTCATGTGCGCCTCCCTCCTCTTGTGCTCCCCAATCCTAGAAACTTGGTGGAACATTTTCATTCATAGATTTGACAATGTTGACTTCAATATTCTTTTTCAGGTAAATTTACATTGGATACTTTTCCGTGGAACTGATATATTTGCACTTACTCCAGCACTCTTTGAAAAATACACCAACTTAACATTCCTATATGTTAGCTACCATAACACATACACTGTGTTTTTTGGTGTGCACACACAACTCATGATTCAGAATATAAGTGAACCATAAACATGTGCATGTTCAGTAAATTAGAGATCCATTTATAATTATACTTAAACTGATTCCAACAAACTTTGTTGTAATGGATTTAGATTCAAAACCCAAAATCGAGAATTAACCTTTGCATATATTCAACCATGTGTGCCCATTCAGGTAATACAAATAACCAACTAATCAGGATACATCACTTTGCTTGAATATGTAATCTCCCAATTGCAGGAGGCATTAAATATATGCATTGCATTTCTAGCTAGAAATCCTTGAACAATGGTTGTAAGTATTAACAACGTTTTTCCTTTGAGGGCAGATGTATGGTTGTCTAATATGTATCATACAATGAATCAAGGAAGGAGAATGACTCCCATCAATTGGGCATTTGATACCGATCAATAGTTCTCTGTGATGCAATAAGCCTAAGAATTGAGCATAGGATCAATTTCTCTATAGGGTCCACAAGGACACTATAGGTGCAATTATAAATCTAGTAAAATAATAATAGAGATGTGACTCATTAATGAACTAAACAAAGAGTGGAAAATTTATAACTCTATGGTTAATGTAATAGCACATTAAAAAAATAACTCAACCATCCAATCAATTTGAATGTTGTGGCTATGTTTCACCACTCAAGTAAATTGATAGTTCGAAATGTTCTAGTTGTATTAGAAGAATAATAACATGACCAATATAAGGATTTCGATGTAGTCATGAGCTGGAAAGAATTGGTGATTCTTACATTCCTAATCAAAAATAAAAAAAAATCAAGCAATTAAACACACCATATACATAACAGGATTGAGTTCAAGAAAAACTACAAACACTTTTTAATTTTTAGCTCAAGAAAACCATATGGGAAAAGAAAGCATTCGATGGGATTTGATTCTTCATTAGGAACTTATTAAAAATGGTCAGCTATGCACTTTCAATAATGATATTTTCCATTCTTACTCACTAGCAACAATTGTTAAAATGTTTGGCTCCTAGGAAATATATGCTCATGTCTGGACATGCTCAACATCTCCTTTGACATTCAATCTTCATGTAGATTGCATCCTTGAGCCATGATTTTCTGCTTCTTCCCTTATTTTTCCATGCTTTAATTATCTTTTATCTCTCTTCATTGTTTTGATAAAGTAACATTCTGTATTACAGAGAGCTTCCTTGGAATGAAAAAAATTAAAATGATTTGGATCACGTTTTGAGGCGTTTTTGCCTTTGAACTTCAAGTTGATTTTTGACTTCAAAATGTGCAAAAAATATGTTTTTTAACAAAGTTCTGAGGAGTTGATATTTCATATCCATTTCAAATCAAGATATGTCAATCAAACAATTCACTTTCTATGGTGAAACTCGTTGTTAGGAAAATCATCTCGTTCTTGAAGGCCTCAATCCTCTCTTACCTAAATAATCAAATTTCAACATTTTTCCATAGGGATTAAAGAACATGATAAATATCCAATATTTCTCCCATGAATAGTTTTATTACATCTAAATTTCTAGGGTTGGAATCTGGAAAGACGTCTTAGAGGTTTTGAGGATGAACAAAAAAGCTAGCTTTTAGCATTTAGATATATAAGTGGACAAAATTTCCAAATCATTGTAAGGAGAAATTTTTTACCTTGAAAGTATTTTGGATAGGAAATATTGAACAATTTGACTAGACAAAGAGAAATCATTTTGAGATTTATATTTTTTCAATAGACAAAAGGAAAGCATTCTAAACTTTATATGTTTTTCAAAATTCAAAACCATGTTCTTATTGTTTATTGTCTTGATTATTATTTCCATGACACATTTATTGTATTGCTTATTATTTCCATGACATAAATTCCATTAAAAAGAATTTGTCTAGGTGATTTATCATTTTTTTTGTTGCAAATCCACTTGTTGAAGTTGCTTCTGTATTGACGCATGTTGTAGTCACCACGACAATTGAGTAGGAAGAACCAAATCTACATGTTTTGCTTTTGCAATGTAACCTTTTGGAAAGAAAATAATAACATGGATTCCAAAAAAATTATGGTAATGTGAATGCCACATTAAATAAATAAATAAAGATGATAAATTACCAAGAAAATAAATCCATTATGATATTTTAGTTAAAGATGGTATATATTTCCCCATGAAACAAAGTCATTCATTGGGAAGTTATAAAGAGTAATGATACTTTACAAGAAATATCATTGTATGAAAAATCCAGCCTGTGAATGTTGTTAAGATGCCATGCCAAAGACTCAAGAGTTACTATTTGATGGAAGACCTGCAAGGTCAAACTCTTATCAGTTATGTTCCAAGTTTCTTTCAGTTATGTGCCAAGTTTCTTTGTAGCATACGTGTGTAGAAGTGTAACCCCATGAGTTAGTATAAATCCATGCGTTTTAGTTAATCCATGTCATTAGCACTTAATTACATGATAACACACAGGGATTCCTTAAAATGGCTTGGTACATTAAAAATAGATTTTCAAAAAATTGACTTCAGAAAAAACTTCATACGTCTAAGGGTTCCATCCAAAAAATTATGTCAATCGAATATATATGGACTGACATAGTTTTTTTTCAAACATAGATCATGTAATTTGCACATTTTTATATCGATACCATGATTTTTGTAGATATATGTTCGTCATCCCAATACTATTCATTTCCATTTAGTTTCAGAATCCATTATAAAACAACTACTACTATACATAAGCTTGAACAAACAAGTAACACAAACAAATGTATAGAAAAGAAAAAAGAAAAAAAATCCAAATAATGCCATATGTGAGAATCAAACCTTTTTTCATCTAGTAAGTTCCCTTCATCCCTATACAAAAATCCACGTGCGTGAGGGCACAAGAATTCTAGACATCGAGTGCAATAACTCCTGCAAAGAATTCAAATGCCTTCATAATGAGACCTTACATTTGTAGACAAATTCCCTTGCCAATGTGAGCCTAGATATTGGTAGTCCTTGTTTTCATAATAGTTCCATTGAGACCAATTGCCTTCACAAGCTTATTCCTCGATGACATTATATTGGCATATGCCATCACATCCTTCCCTTAAAACCTTCTATGTAATGAGGATGAAGGGAAGGAGCAAGGAAGAGGAGAAAAAGTAGAAGTAGGGTCAGTACTAGAAATATTTCTCGTTGAATTATGGGTCATCTAATGATGACTCAATGGTCCATCAAAATTCAATGGAAATGGATTATTTTAGTGCTCATTGTCACCTGAAACATCCCCTTGATCACTTACAACATTCACTATCTGAGATAGAGGATATTGAGTGACATGAGGTTTTGTCCATGTCATAACTGGACCCATTCCAGTCTTCAACAACCCCAATTTTCCATATTGCTCCACTTCACAACCCTGCCACGCAAAAATGAAAGAAAATCATGACCATGGTTATTTCATAAATCCAATCATATTGTAACCACACTAGAATCCATTAAAACAATGATAGATTGAATCCATCATAGGGTCTAAGTTATTTTATGCAAGTAAAAGAAAATCTTGGATATAATAACAGTTGGGTATTTAAACATACATCATATATGGACAATGTCATTCCAAACATCTCCAAAATTTACCTCAACATTACATAAATAATTTGGGGAAGATCATGTAGAATTTATTAGAACAATAAGAAGTGACCCTAAATGAAGATTGTATCCACATTCAAAATAAATACGCTATAATCATGATATAGAAAATGTAGTTAAAATTTTGGATGATAAGATTTACATTAGGTTCAGGCAAGGTCAAGTCTGGATGGTTAGCTTTTCTCTAAGGTGAAACAATGGCAGTTGAAACAACTGTTAAAACGAGAACTCATGATCACTAAAATAGGTAAAAATAGAGCACGCTAAAATGCAGGGAAATAAGGAGGCCTTTCTTACTACTTCACCAACACCAAATGTTAATAGCTAAAAAGGACCATTTCCCTATGTTCAAGTTCAAGTCTTTATTGCACATTTATACAAAATTCTTTCCATTCTATGTATACTCATATATTCAATTGTGAATAACTAAATTAGGGTGAAAATGTGTTCATGGTGATAGTGAAGAACAAGATCTATATCCTGTCAACAATTGCATATGGAAGACATGAATTAGCAAACAATACTGGAGGAGCTCACAGGTGTGGATCACCAGGAGCTCCTACAAGCAAATGCACCCACATAGGCTTCACATTAAACTCCAATAATAAATAGATACATGTTGTTAGGGATAGTAAAACGGATCCCTAAATAATAGGAACTGAATGTCTAAGAAAAAACTTAATCATAACTAAGTAACAATATTCACCTAATCTCCATTAATTTTAACACTCCCTCTTAATGGAGAAAGGGGTTATTAAACACACCTAATGTATCCCTAAAAAAATCAAACATCAGTCTTCCCAGAGGCTTAATGAATATCTCAGCCATATTATCACAAGAATTACAATATTCTACACAAATCTCTTTGGACTACACCTTCTCCCTGACAAAATGAAATTGAGTATTTATGTGCTTAGTTTTTTTATGAAACATGGGATTGTACACCTGGCTGATGGAACTTTGATTATCGCAATTGATAATCATAGCTTCTGTCTTTTCTTCTCCTGCATCTTGGAGAAGTCTACGCAACCAAACTGCCTCACATGCTGCTGCACACATAGCTTGATATTTTTCTTCTGCTAAGGATAAGGCAATAGTACGCTACTTCTTGCTACACCAAGAGATGACCCTGGAACCAATGTTGAAGGCATAACCTGTAATTGATCTTCTATCATCTAAATTTCCCGCCCAATCAGAGTCTGTATAACCTATCAAACTAACATCAAATGAGTCAGAATACAAAATACCAAAGTCTGATGTTCCTTGCAGATACCTTAATACTCCTTTCGCTACAAGCCAATGGTTGTCATGAGGTTGAGTCATGAACTGACTCAAAACACTCACTGCATAAGCTAAATCTGGTCTTGTTGTAGTCAAATAAATAAGACTACCAACCAATTATCTGTACAATGTTGCATCTACATATCTCAACCCATCATTCACCTGAAGTTTGTTATTCTACTGTAAAGGCACAAATGCAGCCTTACACTCATCCATTTTGAACCTAGACAATAGACTCTTTGCATACTTACCCTGGGACAAGAAAGTTTGGCTTGAATCTCTCCAAACTTCTAGACCCAAACAGTAATGCATTTCTCCAAGGTCCTTCATCTCAAATTTCTATGATAATTGCCGCTTGATTTCTTCAATGAGATTGTCTACACTCCTTGTCATGATCAGATCATCTACATATAAATAAATCAACACTATCTGTCCCTCATCATTAAACACAGTATACAAATTCGGATAATTTTTTCTATGTTTATAACCATGCATGAGGAAAAATGAGTCAATTTTTTTGTACCATGATCTAGGAGCCTACTTTAAACCATATAAATCTTTCTTTAATCTACATACTAAATTCTCTTCTCCCTTCTTAACAAACCCCTCAGGCTGCACTAAATATACTTCTTCTTTCAAGTCATCATTTAAGAAAGTAGATTTAACATCTAATTGATGTATTTTCCAATGATGCTTAGTGGCTAAAGCAATAATCATTATAATAGTATTTAATTTTACAACAGGGGAAAATGTTTCCTCAAAATCAATACCTTCTTTCTCGGAATACCCCTTTGCCACTAACCTTACTTTATGCTTATCAATAGACCCATCTGCTTTAAATTTCAACTTAAATAACCATCTGCAACGTATGGGTTGTTTATCATTAGGAAGTCTTACTAGACCCCAAGCATTGTTCTTAATAATTGATTCATATTCCTCCTTCGTTGCTTCCTTCCATTCAAAACTTTTACTAGCTTCATAAAAATTAGAAGGTTCTGCAATGTTTAACATACCAGTCATGAGCGCATAATCCCTATATCGAGCTGGTAACTATTTTGGCCTGCTCGATCTCCTGAGCAGTGGGGGTTCAATTATTCTGCTGCTTTCTTCTCTTTGTGGATTGAACTCGATTCCTTCCACATTATCGTGTTGCTGCTGCTATTCCTACTTCTGTTCCTATTGCTGACTGATTCTTGTTTCACTATCCTCTTCTGGAAGTAAGGGTACATGCCATTCTTCATTTTTTTGAACAGGATTTCCATCATCAACCTATTCATGGAATATTACATCTCTACTAATAAACACCTTGTGAGTAGAAGGGTCAAACAATTTATAAGCCTTATACTCACTGCAGTATCCAATGAAGGTACATTTAATGGCCTTAGAATCTAACTTCTTCCTGTTCTCTTTGGGAACATGAGAAAAATCTTTACAGCCAAATATTCTAAGGTGACTTACTACAGGCTTGAAGCCAAAAAATGCTTCAAAACGAGTTTTATACTCAAGACTTTTAGTAGGAATCCTATTCTTTAAATACACTGTAGTATTAATAACTTCTGCCCAAAAACCATTTGTTAGATTCTTGCCTTTCAACATACTGTGAGCACACTCCACCAATGTTCTGCTTTTCCTCTCAGCTACTTCATTTTGCTGAGGAGTGTAAGGTGTTGTAAATTGCTGTTGTATCCCATGCTTGTTGCAGTATTTGATGAAATCCCTTTGTTGAATTCTCCACCTTGATCTGATTGAAGAATCCTGATGAAATTTCCTGTCTACTTCTCAATCATGTTTCTGAATTGCTTGAAATATTCAAAAGCATGAATTTTCCATTTAAGAAAATATACCCATGTGAATCTTGTACAGTCATCAAGAAAGATTAAAATGTAGTAGGCCGCACCTAACGATTTTATCTGCATCAGGCCACATAAGTGAGTGTGTACAAGTTCAAGTATGTCCCTCTGTTTTCTATCTTTAATGGTAGTAAATTCATCTCTATGATGCTTGTCGAATGCACATGCTTCATAATTAATATGAAACCTTTTTAAAACAGGAAGACCATCTACCATACCTTTGTTCTGCAATAGAAGAAGGTCATTGAAATTGATATGCCCAAGTCACTGATGCCACAAATTTTCAGCAGACTTATCCAATGACATCAAGGCTTGTTGTGCGTACTCTTCAAATCCAGTTTGTAGAGTCCTCCTATGAAAATACCTGTAGCAATAGGCTTCATCTGATTCAACAAGTCTTTAATAATTCAATGAGATTTAAAGAATTATACCTTGAGATCCTAATCTGTAATCTTTGACACAGAAATTAGGTTCTTCTTAATACCAGGAATATACCACACATCAGATATATTCCTGATCTTTCCATCAAGCAGAGTAACAAGGACATATCCATGTCCCTTGATCTCATACCCTCTATTTTCTCCAAGGTATACTTTTACTCTAATGTTGGATTCTCTAAAATTTCCGAACCATTGCTTTTTACCTGTCATATGTGAGGAGGCTCCAGAATCTACGAACCAAATATCTGATTCATCCTCCTCGGTAGCTAAAGTAGTCTCAGCCTTAGCCATAAACAATTTGACATCCTGATTCTCATCTACATCTGCATCAGCCAAGTTGCGTGCATGTCTTCTCTTCTTGTACCTCTCCTCATCTTCCTTTTCCTTGTGGAAAAATTTAGCAATATGGCCTATCTTACCACAATAAAGGGATTTAGAAACGGAGCCATGTTTATGCGATGTCATACCTTGTGGTTTCCTTTTTCTTGATGCGCTGCCTCTCTTGTGATCAGCCACTGCTTTCCCTTTTGGCTTGAAATTTGTCATCAATGGAAGATTTGAATTTTAAGGTTTGAGAGACAACCTCCTTCCCTCTTCTTGTAGAAAATCCACAGTGGGCTCTTCAAAGCCTGGAGGCTTTTCTTACATTCAATTAAAAAAAAAAATATATCCTGATCACTGAGAATTTTCTTTGCAAAAAAAAATTGCCCTCAATAATACTAATTTAGCAAATTTCAATTCCAGATCTCCTTTTAGATCACACCATAGAAAAAAATTGTCTGAGGGAAGATTATTTCTTCACCACTGTGGGGAGGAAGAAGAACAACAAACCTCTTACTCAATGCTACCGCAATCACTAAGCTTTTCTCTGTCAATACACTTCCTCTGCGCAAACAGCAGAGCACCCGCAGTCTCCACGTGCAACCACTACTTTTCACGGCAACAAGCAATGTCGTGCACCACGCTCGCTCACTGGATCCTTCACACAACAAGGCTGAGAGATTAAATCTCCACACACTTCTCTTTAGTGATCAACCACAAGCCATCTTAGCTGGCTTCTTTAAGTTGCAATATTAGGGCGATCTGCCCCTTCTACAAGCAACCTCCTCAATAGAAAACAAACGTAGCAATTCACTATTTTCCACACACGCAGCCTTGAAAAATGCAGCAACTCAGATCATCGCAACTCTTAAACTAAGCATCTGTGACTAGTTGCATAGATACATGTGATTCCTATGATGATCATCGCAAAGGTACACCACAATCCTATGATTAAGTGGAAAATAAAATCTGCATGAAGGGATGAACAGTATCGTCGCAATTACATTTCAACTTCTCCGCGACTCACCGCACTTACTCTTAAGCTTCCTAGCAATGATGTATCATCCCACAACTCAGTGTACAACCCTCTCTTTCCTGTAGCTCTGATACGATGTCAACAGTTGCACACGGAAGACATGAATTGGCAAACAACAGAGGAGAAGCTCACAGGTGCAAATCAATAGGAGCTCCTACAAGCAAATCCACCGACATAGGCTTCACATTAAACTCTAATAATAAATAGAGACATATTGTTAGGGATAGCAAAATAGATCCCTAAATAATAGGAACTGAATGTCTAAGAAAAAACTTAATCATAACTAAGTAACAATATATCCATTGGACAAGAACATTCATCATGTTAATATATGTTGAGGTTAATATTTTTATTGAAATGATGGATCACTTCTATGTTGGTTTAGTAGTGTTTTAATTTTTTTTCTAAGGTTCAAACATATGACCCTTTAAAGTGAATATTAGTCCATACGTTTAAACTCAACTGCAAAGTTAGGCTATAAAATTAATAATTGAAAAATAAATCGTAATGTTGTTTATCTAATTAGACAAAATGCACATATTTTAATCCAAATTTATTGGGAAAATTAAATTTTAAGGATTTGATTAATCTAACATTGTTTATGTTTTTCCGAGGTTTTAAATCTAATCAAAGATCCTTAAAAACTATTGAGCATGGTAGGGACATAAGCGAAACTATGATCCAAATGTAATGATAATCCATCATTTAATTCCATTCTAAATCATGGCTATAAATTGTTACATTTTGTGTGTTATTTAACATATCCCATAAATGGCTACATTTCAAACATTGATAGATATTAAGTAATCAATTATTTTTTAGTCATTTCTTTGGTTTGATCTCTAAGAAGGTGATTATAATAGTAACCTACATTATTACAATATAAAAACCCACTTTAACATTGAAGGGAGAGGTTTGTGATGCTATGGTTTGGTAGCAAGTAGGAAAAATTATTATAACGATATCCCAAGTTCAAATCACAACTTCAAAAAGTGTGCTCCTATGTCGACATATTCAACACTAGATGTAAGTCCTAAAATAAATTGACAATGCATGGATGCAATGAATTTTTTTATTGTGGCTTAATTGGAATGACCATTTTAGTGAAGAGAAAACATAGGAAGGGGGGAGAAATTTGAACCTTGTACCTCTCACTTGCAAGGAGAATGAGTTTGGAAGCACCACTTAATATGAGGATGGGATATTTGTTGATTTTTGGTCTACATATAAGTTCGATTTGATGTCTTAATGGTGAGCCAAGTTGAAGTCTTAATCCCAAAATTCATGCTCTTCACTGTTTGTGTTAAAGGTTGGATGGAGGTCCTAGCTAGAAGAGATTGATGGCCCATGGATATGGACATAATATTTCTAACACCAAATCATTATGGATTTAGCCGTAGTAATCATTTCAATGTCTAAAAAACGTGGGGGGGAGATTTGAACTTTACACATCTCCCATGCAAGAACAATGACATTACCAATTGGTTATACGATATTCCTCCCTAATTTTGGTGAGCCTTAAGGATAACATGTGTAGGATTTAATCCAGACTTTTATGTGCAGTAAATGTTATGTGTGCCTCACACACTATTAGGGTACACATTGTTACCTTAAGGTATTGAGTGAATATGTCATTTGGAAATGTTGAGGAGGCCATGGGTCAACATTGGTCCATCTATATGTGGAAAATGGTTATGTTATGTGTGAATTCCACATTCATCCAATACCTCTAATTGTTTCCACTATTAGTTATGTTCATAATGTGCATTCAAACTAGATAAAAAACTTGGTATCCAAGTTAAAAACTTGTATCTTAAGTTTAATAGATATTACCCTAATAATAAAAAATGCATATATGCATGAAAAGTTAAGTCTTACACTAAAAAAAACGTTTAAACTACTAAATAACCAACATTTATCCATGCAAGTATTATTCATGAAGTATTTGACCCAACTATAAGCCCACTCCCATTTCGATAATTTGTCAACCTTCAAATTCAATTCCCTATGAATGTGATCAAAGGATATAACCCTAAATATTATAATCATCTTCATAACTCTAATCATCCATTGATCCAATAAATAAGTGTTTATGAAAGTATAACCTTTCAGTCAATCTATAACAACCTTTGAATCCCCTATCACTTGTAAGTTTAGATTGTTTAGTAAAGTGACACAATTAAAATGACTAACAAAAACGATAGATTTGTATTATTGTAGTACTTGTTAAGTAGTCGTATTTTTGTTCATAAAGTAAATTATTCATTCATGTTAGTGCTTTTAGTTGTATTACTCATTATCTAGCCATATATTTTAACACGAGAAAAAATTAGTCATTTTTAGTTGGGTCACTGGAGATTTCTCATTTTTGATAATATTTCACTTGGAAAAGTTGTGTTGACTAACATTTTTGGCTACCTAATCACTAATTTCTTATTTTCTACTAGTGGTTGTTTTGTCACTCAGATATTTTTTATAATTCATGATATTATCCAATACTTGTGAACCCTTCAAGCTTTTTGATCTTGTCAATGCCAACCCTCAATGGAATAACTTATTCAAATTAGGATTTCAAGAAGATATTTTTCCCTTCAATCTTTGCCTCAAGTTTATTCAAGTCCTTACATTTTTCTTTATTATGACTTGTTAGAATTTCTTTTATGTTTCTTGCATCTTCTACCTCAACTTTTAAGTGACCAATTTGTTCTTATGCTTCAATAAGCTTGTAATTATTTTCTTTAGAATCTTTCTTCTTTTTTTTCTAGTTGATTTACAAAGACATCTTCACTTCTTTTAGATTCTTCCAATTGTGATTTTAAGGATGTTATATCATGGTGACTGATTTCTAAAAGTTCTTGTTGCCCTTATCTTTCTTTCATGACTTCTACTATCTTATTTCTCAAGGAGAAATTCTCCTCTATTAGGGTTTTAGTTAACATCCTTTCCTTTCAACTTTCTTTTCCATACTTCATCTAATTTTCTTACTTCTACTACTTGAGCCTTTAAATTAAAAATATAATAATCCTTCATATTATGGATTTCATCTCGTTCTTGTAGTTTCTCTTCTAATTGAGTAACCTTTCCTCTTGAACCTTGTAGTTCTTTACAACATTCTTGAGTTATCCTTCATAATATTCTTTTCTTACAATTTAACATTTTACTTCCTTTTCCATTAGTTGAGGAATGTCATATTCATTATATATGTTAGGATATTGACTGAAAGAAGTATAATGACCTTCTTTACCAGAATTGAAACAAATTTCAATACATGATTCTTTACCATCCATGTCTTTGTAGGAGTTTCTCTTCAAGTCACATATGCTAATATGATTGTGTCCCTTAGTTTTTGGAGATGACTTCTTCTTGGTTTCTCCATTATTGGCCATAGGTTCATTGATCTACATTCTAGTTTTTAATAGTTGTTGAAGGAAGCTACTCTAATACCATTTATTAGACTTAAGAGCACACTGAAATGGAGGAGGTGAATCAATGTGTCAATTATTTTACGAATTTATAACTGTTCATCAATTGTCAATGTAGCAATCAATCATAAAATTCCCGATGTATCAATAAAGACAGTAGAACATCATGAGGCTATCTTCATATTAATATTAAATCAAGAGGACATCACATCAAAGAGATAAAATATTTTACGTGAAAACCCATATGGGAGAAAACAATAATTTCTTATTTATAATCTTTAATTCATTATATAGATTCGTAGGCTTCTACCTACTAGAGGCATCAACCCTAAATATATGAAAGTTACCACTTGTGGTAGGATAAAACTTGATTGAGGAAACAACCTCAAATGATGTGATCAGTTGCTTACTGTAGGCTATGACCTAATGGACGCACCAACCTTGATAATTAGCCAAATCCAACCTACTCTAGGTTCCAACCTGGTTGAGTCTTCAACCTCAGTGGAGGTACCCATCTGCTTCTCCACCTTCCTTCGGGACATCTATTTCATCTCATTTTCAATTTGGATCCAATGTCATCATAGATCATTGAATAATTTGCAACTTGTAATCTTTGTGATTGCATAGTCCATGATCATTGCCACTGTAATAACTTTTCACCACTGCTACCCCAATAACATGTCACCAATGCCACCTCAATCATTGTCCTATATTTCATTGACTATAGTGGAAACTCTATCATTAATTATACTATAGTATATCATATAAATAATTTTCACTAGTTGTCTTGCTACTACCCATACTCTCCTTCTACCCATTCATAAATCTAGTTATTCAATCCCCTTTTCAAAGCCTATTTTAATTATGCATTCAAAACCACTGCAACTCCCTCACAACATAAAAAAATGGATTAGGGTAATCAAATATGTATCATAGGAGAATCACACATCTCTAGCTATATTCATCTCTAAGCCCTACTGACCCAACTTCTTGTTCAACTCAATTTGGATAAGTAATTACTTCAAAAACCAAAAATAAGTATATAAAAACATATAATAGATTAATTCTTCTACAACTTCTTATTTTAGGGCATGCTAGGCAAAATATCATTTTTTGGCAACGACAATACAAATTTCCCTCCGGTGTTTCTGTTAAACATTTGATAAAATAGAAATTCTAAATAAAAAATATAATTTGACCTAATAGCTGTCATAGCTCAAATCGGTGACCTTGAATAGGAAATACCCATCTCACCAACTCGGATACTCAGTGATTCTTATGGTACTAACCTTTCACAATTTTTTTTATTCTGGTGGATTTAACTCCAAACATGCCAAGGACATGGGCAATCCTCATCATACCATCATGTAATTTAGGGCTTAATTTATTAACCTGATGTGTTACTCTTCCAGTCATTTCAAATCATATGTCCATGAGGCTCAATGCTATTTTATCCAATCATATTTAGTTTGCTACATGTCACAAATCAACTCAGTGACTCTACCAACATGCTTAATTCATGTGCCTAAAACGATCATTATTTTCTCATGTGGCCAATCCACGTGTCAATAACAACTAATCAGAACCTGTAAACTGTATCATTGTCACTTACCTCTACTATACATTATCATTTTTTTCATTTCTTCTGTACTTTTATGAAAGCTCTATCACTACCAAATTTGGCCAAGCCACCATAATATATACATCAACAGACTTGGCCTATGTTGTATTCACAAAAATTAAACCTTGGCCTCATAAGTAATCACTGACTTAGCATTTGATCCAAGCATATAATAGTCATCTTGTCCAATCAAACTAGGGTTGTCAATGAACCATAATGATAAACCATCCAAAATTTCTTCAACATAGACCTTTGCAATCAAACTTTCATCAAATAGAGTATTGCCAATAAACATGACTACATAAATGAGCTTTACATTATTCTACGACAACCAAATTTCTTCGTTTGGAATTCAAACAAATACATTTTAACTTTGTGCTCCTTATCCCTCTAGCCCATGATTTTATGACTGTTTATAGTCATGTGGTCATCATAAGGTCGAGTGCCAATCAAAGAACATCTCCATATAGGTAAGTCCTACCATGACTCAACCCCCGTAATTAAGTCTTTAAAATTAGTTCCATGGTCAATATGATCACTTCATATCATTGAGTGATACCAATGTATTACCCTTGATATCTAGAACTCCAAAACCATACGACCATTCCCATGTGATCAAAACCCAAGCGTCATGAGGCATTCACATGATGCCATCATTCCATGTGGTGGCACATGAGTTTTTTCATGTGTCACCCATTTTTGAGATTTTGACCAATCCAAAACTACCATTTTTCCTTACCACCTTGTAGCCACTAGTGATTCCATTTCATCATGTTGACATAATCTGTTAATGTCTCTTACCATGTGTTTCCACATCTGCCGTGTCATGCCCAGTAAACTACTACAATGTGTCCAAGCTATTACGTCATCGTTGAGTCGGTAGGGGAGCTATATGTCTTCCATGTCATTATATCCATCCAATAAAACTATGCCAAGTGTTAATGCTTGATTGGGAGAGTTTTCCTCCAATATATGCTCACCATCTTCCTTCATTCTATTATCTCTACAAAATATGTTAAACATCATGTCACGTTTGAACCCATCCAACATTCATGTTTAGTGGTTAATATTGACTTACCCAAGACATGCACAACACTTAACATCATTAAAAATGTTTATGTGCTCGAGGTTGTGCATTTATCGGTTAATGGTTGATCTTCCCAAAGGATGCACACATGTTAAAAAATTCGAATGTTTTGGGTTTTTCATTATGATTTGGTTCCCTTAATTAATATTGAAACTTCAGTTCGCCATAACTTCTCATATGGGAGGATTTGTTCTAAGAAGGATATATCATTGTAAACGTATTTATGATAGCTACACAACCATGTTGTTTGTAAGATCTTCAGAACATCATAACTTCATAAAAATATCAAATTACTTCAAGGAATTTAACTTTGCTTGATATGAACCTATAAGAGATCCAACTGTCATATTGCTTCATAAAGAGTCCTACTACTTCTTTGGTCATCAGTTGTAGTACTACTATTGTCTCGTGCATCCCCTTTGGCATCAATGACAACACTATGTGAAACAAAATTGAAAAAGAAAGATAAAGATATATGTATATTAGGAAACCATAATTAGAAGCTATTGAGTGACATCAAGAGATTGAAAGAAGAAAATAATCATTGTCAAAGTAAATAAGAAGCAAGGATCTTAGATGAAGAAACTACCAAAATATTTGAAGATCATATGTGAATGAATATTGAAGAATCCCTTAATGCGGATAAGTTAAAATTATATATACACTCTAGAATTGAAGAACAACGTCAGAGTTTGATAAATATGATCACAATAAATATTAAAAATGAAAAAGAAGAGAATATTCAAGATGTTCACCAAAATATACTTAAAGAAGTTCAACTCCATCTAGGGGATATACATGCCAAATATGATTCTATTAGCTCCAAGTCTAGAGAAGTCAGATACGCAACAAAGAGGATAGGATACCACTATCTTTGAAACTAAGAAATATAAAAAACATGTTATGTATATTGAAGGAAATCGATCAAATGTGAAACAATATCTACATCCTCATTACCAAGACAGATTTTGAGGAAGAAAAGAAGGTCAATATAAGTATTACCAATGATGGAAAGAAGATCCATATCGACATTATCAAGGATGAAGATGCCATAATCATGAATATTCATGGAAAGAGGGAATCAACAAATCACTATTCAACAAGATGTTATTGAGTAGCAAATACTACTACAAATTGGAGAAACCACAACAATAAGACATGAAATTAAAGAAAAATATGCAACACCATGTCATCAAGGATCAAGACTAGTAGAAATTGTGTTTGGATGGATGTATTATCATGAGGGGGAAGAATAATGTAGGAAACTAAGGAAATCATATTATTTGGTTTAATCACATGTCACTCCCTTAATAGAAAAGCTATGAAGACAACTTTTTGAAAGAGGGTACTATGTTATGACCCTAGTGGGATACTATACTAGGTTAAATTTATATGGCATGACCCAAGAGAAGGGTATCTATGGGGTTAATCATACATGTAAAATGTAAATATATATGTAATAGGGTCATACTATTAATTAAGGGACTACATGAGGAATCTGTGGATAAGTACATATAGAGATCATGTATTCATTATGGAGGACGTGATTTGGTTGTATGGTTGCATTTGGATATTTTGATGGGTTTATTCTATTATTTTATGTACTAGAGTTGTGCTCCACACTCACATTGTTTTACATGGTGTGTACTTTTGATTTTTATTTATTTGTTTCATAATAAGAATTTACCAATTTACTAGAGATGTGTTGTTATTGATGTCTCCATGGCTATTAATCCATCTATAAAATTGTACCAACAAATAATAAAGTCCTTTTTTTTTCACAAAACCATTCATACCAAATAAATTGATCAATTTATATATTCAAAGATATAAGGGTTACCATTAGAAAATGTAGCACTTATTGTGGATCACGAGACTGCTCCATCTAAGATATTCATATTTTTTTTGTAACTCAAAAAATTGACAACTAGGTTAGTCTCATACTTGCATGTCACGGGGTCAATTCTACCACTACCACTATACCTCTGGTGGTCTATGACCCATCCTCCTCTCCATAGACTGGGTCACAATTAGGGGATTGAACCTTGGATCTCTTACTTTGCAAGATTTTCAAATCACTTCAATCACCAGTTGAGCTACCCCCCTCAGACTCTATAATATTAATATTATAAGATCTTTACCACAAAATTTCATGATGTCAACCTTAGGAATTAAGTAGTTCCTTAATTTTGTTAGGTCCCTATACTACTAGTGTAACCTGTTACTTTTATTAATGCAACCCCCTTATTATATTATTGTTCCCATGTAGTCCCAATATTGTTATTATTGTAACCCATAGAAGCCCACTATCGTTACTGTTGTTCCCTTACATTATTATTGTTATGTCAGCTTTGATTATATTATGGCCCCTTAGACTCCTATATATAGAAAGGAGGCCCTTTCATTTGTATTATCCAAGGATTGTTCATTTGTGTAATGTAAAGGAGGTTTCCCCTTTAAAAAGGCTAATCTCTGAGTCGTTGATCTATCTTTTCTATCTTTTTGTGACCTAGTTTCATAACATTTGGTATCAGAGCTTTGGGTTCTAGGGTTTCGTTGCTCCAAATAGGTCATTGTGGAATCTTCTCTATAACTTTTTTTTTGTGATGTTTCAGGCGATAAAAACAAAACCCATTTGAGATGAAATTTCGTTGAACCTTGGGTCCGAATTTGCGATATTGTCTCGGTATATTTTCAAAGATATAATCTGACAAAGTTAGGGTTTTTGCAAGCTACAGAATTCCATCTCAAATAGGTCATCGTGGCATTTTCGCTATAATTGTTTTTATACGACGTTTCAGACTATGAAATTAAAATCCATTTGAGCCGAAAATGTGGTGACGCTCGGACCCAAATTTTAGATCTTGTTTCGCTATATTTTGGGATATACACTCCAAGACAGTTAGGATTTTGCAGGCTCCCGAATTATATCCCAAATAGGTGACCTTGGGAAATCACCATAATTTTCTCTCTGAGAATCAGATAGAAATTTCGTAAGAAGTTATAGAAAGAAGATAGACTGCAGTATTTTTTGTATTGGTTTCAGGTCCTAAGATCAAAAACAATGACATGTGGAACTTCGTACAAGTTCATTCTACCGAACTAGTCTATAATCAGGTCATCATGGGAGATTTGTCATAACTCTTCCTTGGAGAATCCAATATTGATCAGATTTGTGGGGTTAGAAAGAGGACTCAGAGGGTTACCACAGGACACAATTTCTATCCTTGGAGATACAAAATTACAGAGATACATAAGATTCAAGATCACGCTCCAAAAATGAGGAAAAAGGGATATTAGGAAGTTTGATGGAAAGGATCTAGTAAATTGGATACTACAAATGGAGCAATATTTTGATCTAAATGGTTTACAACTATTGCAAAAGGTACATATTACATATTTCTATTTAGAATTGAATCAATTTTTATGGTATAAAGGGCTTTGTTCTCTGAAAGTACTTGTCACTTGGTGAATTTTTAGGGAATAAATGATATCACATTATGAGGATACAAAGAGTAACACTTTCTTTAGCCAATTGGTAAATCTCAAACAAAAGGGTTCAACGACAGAGCACATTGAGGACTTCCAAAAATTAATTATAAGGGTAAATGATATTCGAGATAAGCCAAGGATTGATGTCTTCATAGGAACTTTAGAGGATAACATTCAACAAGAGGTTCATCTTTGGGAACCTGATTCATTGGAGATGCATTGAGGTTGGCAAGAAAAATTGAAAGCGGAATTATGGAAACAGAAATCCTACCACTCACAACTATAAATAAGGAAGTCTTTTTTCTCCTAGCCTTCAACAACCTACAAGTTTTTCAAGACAACAATTGGAAGAAAAGAGAGAAAAAGGGCTTTGTTATAGTTGTGATAGCAAATACACTAAAGGTCCTAAGTGTGCTGAGAAGAAATTACTTTACATAGATTGTGAAGAGGACGAAGAAAAGGATCAAGAAATGTCAAAATAAGAGGATATACACCAGGAACCAACCCCAGAGAAAGAAGAAATGAATCTAACCATATATTGTAAAGCATTAACAAGAATTAGCAGTCCACAAACTCTCAAGGTAGAAGGACATATCAAGAAGAAAAAGGTTCAAGAAGTCAAATATCACATCGAGCATCAAAAATGAATCCAACCATATCTTCTAATGCATTGGCAGAAATTACCACTCCTCAAACTCTCAAGATAGAAGGACATGTCAAGAATAAAAAGGTTTAAGCAGTGAAAGATCACATCGAGCATCAACACCAAGTTCTCCAAGTTTTAAAGGATAACGCCACTTTGGTGCAGAATCAAATGAAACAACAGGCAAATCAACTTCACAGTGAGAGAATTTTTGATGTAGGTGATTAGGTATTTTTATAGCTACATCCATACAAACAAATGTCCCTCAAGCAACCTATTTATGAGAAGGAAATGTTGGCAATACTACATGAACTTAAGAAATGGTGACCTTAGCTAATGGGAAGACACATCAAGGTAAAAAGAGAGAATGATAGTCTTAAATACTTTTTAGAACAAATATTGTCTTCAGGAGAACATAAAAAATGGGTCACAAATATGTTGGGTTATGACTTTGAAATCATCTACCAAAAAGGGAAGCAAAATGTTGTTGCAGATACACTCTCAAGAAAGGATGAGGATGTGGAAGCATTATTTTGTGCCATTTCTATTATCCAACTAGATTGGATCAACAAATCAAAGGATATATGGAACAATGATGAAGAAGTGTGGGCACTAATTCAAAAGTTGCAAAAGATCCCAGCTCAAAAAATATTTCCAAAACTTGACGAAGAAGGAGAAATCACATTGGAACCTAAAGAAGTCACATAACTGGAAATCGACAGCTACGAAATCGATCAATTACAGAGTATCTCATAAAGTGGAAGAACTTACCCGCTGAAGATTCCGCATGGGAGGAAGATAATTTTATACAGAAGCATCCAAAACTACTCAAGCGTTGAGGACAACACTTTTTGAAGGAGAGGGGTATGTTAGGTCCCTATACTACTAGTGTAACCCCTTATTTTTATTAGTGAAACCCCCTTATTATATTGTTGTGCCCATGTAGTTCCCATATTGTTATTATTGTGCCCCATAATAGCCCACTATTGTTATTCTTGTTCCGTTACATTATTATTGTTATGTCAGCTCTGATTATATTATGGCCCCTTAGACTCCTATATATAGAAATGAGGTTTTGTCATTTGTATCATCCAAGAATTGTTCGTTTGTGTAATGTAAAGGAGGTTTCCCCCTCGAAGAGGTTGATTTCTAAGTCGTTGATCTATCTTTTCAATCTTTTTGTGAGTTGGTTTTATAACAAATTTCAAGATGAAGCCTTCATTACGTTGATATATATATATGAATAATAAGCATGATTATGGGAAAAATTCATTATCTCATTTACAACTTCTTGATTTCCTTGTGTCTTGTATCTATTTTATCTGTTCTCTCATCTAGGGAATGTAAAAGCATGAAATATATTGGCATTTGGAATTCCTTCATTTTTATTTTCTACATGTTTCAAATTTTCATCTATCTTCTTTTTAGTATGTTCCCTATTTTCATCCATTTTATTTCCCATTTGTTCCTTATTTGCATCCATGTTCTTTTCCATATGTTCCATTTAATGAAAAATCTCCTATTTCTTCATAAGTCATAGGAGCTCTCACGAGGTTTAACTCATGAATTGATTTTTTTGTCACCCTTCACCATTTGGAAAAATAATAGTACTCTTCACTTTCTTATTCATAAAAAAATTTAATCACAAAAATAGATCTTCTTATCAAAAGTTATGTCAATTGTATGTACATAACCTTCAAACCATAATTTCAATATTATCTAGATGTTCAATCTCTGTTTTTATGTATCTCTAAAATTTTAGGTATTTTGATTATAGAGATGTGGCATGTATTACTCCAATTTTTGAACAATTGGTTCATTGTTTTATCTATATATATATATATATATATATATATATATATATATAATATATATATATATATATATATATTATATATATATAAGGGTTTCATTTTCAAAATTTCAATTAAAAATAAAATCTGAACTTACGTGACAAAGGTGTATTAAAAATAAAAGTTAATTGTTGGTTTCATACCCATCGTTTTGGAAGCCCATGGTATTTTCCCATGATATTTTCAAAAGTGAAATAAAAAGATAATTTATTATTTAATTAATGGTTATGATGTCTTTTAAAATGAACATGTCTCTTCATGAAGAGTTATGATCATGTATAAAAAGAGTATTGAAAGGAATGCAAATGTGAGAGTGAAAAATGTAACCTTTGAAGAGGTTAGTGGAGTGACAATTATATGTGATATATGGAGAAACAACTGAATAGCATTTATGGAGTGGAAATTGAATGTAATTTGTGAAATGAAAACTAAATATCATCATGAAGTGAGAATTGAAGGTAAGTTGTGGATATACGATTGAATATCATTCTGACACTAATGATCTAGGGAGAAAATATAGTGAAGTTATATGTTGATTTGGTAGAGTGGAAAGAAGATATAAAGGAGAAAGTAGTAGTGCTTTTTTGGTGGGAATATTGGTTTTGAAGAAGCTATATGTAGGTTGATACCAAAAAAGAAAATAGATTGGCTCTTCTTTCTAAGTTGACACTTAGTGGTGGAGATTGGTTTCTCAGGCAGATTGGTGTGTATGAAGATCTAAAAGAGTGGGATGGTTCCTTCAATGGTTAGTACCATTTTTATTGGTGTATCCAATACATTATTTCCTACAAATAATTGTAATAGTAGGTTGGTTCCTACAAAGAATTATAAAGAAAAGTTTTTTTTTTTTTCCTCTTGACTGTGTTTCCACATAAATCTTGTGTTTCATGTTTTTCAATTCATGGATCTCATATGAGATTGTTTTCTTATGGTTGATAAATGTCAAATAAATGAAAATTAACTTATACCAATTCACCTTCTTAGTCTCATTATAAGTGTGTTCTAAAAAGTTGGCATCAAAGCAGGTTCCTTGAAAAATAGTTTAACCACTATAAGATAGATCTTAGAAGAACACATGGATAGTTAAGAAGATTTATTTATAAACAAAGTTCCATTGTTTAATATAACAAACTATGAATTCTAGAGAATAAGGATATCGAATTATCTAATGGATCTTGCCTTTTATATTTGGAAATCTGTTTTGACTATTTATAAATATCGAATACCTCCACCAAAGGATAAATCTAGAGCGAAGGCTAGTGGACGTAATGGAAAAGAAATCAATGTCATCTTGTTTTTTCTATCAAAATAAATGATTGTTAAGGTGAATCATTGTGTATCAGAAGAAAAATAAAATAAAATATATCTATATCTATATCTATATCTATATATATAGAAAACATATATGAAGGAGATGAAAAGGTCAAGAAGGCTAAGCTCCAAACTTGTAGAAGGAATTTAAAGAGTTTTAAACTAAAATATGAAGTAGATGTTGCAAAATATCTCCTTAGCCTAGATGAAATTTGTAACACTGTCAAACGACCTCATGAAAAGGTTGAAGAATCCATCATTGTATAGAAGGTGTTAAGGTACCTCCCCTTAAGGTTTGATGCCAAAGTTTCTTATCTTGAAGAAGGGAAGGAACGTGATAAATTGAAAATGGGTGAAGTGCATGGGATTCTCACAATATATGAATTGAGAATTGAAAATGAGAAGTTGTCAGAGAGAGAGAATAAACCTTTAAATATTAAAATAAGACGAAGAAAAAATAGCGTTAATTAAGTAATATCTCCAACAATGAATCAGAAAGAGAGGAAGCACATTTTGTGAGAAAAACTAAGAAAGGGTCTAGAAAATGTGAAGGTAAGATTCCCCTCAAGTGATTTGAATATGAGAAAGGACATTTTGAAGCTATGTGTATATATGCAAAGGATGAAGGTATTAATGATGAATAATATCACAATGTAAGAAAGGAAACAAGAATCATGAAGATAAAAAGGAGCCATAAACAAGAATGGGATAAAAATAAGGACTCTTAAGAAAACAAGTACTACAAAGGGGTCAATGACTTTTGTAAAGAGAGCAGCAATAACAATTTTTATAGTAATAGTGAATAAATTCTCTTTATGGAAATTAAATAAGCATTTACGTCTTCAAAAATTAGGGAAAAAGAAAAGAAATTATAGATTTAGAAGAATAATTAAATGTTGGAAGAAATGGGGAGATGGATCTTAAAGAAGAAGTAATTTGTGCCTTAAGTGAAACAAAGAAGCTTATGAAAAGGAATTTGAAACAAAAGGAATAATTGCAGAAATATGAAGAGGAGGATCATGATGCAAAACAAAATATGTCAAAAAGAGTTGAAGAAATAGAGAAGAGTATTATTGGTCTCAATATTAAAATATAATAGATAATGGATATAAGAGGCTGTGACAATTCAGCTAAAGGGGAAAGAAGAAAATTGTTAAAAGGTAGAAGATAAAATTACTTCCTTAATAAATGAATAAGATAAAACAATTTCTCAGTTGAATAAAAGCTTGATGTTTGAAAAGAGTGTTCAAATATTAGATGATATCATCAATTTCCAAGGGTCACCATTCATTACTGGCGATCTTGACTATGATAAGAATTACATCAATCCACATGGAGATTTAAATTCTCTAGCTACAAAGCCACTAAAGAAAGTGAATGAAGAAAAATATAAAATATATGCTAATGTTCTAAATTCTCCATAAAAAATGAGACAACAAGAAGAAATAAAATGATATCATACTTGTAACAACCTTGGGTTAAAAGTCCATGTATTGAAGTTAATAAAGTAAAAATAAGACCAAGGTCATGGGACACTTATTCCAAGTTAAATGTTGGGAAAAAAATCATAGTGGGTGTTCATTTGGTTTAATATGGCTAAGGGAAATTGGAAAAGGAAATGGAAAAGGATTTGGAAAGGTAAGAGGCAATTATTGGTATTCTAGTTATGAAAAAATGGAAATTAGGAGAAAGGGAAGGTGAAAGGTGAAAGGTTGCATGTGAGGAGGAAAATCAAGGAAAAATAATAGAAATTCAAGAAAATAGAGGCCTCATTAATAAAAAGGCTTATGAGGATCGGTTCACAACTTTTCTTAGTACAACCTTTTGTCAATTCAATTTTTGAGAGCTCTCTCTATTCTCTCTCTCTACCTGGAGAGGTTTCTTAGTCCCTTGGGGTCATCTAGCTCCTTAGAAAGGTCAATTTGGTTTTTGGTGTGTCAATTCCACATCCTTAACTATACATGGGGAGTTGAATCATATCATATTAAATATTCATCTCATGCTTACCCGATGGACCGTTATCTTGGGTAAACGTGTGAGGAAGGTTTTATAGTATTAAATTTTGACCTTCCTCAGAGGGACAACAAGGAAAAACTCAAAAGTTATTTTCCATCAAGTTGGGAAAAAATGACTTGGTACCAAAATTATTTCTTCGATTATTTATTTTTTGTAGCCATTTTGGTCATAAATGTGACAGCCCCAGGTTAAAAGTTCATGTAATAAAGTTAATAAAGGCAAAATAAGACCAAGGTCAAGGGACACTTATTCAAAGATGAATGTTGCGAAAAGTATCTTAGTGGGCATCACTTTTTGTGTTTTTGGCTATGGGTAAATTGGCAAAGGCAATCGCAAAGGATTTGAAAAGGAAAAGTGGCATTAATTGGCATTTTATTTATGAAAATAATTGAAATTAGGAAAAACAGGAGGTGAAATGTCACAGGTTGCATGTGAGGCGTAAATTAAAATAAATTAGATGGAAAATGAAGAAACTAGATGCATCAATAATAAAAAGACATTAAAGCATCATTTCGTAGCCTTTTGTGAGTTGATTTTTAGAGTTACTTTCAGAGAGGAGAAGGAAAGAAACCAAGGAATAAGGGACAAGGAAAAAACAAAGAAAAGGAAAGAAAGGATCAAACAAGGAAAGGATGGATCATGTAGCCTCAACAGGAAAACTTGCAGGTAATAGGTTGCATGTATGATTTCCTAGATGGTTTTGGCATGCATGATATATGCATGTGTGTATTTCATTTCATTGCTGTCGGTGGCATGCATTCTGCCAAGTTTCGATAGTGGTTTTAGCCTTTCCTTACCATTTTTGGATAATCATTGTGTGATGAGACTCATTCTTAGTTGAGATTTGGATTTTTGAAACATTTTGGATCTAGTTGAGGTGGCCTTAGCAAAATACGAAGGTTTGGGGGTGGAGATGGTTTGCTACAGGAAACGCTCAATAGGTGGTTGGAGATAGGAAAATTCCTCAAGGAATGGTGAAAGAATTCTGAGGTATCCAAGCTCGGTTTGTTTTGTGATCATGGGATTGATTTAGGTGAGATCACAGTATGGTTAGTGTGGAGGTGGTTTAACCTTTGGATTCCCTTAGTTATTTATGGATTTCTTTATCCAATGAGATCCCACATTCATGCTTGGAATATGGCATGAGGGTGATTGGTTGAAAGAAAGATTTGATTCAGCCCAATCTCTGGTTAGGTGGTACATGGAAGTCCCTAACCTAGTTCTCTTTTGCATATGGTTTATAAGAGATAATTTTCTCTTCCTTTTGATGAGTAAATGTACTTGTTATTATGTGTCTTTAATAGATGTTCTCTCATTGTTATTTATTTTTCTATATGCTTGTTACAAACATGGTTAAATGATTGATCTAAGTATGGCTCTTAACACATTTATGTTAATGAATATCTAGTTAATGAATGCATGACCTAATTGGTGTTATGGTAGTTATTGCAATAAGGCATTTTCTTTCTTATTTATCCTTAGATAAGATTTTAGATCATTATGTTCAGATTTGCATTCATGACCTATAGGTTGGTGTTTACCATATGTTTGACGAAATGTCAGTCCCAGTTGGGAATATTTAGGTCAAGTCTTGGTTCAAATTTGGGTTTATAAGCTTTGTTTCTATGTCATTTATCATCTATGAAAGTTTCGCTCAGTTTTGGGCAGAGGCTTGAGTCCTGGCCCTAAAACAATGGCTCAGAATTTAGGCTCGTTGGCATAGAGTTGACTGGAAAATTCCATAGTCACATGGACACATGCTTATTATCAGTATGACTAGAGGTCTATAGTCATTTGCATGCCTTGCAAGGGAGTGACTAGGCCTCTAGATCAGTGGAAAAGAGAGTTATCTCAGGGGTTGGACACCTAGAGGGGTTGGGTTGCTCGTGGAGGTTCTATAGCACCTGAAGGAAGCAAGTAAGGTCTTAATTTCTCGACGCATTTGCTTAAGTTCATATAGGAGGTTTAGCATTATAGTACTGACCCCTATCTCATGTTTACCCCTGGTAAACTGCTATAGGTGGGTAAATGTGGGAGGAGACGGTTATAGGGTGGTACCAGAGCAGGCTTCACTCACTTTGGGTAATATCTAATACCATAGGATGGTATCATAGTGGGTTACGCTCTCCTTCGGTAAATTCTAATGTTGTGATCATTATGTTTTCATGCATGGGGTTATGGTGTACAATTGGTATGGTCATAAATGATGTTGTTATATTGATATGATTATAATTATACATGTATCACACTAATATGGACTGATCTTGCATATGAGATAAACCTCCCCTAAACATCAATGTGGTATGTTTTCAATTTTGTATCTATTTGGTTTATTTGACATGGTACACTTGCAAGAATAAGAAAAGAAAATATGACGAGAAAGATGGTAGACTACAATTCCCATGACTCTCGCTACAACTTAGCTGGGCAGCAAGGATGATAGAATTCTCCTAGTATAACAGATACATTAAGGATTGAGGGAAGATATTAGAAGTTGCAAGAAGACAATGATAGGTTGGTTGGGGCTTTAAAAAGACTTGCAAGGGCTTAGGAAAAGCAATTAGAGGTCAATGCAATGATTCTTTGAAGCTTGTCAGAATAGGAAGAGAAAACTAATGGAGGCTATAGTAGTAGGTTTGAGATAAGATACAAGTTGGATAGAGGGGATACAATTAGAGGTGGGATATCACTAGATACACCTAACAAGAGGACTTTATGTATGGTTGTCATTCTATTTCCTCATCCATGAGACATCATCACGGTCATCACTATCATCATGCTTATAGAAGGGGTGAGTACGTTCTTGAGGAGTTCAAGAAATTCAAGCCACCTATATTCTACATAGAGATGAAGGAGTCAGAAGATGAAAAGGCATGGTTTCTTGGCATGAAGAAATTCTTCAGATTGCATAGATATTCATAGAACTTGAAATCCAATATAGCCACCTACAGTCTCAAAGGGAAAGAAAAATATTAAATGGGAAGGTGTTAAGAACGTTAAGGGAATTCAAGAAGAAGAGTTTATTTGGGATGAGTTTGAGAGACTCTTCAAGAAGAAGTAGATGTCATAGAGGTACTATGATAATAGAGCTAAGGAGTTATATGAGTTGCAGATGGGTTGTGTTAATGTCAGTATCTTCATCCCTCCATCAGTGATCAAAATTCTCTTTTTGCATGCATTCCAGGTGTATCATCCAATCAACTGCATTCCATTAGGATCATGGATCATCTGATGGTAGTGGCTCATTATCAAAGTTCCCTCATGGTCTTTACCTGTCGGCCTATTTTTACAAGTTCAGGTCATTTATAGTCATCTTTTCTCATTACATTTGGAAAAACCATTTTTTGGCTTTAGGTCTCATTAGGTCTAGGGTTTGTCATCATAGTCATGTAAAGGCTCAATAATGGTCAGCAGGCACATGAGGAGGTATAATAAGGTCTTAGTATCAAAATTTCAATAATGATATACTCAATTAATGATTTTTTCCTCAAAACCATGTTTTGAGGAAAACAAAGTTTTTTATGTTTTATGTATAAAAATTTCATGTAATTTTAATTTTCCTATATGTAATAAGTTTAGAATTGCTACCCTTGGTCACCTTTCCTACTCCAGCCACTGGAAGCAAAAAGCACAAGTGTCAAAGCATCAGATTGTCAAATGATTAAGAAAAGTCAATTTCAATGGAAAAACAGAGTCAAAATCAAAAGTGACTTTAAAATTAGACAAGTGGGTTTGAGATGAGTGAAAAATTAAAGTCATTCATATTTAAAGTGAAAAGGCTCCCCTTGGTCATTTCATTATGCAAATTTAGTCTTGGAGAGTCAAAAATCGTGATTTGGAGAAAAAGAGGCAAAAACCCTATTTCTTAAGGCAACTTAGCCTAGAGCTATGCATCAGAGGCTTTCCTGCAATGTTATTTTGAACTGTTGTTGCACATCAGAAGTGCACTACGCATTGGGCTAGAGGCGCTGTGCATCAGTCTAACTTTCTCCAAATCATCCCAAATCGTGCCAAATTGCTCAACAAACTTCAAATTTGCTACATTTTCCCTCTACAAGTAAGTACTCATCTTCCTAAGGTTGAAATTGAAGTCACTTTGGTGTTTCTCATAGATCTTGCATGTGAAGAATGAAACCCTAGTTTCTCTTCATTGTTGCCATCCAATTGTGCAATTTTCATCCCACCTTCACAAAAAAATCATAAAACCCATTTTCACTCTTTATCTACCCTAATACACTTCATTCATAACATTTTCTCATACCCCCCTCCCCTAAAGCAAAATTTCCCTCACCAAACCCTAAATCCTTCACTAAACCCTAATCTCCCAAAATCATTTCTTTCACTCCCCAATATCATCTCCCAAGAGTCAAATCTCTTCATACTCATCACTATTGTCCTCTTTCATCACCATTTTTCACCATACCTTCATTTCATCATTTTCCCAAAAAAAAGCACAATGGCAAGAAACAGTGACTCAAGCTATGAGCAAGAAACACAAAGTGACAGTTCAGGAGACATAAATTTGCAACCTATAAGACCTCACAAGGGTGGGAAGATCATCAGAGAGGAGCCTGTTAGTATTGTTGAACCTATTGCTTGTCCTCTTGCCACCACTTGTTTCAAATACCAATCCTACTTTGAGTTTTGTCAGATGGTAGAGAGGGTCATGTACCATCATGAATTGGCTAGGCAATTTGTCATCAACATGGAGGACAATATGGTATAGCTTGCTGGCATCAACTTCACTCTTTCACCAACCATTACTATAGAAGAAGCTAAGATGCTAGATGTGGGGGAAAGATGGAATAAGAGAAAAAATATCAACAAACAGAACTATGAACCCTACATTAAAGCTAGATATCATAGCCAATTGGGCAGGGTGTTTCCTTTCAAGTTTTTGGAGGACCGGTATGTGTCGTTAATGAAACTCATCATTAAATACTTCACATGTGAGGGAAGGTTCTCCCAACTCTATGCTTATCATATCATATTGCTTATGCATTTTACTAGGCTTAGAATGATGAGCATAACATACTTCATTTGCAAAAGCATAGAGACGATGACTGTAATTCCAAAGAGGAAACCCTACCCACAGCAGCTCAATAGCATATATCACTTTGCTTTCATCAAAATTGTTGTTTTGCACCAGTTGAATCAGTTGGGACTGCCATGGGAAACCTTCATTTCCCATGAGATTTTCAAGGGACCTCAAATATTTATAGAACCTCAAGAGGAAGCTGGACCTTCTAGGCAACAAGGAGAGCATGAAAGAAAAATTGAAGAGGCTCACATTCCTCTTTTTATCACTTATCAAAAGGGGACAAGAAGAATTTTTGCAGCTGAAAAACGAGTATTATCTCCACCAGGGAGGGAAGGGGTCTCGTTCTCTTCACTGGACAATAGGCAAATGTTATCTTCATCCGGGGTGAAAGGGCCTTTGCCTTCTTCTTCAGCAGAGTAGGTATATGATAGAGGAAAGAAACCATTGCATGTTGAAGGGCCTTCTGGAGTTCAAGAGAGAGACTTCATTTTGATTTAGGAGGAGGATAGTGATTTGATCTTCCAAAACTCAAGGCTCAAGGAGGTCAGTAGAGAACAAGAAGCTGATATTAATGCATTATCCATCAACCTTGAGAGGGCTAAGTGGATTATTAAATACCTTGAGCAACAAAATAGGTAATTGGAGGATAAATAGATGATCATGGAGCTATCGACAGATGGCAAAAAGGATGAAAGTCAAGCTGACTTCACTAGATCAAGAAATAGAGGCTAACAGAGAGTCTTGGTTATACTGAAGAAGCATGTCAAGCATAGAAACCATCTACCTCCAAAAGTTATCTTGAAGCAGCACAGAGAAGTGAACAGGTTGACAATTGACAACAAAGGCACAATGCAGATCACCAGGTAAATCAAGGACAATTTACTTCAAGAATGAATAGAGATCACCAAGTAAATCGAGGGCAATCTACTTCAAGGATGAACAGAAGCTACAACCAACTGTAGGTAAATCATTCTCAATTTTCCTCAAGAACGAATGGCTATGGAAATTACAATCTCCTGGATGGAAGGTTTGATAATCGCAGGAATTTTTTTAATGGAAAATGTTTCTCCTGTCATAACTTTGGACACAAAGCAGCTCAATGTGTTGCCTACAAGACCATCATGACCAGAGAAGCACGAAATCAAAGGAGTGTGAGTGGAATCATGAAAAGAACCTACAATAACTTTTTTGCTCTTGAAAATGAAATAGAATGTTCTATTTGTAACAACTTCGGTCATGAAGATTCTGAATGCAGGAGTAGGTTTTAGCAAACAACTCAGAAGGAGCAAGCTTCATTGAGTCCCAAAACATGGTGGAAGAAGGAATCGCAACCAAAAAGATGTGGTATAGCCTTATATGTGGAAGGGTAGGAGAATCAATGGTACATCGACAGTGGATTCTCGAAACATATGACAGGTGATAAAGAAAAACTTCAGTCATATAGTGCCTTAGAGAAGGAAAAGAAGGTCTCATTTGGAAATGACACCCCTACATTCATAAAAGGTAAAGGTTCTGTTCTTTTGAAAGAAAAGGTCAAAGATGGAAATCTTATGTATGTTGATGGCTTAAAGCATAATCTATTGAGTGTCAGTCAAATGTGTGATCAGGGAAACAAGCTAATATTTCAATCAAATGGATGTATTGTTCATGAGCTTGATACAGGAGAAATAGTGATCAAAGGCATAAGAACACCAAATAATTTATACATACTCAAGGGAGGACAACAACAATGCTATCTAAGCAAGAATGATGAACATTGGTTATGGCACAGAATATTGGGGCATCTAAGCTTCTCTCAGATAAGGAAAGCATGTAAATATCAGGTGGTTCGTGATCTCCCTGACATCAGGATTCCAGACAATACAATATGCAAATCATGTCAGTTTGGGAAGCAAACCAGAACTAATTTCCCTGAGAAGGAAGGATCAGCTAGTAGGCCACTTGAACTTGTCCATACTGATGTATGTGGTCCAACTAGGAAGAGGTCACCTCGAGGAGAGGAATACTTCATATTGTTCATTGACGACCTTTCAAGGATGTGTTGGATAGGACTTCTGAAGCATAAAGACAAAGCTTTCAAAAAGTTCAAAGCATTCAAAGCCTTGGTTGAAAACGAATCAGATTGAAAAATCAAATGCCTCAGGTCTGATCAAGGAGGGGAATTTACCTCGAATGAATTTTTCGATTTTTGTGAAGAACATGGAATAAGAAGGGAATTCTCTACTGCAAGGACTCCTCAGCAAAATGGAGTAGTGGAAAGGATGAACAGAATGGTTCAACAAATGGCTCGCGCTATGCTTCTGAGTCTGGAACTCCCGCAACCTTCTGGGGTGAAGCTGCATTTGCTGCGGTTACTATTCTTAACAAGACGAACGTCCAGGTGAACAACACTAAAACTCGTCATGAACTTTGGTATGGTAAGACTCCCACGGTTAAATACTTCAAAATTTTTGGAAGCAAATGTTACATCAAAAGAACTGATAAAAACCTTGGCAAGTTTGAACCTAGAGCAGATGAAGGCATTCTCCTTCGTTACTCTCCCCACAGCAAAGGATATAAGTGTTACAATAAAAGACTTGGAAATTTTTTTGAAAGTATTGATGTAGCGATTGATGAAGAAGGAAACATTCCTAGGCAGGTAAAATCCAAAGATTTCGAAGATGATGAAGACTATCCTTCAACATCAAATCAGACTTATGATGAAGAAGAAACCCATGAGGCACCAGAAGAACAGATAAGGATAGAAGAAAAGACTCCATCCAGGTATGTTCAGAAGAATCATCCAGAAACTCAAATTTTGGGGCAGAAAGAGGCGGGTGTACAAACAAGAAGAACTATCTCACAAGCTTCAAGCTATCTAGAAATGCTCTCCTCCACTGAACCACAAAATGTAAGAGAAGCATGCAAAGATGAATGCTAGGTCAAGGCCATGAATGAAGAACTTGAGCAGATTGAAAAGAATAACACTTGGGAGTTGATTCCTAGATCAAACGATAAGAATGTCATAGGGACAAAATGGATATTAAAAAACAAGCTGAATGAAAATGGAGAAGTTATTAGAAACAAGGATAGACTTGTTTGTAAAGGGTATGCTCAACAAGAAGGTATAGAATTTGAGGAAACTTTTGCACCGGTTGCTAGACTTGAAGCCATAAGAATGTTCCTTGCTCTTTCTAGCTTTCAGAAGTTCAAAGTTTTTTAAATGGATGTGAAATCTGCATTTTTAAATGGAGACTTGGAAGAAGAAGTGTATATTGAGCAACCAGATGGATTCATCCTTGGAAATGATCCAAAACTTGTATGCAGACTTAAGAAGGCACTCTATGGTCTTAAACAGTCTCCAAGGGCTTGGTACTATTGTCTGGACAAATATCTTCATCAACAAGGTTTTTCAAAAGGATAAACAGATAGCAATCTATATGTGAAAATTGATAATGATAAATTGGTAATACTTGTTGTGTATGTTGATGATATCGTCTTTGGTAGCAATGAAGAAGCCATGAGTCAAAACTTTGATTTGGTGATGCAAAAAGAATTTGAAATTTCCTTGCTTGGTGAGCTGGCATATTTTCTTGGTTTACAAGTCCAACAAAATAAAGACGGTATCTTTTTATCACAAACCAAGTACCTTAAGGAGATCTTGAAGAAATATGGCATGGAAGATTCAAAACCAGTATGTACCCCTATGGTAACAGGATGCAGCCTTAGTGCAAATGATGATTCAGCAATAGTTCATCAACCAACCTATAGGTCCATGATTGGTAGTCTACTCTATCTGGCAGGTACCCAACCAGACATCATGCATGCAATGGGAATAGTTGGAAGATTCGAGGAAAATCCAAAAGAAGCACACCTTCAAGCAGTTAAAAGAATTTAAAAATATCTTCAGGGCACACAAAACTATGACTTATGGTATCCTAGAGATATAGATCTCACACTTCATGCATATACAGATGCAGATTGGGCAGGAAGCGTAGATGACAGAAAAAGCCCTAGTGGTGGTGCATTCTTTATGGGTTCTAGATTAGTATCTTGGTTCAGCAAGAAACTAAGTTCAATTGCTTTATCTACAGCTGAAGTGGAATATGTGGCTCCTGCATCTTGCTGCACACAACTCCTTTGGATGATGCAAATTTTGCAAGGTTTTCAAATCACTTGTACTCCACCTACCTCCATTTTATGTGATAATACAAGTGCAATCAGTATTTCAAAAATTCCAGTCATGCATTCAAAGACCAAGCACATACCATTCAAATATCATTTTCTCAGAGAACAAGTGCTTGAACGAAAGGTCAAATTGGAGTATGTTCCCTCCAAGGAACAGGTTGCTGATATATTCACCGAACCACTACCCAGGGAGACATTTGAATACCTCAGACAGAAGCTGGGAGTAGTTGATGGATCATCTTGTTGTTGAAACTTGTCTGTTTCAGAGAAAAGTGGTTGTACACGAGTTTAATGAGGAGAATCTGTGTACATACGCCGATTTATGTGGATACAATCACATATATGTTGGTTTGAAGACAAACAGTGGCCAAGCTTAGGATGAAAGGAGTCTGATATGGGTCTGACAGAGACCATTTGGCACAGGTTCAGGGGGAGCATATATATTCTTCTAATAATGCATTGTTGGCATTATCCTAGAAGATCTTGGTTCAAGTTCATAGTGTTTTGGTTTTAGTGGGATTAGGTGTAGAAGGAGAACATGGTTGCTGGTCTGAATGATGATTGATAGATGCTTCTTGTTGATAACTATCATAGTCTGGTTGTAGATATTTTGTCTCTATGTCATGTATTTCTTTTCTTATCAAGGTCATATAGTGACATACTTTGGTTTCCCCACTATGCTTGGGATGGATAATGTAATGTTCTTGTTTTATCTTGTGTAAACTTTTGGTGTATTCCCACTTTGTTGGGTGGATGAGTCAATCCCCACTTGGTTGGGAGATGGATGTATGTATGAGCCTTTGGTGGTAGGAAGGTCATTTATGATGTATAAAGTTATGTATCTTCTTGTAGAACATCTTCTTGCAAGACCTTGGCTACAGTCAGGGGGAGTATGGACAGCACGGCAGAAAAGAGATTTCAGCATGAACTCAGCGGGAGCATAACCCTTTGCCCTTGATGTCAAAGGAGCAAAATGACTTTGAGTGACTTGGGGTTGCCATCAAGCCCAAAGGGGGAGATTGTTGGAATTATGACATAGGTTTGGCACAGTGTCACAGGTGTTGTCCTTGATGGCAACTCACTCAGATGGCAGATCACTGTTCAGGCTCTCAGAATGAAATAAAAAGAGGTATACGCAGGTTCCCTTTGACAAAGTCATGTATACACGTGGAATTGCCGATCAAAATTTGCGTATCTGTATGCACGCACTTTCATGCACGAAAAACCACGTACATGTGGGAAAGCTTATTTTTGGTCCATGGTATTTAGTCCTTGGTATTTGGACCTATGGTTTTGGACGATGGTATCTCATCTGAAGTGTTTGACCCAGGTATTTGGTCCAAGGTATTGATTCTTTATGGTTTTGGACCATGGTATTGTGTAAGACCTAAGACTATAAAATGGGAAGGAGATCATTACGCAAAGGCAGTGACTCAAGCATTAAATATCTGATGAAGAACTAGATCTGGAATACTAATAATCGGGTTATAGCTAGATCTGAATCAAGGAGGAACCTGAGCGTAAGAAGAAGGATAAGTACTATTGATGAATCAAGATCTTAAGGCTTGAAGAGTAGTATCTTTGTGTGATTTTGATATGTTATTTTTGGCGCATGACTTGATCTATAAATCTGATAATCTGGGTATAACTAATGTCTGAATAAGTGACAAGGATAAATTATCTTTTATAGATCTGTATGTAGGTTCAACAAAGAAAATGTGTGTATACACGCTGGTTCTGTAATGCAGAATAGCATATACACTAGTTGGCCTTATTTCAGCAGTGTATGCACGCAGGTTGTACACATTGAAGTAGCGTACATCTCTTGAAATATGTTTTAGCTATTTCTGTTCACTGCTGCAGTGTTCTGGATTCAAAATTGGTATCTGGTTACTGTTGCTATTTTCTGGTACAACATTCAGAGAAGTGACTATTTGATTCAGTTTTGTTTGGTGCAAAGGAGATTGGTTGATGTAGATATAATTGATGTTTGATTGATTGTATTCATGGATCTAGTCTGAAAATTGATGAAACATGATCCCTCGAAGAAAAGAGAAGGTTGTAGCCTTCTGTAGGTCAGCATCTACGTACTAGTACCTCAGCTAGTACAAGAACTAAGGGGGTTGTAGCTCCCTTCCAAAAGAATCTGGAGAACAAGAGAAGGTTGTAGCCTTCTGCAGGTAGCAGCCTGCGTACTGGTATAAGACTGCACCAGTACAGAATCATTGTAGAAATAAGATAGAGACGAATTGTAGCAGGTGGTTTTCACCCACATTGGGTTTCCACCTTATATCTTTGTGTCCATGTGTGTGATGATCTGTTTTGTTTTACTGCTCCTGTTTACTATTCTTATGATTAATGAAGTCTTGATGCACTGATTAAAGATCAACAATTAATGAATCTTAATTTTTCTGATATATGTTGGTTGCTTCAGACACAGCAGCGTATAGATGCAGTTTCCCATAGATGAAGTAGCGTATACAAATCTGATTGTGAGATGAAAAATAATTGATTTGATAATACTGATTCACCCCCCCTCTCAGTATTATTTCCAATAGAATCTTGGCTGAAGTTTCTTTGGCTTAGCAAAGTAGTTGATCAGCTTGCCTCATGCCAATTTTGAGCAAATTTGGAGAACTTTTTGTCATTTTCAAATTTTTAATTGCAAAACATAGGGATTTTCCTCTGATGCGCAACACCATTGGCGCTGCGCATTGATCCGGTAGGGAATTTTGAATAATGGCTTACATTTTTGGATTTTTCATGAAAGAATATGAAAACCCAGAAAATTTCATGAATTTTGGAGGCGTTTTGGGTCATTACAAGGGCAAAAAACACCTCAAAATTGCCCTTTCTGCCACTTTTTGGACCCATAGGAAGCAGTGTTGTGAGAACTGATTTTTGGAGGGGAAAATGGACACCAAATTCAAAAATTCCACTTTTCCTAGAAAATAGATAGATGTTCCTTTCTAACAAGCCAACTCGGAACAAATTTGGTGAAGGGGAAGGCCTCCAAATATAGCTAGGAAAAGGTGTTGTGCATCAGGTAGGTGGCGCTACGCATCAGGCACAATTTGTTCAATTTTGCTTAAAACTCAAAATTTTCGCCTACTTTTTTCTCAGTTTGACTTTTTCTCTCTCATGGTAAAACACATGATGTAAATTGATGTACTTTGATGTAAAAATGATGAAAATTGACTCAAGGAGGTAGATACATCATGTATAAGTGGTTTTGAACTGAATGAATCAATTTCCATAGTTTTAGAGGTAAGCTGTTCCACTGCCTATTTTTCAGTTCTTAGTTTAGATCTTGTTAAAACAACTCTTAAACTCATGAATTCGACCCCTAAAGGCTAGCATGGGTGGTTTGTTGCCTATATCTAGTACTTTCTTAGTCGTTTGAAAAGGTTGGACCCTTGTGAATGCTTTGAGCATTATTGTACATTCATCTCTGCAATTTGGTAAGGAAATATACTAGGGTTTGTGGCATTTTGTGGGATTCTTGTGGCAAGGTTATTTAGTATTGTTTTTCCTTCTGTGATTCAAGTTTACATGTGTTTATGTGTGGCATAATCTTCTCTTTTCAACTTAACTAAATGAATCAAGTATAAAGGTCGAAATCATTGATGTTGCAGTGCTCTACCTTAGGGTTTATTTAGTTTTACATGTTTTCAACTGTTTGAAGAGGATTCCTGATACTTTCATGCCCTATCCAACTCCTCACTGGTCTTAAGACTCTCTGTTTCACTTAATTCAAAGTACTAAAGGATTTGCCTACCTCGCCCCATAGAAACCTCTGCAAGACTGAGTTCATTCCCTGGACCCAAAATTGCCTTTCACGTCCAATCTAGCAAACAACCATAAACTAAATCAAACTCCTTTGAACATATACCTAGATTAAAATTAGTCTTTAGATCAGTCATCTCAAGCCTCATTTTCTATATTTTCCTGAGATTGACAAGGAGAGAGCCCTCTCCCGACCTGGTAGGGCTAGCTACCATGTTAAGCATGGTTTGATGTTACCTTAGCCGTGCCTTTCTCAGCCTGAGGTAGATTTAGGCCCTAACATAGTGGCGACTCCATTGGGGAACAAAAGTTTGTTTATTTTTGTTTGCTTTGTAGACTATATACAAAGCCTGAAGTTAGCCATGTAGCCTTCAAACTACTCTTGCTTTGCAAGTGCATAAGTAGATGAATGTTGCTTCAGTCAATCTCTGGTTTAGTTTATAAACTGAACATCTGAACTAAAACTATTACCCCAGTATCTTAAAGCAATTCTAGACTTTGGATGATGAGTTTAGAATTTGATAGGCTGATAAATTGATAATGTCCATTTGATTTTTGGGAATAATTCAACACACTGGCTTCCAGATGATACACTAGGGCCAATCTTGATCCTGATCCTCCTCCCGTGTATGAAAACCCAAATCTCATCCCAAGAATTCTCCAACAAGAAAGTTCTGTGATTCCTGTTTTTAGATCTCATTCATGTCCAGTTGTTTTTGAATACCTTGAAGATCTTGAGTTTGATGAACATTTTGATCTATCGTTGTTTGAAACTAAATCTGAAAGTGTAGTTGGTTCTACTATTCTAAATCTAGAGTTTGTCAAAGATCTTGAAACTTAAAAGGTTAATAGATCAATCGATTATTATATCTTGAATCTCCAAAGTTCCATTGTGGCTACAAACATTCCTGAGTTTTTAGAATCTGCATCTGCAACCCTTGGCTCAACTATTGTTACATCTGGTTAAGAAATTCCTACTGAAACTCCTTTTATTCCCACCATTCCTGTGCAGCCCACCATATCTGATCAGAGACCCCCTGTCTCTTCCCCCCCGTCAACTCCTTCAACACCTCAAACATCTTGTATTTCCTCCCCTCCTTCTACATCTCATACAGTAATTACATCATTTGCTATTGTTGTTTCGACCCCTCCTACATCCCCAAGGCCAGTTTCAAATACACCTAGAGTAATGGCTGCCCAATATGCACCTCTCGTTTTGCCACAAAAATTGGACGCTATGCCTATTGATTACCAAAGCAAAATTATATTGTTTGATGGTACCCAAGGTATCACAGCACAATAGCATGTGGATAAGATGACTAATTTCTTTGACCTTCATGAGATAGATGAAGAAAATGTGACCATGAGATTATTTGTGCAAACTTTTGGAGGCGAAGTGCGGAAGTGGTTCAAAGCATTACTAGATGAGACTATCAATACATTAGCAGTTCTTCAGTGACAATTCCTGGATCATTGGGAGGTAAAGAAAAATCCTCTTCAAATTCTTTCCTAATATGAAAACATAAAGAGGAATGTTGGTGAAAGTGTCCAGGATTATTGTGTTAGATTCAATACTATTTATAATGCAATTCCAGCTGATATAAAGCCACCAATGGGGATGGCTTCGGTTAAATTTCCTGATGGTTTTGATCCTGACATGGCATATCAATTGAGAGAAAGAGATCCAGCCACATTGGAGGATATGCAGAAAATTGCAGTGAGCGTAGAGGCAAATCTGCTAGCTAAGAGAGCTAGAACAAAGACCGAGAAGAAGGTAACCATAAAGGAGGAAGCTTCTTCCTCAGATCATTTTCTTCGCAAGATCGAGAAGATGTTTGATAGAATCACTATTGCAGATAAGCTTGAGAAACAGATCAGAAATCCAAAATTCCATGGTCAGCAGCAAACACAGTTCAAAATCAAGCAACGAGAACAAAGAGCACAAGACCAAGCAGCACAGCAGCAAGTTAAAACACCATTACAGTAGAATTTTGTACATGGTCCGGAATCAGATGATGATGAGAATATAATAGGAGAGGAGAATCATTTCTTTACACCTGATGGTTTTCCAATTTATATCATAGAGGATGAAGAGTATTCAGAAAGCCCAACTGTACAAATGGATGAAGATTTTATCTTAGCAAATGAAGCAGTCCTAGAAGAAGAATCTGACAAATATCAAAGGGGATCCATGAATGCCTTGATAGCCTAGCAACAACAATATTCACTCAGGAGTAGAGAGGTACCCATCAATCCAATTCAAAAGAGAAAGGAAGCAAAACCACCAAAGAATGACTCTCCAAATGTGTAGAAAAAGGGAAAGGAAGCAGCAGATCCTACCACCAGCAAAACACAATCAACAAATGAAAAGTCAAATTAACCAAGTGCAACAAAAGACAAGACTAAAAAAAAGATGCTCCACTCAAAGAGGTAGAAAAAACTACAGCATTTAGCTTAGAGAATGAGATTGCTAAGTTAAAAGTGTCAATAGCTTTGACTGAATTAATGAGGAATAGCATCTATAAAGGTCATGTGTCAAAGATTTTGAATTTAGATCTGTTATCTAATATGGTTAATGTGGAGGATGACCAACCCAAGCTTATCTTTGGTCCAGCATTAGAAGGTCAATCTGAGGATAGTGATGTAGCTCCTTTTTACATCAGCCTTAGATTGCATGATTATGTCTTGCACAATGCCATGTTTGATTCGGGATCATCTCATAATTTGATGCCAAAGGAAATTATGGAAAAATTGGGTTTAGACATCACTCGCAAGTACCATGATCTTTGTTCCTTTGATGCCGGTAGGGTCAGATGTATTGGTCTCATTAAATATTTGGTTGTCACTTTAGATCAGATTCCAGCGAAGAATGTTCTTATGGATGTGGTTGTTGCCGATATTCCCCCTAGATTTGGCATGCTTCTATCTAGATCATGGGGTGCAAAACTCAAAGGGACATTGCAGCTAGATTTCTCCTATGCCACTATTCTCGTGTTTGGTCAATTGAGGAAATTCTATCAGGAGAAAAAGATGAAATATATGATCTCAAGCAAGGATAAACCTTTAAATCATCCAATCAATTATGTACATACAGATTTAGAATCTTTTTTTCTTTATTCCAATAGTTTTAATGATGTAAATAGTCAATTAGTTGAAGTAGAAGATATTCTAGAGATTACAAAAAATTTCAGAGCTATACTTGATCAAGAAAGACAAAAGCTTGATAGTACTGCTGAACAATCAACCTTCCGCAAGTAGCATAAAATTGATGGACAACAAACAAAGGTAGAAGAGAAAGAAAAATTTTAGCACTTGGAGCATGAAGCCGGTTTGTGGAGTATGGATTTTGATGGAGCAGTAAGTAAGGATGGCGCTGGAATTGGTATTTGGATATGCAGCCCTGTTTTCCTACCTAACAAAGTCCCGAGTAATGTAAGAGTTTGTTCATATAAATTGGCTTTTGATTGTTCCAATAATGAAGCTGAATACGAGGCTTTAATTGCTAGTTTGAAAATCCTCAAGAAGTTGAATGCAAAAAGAATTTCAGTTTATGGCGACTCTGAATTAGTAATCAAGTAAGTCAAGGGTGAATACCAAGCCAAACATCCTCAAATGTGGGCTTACCATAATATGGTATTAGATATTTTAAGGTTGTTTCCAGATTATACTTTGACATGCGTCCCTCGTGTACAAAATGTTATTACAGATTCCCTTGCAACAGCTGCAAGTAACTTGAAAATCCCGATGAATTCAAACAATAAGTTTGAAATTCATGTGAAACATCGCGCGACTGTCCTTGATAATCAAAGATATTGGCAGGTGTTTCAAGATGACAAAGAGATTGAAGAATTTATGCAAAATGAAGGCAAATACAAAGATACTTCTATCGATGGAGAGCAAGATGATGGTGAATTAGACATAGAGGTAAATCAGATGGAAGTTTTACAGCTGAAGGACAATGTCATTCCTAAAGGCCTAATCCCTCTAGAGGAGTTATTTGATCAAGATGATGTAGCTCGGAAGCCAATCTTGTTGCCGACCGAGAAGGGAGTTGAGGATGTGAATATTGGAACAACAAAAAATCCAAAGATGGTGAAGTTGTCAAAGGTGTTGCCTCCTCAGGTAAAGGAAAAATACATTAGTTTATTGTCCTCATTTACTGATGTATTTGCATGGGACTATTCATATTTAAAGGCGTACGATAAGAGTATAATTCAGCACAGCATTCCAATCAATCCAAACCAGAAGCCATTTCACCAAAAGTTAAGAAGGATAAATCCAAAGTTGCTGCCATCAATAGAGAAAGAGGTGAATTGATTGTACAAGGTTGGTATAATCGTTCCAATAAGATTTTCAGATTGGATTTCCAATTTGGTGCCCGTATGGAAGAAGACAGGTGAGATTAGATTATGTATTGATTTCAAAAATCTGAATAAGGTGTCTTTGAAAGATAACTATCCATTGCCAAAAATGGACCACATACTTCAAAGAGTAGTTGGAGCATCTCGTATGTCGCTGCTCGATGGGTATTCCGGCTATAATCAAATTCTTGTCCATGAGGATGACAAGGACAAAACAACGTTCACCACTCCATGGGGGCCTTTCCATTATGCGAAGATGCCATTCGGATTAAAGAATGCTAGTGCAACTTTTCAGCGGGCTATGGATATCACCTTTGCAAATGAGAAAGATGTATTTTTAGTAGTTTATCTTGATGATTTGACAATTTTTTCCAATTCAGATGAAGAGCATCTTTACCATTTGAAGATTGTTTTTCAGCGGTGTAGAAAGTATGGCATATCTCTTAATCCAAAAAAGAGCTTGTTTTCCATGGATGAAGGAAATCTTCTTGGTCACATCATATCCAATGAGGGCATCTTCATCAATCCTGCTCAAGTGGAGGCCATTCAGAAAATTGATTTTCCATGTAGCAAAAAGGAGATCCAAGCATTCAACAGTAAGATGAACTTCTTACATCGTTTTGTGCCAAATCTAGTTGAACATTTGAGGGAAATCACAAACATGTTAAAGAAAGATAGTGTAGTGAAGTAGACCGAAGAAGCTATCAAGTCTTTCAATTTGGTAAAGTTAGCTCTTTCTTCAGCTCCAATTTTAATAAGCCTAGATTATTCCCAATATTTCATTTTGTTTTCATTCACTTCGGATCATACTATGGTAGCGGTATTAATGTAGAAAAGAGACCAGCTTGAGAAGCCAATTGCCTTTTTCAGCAGGACAATAAGAGATGTAGCCTTAAAGTATAACATTATTGAAAAGCAAGCTCTTGCCTTGGTAAAAGCTTTGAAAGATTTCCGGGTATATATTTTGCATTCTCATATTCTTGCTTATGTCGCTAACACAGCCGTTAAAGATTTCTTACTACAAACATATCCGGAAGGGAGATGAGGCAAATGGATCACAACTTTGTTCGAATATGATGTGGAGATAAAGGCAGAAAAGCTTATCAAGGGGCAAGGGCTAGAAAAACTGATGGCGGAGTCTAATTTGCATGCCTTGGACATAAACTTGATTGTTGCTATGTCTGAAGAAGATGAACACAACTCACTTGTTCAAGTATCTGAGATTTTTCTTCATTCTCCTTGGTATTCAGATGTTGTATATGTGTTCCAACGTCTTTCACCGCCACCCGGGATCGCTAGAAATAAAAGTAGAACTCTGAAATTAAAGGCTGCCAAATTTTGTATTATGAATAATGCACTTTATTGGAAAGATCCCGACGGTATTCTACTGATTTGTTTGGTTGAGGAGGAAGCAAAATAGGTCATGGATGATTTTCACAAGGGAGATTATGGAGGTCACCTATTTTGGAAGAAAACAGAAAATAAGATTTTGAGAACAGGATATTATTGGCCTACCCTTTTCGCTAATATGTATAAAACTATTACAAGCTGTCATGAATGCCAAATTTTTCAAGGAAGGAGAAAGTTGCAGCCTTTACCTCTCAAGTTGGTCGAAGTTAGTGCTCCATTTTAGCAGTGGGGTCTAGACTTTATTGGTGCGATTCATCCTACATCTTTGGCCTAGCACAAGTGGATCCTCACAGTGACATATTATTTCACAAAATGGATTGAGGCGATTCCCACTCGGCAGGCCACCGACTTGGTAATAATTCAGTTTCTTGAAAACAATATTTTGTCACATTTTGGCTGTCCTAACAAGTTGATTACAGATAATGCAGTGGCTTTCAAATCTAAAAAGATGATTGATTTTTGTAACAAATATCGAATTACCTTGGGGCATTCTACTGCATACTATCCACAAGGTAATGGATTGGTGGAATCTTCAAATAAATCATTGGTCAACATCATAAAAAGCTGCTAGAAATAAACAAAAAGAGCTCGCATAAGAAATTGGTTAATGCACTATGGGCGGATCAAGTAAGTCAGAAGAAATCAATAGGCATGTCTCCTTTTGAGATCGTGTATGGTGTTGACACGATGTTCCTGACATCTCCCGCAATCCCGGTTGTTAAACTTCTATAGGAAGCTGGCAGCGAGGAAGATCATTTACAACAAAGAACAAACCAAATGATCCATTTATAGCAGATGAGAGAGGAATTTTTTTAGAATACCTTCAGGCTGCAAGAGAGAATCAAGAAAATCTATGATCGTAAGGCAAAGGTGGACAAGTTTCAAATTGATGACATAGTGCTAAAATGGGATGCTAGAAAAGAGGACAAAGGCAAGCATGGCAAGTTTGAGAATTTGTGGAAGGGACCATTCAGAATTGCTGCATATCGAGGTCAAAATGCTTTTTTGTTGAAAGAAATGACCGGGGAAGATTGTCCAGGAGGACCGGTCAATGGTTGGCTGCTGAAACGGTATTATCTTTGAGATATTTTCTGTTGTCACATATATCACTGTACATGCCATTTTATTTCCTTCATTGCAAAGTGTGTACTATGGTCATTCATTTAGTTTGGGGCCCGATGTGAAGGCCATAAAACTAAAGGTCTGATGTCAGTTTTTGATTGCTTAGTGTGGATTGTTTGAGTCTGTTTTCAATCAGTTTCCAATCTTGTAATTGAGTCAGTTTTGAGTCAAGATATTGGTTTTGGTTTGCTGAAGTTATTGACTCCATTTAGCCCAATGGAAGAGGCACTATCTGCTTTCCAGAGATCTGTAGTTCTTGGCACCTCCTAGGAGCTACCATCCCCATTGGAGCCAATGTTAGTGTCAGTATCTTCATCCCTCCATCAATGATCAAAATTCTCTTTTTGCATGCATTCTAGGTGTCTCATCCGATCAGCTGCATTCCATTAGGATCATGGATCATCTGATGGTAGTGGCTCATTATCAAATTTCCCTCATGGTCTTTACCTGCTAGCCTATTTTTACAAGTTCAGGTCATTTACAGTCATCTTTTGTCATTACATTTGCAAAAGCCATTTTTAGGGTTTTAGGTCTCATTAGGTCTAGGGTTTGTCACCATAGTCATGTAAAAGCTCAATAATGGTCAGCAGGCACATGAGGAGGTCTAATAAGGTCTCAGCATCAAAATTTCAATAATGATATACTCAATAAATGATTTTTTCCTCAAAACCCTGTTTTGAGGAAAAACAGAGTTTTTATGTTTTATGTATAAAAATTTCATGTAATTTTAATTTTCCTATATGTAATAAGTTCAGAATTTCTACCCTTGGTCACCTTGCCAACTCTAGCCACTGCAAGCAAAAAACACAAGCATCAAAGCATCAGTTTGTCAAATGATTAAGAAAAGTCAATTTCAATGGAAAAATAGAGTCAAAATCAAAAGTGACTTTAACATTAGACAAGTGGGTTTAAGATGAGTGAAAAATTAAAGTCATTCATATTTAAAGTGAAAAGGATCTCCTTGGTCATTTCATTATGCAAATTTACTCTTAGAGAGTCAAAAATCACGATTTGAAGCAAAAGAGGCGAAAACACTGTTTCTTAAGGCAACTTGGCCTAGCACTGTGCACCAGAGGTAGTGCACTGCACATCAGGTAGGCGTTGTGCATCAGAGGCTTTCCTGCAGTGTTATTTTGAACTGGCGCTGCGCATCAGGAGTGCGCTGTGCATTGGGCCAGAGGCGCTGCGCATCAGTCCAACTTTCTCCAAATCATCCCAAATCATGCCAAATTACTCAAAAAACATCAAATTTGCTACATTTTCCCTCTACACGTAAGTACTCATCTTCCTAAGGTTGAAATTGAAGTCACTTTGGTGTTTCTCATACATCTTGCATGTGAAGAATGAAACCCTAGTTTCTCTTCATTGTTGCCATCCAGTTGTGAAATTTTCATCCCACCTCCACAAAAACTTCTTAAAACACATTTTCACTCTTTATCTACCCTAATACACTTCATTCATCAAATTTTCTCATACCCCACTCCCCTAAAGCAAAAATTTCCCTCACCAAACCCTAAGTCCTTCACTAAACCCTAATCTCCAAAAATCATTTCTTTCACTCCCCAATTTCATCTCCCAAGAGTAAAATCTATTAATACACATCACTATTGTCCTCTTTCATCACCATTTTTCACCATACCTTCATTTCATCATTTTCCCAAAAACAAGCACAATGGCAAGAAATAGTGACTCAAGCTATGAGCAAGAAACACAAAGTGACAGTTCAGGAGATAGAAATTTGCAACCTAGGAGACCTCACAAGGGTGGGAAGATCATCAAAGAGGAGCCTATTAGTATTGCTGAACTTCTTGCTTGTCCTCTTGCCACCACTTGTTTCAAATACCAATCCTGCTTTGAGTTTTGTGAGATGGTAGAGAGGGTCAGGTATCATCATGAATTGGCTAGGAAATTTGTCATCAACATGGAGGACAATATGGTACAGCTTGTTGGCATCAACTTCACGCTTTCACCAGCCATTATTGTAGAAGCAACTAAGATGCCAGATGTGGGGGAAAGATGGAATAAGAGACAAAATATCAACAAACAGAACTATGAACCCTATATTAAAGCTAGATATCATAGCCAATTGGGCAAGGTGTTTCCTTTCAAATTGTTGGAGAACCGGTATGTGCCATATTAATGAAACTCATCATTAGATACTTCACATGTGAGGGAAGGTTCTCCTGAATCTATGCTTATTATATCAGGTTTCTTATGCATTTTACTATGGTTAGAATGATGAGCATACCATATTTCATTTGCAAAAACATAGAGAGGATGACTATAATTGTAAAGAGGAAACCCTACCCACAACAACTCAATAGCATATATCACTTTGCTGTCATCAAAATTATTGTTTTGCACTAGTTGACTTAGTTGGGAGTGCCATGGGAAACCTTCATTTCCAATGAGGTTTTCAAGGGACCTCAAATATTTGCAAAACCTCAAGAGGAAGAGGGACCTTCTGGGCAACAAAGAGAGCATGAAAGAAAAATTGAAGAGGCTCACATTCTTGCTTTTATCACTTATCAAAAGGGGAAAAGAAGACTTTTTGTAGTTGCAAAATGAGTATTATCTCCACCAGGAATGGAAGGGGTCTGGTTCTCTTTGCCAGACAATAGGGAAATGTTATCTTCACCAAGGGTGAAAGGGGCTTTTCCTTCTTCTTCAGCAGAGCAGGTACAAGATAGAGGGAAGAAACCATTGCATGATGAAGGGCCTTTTAAAGTTCAAGAGAGAGACTTCATTTTGATTCAGGAGGAGTTTTGATCTCCCAAAACTCAAGGCTCAACAAGGTGATTATCCATCAACCTTAAGAGGGCTAAGTGGATTATTAAATACATTGAGCAACGAAACAAGCAATTTGAGGATAAACAGATGATCATGGAGCTGCAAACTATCAGGGAAAATCGACAGATGGCAAAAAGGAGGAAAGTCAAGCTGATTTCACTAGAGCAAGAAACAGAGGCTGACCGAGAGATGGTTGGAAAAAGTGAATGTCCTCCTTGAGAAGCTTCCTGACAAGGCTAGTAAGGAGAAGAAAATGTTGAGGGACATGGCCTATCACTATTTTTCTCAGAACAAAATTGGTGACACAAGAATAAGAAGACTGAAAACCAAGCTAGGGAGAGCCTTAAAGGCCAAAAATGAGCAAGACAAACTTAGAATATTGGCTAAAGCTTCCTTGGATAAGCAAGGTGTTGATCAGCTTGCCTCAGGCCATTTTTGGGCAAATTTGGAGAAAATTTTGTCATTTTCAAATTTTTAATTGCAAAACACAGGGATTTTTCTTTGATGCGCAGCACCATTGGCGCTATGCATTGATCTAGTAAGGAATTTTGAAAAATGGCTTACATTTTTGGATTTTTTATGAAAAATATGAAAACCTAGAAAATTTCATGAATTTTGGAGGAGTTTTTGGTCACTAAAAGGGCAAAAAACACCTCAAAATTGCCCTTTCTGCCACTTTTTGGACCCACAGGAAGCAGTGTTGGGAGAATTGATTTTGGGAAAGGCAAATGAACACAAAATTCAAAAACTCTACTTATACTAGAAAGTAGACAGACAGACCTTTCGAACAAGCCAACTTGGAGCAAATTTGGTGAAGGTGCAGGCCTCCAAATTGAGCTAGGAAAAGGCATTGTGCATTAGGCAGATGGTGCTATGCATCGAGCACAATTTGCTCATTTTTGCTTAAAACTCAAAATTTTCGTCTAGGTTTTTCTCAGTTTGACTTTTTCTCTCTCATGGTCAAACTAATGATGTAAATTGATGTACTTTGATGTAAAAATGATCAAAATTGACTCAAGTAAGTAGATACATCATGTATAAGTGGTTTTGAACTGAATGAATCAGTTTCCATAGTTTTAGAGGCACGCTATTCCACTGCCTACTTTTTAGTTCTTAGTTTAGATCTTGTTGAAACAACTCTTAAACTCATGAATTCGACCCCTAAAGGATAGCATGGGTGGTTTTTTGCCTATATCTAGTACTTTTTTAGTCATTTGAAAAGGTTGGACTCTTGTGAATGCTTTGAGCATTATTGGACATTCATCTCTGCAGTTTGGAAAGGAAATAGGCCAGGGTTTGCAGCATTTTTTGGGATTCTTGTGGCAAGGTGATTTAGTATTGATTTTCCTTCTATGACTCAAGTTTACATGTGTTTATGTGTGCCATCGTATCTCTCTTTTCAGCTTAACTAATTGAATCAAGTATAAAGGTGGAAATCATTGATGTTGCAGTGCTCTACCTTAGGGTTTATTCGGTTTTACATGTTTTCAATTGTTTGAAGAGGATTCCTAATACTTTCATGCATCTTCAACTCCTCACCAATATTAAGACTCTCCATTTCACTTAATTCAAAGTACTAAAGCATTTTCCTACCTCGACCCACAGAAACCTCTGCAAGACTGAGTTCATTCCCCGGACCCAAAACTGCCTTTCACATCTGATCCAGCAAACAACCATAAAACTCAATCAAACTCCTCTGAACATATACCTAGCCTAAAATTAGTCTTTACATCAGCCATCTCAAGCCTCATTTGCTATATTTTCCTATGATTGATAAGGAGAGAGCCGTCTCCCGACCTGGTAGGGCTAGCTACCAAGTTAAGCTTGGTTTGATGTTACCCTAGACCTGCCTTTCTCAGTCTGTTGTAGATTTAGGCCCTAACAGGTTGCACGACAAATGATGAGTATACTAGAAGTTTCCTGGAGCTTTTGAGGTATGTGACTTATCTTATGGATCATAAGACTAGGATCCAGAGATACATTAGTGGGCTGCGAATAGCATATAGACACCAGATTGACTTTGATAATCCCATATCATTAAAGGAGGCCATCCGTAAGTTGAGTTATTGTTATGAGTAGTCAAAGTGCAAAGTTGAGCCTAAGTGTGGCTTTAAAGGAAATGAGAAAATTAAAGGGAAGTGGCCACCAAAGTGGGGAAATACCTTAGGATGAAGGTGAGAAAGAAAATGTGGCTCCTTACAAGAAGTTCAATGCAGTAAAGAATGGACATGGGTCACAACCTGTAGAGCAGTAAACTAGAGGTGATGGTAGCGGACCATTATAATGTTGCATATGTGGCAAAGAGCATCACAAGAAGGATTGTCCATTGTGCCATGGTTGTAGGCCTTGCATCTATAGTGCTCAAGAGGCACAGATAGTTAGGGATGTTGGTAATAACATTCCTTGGATTTATGTAGTTGTGAACAATAAGGAACAAGATCATCAAGAATCCATTATTGATATTGAATTTGGCTATAGGTACCAAGCAGAGAGTTCATTGTTGGGTAAGAGCTTATGCATTCGATCTAGATGGTATGCCTACATCAACACATCTGAATGTACTATCACTGGGATCATATAGTATGATTTTAGGTATGGATTGGTTGTACCTTGACAAGACCAAAGTAGGCTATTGTGACAAGGTTATTGAGTGCTTGGATGATAATAGGGAAAATAATTTTTTCCAAGGAAAGAAAAATCCTACATCAGTGAGGATGGTCACCGCTATGCAGGCTAAGCACAATTGTAAGAAAGGATGTGTGATGTTTGTAGTCCATATCACTAGTGACAAGGGTAAGGATGTTGAGGGTCCAAAATATTCAAGAGGTACCCTGCATTACAATAGTTTCAAAATGTGTTTTTTACGATAGATTCCATAGTTTCCTCCTCATAGAGAATTGGATTTTTCTATTGATTTAGTACCAAGGGCAATGCCAACATCAAAAGAACTTTACATGATGAGAAAACCAGAGTTAGTAGAGTTGAAGTTACAGCTAAAGGAAATGGTTTATAAGGGATATATTAGGCCAAGTCTATCACCTTGGGGTGCACCAGTATTGTTCGTGAAGAGGAAGGATGGTATTCTCAGGTTGTACATTGATGGCAAGAAGCTTAACAAGGTGACAATAATGAACATGTACCAATTTTAGAGGATTGATGATTTTTTTGATCATTTGGAGGGAGAAGCAGTGTTCTTGGGGATTTATCTAAGATCAGGGTACCGTCAAGTATGTATCAAGAAGAGGAAATCTGCAAGACTACTTTCAAGACCAGGTATTGTAATTATGATTTTGTTGTAGTTCCATTTGGTTTGACTAATTCCCTAGCTACTTTGATGCGGCTGATGAATAGTGTGACACGTCCATATTTGGACAATTTTGTTATTGATATATTCTAAGAATGAGGAAAGGAGGATGTCAAGGATTTAGAAATAGTGTTGAGATTTCTAAAAGAGCATTAGTTGTATGTAAATATTAGTAAGAGTAGTTTCTTTCATCGAGAGGTGCATTAATTGGGACATGTTGTCTCCAAGAAATGCATAGTAGTCCAACAAATATAAGGGTTACCATGGAGTGGGAATCTCCTAATAATGTGGATGAATTCAGATCATTCATGGGATTAACAGGTTACTATAGGAGGCTCATTAAGAACTTCTCACACATTTCATATCCTCTTACATCATTACAAAGAAAAGGAAATAAATTTGAATGGACGAAGGAATGTGTAGCAAGTTTTGAGCAGTTGAAGCAGTTGTTGACAAATGTTCCAGTTCTTAAGATTGAAAATTTGGATAAAGAGTTCGTAGTGTGTACAGATGCATACAAGAGAGGACCTGGTAGGGTATTGATGCAGGATGGACAAGTGGTATGCTATGAGCCTAGGAAATTGAATGAGCACAAGAAGAAGTATGTGACTAATGATCTTGAGTTGGCAGCTATTATCCATGCATTACATATGTGGAGACATTATCTTCTTGGTAGGAGGTTTGTATTAATGAGCGATCACAGTGGGATGAGGTACCTATTTGACCAACTAAATATGAATGCCAAGAAGGTTAGGTGGTTGGCCATGATCAATGAGTTTTTATTTGAGATTTGATACACAAAGGGTAAGGAGAATAGGGTTGTGAATGCTCTCAATAAGAGAGTACAAATGAACCATGTTCTAGTGGTGAGCTTGTATGGGACATATTTATAGGATATGATCTTACATGTAGGATAGTACGATGATAGCTATAGAGAGTTTAGGCATAGGTTACAATAGTAGAGTATAGGTGATCAGGATGTGGATTATCATCTCATGGTGGATGGCTTGGTGAGATTTAGGAACAAGACCTATGTGCCAGATGATAGTGGACTCATGAAGATTATCTTGAGAGAGTTTCATGTCAAGCCATATTCAGGTCACCCAGGATATCAGAAGATGTTTACAATAGTAAACAAGTTCGACTATTGGTCGAATCTAAAGAAGGAAGTGGAAGAGTTCATGGCGAGATGTTTGGACAATTAGCATGTGAAATCAAAGTGTAAGCATCTAGGTGGATTGATTCAGCCTATTCCAATTCTATAATGGAATTGGGAGGTCATTTCCATGGATCTCATTACATATCTTCTGAGGACATCGAGGCAGCATGATTTGATTGTGGCTATGGTCAATAGGACTAGAAAGCTAGTTCACTTCATTCCAGTGAAGACTACTTATTCATCTAGTGAGGTGACACAGGTCCTCATCAGGGGGATCATGGGATTGCATGGTATTCTGAAGAAGCTTATGCTAAGTTCACTTATCATCATCATCCGCAGACATGTGGACATGAAGAGAGGGTCAACAAGATTGTGGAGGATATGATGAGGATGCACCTGATGCATTAGTAGAGGATATGGGAGGAGTACCATCCATTGGTTGAGTTTTCTTACAAAAATGGTTATGAGGAGTCACTGAGGATGAGTTTGTTTAAGGCACTATATGGGAAAAGTTGTAATACTCCCATCAGATGGATTGATCCAATGAAAAGGTTAATGACAGGACCTAACATGTTAGCATACATTGAAGATGAAATGTGGGTTATAAAGAAGAATATAAAGGCAACAAAAGATAGGCATAAGATTTATTCATACCAACAAAAATAATTTAAGGAGTTTGAAGTTGGGGAGCATGTGTATTTGATCCTTAAGCCCAAGAAGATCTCCTTGAGGATTGGATCATGTGCCAAGTTGGCGCCAAGATGTTCCAAGCCTTTTGAGATCCTTAAGAGGATTGGACAAGTGGCATACATACTTGCACTACCTCCAACAGTGAAAGTCCATGATGTTTTCCATGTTTCATTACTTAAAATATAGTTAAAGTATGTTGATTATGTTATTGATTGGTATATATTGCAGGTGGAGCCAGAAGGAGAATTCCAGTTAGAACCTTAGTGCATATTCCAGCAAAAAAAATGCATGCTCCAAAACAGAGAAATTGAGCAAGATAAAATGTAGAGGAGACACTTTGGTCTTGATGAAGCTACATGGGAGATGGCTAATCAAATGTGGGTTATATATCCTTCATTATTTTTCGGTTGAGGCAAAGAAGTTTTGGTGTGTGTGTGTGTACATGGATTTGAATACTACTATGAGTTGTGTTATAAAGATCCAATAAGCGGCGTGGTTTTTGTTTCGTCATGTTTGTCATGATGGTTTTTCTTTTTAGTAGGTTTTTCATTGTAAATACTGCAACGGAATAAGTTATAAAGCTCCATTGGCTGTATGTTTTTATGTTCAGTGGTTTTGTTGGTTGTAGGTGTCATAGAATATCGATGATGGTGTTTCCCTAAGGGGGAGGGGTCTGTAGCAGCCCCAGGTTAAAATTTCATGTAAGAAAGTTAATAAAGGAAAAATAATACCAAGGTCAGGGACACTTATTCCAAGCTAAATGTTGGAAAAAAATCCTAGGGGGGCATCACGTGTTGTGTTTATGGCAAAAGGAAATGGAAAAGGCTTTCAATAGGAAAAGTGGCATTGAAAATAAAGGAAATTAAGAGAAAAGGGAGGTGAAAGGTCACAGGTTGCATGTGACGAGGAAATTGAATGAAATTACAAGAAAAATGAAGAAATCTGAGGCATCAATAATAAAGGTACATCATAGCATCAGTTTTTACCCTTTTGTTAATTGCTTTTCAGAGTTAGTTTCAGAGGGGAGAAGATCACCAAGAGGAGAAGGAAATCAAGAAAACAAACAAAGGACAAGGAATGACAAGGAAAAAAAGGAAAGCAAGGATCAAACAAGGAAAGGTTGGATCAAGAAGCTTCAGTGGGAATAATTGTAGGTAACAGGTTGCATGTATGATTTCCTAGCTTGTTTTGGCATGCATGGTATTTGCATCTGTGTATTTAGTTTCAGTGTGGTCAGTGGGATGGATTTTGTCAGGTTTTGACAATGGTTTTAGCCTTGCCTTGCCATTTTTGGATAGCCATTGTGTGATGGGATTCATTCCTGGTTTAGCTTTGGATTACTGAAAGGTTTTGGATCCAGATGAGTTGGTCTCAGGAAAATCCCAAGGGATGGGGGTGAAGATGGTTGTCTCTAGAAATCCCCCAATAGGTGGGTGGGGATAGGAAAATTCCTCAAGGGATGGTGAAAGAATTTTGAGGCATCCAAGCTCAGTTTGGTTTTGTGATCTCTGAACCAGTTTAGGTGAGATCACGGTATGGTAAGGGTGGAGCTGGTTTAACCTCTAGATTCCCTTGGTTGTTTATGGATTGGTTTATCCCATGAGATCCCACATTTATGCTTGGATTATGGCATGGGGTGATTGAATAAAAGAAAATTTTGGTTCACCTCAATATATGGTCGGGTGCTACGTGGAAGACCCTAACTTGGTTGGCTTTTGTGTATGGTTAACAAGAGCTAAGTTCCTCTTCCTTTTTATGAGTAAATGTGGTTGTTATTACGTGGATTTAATGGTTGTTCTCTCATTCTTATGTATCTGGTTATATGCTAGTTACAAGCATTGTTAAATGATAGATCTAAGTATGGCTCTTAACACATTTCTATTACTGAATACATGAAATAATTGGTGTTATGAAAACTATTGTTAGAAGGAATTCTTCCTTCCTATTTATCCTCAGATAAGTTTTCATATTATTATGTTCAGATTCGCATTCATGGCCTGTATGTTGTATGTTTACCATATGTGTGACGAAATGTCAGTCCCTATTGGGAGGAGTTAGGTCAAGTCTCAGTTCAATTTTTGGGGTATAAGCTTTGCTTCTATGTCATTTTTCAACGCTGGAAGTTTCACTAAGTTGTGGGCAGAGGCCCAAGTCCTGACCCTTAAAAAGTGGCTCAGAAATCAGGTTCGCTGGCATAGAACTTACTGGAAAATTCCATAGTCACAAGGAGGTGGGCTTATCAGTGCAATTGGAGGGCTACAGTCACTTGCAAACCTTGTAAATGGAGTGTTTGGGGCACTAGATCAGTGAAAAAGAGATTTATCTCTAGGGTTGGAGACCTGGAGGGGTTAGGCTTCTCCTGGAGGTCCTATAGAACCTAAGGGAAGTCAGTAAGGTCTTAAGTTGTTGACTCAATTTCCTTAAAGTCATATAGGAGGCTGAGTCTTATCTTAGTGACCCCCAACTCATGCTTTCCCTAGGTAAACTAGTACAAGTGGGTAAATATGGGAGGAGGTGGTTACAATAAATAAATATATTGTAGAGCACATGTAATAACTATTCATGTATTATAGAAATAAAACGACTCATTGGTTCTCAAATAGAAACTATAATTCACTTACTCCTTTATCTAGTTAAAATTTTATATGTTATAAGTGGAACAATATGGGCACATAACATATTTTACAAGAGTTACATTATAGAATCACCTAGAAAAAATAGGGAAGAATTTAAATTTGCCACACAATGCGCAAAATTTTTAAAAATTAAGTAAGAGCAAGATGAACAGAAGGAGGAGAAATATATGTTTGTAAAAAATCCACTTCATATCCCAAAATATAAACAAATGTTACATTTATAATGGATCATAAATCCACATAACATGTGACGAGAGCAAGTTTCTCACTTTAAAAAATGTTAACGAATACAATGTGACTTTTGGTGATAATGGTACATTAGGTATAGTCTGAAAATGTACTCTTGGTCTAAATAATTGAATTGTTAAAATACAAAATGTCTTCTATGTTGAAGGTTTGAAACATAATATTCTTAGTGTTGGTTAAATGTGTGATCAAGGAAAAGGCTAAAATTTCATTCTCAAGGATTTGTGATATGAAATGCAGGCATGAGAAAATTATTTATATATGAAAAGAGAACATCAAATAACATGTATATTCTTAATGAGATAAAGGGATTAAAAAAATAGATGAAATTTGGTTATGTGATAGAGAAATGGGCCATAATGAATTTGATAATCTAGTGAAAATCAACACTAAACAAGTGTTGAGAGACATGCAAAAAATAACCAAACTTTTAAATTCTCTTTTCAAGCAATGCTTTCATGGGAAATAGACAAGGAAAAACTTCAACTCAAAGGAATACTCAACAATAAACCCATTATAAATTGTTCATACATATCTTTGTGTGCCTACAAAGACATAGAGTCTGCAACCTGAACTTTAACTCACTTTTATCATTGATGTTTACTCTAAAATGACATGGGTTTAGTTTCTCAAACATAAGTCTAAATTATTTGAGAAATGTAAATCATTCAAATCCTTGGTTGTAAATGGAACTAATTTAAAAATCATGAGCTTGGGATGTGTTGAGGGCCCTGAAGTCGGGTCAACAACAAGGGGGATACCCACCCGGTCCGGAACCTGGTTGGCGGCTCCTTGCCCGTTTGGAGTAGCGGGTCCGACTGGGGATGACGGGACCAGCTTCCCGATGCATGGGATGTGTATGTGTGTGTGTGTGTGGAATTTTGGTTAGGTTATTTCTAAGAAACGTTCTAAAACTACTGTAAATCTATCTTGCAAACTTGAATCTAAATTACTATAATCAAATGAAAAACAACACACAGAATTTACATTAACCCGGGATGTTTCTTTTGTTATGCAATCTAGAAAGATTTCTAACAGCAGCTGGTAATAAAGATCATTCAATTGATATCAGAACATAAATCAATAAAGATAAACCATTCTGCATAAGAAGTTAGGCAGAGCGGTTGTGAACAGCACGTCGCATAATCAAATCATTCGCATATTAAGCATAAATAGATAGTTCCATCGTACAGAAGTGCCAAATGATAACTTATATATTCATACATTAGCATGCAAACAATATCAGCTGTATATCGCTTTAAGAATACAAGCAGAAGTTAATCAAGAGATAAAAGTACCATTAATGACTAATCCTTACTCATAGACTTCAAACAATAACGATCTACCTCTACTTGCTTCTAATGTCTACCAAGAGTACAAAAGTGCAACATCAGTAGTAGACATAAAAATGCAAACATAAATAAATCACGATCCTTCCATTCATCAAAACCTCCTCTGAGGGTGCAGAAGTGCATGTTCTGAGGACAAGTTTTTGATAAATTTCTGGACCCCTCTCCAATGCAATGAGAAGGGTTGAAATACTACTATCTAATCCTAATAATAGTATTATTACAAAATTTAGGATATGGCTCTCAAATGGCCGCCCTTTTTCTAATTCAGTAAAACAAAAAGAAAAACAACTTTCTAAATTGAAATTACTTCCTAATTTGGTCCCTGAAATTGCAGTTATCAAGCATGGGCTTGAGAAGAGTCGGTTGACCGACTTTCGTGCTTAGTTGGGCTGCGAAAACAACGTCCATAAGAGCTAGCGCTACTTTATCGGCCGCGTTCATGATGCACCTTACCGTCATGCATTGGCTGTGAGGCTTAACTAAGTAAGTCCAGTAACTTTCCCAGTTTAACCTAGCTAATGCCTAAATTGTATTCCCCTTTGCCTGTGCTTTCTGCTTCCATTCTGCTCCCAGCTGTAACGCATTTGGTAAGTATCCCGGGGTGGACTCTGAAATCAAATTAGCTCGTTCTTATCTTTCTTTAATGGCTCATCTCTTCTTGACCACTCCTTAGTTGTGTTTGATAGGTCCGGATTTTCTGCTGCGAACTTCTCAACAAACTCTGCGTTGTAGGTCACTTGCGGCTCAGGTAGATGATACATGAGTTTCAGGTCTTGAGCTGCAAACGATCCCACGGGCCCATGTCCCTGGACCTTGAAATGTCTATGGTGCAACTCCGCATCATCTAGTATCCATTTGATCATGTCTGTGTATGGCAGGATCTTTGGCCTCACTGCTATCCTATGGAGGAAAGAACATGCTAGATCTTCCAGGGATGCCTCTGAAGAACGTGATGCACCCGCGACAGCATTACCTTGATTATTCTCGGGTTTTCTTCCTCCAATATCTTATACATGCCTTCCCAAGTTGAGATGCCTGCATCTTTATTGCATGCAGTATCTGTGTAGAGGGGCGCCATCTCTTTGGTCTTTTCCCTCGTCTCTGAGCTCTGAGCTTTGTTCTTCTTTCCCATCTTCGCTTAGTGTTTCTGTTCGGTTTTGCCTTCGCACTTTGCTCCTGCAGGTTACGAGCGAAAATGGAAAGACTGATCAGAAAGGTGATGGGAGAGTTTTAAATGCAAGAGATAGATTAGATACGCCACCTTACGTGAAACAAATCCGCATTAAGGCACGCGTCTTTATGCCACTTAATAATTGACAACTAATTCATTACTAACATTAAAAGCGCATAATTTCCAAGTCAGTTTATGGTAAGTGGATTTTCTTTGGGAGGCGTGCGCGAAGGAGTCGTACTAAGGTGCTTTTATGACTTGCCAATGCATCCTTGCATGTCGCGCGATCGCAAAGGTCAGTGATCGCAACATCGCAGATCGCAATGATTCAAATATTTTCTAACGTGCCTAGCCTTATTTCTGCGATATGCGATCGCGCGATCGCAACATCGCAGATCGGCGGACTTTGAAGCTCTTCTTTATGGATGCTAGTGTATTGCGATGCGATGCTGTTCATTATTACCGAGGCAATGTGCATATTGGTTTTTAGAGGTGAAACGAAGGCATTTCTTTGATTCTTTTTGTGAAGCCATCTTAGGATTTGCTTTTATGATCACAGGTCTAGGCTTAAGTCGTCTAAGGGCCTTTTTCTACGTTTTATGCTTGTAATTTCAATCTATCATTATGACTGATATTAGGCTGAATTAGGGGGGGGTTGTTGCTGGCCACAACAATTGGCGATTCACTTGGGAGAACCAGTTATCTCTGCTCTTTTTCTATTGATGTTTTCGGATTTTATATATATATATATATATATATATATATATATATATAGATATATATATATAGATATATATATATATATATATATATATATATATATATATATATATATATATATATATATATATATATATATATATATATATATATATTTTTGCAGGGAATCCGAACTTTATTATAAAAAGATAACAACAAACAATACTTCAAAGCATCAATGATTTTTTGTTTTATCCCCATCTTATTTCAATTACTTGCATTCCCAGGTTGTTTTCCGAGTTTAGATCAGTTATTACTTGGCCTTGTTAAGACATAGAAATAAAGAGTTCTCTTATGTATCAACCCCTTTTTAAGAATGCCCTTTTGTCGCAGGTAGAGCCACTGCTGCCAGCAGGCGTCCATAGCCTCGACAGGGTTACCTATTATCCAGGAATGATCCTTTATCCAGCTTCGGGCTTTTTTTTTTTTTTTTTTTTTTTTTTTTAACAAATTTTTCAAAAGAAATATACCTTTGCTGATGCTTTTTCCTCTCCAAAGAACGATGTCTTGGTTTGGTGGCCAATTTATGACACAGTCATTCACTCGATTTATACTTTTGCTGAACAAGCTGGCTCGTGATGAGACCGCTTGTCTTTTGATCGCAACAATCTTGAGTCGTTGCCCTGTTTTGGTAGACAGTTTTGGAAAAGTCAGCAAGTTATAACATCTGTGATCATGATAAGTCGGCTCGTGATGAGACCTCTTATTCTTCGAGATATAGCATCTTTCTAGGTCATTTCTCTGAACGTTGCATTTTCCTTTAGCAGGGAGGAAGTCAAATTCTCTTTCCTTAAGAAAGTTCTGGATGACAATGATAGGGTTGCTTTTGATAATGGTTGCTTTTACAGAGAATCTTTATTCTAATACTGATACCTTTCATTGTGCTGATCTAAAAACAAATTCCTCACCGAGATAACTTTCTTTAAAAATTTTCTGGGTTTAAACTTTAACATCATCTTTGGGTTAAAGATCTATTGATAATAAAGGTCAGACTCCCACAGGAATAGCTGTTCATAAGAGCCGAATTCCAAAATCTTTAACAGAGACAAGGTTTCTTCAGTAACCGTCAAATACTGTTTAGCCAGAACAAACTTTATTTTGGATAGGCAATTGTTATCTAGGGTCATGTAGAGAATACAACTGACTTTGCCTATCCTTATTGGAAGCAAACTAATACCCTATCTAAATTACCACTACTCCTACTCTAATTATGTACAGGGAATAGCTAAGAAAAATGGTATTTCCAGTGGAACCAACGATTCATTATTATTCCTAGCCGTATGGGTTTCCCAAGCATCAGTAAAAAGAATTGAATTCCCCTTGGATAGAAATTGTCGGCTAGGAAATAGGAACCCATAAACTTAGTTGGCATCTTTTCTGATTTCGTTTTCTCATGATAGGTCTTTTCCAACTGAGTAACTATTGGATCACAAAAATTGGGATGAATCTCTTTTGTAAATCGGTGATCTTTCAATAGAAAGGATAACAAGCCGAATTGTGAAATAGGTTTGTTAATCCCAATGGCTTGTAACCCGTTGATTGTTAACTTTGAGTTTTTAGCGATTTCGTTTGAAATGAGAGTTTTTATATATAAATCGCCAGAATCTGATCTATCAAAGTTTTGAAAACCTAAAAATAAGTCAGATTTTGTACAAAATGAAAGTGAGTGAAAAAGAAATGATTGGGTATCTATATATACAGTGGTGTCGCACGTATGGGAGTTACTTGAAACTCTGTGTTTTTCACAAGAACTGGCCGGGTTCTGCAAATCAGAAATTAAATCATGATTGCGATCAGGGATAGAGATCTCCTCTGGATATGAGTCGTAGATAGGAGCATCGTCTCGGACAGTAAAATTATTCAAATGAGATTTTGCTTTGAGATGAGGGTCAGACAGAACAGTTTCTGATCTAAGATGTTTCTTATAACCAGACCCTAGTTGAGTTACTTGCGATAATTCAATATCATCATAAATATCAAAGCAACTATCACGAAAGATTTTACAATTTTCCCTAGGTTCCTCTTTTTCATTATATGCTTTTAGACAAGGGAGATGGGGCAGCTCTTGCTTGATATGAATCTTAGACTGTGATATAGTGGTCTCTTTATTTTGGAAACCCAGTGATGTCTCGTTTGAATAGCCCTCTGTTGGAATAGACTTGATACTATGAGGGAGAAGATCGTTATTACTAAAAACATAGGGGTAAAGAGAAAAATGTGGATCTGGAACAATGTATTTAAAATCATCAAATAAACCTCGTTCATCAGATTCACAATAAGCATCGGGCTTTAGATCATACCTTTTTGCGTCGATACTTTTCGAAAGAGAAACAGTAGGTGGATCTAACCTTGGCACCAGGAGTTGTTGATTTGAAATGATGTTGTTTGACTTTATATTAAAGTCGTTTTCTGATGTCAGGGCACCTTCCCTTTCAGTACTCTCGCCCGCATTTTCTGATGTTAGAGCATGCAAAACTCCTAGGCTAAATTCTGTCTGATCAGGTACAGGAGGTAGGAAACACTCATCATAATCCGAAGATTCTTCATCTGTGAGTTCATCTTAAAGATCATATTGTAGACATTTAAGATGAAATCGTATATTGAAATCCCTTACGGGCTCGTCTTGTTTCCGCAGATGGTTGATTTCATCGTATACCTGGTCGTATTCATAGCAATCAAATTCCAAGATGAAAGCTCTAACGAGTTGGTCCCAGCTGGGGACTGATGCAGCGGGGAGTTTTCTGCACCATTTCCTAGCTTCTGCCGTGAATGTGAGAGTGAAAATCCTGCATAAAACGCCTTCGTCAATTTTCTGAATATCAGCACTAGAGACTCTATGGATGAACTGTAAGGCGTGATGAAATGCAGAAGAATTATTCTCACCATTAAATTTTACCTGAGATAATAGTCTTACCACATCCGGTGGAGTGTTGGAAGATGTAGGAACATGGATGCAACTCCAAATGGGAATTCTGTGAGTAGACATCCTCTTTTAGTTTTAAAAAATATTCCAACAGACAATAGGCTCAGGCCCTCCTTCTAGCGCCAGAAATGTTGAGGGCCCCAAAATAGGGTCAACAACAAGGGGGATACCCACCCGGTCCGGAACCTGGTTGGCGGCTCCTTGCCCGTTTGGAGTAGCGGGTCCGACTGGGGATGACGGGACCAGCTTCCCGATGCATGGGATGTGTATGTGTGTGTGTGTGTGTCGAATTTTGGTTAGGTTATTTCTAAGAAACATTCTAAAACTACTGTAAATCTATCTTGCAAACTTGAATCTAAATTACTATAATCAAATGAAAAACAACACACAGAATTTACATTAACCCAGGATGTTTCTTTTGTTATGCGATCTAGAAAGATTTCTAACAGCAGCTGGTAATAAAGATCATTCAACTGATATCAGAACATAAATCAATAAAGATAACCCATTCTGCATAAGAAGTTAGGCAGAGCGGTTGTGAACAGCACATCGCATAATCAAATCATTCGCATATTAAGCATAAATAGATAGGTCCATCGTACAGAAGTGCCAAATGATAACTTATATATTCATACATTAGCATGCAAACAATATCAGTTGTATATCGCTTTAAGAATACAAGCAGAAGTTAATCAAGAGATAAAAGTACCATTAATGACTAATCCTTACTCATAGACTTCAAACAATAACGATCTACCTCTACTTGCTTCTAACGTCTACCAAGAGTACAGAAGTGCAACATCAGTAGCAGACATAAAAATGCAAACATAAATAAATCACGATCCTTCCATTCATCAAAACCTCCTCTGAGGGTGCAGAAGTGCATGTTCTGAGGACAAGTTTTTGATAAATTTCTGGACCCCTCTCCAATACAATGAGAAGGGTTGAAATACTACTATCTAATCCTAATAATAGTATTATTACAAAATTTAGGATACGGCTCTCAAATGGCCGCCCTTTTTCTAATTCAGTAAAACAAAAAGAAAAACAACTTTCTAAATTGAAATTACTTCCTAATTTGGTCCCTGAAATTGCAGTTATCAAGCATGGGCTTGAGAAGAGTCGGTTGACCGACTTTCGTGCTTAGTTGGGCTGCGAAAAAAACGTCCATAAGAGCTGGCGCTACTTTCTCGGCCGCGTTCATGATGCACCTTACCGTCATGCATTGGCTGTGAGGCTTAACTAAGTAAGTCCAGTAACTTTCCCAGTTTAACCTAGCCAATGCCTGAATTGTATTCCCCTTTGCCTATGCTTTCTACTTCCATTCTGCTCCCAGCTGTAACGCATTTGGTAAGTATCCCGGGGTGGACTCTGAAATCAAATTAGCTCGTTCTTATCTTTCTTTAATGGCTCATCTCTTCTTGACCACTCCTTAGTTGTGTCTGATAGGTCTGGATTTTCTATTGCGAACTTCTCAACAAACTTTGCGTTGTAGGTCGCTTGCGGCTCAGGTAGATGATACATGAGTTTCAGGTCTTGATCTGTAAACGATCCCACGGGCCCATGTCCCTGGACCTTGAACTGTCTATGGTGCAACTCCGCATCATCTAGTATCCATTTGATCATGTCTGTGTATGGTAGGATCTTTGGCCTCGCTGCTATCCTATGGAGGAAAGAACATGCTAGATCTTCCAGGGATGCCTCTGAAGAACGTGATGCACCCACGACAGCAGCAGTTACCTTGATTATTCTCGGGTTTTCTTCCTCCAATATCTTATACATGCCTTCCCAAGTTGAGATGCCTGCATCTTTATTGCATGCAGTATCTGTGTAGAGGGGCGCCATCTCTTTGGTCTTTTCCTTCGTCTCTGAGCTCTGAGCTTTGTTCTTCTTTCCCATCTTCGCTTAGCATTTCTGTTCGGTTTTGCCTTCGCACTTTGCTCCTGCAGGTTACGAGCAAAAATGGAAAGATTGATCAGAAAGGTGATGGGAGAGTTTTAAATGCAAGAGATAGATTAGATACACCACCTTACGTGAAACAAATCCGCATTAAGGCACGCGTCTTTATGCCACTTAATAACTGACAACTAATTCATTACTAACATTAAAAGCGCATAATTTCCAAGTCAGTTTATGGTAAGTGGATTTTCTTTGGGAGGAGTGCGTGAAGGAGTCGTACTAAGGTGCTTTTATGACTTGCCAATGCATCCTTGCATGTCGCGCGATCGCAAAGGTCAGTGATTGCAACATCGCAGATCGCCATATCGCAGATCGCAATGATTCAAATATTTGCTAACGTGCCTAGCCTTATTTCTGCGATATGCGATCGCGCGATCGTAACATTGCAGATCGGCGGACTTTGAAGCTCTTCTTTATGGATGCTAGTGTATTGCGATGCGATGCTGTTCATTAATACCGAGGCGATGTGCATATTGGTTTTTAGAGGTGAAACGAAGGCATCTCTTTGATTCTTTTTGTGAAGCCATCTTAGGATTTGCTTTTATGATCACAGGTCTAGGCTTAAGTCGTCTAAGGGCCTTTTTCTACGTTTTATGCTTGTAATTTCAAAAGAAGTATTTGTTTTCTTTTCTTGGAAATTAACTAAGGGTCCCCTATTCAATCTATCATTATGACTGATATTAGGCTGAATTAGGGGGGGGTTGTTGCTGGCCACAACAATTGGTGATTCACTTGCGAGAACCAGTTATCTCTGCTCTTTTTCTATTGATGTTTTCGGATTTTATATATATATATATATATATATATATATTTTGCAGGGAATCCGAACTTTATTATAAAAAGATAACAACAAACAATACTTCAACGCATCAATGATGTTTTGTTTTATCCCCATCTTATTTCAATTACTTGCATTCCCAGGTGGTTTTCCGAGTTTAGATCAGTTATTACTTGGCCTTGTTAAGACATAGAAATAAAGAGTTCTCTTATGTATCAACCCCTTTTTAAGAATGCCCTTTTGTCGCAGGTAGATCCACTGCTGCCAGCAAGCGTCCATAGCCTCGACAGGGTTACCTATTATCCAGGAATGATCCTTTATCCAGCTTCGGCCTTTTTTTTTTTTTTTTTTTTTTTTTTTTTTAACAAATTTTTCAAAAGAAATATACCTTTGCTGATGCTTTTTCCTCTCCAAAGAACGATGTCTTGGTTTGGTGGCCAAATTATGACACAGTCATTCACTTGATTTATACTTTTGCTGAACAAGTTGGCTCGTGATGAGACCCCTTGTCTTTTGATCGCAACAATCTTGAGTCGTTGCCCTGTTTTGGTAGACAGTTTTGGCAAAGTCAGCAAGTTATAACATTTGTGATCATGATAAGTCGGCTCGTGATGAGACCTCTTATTCTTCGAGATATAGCATCTTTCTAGGTCATTTCTCTGAACGTTGCATTTTCCTTTAGCAGGGAGGAAGTCAAATTCTCTTTCCTTAAGAAAGTTCTGGACGACAATGATAGGGTTGCTTTTGATAATGGTTGCTTTTACAGAGAATCTTTATTCTAATACTGATACCTTTCATTGTGCTGATCTAAAAACAAATTCCTCACCGAGATAACTTTCTTTAAAAATTTTCTGGGTTTAAACTTTAACATCATCTCTGGGTTAAAGATCTATTGATAATAAAGGTCAGACTCCCACAGGAATAGCTGTTCATAAGAGCCGAAATTCCAAAATCTTTAACAGAGACAAGGTTTCTTCAGTAACCGTCAAATACTGTTTAGCCAGAACAAACTTTATTTTGGATAGGCAATTGTTATCTAGGGTCATGTAGAGAATACAACTGACTTTGCCTATCTTTATTGGAAGCAAACTAATACCCTATCTAAATTACCACTACTCCTACTCTAATTATGTACAGGGAATAGCTAAGAAAAATGGTATTTCTAGTGGAACCAACGATTCATTATTATTCCTAGCCATATGGGTTTCCCAAGCATCAGTAAAAAGAATTGAATTCCCCTTGGATAGAAATTGTCGGCTAGGAAATAGGAACCCATAAACTTAGTTGGCATCTTTTCTGATTTCGTTTTCTCACGATAGGTCTTTTCCAACTGAGTAACTATTGGATCACAAAAATTGGGATGAATCTCTTTTGTAAATCGGTGATCTTTCAATAGAAAGGATAACAAGCCGAATTGTGAAATAGGTTGTTTAATCCCGATGGCTTGTAACCCGTTGATTGTTAACTTTGAGTTTTTAGCGATTCCATTTGAAATGAGAGTTTTTATATATAAATCGCCAGAATCTGAGCTATCAAAGTTTTGAAAACCTAAAAATAAGTCAGATTTTGTACAAAATGAAAGTGAGTGAAAAAGAAATGATTGGGTATCTATATATACAGTGGTGTCGCACGTATGGGAGTTACTTGAAACTCTGTGTTTTTCACAAGAACTGGCCGGGTTCTGCAAATCAGAAATTAAATCATGATTGCGATCAGGGATAGAGATCTCCTCTGGATATGAGTCGCAGATAGGAGCATCGTCTCGGACAGTAAAATTATTCAAATTAGATTTTGCTTTGAGATGAGGGTCAGATAGAACAGTTTCTGATCTAAGATGTTTCTTATAACCAGACCCTAGTTGAGTTACTTGCGATAATTCAATATCATCATAAATATCAAAGCAACTATCACGAAAGATTTTACAATTTTCCCTAGGTTCCTCTTTTTCATTATATGCTTTTAGACAAGGGAGATGGGGTAGCTCTTGCTTGATATGAATCGTAGACTGTGATATAGTGATCTCTTTATTTTGTAAACCCAGTGATGCCTCGTTTGAATAGCCCTCTATTGGAATAGACTTGATACTATGAGGGAGAAGATCGTTATTACTAAAAACATCGGGGTAAAGAGAAAAATGTGGATCTGGAACAATGTATTTAAAATCATCAAATAAATCTCGTTCATCAGATTCACAATAAGCATCGGGCTTTAGATCATACCTTTTTGCGTCGATACTTTTCGAAAGAGAAACAGTAGGTGGATCTAACCTTGGCACCAGGAGTTGTTGATTTGAAATGATGTTGTTTGACTTTATATTAAAGTCGTTTTCTGATGTCAGGGCACCTTCCCTTTCAGTACTCTCACCTGCGTTTTCTGATGTTAGAGCATGCAAAACTCCTAGGCTAAATTCTGTCTGATCAGGTACAGGAGGTAGGAAACACTCATCATAATCCAAAGATTCTTCATCTGTGAGTTCATCTTCAAGATCATACTGTAGACATTTAAGATGAAATCGTATATTGAAATCCCTTACGGGCTCGTCTTGTTTCCGCAAATGGTCGATTTCATCGTATACCTGGTCGTATTCATAGCAATCAAATTCCAAGATGAAAGCTCTAACGAGTTGGTCCCAGCTGTGGACTGATGCAGCGGGGAGTTTTCTGCACCAATTCCTAGCTTCTGCCGTGAATGTGAGAGTGAAAATCCTGCATAAAACGCCTTCGTCAATTTTCTGAATATCAGCACTAGAGACTCTATGGATGAACTGTAAGGCGTGATGAAATGCAGAAGAATTATTCTCACCATTAAATTTTACCTGAGATAATAGTCTTACCACATCCGGTGGAGTGTTGGAAGATGTAGGAACATGGATGCAACTCCAAATGGGAATTCTGTGAGTAGACATCCTCTTTTAGTTTTAAAAAATATTCCAACAGACAATAGGCTCAGGCCCTCCTTCTAGCGCCAGAAATGTTGAGGGCCCCGAAGTCGGCTCAACAACAAAGGGGATACCCACCCGGTCCGGAACCTGGTTGGCGGCTCCTTGCCCGTTTGGAGTAGCGGGTCCGACTGGGGATGACGGGACCAGCTTCCCGATGCATGGGATGTGTATGTGTGTGTGTGTGTGGAATTTTGGTTAGGTTATTTCTAAGAAACGTTCTAAAACTACTGTAAATCTATCTTGCAAACTTGAATCTAAATTACTATAATCAAATGAAAAACAACACACAGAATTTACATTAACCCAGGATGTTTCTTTTGTTATGCGATCTAGAAAGATTTCTAACAGCAACTGGTAATAAAGATCATTCAACTGATATCAGAACATAAATCAATAAAGATAAACCATTCTGCATAAGAAGTTAGGCAGAGCGGTTGTGAACAGCACATCGCATAATCAAATCATTCGCATATTAAGCATAAATAGATAGTTCCATCGTACAGAAGTGCCAAATGATAACTTATATATTCATACATTAGCATGCAAACAATATCAGCTGTATATCGCTTTAAGAATACAAGCAGAAGTTAATCAAGAGATAAAAGTACCATTAATGACTAATCCTTTCTCATAGACTTCAAACAATAACGATCTACCTCTACTTGCTTCTAATGTCTACCAAGAGTACAGAAGTGCAACATCAGTAGCAGACATAAAAATGCAAACATAAATGAATCACGATCCTTCCATTCATCAAAACCTCCTCTGAGGGTGCAGAAGTGCATGTTCTGAGGACAAGTTTTTGATAAATTTCTGGACCCCTCTCCAATGCAATGAGAAGGGTTGAAATACTACTATCTAATCCTAATAATAGTATTATTACAAAATTTAGGATACGGCTCTCAAATGGCCGCCCTTTTTCTAATTCAGTAAAACAAAAAGAAAAACAACTTTCTAAATTGAAATTACTTCCTAATTTGGTCCCTGAAATTGCAATTATCAAGCATGGGCTTGAGAAGAGTCGGTTGACCGACTTCCATGCTTAGTTGGGCTGCGAAAACAACGTCCATAAGAGCTGGCGCTACTTTCTCGGCCGCGTTCATGATGCACCTTACCGTCATGCATTGGCTGTGAGGCTTAACTAAGTAAGTCTAGTAACTTTCCTAGTTTAACCTAGCCAATGCCTGAATTGTATTCCCGTTTGCCTGTGCTTTCTGCTTCAATTCTGCTCCCAGCTGTAACGCATTTGGTAAGTATCCTGGGGTGGACTCTGAAATCAAATTAGCTCGTTCTTATCTTTCTTTAATGGCTCATCTCTTCTTGACCACTCCTTAGTTGTGTCTGATAGGTCAGGATTCTCTGTTGTGAACTTCTCAACAAACTCTGCGTTGTAGGTCGCTTGCGGCTCAGGTAGATGATACATGAGTTTCAGGTCTTGAGCTGCAAACGAATCCACGGGCCCATGTCCCTGGACCTTGAACTGTCTATGGTGCAACTCCACATCATCTAGTATCCATTTGATCATGTCTGTGTATGGCGGGATCTTTGGCCTCGCTACTATTCTATGGAGGAAAGAACATGCTAGATCTTCCAGGGATGCCTCTGAAAAACGTGATGCACCCGCGATAGCAGCAGTTACCTTGATTATTCTCGGGTTTTCTTCCTCCAATATCTTATACATGCCTTCCCAAGTTGAGATGCCTGCATCTTTATTGCATGCAGTATCTGTGTAGAGGGGCGCCATCTCTTTGGTCTTTTCCCTCATCTCTGAGCTCTGAGATTTGTTCTTCTTTCCCATCTTCACTTAGCATTTCTGTTCGGTTTTGCCTTCGCACTTTTCTCCTGCAGGTTACGAGCGAAAATGGAAAGACTGATCAGAAAGGTGATGGGAGAGTTTTAAATGCAAGAGATAGATTAGATACGCCACCTTACGTGAAACAAATCCGCATTAAGGCACGCGTCTTTATGCCACTTAATAGCTGACAACTAATTCATTACTAACATTAAAAGTGCATAATTTCCAAGTCAGTTTATGGTAAGTGGATTTTCTTTGGGAGGCGTGCGCGAAGGAGTCGTACTAAGGTGCTTTTATGACTTGCCAACGCATCCTTGCATGTCGCGCGATCGCAAAGGTTAGTGATCGCAACATCGCAGATCGCCATATCGCAGATCGCAATGATTCAAATATTTGCTAACGTGCCTAGCCTTATTTCTGCGATATGCGATCGCGCGATCGCAACATCGCAGATCGGCGGACTTTGAATCTCTTCTTTATGGATGCTAGTGTATTGCGATGCGATGCTGTTCATTAATACCGAGGTGATGTGCATATTGGTTTTTAGAGGTGAAACGAAGGCATCTCTTTGATTCTTTTTGTGAAGCCATCTTAGGATTTGCTTTTATGATCACAGGTCTAAGGGCCTTTTTCTACGTTTTATGCTTGCAATTTCAAAAGAAGTCTTTGTTTTCTTTTTTTGGAAATTAACTAAGGGTTCCCTATTCAATCTATCATTATGACTGATATTAGGCTGAATTAGGGGGGGTTGTTGCTGGCCACAACAGGATGAGATCGAGTAGGTGAATTTATCTCAAATGAATTTGAATATCTTTGTGAGGTTTGAGTAATAAAACTATATGTTTGAAATGTATGAAGTCCACAATAAAATGAAGTGGTAGAAAGGAATAATCAAATTTTATAATATATGGCTAGGAAAACATTGAATGTGGGAAAAGATCTTAGACAGGTTTTGGAGGGAAGTAGTTAGCAACATAGTCTAAATTATGAATACAAGTGAAATCATAGTAAACAGCAACAAAACACTTTATCAATGATTGAAGTCTAGACCAACAATAGTTACATACTTCAAAAATTTCGGGACCAAGTTCTACATATAGAGAGATGAAGAGGATTTGGGAAAATTTGAATCCAAAGCTAATGAGCATATTTTTATTTGATATTCATCAAGAAGCAATAATTATGTATATTATAATAAAGAATTGCACAAAAATGTAGGCAATGCAAACTAAAAGTTGATGAAGCAAAGGCTTAAAAGGATAAAACATGAACTAATAAAAATACATAAGAGATTATAAATATATGGGATAGTAGACTAGAATAAGATTATTAAGTGGACCATAACATGCACATTTATCCTTGTTATCTAAAATTGAGTCAAAGAATTTTAAAGAAAGTAGTGAAAGAAAGCATCAGATTGCTGTGATGGAAGAAGATCTTGATCAAATTGAGAAGAATGAGACATTGGAACTCATTAAAAGATGAATACATAAAAAAGTGATCATAACTAAGTGGGTTTTTAGGAACAAGTTTAATGAAAATGGTCAATTAATAAGAAATATAGGTTAGTTTGCAAAGGCTATGCTCAAGTTGACGGTACTAGTTTTGAAGAATCCTTTACACTAGTTACATTACGAGAATATATTATAATGTTTTTGGTATTTTCTTATTTCAGTAACTTCAAATTGTATCAAATGGATTTCAAACTAACCTTTCTTACCAAATAATAAGGATCATCTATGCAAGTTGAAAAAAGTGCTTTATGGAATAAAAGAGGTTCCGAGACCATAATATTCATGAATTGAATGATACGTAAAACAATAAGGATTCAAAAGGGTATTTCCTTACAATAATTTCTACATTAAGACAAAAATATAAAAATATATTGATTGTTGTGCTTTATGTAGATGATGTAACTTTTGGAGGTAGTATGAAGAAATTGTGCAAAGAATTTATAATGGAAATGCAAACCAAGTTTGAGATGACTATGCTTGGTGAACTACCATTCTTTCTTTGTTTATTAATATCTTAATTTAATAAAGGCATGTGCATTTAAAATCCAAGTGTATTAAGTAGACGTTAAAGAAATTTAGAATGGAACATTGTGCACCTATCTACACACCCATGGTCATACGTTGTAAATTAATAAAATATTATGAATCTTTGAAAACAATGAAACATTGTACAGGTCAATAATTGGTATCCTACCATATGTAATGGAATCAAGGAAAAAAATTATGTAATACTTAGGACTGGTTGCACGTTTTGAAGCTACACCAAAAGAAACTCATGTGCAAGCAAAGAAAAGAATATTCAAATATCTAAATGATACCTTGGACTTTTCTTGTGATATTGAAAAGGTGAATATTTTACTCTTACAACATATATGGATTTGGATTAGGTAGACAATGTTGATGATAGGGAAAGTACAAGTTGAGGAGAGTTCTTTCTAGGCAACAATATAGTACCTTGGTTAAGTAAGAAATAGCCTTCATTTTCACTATCCGTAGAAACAGCTTGAGTATATAAGTTACATCATGTTTAACACAATTTATTTGGATGAAATATATATTTAGAGATATTAAGAAAGAAAATTGTCTCTTAATCTCAACAAGTGAAATAAAAATTTCAAGGAATCCTATTATGCATTTGAAAAGAAAGCATATTTTGATTAAGTATTACTTTTTAAGAGAATAAGTAGTAGAATACAATGCTATGTTTGAGCATATTGATACCAAAGAATATATTTTCGATATTTTCGAAAAACCCCTTTCTAAAGAGATAATCAGGTATCCCATACAATAATTAGGAATAATATCTATCTCATCACTAAGTTCTTAAGAATAAGTAGGAGTTCAAGATGCGCATCCCTTTTCCATTTATGTCAAAAGGAGGTGTGTTGCAAATAAGAAGAGTATTGTAGAAAGGAGGATGATTCTGTCTATTCCTATTGGATTATGTCTTTCATTGTAGGATTGTAATCAATTAAAAAGGGGATATTTTTATTTAATTTGTTATCATTTATGTCAAATGATTGATGTGTGTGCATAATAAAAAGGGGTTGCACGTGCAAAGTGTTATAGACATTTTTGTGCCTTGCAGCATGGAGCATGAAATGTCAATAATTACAGGGATCCTCAGTCCCTAAACATGTTGTTCTTACCCCTAAAAGAACAAGGTCATCAAACAACAGCACTTCCAATCAGTTCTCCACCTAAAAACACTTCAAAACAGGCTAATTTTGGATCATGTCAGCTGCTCCACTGAGCAACTGCGCTGAATGTCAACTACTCTTCCTTGTACCTGCACTGAAAGTCAAAAGCAATGAAGGCTACCTGCGCTGGGCGAGATTGGCCAAGTGGCACAGTCATTCTGCAAGGTGTCAATTGCCCAGGAAGCTTCCAAACTGACACTTGGTTCATGAGATTCGCCCTGTGATGAGTAAGAGGTACTTGATCACCATGTGTAAGCAAGGATCTCCAAGTGGACTCAAGAACTGAAGATTAACTGAAGAGGGAGAGGACACAAGGCAGCTTTATGTCAGTCTCAAGCTGACTCATCCTCTCTTCTTCTCTCCTATATATAGAGCTCTTCTATGAGGTCTAAGGAGGCTGGAATTTTGTGTAAAGCAAGGAGGTGCTGTTGGTTTACAGTTAGAGCTATTGGGTGATTGTTTTACTAGAGGTGAAGAGGAGAGTTCTTGCTGCTGGGGAGGTGCTGCTGGATTGGAGCCATTATTGGTTGTAACCTTCTCAGAACCCTGTTACTTCTATCAATAAAGTTTTGCATGTTCTCCTATATACTTGTATTGCATTGATTTATTGTATTTACATGTATATTTGATTCATCCTAATCCATGGTTCAGTTATGAGTACATGTATCTTGTATTTTGCTCTCTTGTTTGTGCAGGATCTGTGTGTGGCTGGACCGGCAAAGAGAGCAAGGAGCTGGGAACAAGAGACAAAGAGAAAGGACAAGGATCGACTAAGCGAAAGACACCAGGTTGGTTAATCTTTCTCCATTCTCTCTGTACTTTCATAAAGGGAATCATCAAAACTTTACTTTCAGTTGTTGCTAAAGACTATCACCTTTAGAGTAGGGATAGGGTCATCCGCATCGGATACTTTTCCCCACAACAAACTTGCGACTCCGCTGGGGAGCCTAGTATCTTGTTGGTGTTTGTAGTATTTTGCTATTCATTTCTTGAAGAAAAGAGTACCAAATCGAAAAGCTTTTGACTATATCAAAAGCGAAGTAGAGGGACTGCTACTCTTGCTCATTTGCTGAGCAGATTCAAGATTTGAAGAGCTTATCTACAAAAGAATCTTTACTCTTTGTGATAGATCTTCATCCTCTTGATCATCCCTTAGCCTGTACTTGACCTATAGCTTTTTATTTCAGCAAAAACAGTGCATTTTTGAGCTTTTTATGACCCGGAATTCTTTGTAGACGAAACTCTCGTGAGTCAGTGCAGGCTGTCCACAGGCAGTCTGCATTACAGCGCAGGTACTCCCTTCGGGAACTGCGCTGAGAGTCAAACTGGCAGACTAGAACCTGCGCTGGTCCAGTTAGCCATTGTCTTGCTCAGCTTTCCCTTTGTGTCTTGGCCCTGTTTTCACTGAGTTTTAGCTGATTGCTTGCTGGTCATTGTACTTGCTGTAAACCAACTTTCCTTGACATTATTCCACCTCAGTTGTGTGATGAAACTGTGATTGTTCTTTCAGTATTTCTTGCTTCAGTTACAGTTTCCCATTGTGAAAAGCAAACCAGTATAGCTGTGACCTCTTAAATCCTGAACTGTAAAAGTGTCTTTGTGATCTTAAGAGCTAGTTTTATTACTGTTCATGGCTGTTTGAGTTTGTTTGTTTTTCATTTTATGGTTTGAATTCATACATTTTTAGTGTCAAAACAAGTGCTTGTAAAGCGTCTTTTCATTTTAGACAAAACTTGTTTGTTTACGCTTCAAATTGAATTCGAAAATTATACAACAATTTCCTTTTGTCTACATCAACATTAAAGGAAAAGAAAAGAAATACATGCATCTTGCATTTGCATTTTTTGATAAGTTTGCGTGTCTGATCTAGGAGAAAGTGCATTAGTTTGTGCTTTGTGCTCTGTGTGGAAAGATATTGTTTTTCTCTCCCCTCAGCAGTTAGGATTTTCAAAGCTAAAAAGATTGTGAAAGCTTGCTTATCATTTTAGCTGCATTTAGGAATTTGTACCAATACATCTCGTGGTGATCCTGAAAGACAAACTGATAAACAAGATCAACTTAAAATATATTGAATGAATCTAAAAACGCATTGTAACATAACGCTCACAGTAGAGGTCTAGGTAGAGACGTGTTCCGGCGTCATTAAACGTAGTGACTGTCGATCTCTACGAAGGTGGGTGATTCCTCCTGAGGGACGATAGCACTAATACGGACTTGAGCTCCCGCGTACCGTCGCGTATATTGGGAGACCCCTATAGGCAATTATCCTTTATCCTTAGGAAGCCGTGTCGACCGCCCTACTGATCGCGATGCAGTGAACATAGCATTCACGAAGATCGACCACCCGTACCGTAAAACGTATTATGTGGTTTCGCGAAAGGTTTGGCACACCCTCTGCCTAGATCTCCAGAGCAGTTTCTTTTGGCCCTTTTCAAACTCTATAACTGAAAAGGTCCAACCGAGCATTTGTCACTTCGGCCTCGTTAATACATCGAAGGCGACTAGAGTCATCTTTAGCTTTTTCTCGACTCTTAAAACATGAAAAAGCAAAGTTGTGTCTAAAAGCGTCTAATAAAATTCATTCAATACGGAAACATAATTCCCCTTTTTGTATTTTAGTTGATCAAGTAATCCGCAACCGTGGAGGAAAGTCAATTAAAACCCCGTCGTTCAGGGAGGCTTGCGAGTCAACCGCCTTTGTCTCCGGAACCGAGAGTAGTACGGATGAAGCAAACTCGCTTGACCAGGTCAAAATCTCCTTTTAAGGTTAGAACGGAAGTTCCAACAATATCTGAGATTCTGGTCACTCCCAATATTTCTGGAATCCCTGCCTCTATTGGAGAAGTTCAACAGCAACAGAAGGACAGTGGTACTGATCCTAGTCTGAAGACAAGTACTTGCATCACTGAACCAGTTCCATCTGAAACCGGTCCACAGAGTCTTGTTGTTCAAACGACTGTCGCTGTCGAAGCAACCCCTTCTTCAGCACCAGAAATCTTTTACGGACCTGACGGTCTTCCTCTTCCTCCTGGTCTGATTGCAATAGAGGAAATCGTAGAGGACCAGCAAGCAAATACTCCAATTCATTTTGGAGTAGGTACCCCTCTTTTTCCTTCTGCATCAGAAGTTTGTCTATCACCACCAGAAGTTCCTGAAGAATCGTTAGGAAGTTTATTGGATAGACTTAAAATGTCTGAACAACCGTCGACATCTAGAACTGTGCCAAACGACACAGCGACAGCAGAAGCTCCTGCTGCCAATCCTACGATGTTTGCCGGCATACCAGCCGTCCCGACTAGCTCTCATCAGCTAGAAGGAGTCCACCCAGGGACTATTATGACAACTTGGTCTGTTCCAGTTTGTTCTTCCGGTATAATACCCGGTAATTCTTATGTTGAAACGAGACAAATTGATCCCTTTGGGAATCAGTTTGGGCCATCCAGTCCTCAAAGGCCATCTATACCCTTGAGATCCGGATGGTTACCGTATGGGGGGCAATATGCCCTTTCACTTCCCCTTTCGGGGGGATACCCATACGGCAGTTTTCAACCACATTCAGGTTTGACTGAAGTAACGACGAGTGGTTGGGTACCTATGTTACCCCAACAACCAAGAGTTGTATATTCCATGCAACAATGTGTACCTATGTCTAGTATCCCGACGACGCCAGCAATTGTAACCGTGTCGCAAGTTCAATCGATGCCTGTTGTATGTCAACCCCAAGTTGTAATGCAACAGCCTATTGACCCTGCAACACAACCACAATCGCCAACTGCCGGGACGACACAGATACAAACGGGAACCATAACCCCGCATCTTGGTCCGTCGATTAGTGTCGCACAACAAAACATGGCTTCACAACCATGGATGGTGCAATACCAACAACCTCAGTTTCAACAGGTGTACCAGGGGTCTGAGCAACAGATCTTTGCAAATAGTGGGCAACCCTATATTTAGAATGGGTTAAACCAGCCACTTTACAGTGGCCAAGCCCACCAACCATATCAGTCATATCAACATCAGTTGCATTATACTGGTGTGCAAAGACCTACTGCTCAGGCGATTCCATCATATCCTGGGTACGCCTCACCAAACCTGAATCAGCAGTTGCCATTCGTGGCGACCTTAGAATTACCAGATTTACATCGATTGACGAACGATCCAATCGCCTATGCCCATTGGTGGCCGGCGATTCCTCACAAACTTCGTTCGGACATTCCTAAATTCAATGGAAATCCTGGCGAAGACCCGTCGAATCATGTGATGACATTCCATCTGTGGTGTTCATCGAATACCTTGAACGATGATTCGATGAGGCTTCGTCTTTTCCAAAGGACATTGACTGGTCCGACGGCCAAATGGTATATTGAATTACCTAGAGCCTCGTTCGACAATTTTAGTTCCCTAGCCACGACTTTCTTAACACACTTTCAGTTACCTATAAGGTACGAAACTGGAACGGAGATCTTGACCAATTTCAAGCAGACAACGGCCACACATATATCAGATCATATACATGAGTGGCGTCGTCATCGCAGAATGGTAAAGACCTATGTTCCAGATCAGCTATTGGCTGAGTGGTTTATAAAGTCGCTTCTGCCTGCTATAACAGAAGATGTGGCCAAGGGAGGCGTCGTAACAGAGGAGCAGGTTATTGCTCGTGCTCAATATTTGGACTTAGTATATACTCAGTCGGGCATGCTCTATGATAAGATACCTGACGCCCCCAGACCGGAATTTTCAATCCCTCCTCCTCCCGGATCAAATAGTGACTCTCATGCCGGTGATGGCATGATTGGAACTGCAAACGCTAAGTCGACAAGGGATTCAGATAAGAAAGCCTGTAAGACTTCGAATCAAAAAGCAAATCAAGAGATTCTTGCTTCGGAGGTAAATGCTGTATCTACGGATAAAGGCAAAAACTCCAATCAACCAAGAAGCAAGAAGAATCAAAACAAAGGGAAGAAGAAGAAACAAGGAGAGTCATCTCCTCGAAAAACTTCTTCAAGCCCTCCTCGAGATAGGAAACCACCTTATGGGTGTTAGATATGTGATGAGGATCACTGGACAAGAGAATGTCCATACAAAGATGATCTAAAAAGATTCTTAAAGAGTTCGCAAACTCCAGCTGTGTTAACTGATCCGTTTCTCGATCGAGGAAAAAATCTGGTTGGTAGTGGAAATGCTTCACCGTCACAAGTGCTTATGTTATCGATATCGAAGCAACAGGATGATGCTTTAATTTCGACAAGGAACAAAGATTACGGGAATCCACAGGTGTCGAACGATAAAGGTAAAGATCAACCTAGCAGTTCAACAACAACTTCGGCAGAAGTTGTACCCCCCATCACACATGAATTAACAATAAAACCGCCAAAGGGAGTAGTACACAAGTCGACATTTAATCCTCGTGCCAGAGCGGCACAACATTATAATATAGTGGAAGATTTGGCGCAATCGCCATCTGCTATGTCGACTCTTGAAGTACTACAACATTGCCCATCCCAAAGGCAGGCATTGTTATCAGCAATTGGTGGGGTGGATCCTAAAGATTCCAATCTTGTATCCTTTGATCACAAAGGATATGATCCTCAGTTACCAGCTCAACTAGCTTTCCTCATCCAAGTGAAAGCCCTCAACAAAACTGTTCATCCAACAATTATTGATGAGGGGGCATCGACATGTATTATGTCGATGAGTTGCTGGAAAACTTTAGGATCTCCAACCTTGACGCGATCATCAACAACATTAAAAGCATTCGACGGAAGGACATATACCCCTTACGGTATCCTTAGTAACTTGAGAGTTGAACTAGGGGGCAAAACAGTAGAAATAGATGTTGAAGTCATCGATGGCAATCTTGACTATAACATCCTACTGGGAAGACCATGGATTTATGCCATGGAAGCTGTTGTGTCGACCTATTTTAGGAAAATCGCATTCCCCTTTCAAGGAGAGATTACGATCATTGACCAACAAAATTTCCTCCCTAATGGTTCACAAGTTACAGGAAGCGTTCCTCTGATCCATGGAAGCGACCATTCGTTTCAAAATATCGGAGTAGGTCTCCTAAAAGACCCTGCCTTAATGGGTACTTTCGCCCTACCGCCTCCAATTAATCTGGCGGGAGTGGCCACGGTGGAAACCTACAAAATGAAATCTAATCCAATCTTTTGGTTGGATTCGGAAGATTCCTAGATATTTGGTCGGCTTCGAGGATAGTTCCTATCTCAGGTCAACCTCGTTAAAAAATGAAAAACCATGAGGATAGTTCTTTTACTATGTCAACCTCATTAAAAAATGAAACAATCCCCTTTCCAGATCTCAATGGTAAACCTTCATTCCAATCAACAAAGTTGAATGCAATGAAGCTTGGGGGGCATGCACCTCGGTTGCATTATTATGCTGGGGGCATAACGAGCAGTTTTAGCACATAGTTCATGCTCGTTAAAAAATAAACGCAATATCCGAGCAGTTTTAGCGCATAGTTCATGCTCGTTAAAAAATAAACATAAGTTGTGAGCAATCTTCCCTTAGAGTTCAAGCTCACCCAGAAAAAATGAACCGGTAAATAACCTTGGTAAATGTAACCTTTGACAGCCATATTAAAGCCCTTGGTCGTGTTCTTGCAGTCTCACCTCCATCCGTTCATTTGGCCAATCGTTCATCTCCATATGTTTGTTTACCCATTTTGAGGAACCGCTGCGAAGAGTGATTTCACTTAGCCATCCTTGTGACACTGCCGTAATTGGAATATTCCAACTTGTACCTGGAATCTGCTGCTATCCCTGTTTATCACTCGTTCCTCAAAAGACGAGTCTTCTTTGAGCTCTTTTCACTGACTCGTAAAATATGAAAAGTTTGCCGAGTTTTGGCCTTCCAGCTCGTTAAACGACCGGAAGAGCTATCCCTCCTCTAGATTTTAATCTTTTTGGACCTGAGGGATTATTGCACAAAAAGATCGAGCGCTTGTTTTGTTCGGCTCATTAAAGCAATCGAAAATTTATCCCTTCTGTATTGTTTTATACTTTTTCGGACTTAAGGGATTAGATGACGAAAAAGGAATTCTGGAGTTGACTTTATGTACCTTTTCAGACTCTCTAAAAATGAAAAGGACCGAGTTATCCTTGTCGTTAGACTCGTTAAATTCATTAAATAGCGACAAACTTGTCTTTAGACGAGAACGAGTTTCCCTATCGCTAAGCTCGTTAAATCATAGCGATGGGCTTGCCCGAAGGGTAGGTTATAGAACAAGCATATGTTATCCTCCTCAAGCTTGACAAAAATAAAGAGGTATTGGTCAGAAATGACTGGGGAAAAATTGGGAGAACATCAAAGCTTAATGGTAGCAAGTCGCTCTTGAACATGACACTTTTCCTCCGTACCACATCGGGTTGGGTTGTTTCATTCACCGGTCTCTTCACCATGGTCTTCGCCAAACCATCCACATTTTGGGGTAATGCTACCGATCCATCACATCAGTGTCGTTATATGTTCAAGAGGGGTCATTCTGAAAGTGTCAACCGTGTCCCATCCACTGCCATACATTATCCTTCATCCATTCATGATCGCCACCCTGAATCATATGTCACAGTTTGTTTTCACCTCCACTAAAGTCATTAGCTCCGTTCCGTGTCATTGATGTGGGATTCATTAAGGCCCTCCTTTGACGGATCGCTTCTTGTCGACTTCAGCTCATTATCCAAGAAGTTGATCTAGGAACACCCCCATCAGTACTTTGAAGCTTGCATGCCTCAATGGCAAGTTTCTCACTTCCGGCGACAGGTATACATCAATGACATTCGACCAGAAGATTTTGCGTGGCGTTCGACGCCAAGTCCTTTATTCACGCCACGTGAATTGTACTGCAGTACCTTGAGGGTCATCGTCATTATTGGTGATTCCTCTCGCGCTTGTTAACGGTTTTCATTATTGACCGGTAATCAAGCGATGTCTTTCCATGTTCGACTTCAGCGCAATTCTCACATGGATCGACTTGTACTTAGAGTGAAGATCGAACGAGTTTGAAGACCCCGGATCTAGTTTCATCCATCCGGGCTGCGATATATATTCAGGAAATATAAAAGCATTTGTCATGTACATCATTGCAACAGATGATCATCCTATTCAAAGGATGATAATTTCAGCAGAAAATTATCAGTCTACCTTCAGACGATCGTCTGTCATATGTACCAAAATGTATTTATAAAAGCTGAGCATGGGAATGCCCGCCTCAGCTAGATCATGAAAATAGAATGAAAAATAATGTATTGTATTGTATTGTATTACAGGGCGCCTCCTCAGCACTGGAATGAACTTCCGACCCTCTAGATAAAGCATTTCACCCGATAAACAGCCTCATACTTTAGGGGGCAACTGTTATAGGCATTTTTGTGCCTCGCAGCATGGAGCATGAAATGTCAATAATTACAGGGATCCTCAGTCCCTAAACATGTTGTTCTTACCCCTAAAAGAACAAGGTCATCAAACAACAGCACTTCCAATCAGTTCTCCACCTGAAAACACTTCAAAACAGGCTAATTTTGGATCATGTCAGCTGCTCCACTGAGCAACTGCGCTGAATGTCAACTGCTCTTCCTTGTACCTGTGCTAAAAGTCAAAAGCAATGAAGGCTACCTGCGCTGGGCGAGATTGGCCAAGTGGCACAGTCATTCTGCAAGGTGTCAATTGCCCAGGAAGCTTCCAAACTGACACTTGGTTCATGAGATTCGCCCTGTGATGAGTAAGAGGTACTTGATCACCATGTGTAAGCAAGGATCTCCAAGTGGACTCAAGAACTGAAGATTAACTGAAGAGGGAGAGGACACAAGGCAGCTTTATGTCAGTCTCAAGCTGACTCATCCTCTCTTCTTCTCTCCTATATATAGAGCTCTTCTATGAGGTCTAAGGAGGCTGGAATTTTGTGTAAAGCAAGGAGGTGCTGTTGGTTTACAGTTAGAGCTATTGGGTGATTGTTTTACTAGAGGTGAAGAGGAGAGTTCTTGCTGCTGGGGAGGTGCTGCTGGATTGGAGCCATTATTGGTTGTAACCTTCTCAGAACCCTGTTACTTCTATCAATAAAGTTTTGCATGTTCTCCTATATACTTGTATTGCATTGATGTATTGTATTTACATGTATATTTGATTCATCCTAATCCATGCTTCAATTATGAGTACATGTATCTTGTAGTTTGCTCTCTTGTTTGTGCAGGATCTGTGTGTGGCTGGACCGGCAAAGAGAGCAAGGAGCTGGGAACAAGAGACAAAGAGAAAGGACAAGGATCGACTAAGCGAAAGACACCAGGTTGGTTAATCTTTCTCAATTCTCTCTGTACTTTCATAAAGGGAATCATCAAAACTTTACTTTCAGTTGTTGCTAAAGACTATCACCTTTAGAGTAGGGATAGGGTCATCCGCATCGGATACTTTTCCCCACAACACAAAGCTTGAATTCCAAATAAAAAATGAATTTTCATGAAAAACCTATACTAGAAATAAAATGTGAATTTATGTGAAGAAGTTGAAAAGTGAATTGCTCATTTGAAACCAAAGTTTTTGGAAGTTCATGTTATGAAGTGTTAAGTAAAAAGGGAATAAATTATTAAACTAATTGTTATGATGTCATTTTGAATGAAAATTTCATTTCATGAAGGGTTATGATAATGTATAAAAGGGAAAGTATTGAAAGGAAAATAAATGTGGGAGTTAAAAATGTAACATTTGAGCAAGTTATGGGAACAACCATGAAATGTTATTTAGTGTAGAAAAAAATTGAATATCATTTATGGATTCATACTTTAATGTCATTTTTTGAGTCACAATTAAATATCTTTCGTTTAGTGACAATTTAATATCATTTGTGGAGAAATAATTTAATATCATTTGATGAGTGATGATGTAATCAGGAAATATAGTGAAGATATATGTCAATCTCATAGAGTGGAGAGAAGATATAAAGATGTATCAACTGCATCTGACGTTGATTTGATGTTCTCGTGAGTATATCATTTTATAATAAGATATTTACAAGTTGATGCCACAAAAAGAAGAGACTATTGCCTATTGCAAAGTTGGTGCTTAATGGTGGAGGTTGTTATCTCCAATATATTGATGTATGCAAACAGAACTAGAAGAGTAAGTTGGTGCCTACTAGGGTTTGTACCAGTGGATATTTCTATCTCTAGTAGTTTTATTCCTATGAATACATTTAAAATTAGTCCAGTGCCTACCAAGTAATTCTTTTTGGTTTTCTACTAAAATGGTTTCTTTGTATATCTTGTGTTTCATGTTCTACATTTTATATATCTCATATGTGGTTGTTTTGTTATGGTCAACGAATTCTTAAGTAAGTTAAAAAATGTCTTAAACTAATTCATCCCCCACTCTTAGGATATGTGTTTACTCAACACTAATATATCTTCTTAAACTCTTAAAAAAATAACATTGTGAATATTCACCCAAAAAATTTACAGCAAAAATCATTAAATGACTTCTTCGAGACTAATTTCAAAATTAGTAAAATCCTAAACTTCCACAATAAATATTTCATAAATTCTAATGGTTTAAAATATTAAAAGGTTTCCACACATAAAATGCTATGGATATTCAACATTTTAAAATTTTTGGAGTCTAAAACTTCACCAAAATTATTTTATAGAAAAAATTCAAGACGAGTCTTTTAAAACTAATTTCATGATTAGTTAAAATTGTTATCTTCCATGGGATATATCTCAACAAGTATAATGAACCATAATATGAAATTTTGATCTACCATAAATTCATGATTATCTTCAAATCATTCAAGATTCTACTATCTAAAACATCTTAGTAATGTTTCTAGAAAATATTTGAAGATGACTTGTTTAAAGTTGATTCTTGGATTAGTAAAAAAACATATAGTATGAGAGAGATACCAGCTCACAAAAGGATAGAAAAGATAAATAAATGCCTTCAAAATAAGCCTCTTCTAGGGGCCAACCTCATTTACTTTACACAAATGAGCAATTCTTGGATGATACAAATGACAAGACCTCCTTTCTATATATAGGAGTCTAAGGGGTCATAATATAATTAGATCCGACATAACAATAGTAATTTAAGGGCACAAAAATAACAATAGTGGGCTTCTATAGGGCATAATAATTAAAATATGAGGACTACATGGGCACAACAATATAATAAGGGGGTTGTACTAATAACAATAAGGGGTTACACTAGTAGTATAGGGACCTAACATTCCCCTCTCCTTAAAAAAGTGTTGTCCTCAACAGTTGAGTAGTTCTGGATGATTCTATATAAAATTCTCATCCTCCCATGTGGAATCTTCAATGGGCAAGTTCTTCCACTTTATGAGATACTCTAAAATTGATTGATTTCGTAGTTGTCGATTTCTTGTTTCTGTGATTGCTTCAGCTTCCAATATGATTTTTCCTTCCTAGTCAAGTTCTGGCAATATTTGAACTGGGATCTTCTGCAACTTTTGAATCAGTGGCCACACTTCTTCATCATTCTTCCATTCATACCTTGCTTCATTTATCTAATCTGGTTGGATAATAGAAATAGCACAAAACAATGCTTCCACATCCTCATCCTTTCTTGAGAGTGCATCTACAAAAAAGTTTTGCTTCCCTTTTTTGTAGATGATTTCAAAGTCATAACCCAACATATTTGTGACCCATTTTTTCTATTCTTCTAAAGATAATCTTTGTTCTAAAAAGTATTTAAGGCTATCATGATCGATTTTTACCTTGAACTGTCTTCCCATTAGGTAAGGTCGTCATTTCTTAAGTGCATGTAGTATTGCCAACATTTCCTTCTCATAAATAGGTTGCTTGAGATGTATCCATAAAAATACCCAATCGCCTACATCAAAATTTCCTTCACTGCAATGTTGATCTGCCCGTTGTTTCATTCGATTCTGCACCAAAGTGGCGTTATCCTTTAAAGGTTGGAGAACTTGTTGTTGATGCACGATGTAATATTTCACTGCTTGAATCCTTTTCTTCTTGATATGTCCTTCTATCTTGAGAGTTGGAGGAGTTGTAATTTCTTCCAATGCATTACAATATATGGTTGGATTCATTTCTTGATGCTCAATGTGATCTTTCACTTCTTGAACATTTTTCTTCTTGATATGTTCTTCTTTCGTGATAGTTTGAGGAGTCGTAATTCCGGCCAATGAATTACAAGATATGGTTGGATTCATTTCTTCTTTCTCGATGTGATCTTTCATTTCTTAAACCTTTTTATTCTTGATATGTCCTTCTATCTTGCGATTTTGAGGAGTGGTAATTCTTGCCAATGCTTTACAAGATATGGTTGGATTTATTTCTTATTTCTCTAGGGTCGGCTCCTGGTGTATATCCTCTTCTTTTGATGTTTCTTGCTCCTTTTCTTCCTCCTCTTCATAATCTATGTAAAATAATTTTTTCTTAGCACACTTATGACCTTTAGTGTATTTGCTATCACAATTGTAACGAAGGCCTTCTTCACTTTTTACTTCCAATTGTTGTCCTGTAGACCTTGTAGGTTGTGGAAGGCTAGGAGAAAAAAAACTTCCATAATCATAGTCGTGAGTGGTGGGAATACCAACCTGAATGCCTTCTCTAATGAATCAGGTTCCTAAAGATGAACCTCATGTTGAATGTTATCCTTTAAAGTCCCTATGAAGACATCAATCCTTTGCTTCTCTGGAATATCATTTACCCTTATATTCAATTTTTGAAAGTCCTCAATGTGCTCTGCCATTGAACCCTTTTGTTCGAGATTTATTAATTGTCTAAAGAAGGTGTTACTCTTTGTATCCTCATAATGTGCTATCATTTCTTCTGTGAAAATTGACCAAGTGAGAAGTGCTTTACAAGAACAAAGTGCTTTATACCATAAAAATTGATTTGGCTCTAAATATAAAGATGCAATATTTACCTTTTGTAACAGTTGAACCTCATGTAGATCAAAATATTGCTCCATCTGTAGTATCCAATTTACTGGATCCTTACCATCAAATTTTCTCATATCGCCTTTTTTATTTGTTTTAGGAACTCAATCTTGAAATGACTATAATTCAATAATTTTAGATATTCAATGTTTGAAATTGAGTCCTGCAGTAGCTCTTGGAGTCCTCTTTCTAACCCCTCAAGTTTGATCAAAATTTGGTTCTCTAGGAAAGAGTTATGCCCAATCTCCTAAGGTGACCTGATTATATAACATTTTAGTAGAGCAAACTTATACAACGTGCCACGTGTCACTGTTTTGACTTTCGGATCTGAAAAATATACACAGAAAAGTACAGTGTGTCCTCTTTCTGTAACTTCTTACTAAATTTCAATTTGTTTCTTAGAGAGAAAGTTATGACTATTTTCCCAAGGTCACCTATTTAGAATGTAATTCAGAAGTCTGGAAAAGATCTCACTTCATCATATTATATCTCCAAAAATATAGCGAGAAAATATCTGAGATTCAGACCTGCACTTCACCAATATTTCGGCTCGAATGTGTTTTAATTTCAAAGTCTGAACCTTTGTAGAAAAAATATTATAGTGAAAATTCCACGATGGCCTGTTTGAGATGAAATTGTGGAGCTTGTAAACACCCAAACTTCGTCAGATCATATCTCCGAAAATATAGTGATACAAGATCTGAAATTTGGACCTGAGGTTCAGGCCGATCTCTTCTCAAATGGGTCTTTTGTTTTCCTTCTGAAACTTCGTAGCGAAAAACATATAGCGAAAATTCCACGATAACCTGTTTGGAGCAGCGAAATCCTAGAATCCAAAGCTCTGATACCAAATGTTGTGAGACCAGCTCACAAAAAGATAGAAAAGATAGATCAATGCCTTAGAAATAAGCGTCTTCGAGGGGCCAACCTCCTTTACATTACGCAAATGAACAAATTTTCGATGATACAAATGACAAGACCTCCTTTCTACATATAGGAGTCTAAGGGGTCATAATATAATCAGAGCACAATATTAACAATAGTGGGCTTCTATGGGGTAGAATAATAACAATATGGGGACTACACGAGCACAACAATATAATAAGGGGATTGTACTAATAAAAATGAAGGGATACACTAGTAGTGTAGGGACCTAACACCCTAGGATTGTAGGCTCTAAGATGAAATGTTAAGAGAAACCTCAAAACAATCTAGAAATAAAGTAATAAATAGCTCCATGCCTTATGAAATAGATATATGAATGAAAGATAAACTTCTTCAGTAAAATAACCTCCTTTTATAATAGAACAAATGTACAAAAATGATATTAAATGCACTAAATCTGCGTCTCCTTATGTACGAAAAAAATACCATTACAATGTAAAGGTGTAACTAGAAACACCATTATAACAATAAGAATAAGCATAAAAATAAAATTGAAGGCTTTATGCCTAATATGGATATTTGTCTAGTGTTTAACACTTTAACATATATATGATTAATTCAATGATGAGATTCCAATGTTCAATATCTTAGTATCAATAAAATAATGTCTAAAAGAATGATAGTGTTAAAACATTTTATAATGATGTTTGAAGTGACAAAAAAATTAACAAGCTCCAACACATTTACATAATGTTATAATCATCATTATCAATAGGCCTTTCTTTTGAGTTACGACCATTTACAATGTCACAAATGACATAATAGTTTCTATCAAAATTAATGTCACAATGAATGTCATATTTTCACCCCACAATATATTAATGTATAGAGCCTAATTATAGAACTATAAAGCTAAGGAGTGATCTTAAATTTTTGTAATCCTTCCATAGTTTCTATGGGACAATGTTCAAAGATTTTCTAAAGTCAACAAAATAATATATGAGATTTGTTTTTCATCTTTTTAATCTTTAGCAATAACTCTAAGGATGATAAGGTTTCTATTTACAAGTGACCAATGTACAATAATGGTAATATTGGTTGAACACTAGGGGATCCTATTTCCCCATTTCTTTTTCCATATGTAGAACAATAAAATTGAATAATATTGAGAGAAGTAGGTATATATTGTTATTACTATTATTACTATTATAAGTTTGGTAATTATCTTGTGTTATAGGTGGATGATATTATTACTTTTGTAAAAAAAAATATTAAATATTTTCACAAAACATTTAATATTTTACCTATATATATAGTTATAAATATTATTAATAATATTAAGTTGATTATAATGGAAATTAAAATTATATTATTAAATTTGTTAATTTTATATAGATTAAATAAACAAGAATGTCTTTCACATTAATCACATTATTATTATTTTCTTGACTAGTTGGTTTGAAACCTCGACCAAATAATAATAATGTGATTAATCCAAAAAACATTCTTGTTTATAATATAGATTACAAAAACTTAAAATCTAACATAAAATTAAATATTAATTTTGCAATATAATCATATTATTATAACTAAAATGACTATTTTTCTAAGAAGTAAAATGTTTTTAATAATTTAATTATTTTAACTTTTCTTTAAAGTTCTTAATTTTAAACTAGAAACAAAATTTAAAAAATGCTAAATATTCCTCACATTATCCTCTTAATTAAATTTAAATATACAATTTTTTTTAAATTACATGCTTATATACCTAAATTGTTCAGAGTAAATAAAGATATACAAAATGTTATTTCACCCATGGCTATGAAAAACATAAAATAGGTTGGGTTAGAGATGGCATATATCATAATTTGAAACCTAAAAAGTATTGCCAAATTACTCCAGTAAAAGTGATGTTAAATCTTAGAAATTTATATCTGATGTTAGATTTTAGAAATTCATATTAAAATATAATAGTAAATTGAAAGAAAAAAAACAGTGAAAAGTTTAAAATACTATAACATGTGGTTTAAAAGCAGTTGTTTAAACAGATTAATTTTATTAGTCAAAATTATTCTTTTCCAAACCTTATTATTACTTTAAAGTTGTCACAGAAATAAAGTTAAGGCCGTTTTGGTTTTCTCTATCTTTAATCAGATAAATTAGAACGTGTGTAAAACCTAGGTACTTCGTTATCTTATATGATATAAACATAATTTGTAACTTAAATGATATGATAGAAGACTTAATTTGTGTAATTGAACTACTTCAACTTTTTGATAACTTTGCTAACTTCATTTTAGTTTATTTTTTTAAACATATTCAAATATGAAAGTTACGATATAGAGATTATTTAATTTATTTTTTCTATTATGTTATCGGTGGAAAGAGTTGCAGCGTTCTTCTATAATTTTTATTGAGTTTAGGAGATATTTTAATGTTAAAACTCTATAAAGGTGGATTAGTTTTCTGTTTTTTTTTTATTATTATGATCATAACATTTATATAATATTATTTTATATATATATATATATATATATATATATATATATATATATGATGGTATGTAATTTTGGAAATTGGATAACAACATAAAAAATTTTGATTTTTAAATTTGTTCGTTAATTAAGAATCTGATAATCAGAAATTAAAATTGTTGATAACAGAGAGAAAATACTATATTCAAAAATATTAAAATAAATATTAAAATGTTGGCATGCTTGGTGCTTATGATTCTTTATCAATGGGAGGGGAGAAAATGTCCATGATTATTAACTTCTTAGCAAGAAGTGTAACTTAGCTATTAAGTTTATAAACCTTTTCAAGTGGCTCTTCCATGCATGTCATGAGCTCTTGCTAGTGTCTTCCTTGTTTTTGAGGAATCTTACCATTAAGTTTTTTATGTTCTAGTACAATTTGACAATTTTCATATAGGAAGTTGTTCTAACTCTCTTAGAATTCCCAACTTGAAGAATCCATTCCCTAGTCTCCTATTCTATGTGTTTGTTTGGGAGGAATCTTTAGAATTTGATAACATGTTCCTCCAAGTTATAAATAGCTCTTTAGACATTTGGAGGGATTATGTTCCTCTAACTTTCCATTGCTTCCTTAACAACTACTTTAACTCGTGTGTGATAAATTAAAGAATATTTGAGTTTTGGAGGAATAAGACTAAGTCATCCCATGTACTACTCAATATTGAGGCACTCATAATCAACATCTAACAATGTTGGAGGGAACAAAACGAAATGACGGGGTGGCATGGTAGGTATTCTATAAAGAGTATGGTGAAAAAATAGAGAAAGGACTAAAAGGGCTGAGAAATGATTAGGAGAGATTTTCTTGAGAGGGTTATAAAGTTTTTGCTACAAAAGCAATGAGAATGGGTAAGGGAGGGTAAAACCAAAGCATGTGAGAGAGGACAATTGTCTTAGAGAGTGAATCTAGAGTAGAAAAAAGGGGCCACAAAGATTGCAAGAGGATCAAAAGAAGAGGAAAATAGATAAAATTAAAAGCGAGATTAAGAGAAGGAAAACTTTAGCTATGAGTAAAAAAAATATTGGAATCACTAAATTTAGGGAAGAGATAAAAATCCAAAAATCCACAGCCAAAGATGGAATTCTAATAAGTTACTAGAAATTCTAAAAATGAAATTGAATTCCATATTGGGATGATTAAAAGCCTGAACTTGAAGTCGCTAAAGGAACTGTGAGATGGCTCCATACCTAGTGTTAGTACACACAACTATCTTCTCTAATAAGCCTTTGCCATGTGGAGTCTTCAAAGTTTGGGCTCCTGAAATTATATCGTCTGCTAGTTTGGATTGGCGTTGACTTTTCATTTGGCAGTGTTCAGTTTGGATTGGGGCTTCCATTTGGCAGGGTGGGTTCTCCCTCACATTTTTCAAATCCATTTTTTAGTAGATAGGAATCTATCCTACTGTACCATGCTCTTGGTGCTTGCTTCAGCCCATAAAGAGCTTTCTTCAATCTGCACACTTTGTGCTCTTGGCCTTTCTTTTCATAGCCTAGAGGTTGTTCAATGTAAACCTCTTCCTTTAACACTCCATTTAGAAATGCTGACTTCGCGTCCATTTGGTAAACTTTCCACTTGTTTTGTGCTGCTATGGACAACATTGCTCTCACTGTTTCCATTCTAGCAACCGGTGCAAAAGTTTCCTCATAATCTCTCCCATGCTGCTGCTTATATCCTTTGACAACAAGTCTTGCCTTATGTCTTTTTATTTTGCCTTCAGCATTACTCTTGGTCTTGTAGACCCATTTAACTCCAATGACTTCCTTTCCTTTTGGTAGTTCAACTAGATCCCATGTCTTGTTTCTTTCTATGGCATTGATCTCATCATCCATAGCTTCTATCCATTTCCTATCCTTAATTGCTTCTTTGAAATGAACAGTGTCATCAACATGACACTATAAAGCAAACAAAGAATTCATACCTTCATTTGCTGCCTCTTGTTCATAAATGTCATTTAAATTTATGAACTTCTTACCTCTTTCATTTGGTGTACAAGTGCTTGAGGAAGCAATTGAATTTCCTCCTTGTGGTGTGCTTGGAGAAGCACTTTCATTTCTCCTCAAGGGTGTCTCTTGCTGCCCTTGTGTTGGTGTTGCTATTTAGGGATGTATTTCATCCAACTCCTCATCATCTTCATCATGAGACAAACAGTTTTTAACATTCACTGTTTTCACTATGCTTCCATCCCAAGCTTCCTCCCCAATGAACTGAACATCTCTACTCACAAAAAAATTCTTGGTGGATGGGTTATACAACCTATAAGCTTTGGATTCCTCACTGTATCCAATGAAAATACATTTCTCCCCTTTGCTGTCCAATTTCTTCCTTAGCTGATCTGGAATGTGTGCAAAAGCCACACATCCAAAAACTTTCATGTGGGTGACTCCTTGCTTTCTCCCACTCCATGCTTCTTCTGGCACTCTATTCATGACTGATTTTTTAGGGCATCTATTCAAAATATACGCTGCATAGTGTACAACTTCAGCCCAGTAATCATTTGGCAAATGCTTTGCTTTTAGCATACTCCTCGCCATATCCATGATTGTTCTATTCTTCCTTTCGGCAACTCCATTTTGTTGCGGAGTGTACCTAGTGGTAAAATGCTTATGAATTTCATTTTCTCTACAAAAACGTAGAAATTATTTGGAGCTATACTCACCTCCTCTATCAGTTCTTAGAACTTTGATATGCAGCCCGCTTTGGTTTTCTACAAGTTCTTTGAAATTACGAAATTTTTCAAACACTTCACTTTTGTTCTTCAGGGAATAGACCCAAGTTTTCTAGTAAAATCATCAATGAATGTTAGTATATATTGGCTGCCTGCAAATGATGGAGTTTGCGTTAGTCCACATAAATCTGAGTGGACAATTTCTAAGGGTGCTTTTGCCCTTATGCTTTTTCCAGATGGAAAACTTTCTCTGTGTTGTTTCCCCACGATACAACCTTCACAAAGGCTGTCTGGTTTCTCTATTAATGGTAATCCTCTTATCATTCCTTTTCTACTTAGCAAGTTAAGACCTCCAAAGTTGAGATGTCCCAATCTCAAGTGCCACAACCAATTTTCATCTTTTGGTTCACTTTGGAAAGCCTCTTGTGTAACTCCTGCTATTTCTACTACATCTTTCAAATATGCTTTCATTCTGAGAGGGAACATCCTATTCCTTGTCATCTTTACTTCAGTAATACATCTTTTGCTGGGTGCTCTATCCATGATGGTGCATACATCATTCTCAAAGAAAACATTGTAACCCTTTTGAGTAAGTTGTCCAATACTCAAGAGGTTACATTTCATTCCAGGAACATAATAGACATCTGCTATGGTTTTCTTTTCACCTTTCTTTGTTAAAACCTTTACTTCTCCTTTTCCCATAACAGAAATTTTACTATCAGTCCCTAGTGTGACTTGAGACTTCACACTTTGATCTAATGTAGAAAACAAGGCTATGTTTCCTGTCATATGGTTACTGCAACCGGAGTCTAGAAACCATATATCTTCACTCTTTGCTTCAGCCATATTATAAGCAAAAAATAAACTATCTTGGCTGATATTTTCTCTAGTGATATTTGCACTAGTTCTATTATTCACATCATGCTGTTTCTTCCTACATTCATTTGCATAATGCCCATATTTTTTACAATAGTGACATTGGACATTGGTTTTGTCATACCTTTGTCTTTGAGCATGATGTTGTCCACTTTGTTGGTTGTTGCATTGGCCTTGATTCTGATTTGGATTGCTGCCTTTTCCTTGAGCATTTGTTGAACTGTTTCTTCCACCTCTGTTTTGGCTTCTGCCTCTTCCTCTCTTGTTTCCTCTGCCTTGACCTCTTCCTCTTCCAAAGAACATCTGGGTCTTAAAGGGATGTTCTAGAGATGAGTTTTCATTTCTACTCAATCTCTGCTCATGTGTTATCAGTGATGCATGTAGTTCATCAACTAAGAAGTTTGTGAGATCCTTTGTCTCTTCTATGGTGGTGACAATCACATCGAACTCTGAGGGCAGGATCCTAAATAGTTTCTCCACAATCCTCCTTTCTTAAAGATTTTCTCCATGAGACCTTATCTGTGTGACCAGACCAATCACATGTGTGAAGAATGAGTCAATATTATCTGACTCCTTCATGCAGAGATTCTTGAAATCTCTCCTCAACAGCTGCAGTTTTGCTGTCTTCACTTTCTCCATGCCTTGATAGGCTATCTTTAGAGTTTTCCATGCTTCTTTAGATGTCTTGGCTGCTGCTATCCTTGGAAACACACTCTCATGCACTGCTTGATACAATAAGTAGAGGGCTTTAGAATCCTTCTTCTTATTGCTCTTCAACAGATCTTTCTCTGCCTGAGTTAATCTATTAAACTCATTCTCATCTGCTAGTTCTTCAAAGCCATCCTCAACAAATTCCCATAAGTCTTGGGAAGCAAACAAAGCTTTTATGGTTATTGCCCAATAGTCATAGTTTTTCCCATTAAATTGTGGGAGCTGAGTATTAAAGATACCCATGCTAGTGCTGGCTCCAACTATTCTTGCACTCTTAACTATGCTTCAAAATACTTGACTGTGTATTTAAAATAACTGACTGTCCAAGACAATCTTCACTGTTGAGGACACAAAAGAAAACTTGAGAAATACCTTAGATTCTTTCTTGACTGAGTCTTCACCCTGCTGGAGAAGCTGCTGTGGCAAGAAAACCATACTTCAGCTTCTTTGACACCTTCAAAGAGCCTAGACTGGCTCTGATACCATGTTGGGAATTTCTGGTAATTCCAAAACAAAAACGAATAAACTGAACAGAGAACAATGCTCTCTTTTATCACAAGATCTTAACACATGGAAGCTAATAATTTATTTTCTGAAGAACAGAGTTACACACAAAAAAACTTTTGTATTCATAAAAAAAAAAAACTGTTGTTACAATAGGTCTTCCTCTCACAGAGGGAATACAAACAGGAATGCTTCAGTTCCACAAAAAGGATTTTTTGTGTCTCAGCACTGTTGCGCGTTACAAAAAAAAACTCTATATTCTACACATACTGTGTATTACATTTTCTGCATTACTAAGCTATGCGAGGAGGAGTCATAACTGTTCACCAACCGCTTTGACTTTCTGATGGAGTCTCTGCTACAAACTACTTGCTTCAGTGGACAAAATAGATATTCTCTGATGCTCTGCTGTACCTCTCGAGTAGGTGGAGTGGAACTCCATAACTGATAAATGTTGCGTCTAGCTCGAGGCATGTCCTTTTCCTTCTCGGCCATGCTTTTTGTTAAATGCAGTTGTTGAGGAATTAATGACGCAAAGGCTGGATCTGGCCTTCTTCCTCCTTCGGGAACACAAAACAGGTTAAGGCGTAAAGACAGTATGGCGGAGGCGTGCATAGGGCGAGAACAAATATCGGCCATTGGATTAAAAAGATGGACGGTGAAGATTAACTTGAAGAAGGTGTGATATGTGATATGCGATTAGATCGCATCGCAATATCGCATCGTCGGGAGCAAAAGGGCGGAGCTTTGACACTGGAGTTTGCGATCTGCAATATGGCGATCGAATCGCATCGTAGAATCGCAATCGGCAGAAAACACAGGGCGTAACAAAAACAACAGGACGTGGATGTGATTTGTGAATTGCCATAAGATCGCATTGCAAAGAAAAAGTGCGCTACAGTTGGAATTACATTTCAACACAAACTAAGATTGAGTGTAAAATTGCGACTAGATCCTACCCTGAAGAAGGTCATCAATATAGATGAGGATAAGCCTTTCAAATATCTTGTCGTTAACACAGAAGAGGATGCACCAGCAGACATTTCTAAGAAGAAGAGGATGCAAAGGCAGCATAGGGGTAGGAAATAGAGTATTTTCCAGGAAGTAATAGAAGAATCTAAAGCTTCTAAGGAAAAGAAAAGCAAGAGGGAAAAGTAGGGTGAATCCAGCAACATCGATGCTTTTATGCAAGCAAAAGAGATTTTGAAGTAGAGTGAGATGAAAGAGTGTTGTTAAATGAAATGACAACACTCAAAATTGGTTTAAATGGCGTGATAACTTGGCAGCGTCACCCAAAAATTTTGGCAGTGAGGAAACTTCCTTGTGTAGCTGGACGTTTTTGAAAAGATGGTATGAGCCCAAGATAAGAGAAAATCCCTCCATTTTGTCCACGGGATAAGAAATCTTGCCATTTTGGTCAGAAAAAATAGGGGATTTAGTTTTACGGTGAGGCAATAAAGGACCTATCTTCATCTATACAAGTGTTCTTCATAGCAGTCGAATTTAAGGATCCTATTCCTAAAAACATTAATTGAAATTTCACGTGGTCTTGATCTTAAGCCTCCAGATCTAGATTTCCCTCCAAAATATCAGCTGGCAGTTCCTAATTTGAGCATTTCCATATTTATCTCTCGAATATCAGAAGCAGTTCTAGATGCACTTTTTCAGCAGTTATACAACTATCTGTCCAAGTTCAAAGCTAGGGACGAGAAGCTTCTATTTTGTTTATTTATCTAATTAGATTTAGATTAAATATTATATATATGTATATTTTAATATTTTGTAAATTAATTTTTTCTGGATATTATGGATCTAAAGATTGTATAATTTTTCTAAAATAGCAGATGTAAAAGAAGGATTGAGGGTTGGACTTTAAGTGAATCTTTGTGTATTTTTGGTAATCCTTGATGTTAATGAAATATTTTCAAGCAAAAGTACTTGAATATTTGTTTAAAAGATTCTCGTGTTGGCTATCTTCAGTCTGTTTCTTAGTGAATGATTCCTTTCTCTGTTAATCATGATGTGTTGATCTTCTATATTTGAATGCATAGTTACATATATGGAATTCAACAGTCGATGCTCTATATTTTTGGATTCAAATATTTGCACTAGTTGACAAAAGTCATCCTGTGTTAGATGTTTTGTTATGATTGAGTTGTATTTCTCTTCCTACCATCACACTAACAATTTAATGTTCGATAGATCTCTAATTATCCTGCCTTTGAGAACACTTGTTCATATCAACGAGTCTTGAAAACTTTTAATTGATATCCTTAATCTTGATTCCATTCCCAATGGATTCACACGCTCCCCTACCACCATCTTTTTAAACTAGAAGATCTAGCCCTTGTATTTATTAAAAACCAGTTGTTGTAGTGATAATGAGTGATTGAGTTTTAGAGAGAGCCGAGTTTGAGAGAGAGCCCTCTCTAGGTTGGAAGGGCTAACTTCCAATCTGAAATATAAGTTTCATGTTACCTTGGTAATTTCCAGGAAATTTCCAAGTAATAACAGCTAGAGTGATTTACCTAAAGATCCACCTAGAGAAGCTTTCGGCCAGAAGAAAATCCAGACTCTCGTTCCTCAATAATTCCTTGTATCAGCATTGTTAGACCAACAACTCCAATTCTATTCTCCCCTCCATGGTCAACTGAATATATGAATGTAGCAACATTAAAGCCATACAGTCTAATCCTCAGCTAGCCACCTCTAGACATAATTTGCTTGTTTATCACCAATACCTTTCATAATGAATGTCCACCTTCCTCTTGTTTATAACCAATACCTTTCATAATGAATGTCGACTTTCCTCTCGTTATCACCAATAACTTCCATAATGAATTTCGACCTTCATCTACAATTCAAGATCTGAGTTGAGTGTACCCTCCCCAAGCTTCACACAATCAAACATTGTGGGCCTGCAAACTTCCTTGTGTTCCCTCATTTTGCTTCTATTAACACGTCATATGAATTTGCATGTAGGTTGTTAGATGGAGGGCAGCATGCCTTCCATTTTATTTTCTACAGCTCTCATCCTATGTTTGGGTGAGTTTCTATCCCTTTGCACACTCCGTGGGGATGGATTAGCTAATTATTAATGCCAAAAAAACCACATATTTTTTTAATAATTAATTTTTAAAGTAAAACAATATAACAGATTAGGTATTAACGTGTATTAATCTTACATAATGATAGATATATATTAACTATGAATATATATCTTTAATATATAATTCTAATTAACTAATATTAAAATATAAAGGACTACTTTAAATATTAGAATGTTAGTTAGATGATTATCAATTATCTAATTTATAATTAACCAAACATATATACGAGGTACAACTTATATATATAGAGAGGGGGAGAGTGTGTTATACATATATTTAATTAATAAAAATATATATTAATTATAATATAACTATAATTGTATAACAGACATATTTAATAATAATAATTGTCTCTCCGTATTATGTACCCATGAATTAGAAAATAGTAAATGATAATGATAAAACATATTATTGTTTTAGTTAAAAAGATAATAAAAATTAGACAGTGATAAAAATAATAAATTTATTTAATTTAATTTGGGATATGCTCAAGGGGCCTAGAATAGACGATGATCGGATAAATTGCTAAGTCACTCTACGATGTGAAGGCGATTGGTTCGAAATTTTGCAAGAAAAAATCCATCCATATTAAGAGTTGGTGTGGCCTAGATCGAGTATGGTTAGATGGCCCTAGGTAGGGGTTCGTGAAGCCACAAATCAAGCCTAATATAATATGTAGATAATTCAAACAATTTAACAAAAAAAATTGTGATATTGTTTTTATTAATAAAATTAAAGATAATTGTGATATTAAGATAAATTTAAATAGTGATGCTTCATATTTGTAACCAAAATAGATCCATTTGACTCTATATTTACCAAGCTACCAAGAGGGATCAAATATCTCAACAATCAAATCTCCTTTTGATTGTGAAGCTACCAAGAGAATCCTTCTTTCAAGTGCAAAACATAAGAAAATATTTGCAACTCCAGAGATTTGATTCATTTAAAAAATAAGTAGATTTAAAACTAAAATTATTTATGCTATTTTTTTTAATAATATTATTTACACTTACATAAATTTAAAATCTCATATATATATACATATTAAATTTATTATTTTTTTATGTTTATTAATTATATATTCTAAAATATTATGGTTATATATATAATTGTTATTTAAATTCATTTTAATGTAATATGCTTATTACAAATATGAATAAATTCATATAAATTTAAGTCAAAGATATGTGTATATCATGATTTTTTTTTTAATTAAAAAAATTGCTTCTAATTTTATTAATTAAAAAATTCAATATAATCAATTCAATTGAATATATTTATTATTTTTATTAGGTTTTACATTTTATTAGTTCTTTGATTCTTCTTTTTTTTTAAGATAATTTCATTATATTAGTTTCTCATAAAAGAAGTACATATGAACAGAGATTTCTTAGATCTCCCAACCTCACTCAAATTAGATTTTTTGGACGAGAGAGTTATGCAGTACCTTGACAAAAAAAGGTGGTTTCTAGAAAACACCAGAAAATAAACCGACTCTAATGCCCAAAAAAATGTCAGAACCAAAAAGCTACCAATCTCCATCACAATTACATCTAGGAATTTTTCCTTCGGACATGACCCTCGGCTGTTGGTGGACCTTGACCCTCGTGGAATTGAAAATCTATGTGCACCAAATTGGCCTCTATCTTGTCCAAGCACTCATTAAATCATCATTGGCTTCAGCTGATAGGAACCAAGCATTCCAACATTACTTCTTTAGAAAACTACAAATCATTGATATATGCAATTACCTCATTCCGGTCTTTATATTGCTACTCTCAGAAAATGTCTTGTTATTTTGGATGCCACATGGCTACTCCGTAATGGTCTGCATTGTTGCAGGTTGTTCGAGATGACCGGGTGAATGGGGAAGATCCTCCTCCACCTCCTCTTCCATCAAGGCACCTTCCTCCTCGCAGTTGGCTATTGCATAGCCCTTTCTTCCAACATGCCTCGGTTTCCAGCTTCCTTTCCTGGCCTACCTTTTTTTCACTACATTACTACTCTGCCAAGCATCATTAGCCCTGCCATGTTTCGTTCCCACTCATCCACTGCACCCACATTCCAGCTTTACCTAGATTCGTCGTGTTTGATTGCCTTAATGAGGCTACCGTCACCCACTTCCAAACCAAATTAGTTGGGTCCCTAACTGACCAACTCCCATTTGGCATTGCTCTCCACTTTTATAAATCTCATACATGATTCAATTCGCCCCCTAACTCCCAGGTGTTGGTAACTAGTGTTGAATTCCAGTAATACTGCAAGGATGGAAAGCCACAAAACCATGTCATCCACCACCTTCTCATAAAAGGTCAACAAAAGGGAGAAACAATAACCAACACAATGGTTTTCCTTCACGAGACCCCTCCCTGCCACTTAGAGGATAATTGACAAAGGCAAAAGTTGTAGTGGCTAACAAGCCACTAAATCAACTGCATGCACAGGAGGAGTACATGTCCACAAACCACTACCCCATCCCATCAGCATGTGTCCCTACCAATGATCCCATCAATGGGATTGTGTGCCCAATCATCCCTCTAATATATTCCCTTGCCTGATCTTTGATTGCTCAACCCCACTAGGGATATTAGTTTTTTTTCTTGAATTGGCATTATGTTTTACTATAATCAATTCAATTGAATATATTTGTTATTTTTATTAGGTTTTACATTTTACTAGTTCTTTACTTCTTTTTTTGTAGATAAGTTCACTGTATTAGTTTCTCATAAAAGAAGTACATATGAACAGAGATTTCTTAGCTCTCCCAACCTCACTCAGATTAGATTTTTTGGACAAGAGTTATGCAGCACCTTGACAAAAAAAAAGTGGTTTCTACAAAACACCAGAAAATAAACTGACTCTAATGCCCAAAAAAATGTCATAACCAAAAAGTTACCAAATTCCATCCCAATTACATCTGAGAATTTTTCCTTTGGACATGACCCTCAGCTGTTGGTGGACCTTGACCCTCGTGGACATGAAAACCTATGTGTGCCAAATTGGCCTCTATCTTGTCCAAACACTCATTAAATCAACATTGGCTTCTGCTGATAGGGGCCAAGCATTCCAAAATTACTTCTTTAGAAAACTGTAAATCATTGATATATGAAATCACCTCATTCTGGTCTTCATATTGCTACTCTCAGAAAATATCTAGGTTGTTTTGGATGCCCCATGGCTACTCCGCAACGGTCCTCATTATTCCAGGTTGTTCGAGATGACCCGGTGAATAGGGAAGCTCCTCCACCACCTCCTCTTCCATCAAGGTACCTTCCTCCTCATGGTTGGCCCTTGCGTAGCCCTTCTTTCCAACTTGCCTCGATTTCCAACTTCCTTTCTTGGCCTACCTCTTTTTCAGTACATTACTACTCTTCCAAGCCTCATCATCCCTGCCATGTTTCGTTCCCACTCATCCACTGCACCAACATTCCAACTTTACCTCGAATCATCATGTTTGATTGCCTCATTGAGGTTACCATCACCCACTTCCAGACCAAATTAGTTAGGTCCGTAACTGACCAACTCCCATCTGATGTTGTTGTCCACTTTTATAAATCTCATGCATGATTCAATTTGCCCCCTAACTCCCAGGTGTTGGTAACTAGTGTTGAATTCCAGTAATACCCCAAGGATGCAAAGCCACGAAACCATGTCATCCACCACGTTGTGACAAAAGGTCAACAAAAGGGAGAAACAATAACCGACGCAATGGTTTTCCTTCACGAGACCCATCCCTTCCACTTAGAGGATAATTGAGAAAGGTAAAAGTTGTAGTGGCTGACAATCCACTAAATCAACTATGTCCAACCAAGTCCCAAATATCCCTCCTGGTGGACCATAAGTAAACCAACATTAGCAAGCCCCCATCTTCTTGGTAGAAGACACCATCAAATATACAAGCTTGATCTTGCATGCACAGGAGGAGTACATATGCACAAACCACTACCCCATCCCTTCTGCACCTTAATCCCATAACCAACCAACATAAAATGAAAATCGAATTCCAAATACTGTATAAAACGCTCCAAGCCTCCTTCCCGATTGTTCTTGGTTTCCACCACTTGGGGCTATCTACATTTGTAACATCAGCATGTGTCCCTGCCAATGATCCCATAAGTGGGGTTGTGTGCCCAATCATCCCTCTGATATATTCCCTTGTATGATCTTTGAGTGCTCACCCCCACTAGGGATATTAGTTTTTTTCTTGAATGGGAATTATGTTTTATTATTATTATTTTATATAACACTTTATTTTAATGGAATCATAACATCTTCCCCATACTAAACTATATTTCAATGCAATAAACATATAAAATATTTATAAATTTAATTAGGAAACATATTATTAGAAATAAATATTTCTATATATAGAAATGTGAAATCAAGTTTCCTACCAATAATAGACAATCATAAATAATCATGAAAACATATAAAACTCCTTAAAGATTCAAAAATTCATGGGATAAATGCCTCTAACATTTGTATGACTTTCCCAAATTGACTCATTATTCACCACCTGTGTGTTATTTCTTTTCTTGCCTCAATTTACAGTGTCTTTTTCTTTCATGGAGACAATCCTAAAATCCATAGCTTGAACCCCAAGACCATAACTTGAGTCCAATTTCTTGCTAAGAAGATAGGTGTTATACGAAATCCTAGCTTGATGAGTTGGCATGTCCTTCACATCTTTTCAATGCAATTCTTCCACACGGGAAATCAATTGTGGGACATATAGATCCATATCTTCTAGTAGGACGTCTACTTCAACTTCAACTTCTTCTCAAGGGGAGCTAATCATTTCCTAGGGTGATTGATTTTGTTGGTGTTCTTCAAGAAACTTTTTCATGACTCTCTGTGCGATTTTATAGAGGGTTATGGGATATTATTTTTTTTAATTGCATGCTTGATTAAATGTTGTGTTTCTCTAGGAATTCCTTTGAAGAGGAGAGAGACTCAAACCTATTTTCAGATCTTAGGATCTAGTTAGGATTTCAGGTACCCTAGGGACTCAAATTTCTTCTTTGAGGTACTTTTCCCAAATCAATGTGATTTTTTGAGAAGGATTTTCTTCACATGATTCCTTGGTATTCATTGGAGGATTGCTAATAAGATTCTCATATTTGTGAAAATTTATGCATGTAAAGGGGACATGTTCATAATATAGAGACTACAAACACCATCCTAATAGTAAATATTTATAAAGGCTAGAAGAGGTGAGAAGATATTCATGTAAACAGATATATTTGCATGTGAAGTGTACCTCCCTCTCTTGGTAGCCTTTGATACTTTGACAAAGTTGGTGACATAATTGTTCATTCCTTTAAGGGTTTCCTCCTCCCAATGTTCCTAAGGAATATAAAAGAGATGGACCCATGCCAAGGCACTAAGGAAATATTCCTTCTCTGGATTATACTACTCTTTCTAGAATTGCATGCAGAGCATTGAATTGTTGAAAAACTATGACCCTCATTCAAAAAACCTCTATCTACCTTCTAAGATGGAAAAAATAATTGTAAAGAAACCCTTGGCCCCTAACTCCAATTCTATTTAACCCATAGGGCTCCATTTAAGTTAGATCTATCGAATAAAATCAGTTTAAGAGAGCCATAATCGAATAAATTTGTATATCAAAGTGTGATATTTCACATATTCGAAATATTCTCCACCGTTACTAGATTTAACCTTGAATTATGGATCTTACATAGCCTTTGGTAGGCAACACCTTGGATTTCTATCTTGCCAAGATGCACCAAATGGAGGGTTTTTTGAAAAACCAAAAACCCCACTTCATCTAGATGTTGTATGAAAATGATGTTTAAGATAAGAGATTGAAGGGGAATATAGGTAGATCTAGAGTTGTTATGAAATCTTGAAACAATTTTGCTAAAGGAGGGGGTAGATCCCATTCTCGCGGAGTCAAAAATAAGTAGCTATGTATAAGAAACCCTAGAATTTATAGAGGAGAGAAGAAGTCATATTGGTAATGATTATATTTAGAACTTCATATTTAAATTTAAGTAATAAGCATAAAAAAACTCAAGACTCAATAAAATCAGTTTCAAAGCATGCACTATTTCTTTATATACAATCAATCCTATGTATATGAAATCAATTTCATTTTTTCAATTATAAAACATGTAAATGAAATTAAAAATACAAATATTTCTATATATAGTAGATCCATGTTAACTCCATATCTATCATATAGGAATGTAATCACTTGATGCATATAATAGATCATATGTATATCACATTAATGTTTTTAAAAGATTATAAAATATGTAAAGAAAATAAAAAATAAAAATATTTATATATATATATACATCTTAAATCTAAATCTATGAGAGATGTATTGAATTTCACAATATGCATATATTTACTCAAATTTTACATTTAAGGAGAGGTTTGCATGTTATAGTCTATACATTATATTAACCTAATAATTTCAATGAAAAATATAAATTGAGAAGAGCTAAGACTCCAACAAAGCCTTAAATTGATTTATACAATGAAAATAATAACAACAAATATTTTCTTTTGATTATAATTTGGTGATAAAAAGAAAAAATATGTTACTCATGGAATTAGAAAAATGACTTTTTGTTTATAGTGGTTGTAAATTGACTTAGTACATGAAAAATAATAATAATAAAACATAATGTTGGGTCAATTGAAAAATAATACAAGATAAAAATTAGGAAAAGTATTAAATCAAATCCATTCAATTTGCTAAATCATAATATGCATATCATATTAGAATAAATTTAAATAATAATGCTTTGCGTTCTTAACTATGATAAAATATAATAAGTAAATATATAAGAATTTAATAAATTCAATTGATAAATATATAGTTAATAATACAAATATTTCTAAATATTAATAGATCTGGAATATAGATTTAGATGTGAAATATAAATTAAGATAATATCTCATATAATTATATTCATACAATTATATTTCAGAATTTGAGATTTAATTTTAATTAATAGATATATAAATATATAATTAATGTTCGTAATATGCTTTCTTCCTAAGCTATCTATCTTTCTGTGAATCTAAAATCAATTCTATGTATCTCACATTATTACATATTAAATTTTTTTATATATAAAATATGCCTAAAAGGAAATTGCGCACTTATATATATACATATATATATGAAATTTTATAGATTTATTTTTATTTTTATCACAAAAATGGCTATATTATTATTAAAATGCAGGTCTGGTCGCAATAAATATTTGGAAGTTACATCAACATTTTCACATCTCACCATACAATAGAAGCACTATAGACCTTTGACATAGTAAGACTCGAGAGACGAACTATAAAATCTATTACATTTGATTATAAAAAGGAACACCAAGAAACTAGCTATGGATTTAATTATTACAACCACATCAAAAATATCAATGTCGTTGATATAGCCAAAGGCTTCATAAATATAACAAAAAAACTATTGTGACACGAAGAATGTCTTACTAATGCACACATTTACCTAATTAACCATGTATAAAAAGGTTATGGGTGAACATTAGCTTAAGAAAAAAAGAATTATAAATGACTGTTATAAAGAATAATGAGGAACTTATCATGGAGGAACTTATTAAAATTCGAATAATCTCAAATGCTTATGGAATTGATGGGTGGGGAGACACGTGGCACGAATCTACTTTTTAAATTTATTAAAATTCAATGAAACCTAAAAAAATATTTAATACACTACAACTGTTGATAAGCAGTAAGACTAAGCATATGTTGAGCATATTTCCTTGAGATTCAATCTAGGCCCTCAATTAAAAAAAATCAATAGATCCTCGTCCACCTTAAGTTGAAATAAGAAGCATTGGACAATTAAATTCTGTTACAAAAAAAAAAAACCCTTGGGGCAACATCCATGCAGTCTAGTGAAATTGTATAGGGTTTTAAAAGGAATAAAGTTAAATAAATGTCTACATATAGCAATTTGAAATTTATTTACATATAGATAATATTATTAATATCTACTATAGATTTCGGTGATAGGGGTGATGGAATTTTGCTACAGATGGAATTGTCGAGGCACACAGAGCCCGATGGGGTTCCACGAGTCCCACACAATAATTTATGAAGCTCCACGGTACATCATACCACTTGAAAGATTGGATCTTGGCACGATAGTTTATATGAAGGCGGGCAGGTCTTGAAAGAATATTCAACTACTTTGGGTGATGAGGAGGGAGTGTTTGGTACATAGTTAGTTTGGCCTTAATGTTTCCTGGTTACAGTTCTGGCTAGGGGAAGACAGACTAGGTGCAGACATTTCTTATAACCTGGAGGAGGGAGACCATGAGCAACTGGAATGGCTATGGGATCCGTCCCCACAGGAACATGAAACTACATGGTGATATCCCTTTCTTTGGGTGATTTGGGAGAGCTCATGGCACTTATGCTTGCTCTAGGTTTGGTCGTTGGGAAATCTCAGTAGGGGGCACTCTTCTAGCCTTCTCATAGGTGTTGCCTTGGTTGCATGTGAGCTCTGTGTAAGACCAAGTCCAATGGACTCTTAGGATCTCTCTTGGGCTTAATGTTCTTCTCCCATTGTTGTTTCCTTTGAGGCATGGTGGATAGCATTCAGAATGATGCCTTAGCCTCGAAAGTGTAGTGTTGGTAAAGGTCTCAATAACTTCTTCTATTTACTCCTTTTGCAAGTTCAATACAATTTTTTTTGGTTCTTTTCTCGAGTTAGGTGGAACGCCATCCCCTCAGGAATGGCTAGTGGTTACGGCGGTGTTCTAATGCCCCATCAGATGGGATGTGCACGCTAGGGAGGGGCGGTTCCATTCATGGCAAAGCATCTACAAGAAGAGGAGCCAAGGTCCGCTACTAAAATGACTAGTAGCCAACATTCGGGAGAGGGTGTAGCTCTGTCTCCATTTGACTCCCCAGGTTAGGTAGAGGCCCTCTCCTCCTTGTAGTCTATTGCTTCTCAATTGGCCAAAATTTAGGTCAATATGAATACTCTAAGGGAGAAAAGGTATGAAGATAGAAATAAATTTGTAGCTTATATTCATGATATTCAACACATGCAAATTGAGATCCTAGACTCAGTGGAAAGTCTATGTCGTCATCACAGGTGAAAAAAATACCACCTCCACTCCCTGGATGTGAGGGTGCTGCACATAGACTTCCACATGCATGAAAGCATTTTTCTCTTTGCTGCTCCTCCATCCTTTCCCCCAAATCCACCTCCATAATGTGGATTCCTATTATATGTATTTTTGCCTATTTTGTGCTTTGTAAGTACTAGCCTATATGCCATCCAACAGTAACTAGTCACACTGGTTGACGTGATCTTCCTCCAGGCTACTTATTCCTTAAAGCTAGGCTTAAACAAAATTCAAAGCCTGTGGAGATGTATTATGTATCTGTTGATTTTCTGATAATATAATGAATATTTTTTTATTGAAAAAAAAGTATCTACCATAGATTCATCTTAACTTTGCATATGCCAAGAGTTGAGAGGGATCAAATATCTGAAGATGAAAACCTATTTTTTATTATAAAACTTGAGAAAATAAATATTTACATTTTGAGAGATTTGATTCCCCTCAACACCTGTGAATCCATAGTTAAGATGGATATATAGTGACTAATAAATATATTTATTTTGCCGCTCTCCAGCCCAGTATGCTAGAGATGTTGTAATGTATTATTATGCATTCTAATGTCATGTTAAACTTTTTGATTCAGTAAAATTAAAACAAAATAAAATAAACCACATAGAATTCTAGAGCCCATTATGGTTGTAATGTTGTAATGCCCTATTTAACATTTTGACTTGGTAAAAATAAAATAAAAATAAAAATAAAAATATGATAAAATAAAATAAAAATAAAAAACATAAAATTAATAATTATAATTATAATCTAGAATTAGACTTAATTATAATTAATAATTAAACCACTCTAGATTTATCTTAACTCTTAATCTATCAAGTATGAAGAGGGATCAAATATATTTTAATACAAGCTTCAATTAATAATTATATATACCAAACTCATAAATGAACCAATTTTATAGAAATATAAACCTCAATTAACAATTAATCTATTAATAATTGTATATACTATAGTTAAGTAAATAGTATTAACTATATATTATATTAAATCACTAATACTATTTTAATATTGGATTAATTAAATATCATAATAATATATATTAATATTAATGGTAGTTAGTAGTTGGGAATATGAGAAAACTAAAGGAAAATAATAATACAATAGAAAAGTCAAAATAAAGAAACAAAACAAAAGTAATAAAGAACCAAAAAAAGGTTATCACTAATGGAAAAATAATGATTTTGTAAATGGGTATAGTATTTTTATGTTAATTGCTTAATGTTACTAATATGTGAGAAAAGTATAGGAAAAAATAAATAAATAGAGAAGTGAATTAAAAGGTGATAAAATTATATATATATATATATAATTCATGGAAAATGTTTTTAATTCAAGTTAATGAATTTTTGAAAATAATTTGTACAAGATTATGTATATAAATATGTGTATATTTTTCTTTCGAGGATTATAAATATTATAATATCGAAAAAAATACATATTTATAATATTAATATTTTATATTAGTTTTCCATTAGGGAAATTAGACCAATAGCATAATCCCAAAATTTTAGAGTGTTTCTATTATTCCTAATTTGTTGAGTTGATAGCACAAAAAGAAAGCTACATGGTGATAACTACATAGATTGAAAGACATTGCTACATTAAAAAATAAAATATTAGTATTAGCCTAAGCCCTTAATTCTTTCATTTAACTGAACTATGTGCTTAATCTAGTGGTCAAGGATAACCATCGAGGTCCGACGATCAAGTGTTAGTGTGTGTGATTTTCTTGGTCAACTTCCCTATTATGTTATCCATTTTTTCAAGAAGATCATCCATGCTAATGATCAGCTCCTCCTAGGTATTAACTCTATCAATAAGAACTTTTCCCATGATATTTTTTATGTGTCAATAAAATTTGGTAATATATATAAGAATATGATCTTGTTATGGTCAAATTTCCAACCTAAGAGATCTAATATTTAGTCTCCCACTCTTTGTGAGTATCTAGGATAAACCTACGATCTTGTTGAACTTGATCCTAAACATATGATATTGTGATTTGGATAGCTTCATGGATAATTCCCCTATATCACTCCATAGTCGCCCTAGTACAAAATTCAACAAGAGTTCCTCTCAAGGTATGGGGTTGAACTCAGGAGTAGAAGGAGCCCTCGTTCTACCTCTTCTGCTTCGGTGTGAGGGTCCAACAACCTAGTACCAAATCATGATGGAGAATGGGGGTAAGTAAGGGAAGCTAAGGAGGGAGGAACAATTCAGGGAAAAATGGAGTGAGAAAAGGTGAATGATAGTGGCTTGAGTGAGGAATGAAGGAACTAGAACAAAATATGAAAACATGAAGGTTTGAGCTAGAGTAGTAGAGGGAGTTGGTGATAGGTCCAATATGTAACATGAAAGAAACATAAAACCATGGGAGAACTCGTAGAGAAACATAAGAGAGGTACACTCCCAAATACATAGGGATAAGGATAGCGATGGAGGTCTAGAGACCATAGGGGCTTTCGTAGGATAGAAAAGTAAACAATTGCTGCAAATTTGGAATAGATTTATAGGGAAAGAGAAATAAAAACATTAACCTGAAAAAGAAATTCTCGTGAAGAGGAGTCACTTGTAGGAATGATGAGAGCCTTGCACTATCAAGATGGATGTTGATAATTAGGGCCCTTATCTACATGTTCTCAATAAAATGAAACCAAAAATACACATTTTCATATCCTAGAGGAATTATGCCATTCTTGGTAGGTTATAAGTTGATCCAAGCTCCTCCTACTTGTTACAGTTTTTCTTTCTGCCCACTTCCTTCCATAATAACCTTGTTCCTGCCTACATTCTACAATAATTGAAGATATTGGTTTGAAAATGTGTAATTCCACAAAAGTGTACCTTCCCAACATCTCACACACTTCTTATATATAGAAACAAAAACCTAGCAATTTTGTCTCATTCCTTATAGTAGCAAGGTGTCCTTGCAGACTATCGGGTGGGGTATCCTATTTTCCTTCATAAATTTCCATTAAAAACATAGATGGGATCATGCTACATGGAAAATAGGACACACCCATGGGGAATGAAATCTTATTGAAATATTTTGTTGTAGGTGAATTTCAGTTGATCTAAAGTAAGTTGTGCCCAATTTGAATCTAGTTACTCTGTTGTGTAATCACGTCTTGCATTTGTTATCTTTCGCACCAACTTATTGTGACTTCTTAGTATATGTTGGAGAATGATTGCATTAAATTTGTTGCTTTTTAGGCTCTCTTTTCCAAGATGGCTAGAAGTCATTATTTATTTTTGACTTTGGCCAAACTGGAGTCATTTAAAATTATCTCGATCTTGTTGATGCTTATTCTTAATTCTCCTTTGAGTATGAGATTCTCTATGTTTAGCATGTTGGTTATACTTATTCCTTGTTACAAAGCATATATCTCCAGATAATTGCTAGTATCATGGCCATATGCTCTAGCATATAAATGTTGTATTTTCCCTTGCTCATTCCTGAATAGTCTTCCATAGCTAGCTTGTATGAGATTGTCGTTAGATGCACCCTCAAATTTTAATTTGATGAATCCATTTGGTGGGGGTTGTCATTGGTGAGGGATTATTTTGGGTGAAAAAAATGATATAAGGTTAATTTATTTCAATTAACTCGTGAGTCACGAATATTCTAAATATCAATGCTTCTCCTACCTCACATTTCGAGTGTTAAGTATTCCATGGGGAGACGAGAATTGTTTCTTGACTTTCTTGATAATGTTTTCCCAAACCTGGTTTAGATCTTCTTTATTATTTTTGAATATTATTTAATTTTGTTCTTGCCATATTTCCCAAACTATAGTGCTTTGGAAGAGTTGTCAGGCTCTATTTATTATTCTATTATTAAATGGTGTATGTCTTCATTCTTCAAGCATGGACTTTATTTTCGTTTTGTTCCTACCATTTCTTCTGAATATGTATGCTAGTTTGTCCCATACTTTTGAGCTAATTGACAATCACTTAATAAAGGTTCCATTATTTTAACATTTTCACGTCATATATGGCATTGTGTTGTACATTGCTATCCTATTTTTTTTAATATGTCCCACGTTAATGTTTTATTTTTTAATAGGAGTCATATGGATATTTTTATTTTGGGCTATAATTTCCCTTTCCACAACTTCTTCCATTTTTTCCCTCAATTTGTTCCATTGCGCCTACCAATATATTATATTATTCTTTGAGATTGAATTATTCTTTGTGATTTTTCCTGACCTAAGAATGTCATCCCCACTAAGACTTTTAATTTTCCTTTGTTCTAGTTACTTTTCTATATCCTTATGAGATTCTACATCATTGATAAGGGGATGTTTCTTTCTCTTTTACCATTATCTCCATTGAGTTTGTTCTATTGCTTGAATTGAATAATCCCTAAATAGGATTTCACCATATTGTTGTAGTTGGTATTTGATGTTTGTTATGTCTTCTTTTTCTTCCATCTTTGGCCATTGTTGTAGTGAGTCCTCCCAAAATAGTGCAAGGGTTTCACTTTGAATCTTCTGGAAGTTATGGGTTTGTATGAGTTTCTTGTTGTAACAGAATTATTTCCATAGATGTGAGAACTTTATCTATCCCTAAAATATTATGATTTGATTATTATCAATGTTAGGGTCATACTTGTTTCTCCAAATTTTACTCCATAGGGCTTTTGAAATTTTGATCCATCTCGACCAATTTTTTCTCCCATTGTTCTACTCCAAATTTCTAGATATTTGAGTCATAACCCTCTTTTTTTTTCTCTTGCATAATTTTTACCATGAAACCAATTCCCATTTTTTTCTCTTATTTAGCTCCTCCAGACAAGGAGGATCTTTGGATGGATCAAATTTGATTGACGATGACTTTAGGAGAAGAAAGAGAAAATATGTGATATAAGGGAATGTCTTGGAGAATATATTTAATTAGAGTGAGTCTATTGACAAGGTCCAGGGCTCAAAAAGTTTAGTAGGTTAGCTTGTTTTCAAAATTAAGAGAAGATCTTCCCATACCTTGATTGTTATGAAACCATCTCACAAAAGGATAGAAAAGATAGATCAACGCCTTAGAAATAAGTCTCTTCGAGAGGACAACCTCCTTTACATTACACAAATGAACAATTCTTGGATGATACAAATGACAAGACCTCCTTTCTATATATAGGAGTCTAATGGGTCATAATATAATTAGAGCCGACATAACAATAGTAATGTAAGGGAACAATAATAACAATAGTGGGCTTCTACGGGGCACAATAATAACAATACGGGGACTACATGGGTATAATAATATAATAAGGGGGTTATACTAATAACAATAAGGGGATACACTAGTAGTATAGCAGCTTAACATGCCCCTCTCCTTCAAAAAGTGTTGTCCTCAACGCTTGAGTAGTCCTTGATGCTTCTGTATGAAATTCTTTGTCCTCCCATGTGGAATCTTTAGTGGGTAAGTTCTTCCACTTGATGAGATACTATGAAAATGATCAATTTTGTAGCTGTTGGGTTCTTATTTCTGTGACTGCTCTAGGTTCGAATATGATTTTTCCATCCTCTTCAAGCTCTGGCAATATTATTTGAATTGGGATATTATGCAAGTTTTGAATGAGTGGCTACAATTCCTTGTCCTTCCATTCATCCCTTGCTTCATTTACCTAATGCAATTAGATAATAGAAATAACACAAAAACAATGCTTCCACATCCTCATCCTTTCTTGAGAGTGAATCTGTAACAAAAATTTTCTTCCCTTTTCTGTAGATGATGTCAATGTCATAAACCAACATATTTGTGACCCATTTTTCTGTTCTTCTAAAGATAATATTTTTTCTAGAAAGTATTTAAGACTATCATGATCCATTTTTACCTTGAAGTGTCTTCCCATTGGGTAAGGTCACCATTTCTTAAGTGTATGTAGTATTGCCAGCATTTCCTTCTCATAAATAGCTTGCTTGAGATGTAGTCGTAAAAATACCCAATCACCTACATCAAAACGTTTTTCACTACAATGTTGATCTACCTATTGTTTCATTTGATTCTGCATCAAAGTGGCGTTATCCTTTAAAAATTGGATAACTTGTTGTTGATGCTTGATGTGATCTTTCACTGCTTGAAACTTTTTCTTCTTGATATGTCCTTCTATCTTGAGAGTTTGAGGAGTGGTATTTTCTTCCAATGCTTTACAAGATATGGTCGGATTCATTTCTTGATTCTTGATGTGATCTTTCACTTCCTGAACATATTTCTTCTTGATACGTCCTTCTATCTTGATAGTTTGAGGAGTAGTAATTCCTGCCAATGCATTACAAGATATGGTTGGATTCATTTCTTCTTTCCTAATGTGATGTTTCACTTCTTGAACCTTTTTCTCCTTGATATGTCCTTCTATCTTGAGAGTTTGAGGAGTGGTAATTCTTGCCAATGCTTTACAAGATGTGGTAAGATTCATTTCTTCTTTCTTTAGGGATGGGTCCCGGCATATATCCTCTTCTTTTGATGTTTCTTGATCCTTTTCTTCCTCCTCTTCATACTTTATGTAAAATAATTTCTTCTCAGCACACTTATGACCTTTAGTGCATTTTTTATCACAATTGTAACAAAGCCCTTTTTCTCTTTTTTCTTCAAATTGTTGTGATGTAACCCTTGTAGGTTGTGGAAGGCTAGGAGAAACAACACTTCCATCTTTATAATTGTGAGGGGTAGTGTTACACAAAATATTGTCACCATGACCATTTGCAGTCAGTATGGGTCTATCATCATTCATATTGTCCTCCTTAGCAAGTCTCAAACCTCAGCTCTTCATGTCAAGCTTTAAAAATGAGAGAAAGTCTTTGAAAATCAATAAAGCTCTGGTTCTGCACTTTCTCTTACTATTACCTGCGCTCCCACACCCCTTGGTCATGTTACCTGTGGACCTGCCCGCTCTGTCTCTAAAGGAGTGGGTGCGGACCCCTGTGAAAGTCAAAAAGGTGCAAGTTTATTCTTAAAAACTCACTTGTGGTTAATTATGGATGCTTCTAGAAGGAATCTTGACGTGGATGGTTCGCTTCTAGGTGGTTCATGCATCCCATAACTAAAGGAGCTAATCCCATGATGAGAGGAGCTTATCCCTTTGAAGGAGGGATTTATCCCTTTGAAGGTGGACCTAGTAACTTCCCTCCATTGCACTATAAATTAAGGCATTAGGCTGGTTGCTAGAGAGGTTAGAAGCTGAACATTTTTTAGGGTAAATGTTGTTGGAATTGAGACTTCCTAGTTAAGCTTGAGAGGAGAGATTACATACCTTTTGGCTTCATTGGGAAGAGAGTGAAACTTGTCAAAGTAGAGGAGATTCTTACTAGACCCTGGGAGGAGCTTATACAACATGAAGGCACCAAGGTTGTAAAGTTCTTCTTTGATTAAAGTTAATACAATCAGATTCATTTTTCTCAATAAATTGTCTTACACGGTTTGTTTCATGAATTCCTTGATCTTCATGATAAATATGCTTTGTTATATTGGATTTTCAGGTGCTATTAATTTGTGTGGTTGTTTGTGTTTGCAGATTCTTTTAAAGGGAGCTCATTTGGATCAACGAAGCGTGGCTTCCACAAACTAGCACTAGACCCAAGGTAGGCCTAAAACACCTGTTTGCCTTTATTTATAAATTGCATATTTAGAGAAAGATAGAATTTGTTTGGTTTGCTTGTCGCTAGATATCATTAGATACTAGGGAGGTCGGTCTTGTCTGCAAGAACGACTTATCCGGCCGACAAAATGGCGACTCCAATGGGGACTTGAATTTTTGATTTTTCCTTTGCTTTTACTTTGACTTGAGAAGCTGTGTCTTTGTTTCTAGTTTTTAACTTGATGTGTGTGGGATTGGGTAGGTTCAGTAGATCTTGAATTATTTTTTGTTTTTCGTCCTTTTGGAAGAGGACCGCACCCTATGCCTGTAACACAGTGCGGACATCTCCGCACTTTTGTTTTACACACAGAGCGGTATCGCACCTAGGTATACTGGGGGCCTGCAGACCCTGTCAAAATTTTGAAAAACTTGAAATTTTCTCTTTCAGTCAGCTTAGGATTTGTTTATGTGTTTTTAGCCTCTGCCTAGATCTGCACGTGACTTGTCAGAAACTTTTCGTAGGTTAATTCCATTGGCATTAGGGTTTTAGGTGAAATTCCTAGAAGTTTTGTGTGCCGGGCTTGATTTTCGTTTTGGTCTTTGTAGTAACTCAGAGCTTAGAAGCCTTAGAAACCTCAGATCACCTTGGTTTTTGCGCCTTCTTATGAGTCTGACCGTTTTGTAAAATCTGCCTTTGTTGAGGAATCCATCTTGTCTTTCTCTTTGTGAAACTTCGAAAGAGCTTGTGTTGAAAGTTTTGGATTTCATTTTTAGAAAAGAAAACAAAAGCTGGTTGTTTTTTGAATGATTTGTGATTTTGGACAAATTAGTCCTTAGTTTTCTCATAACTAAGTAAAACATCCTTGAAAAGAAATCTTGTAAGCTTTTACTTCAATTAGTTTTTTAGAATTTATAGATCTCAAGATTAGATTTTTCAGTGGTTTTGAGTGTTTTATAAAATTTTAAAAAAAAATCTCTTTCAAAAAAGTTTGTTTTTGTAGTATTTGAGTGTTTGAAAAGAAAAAGGGAAATTTTCGTGAGCATAACTAGTTGTCTTGTTTTTTAGTGTACTGAAAAAGACAAAAAGCTCTTCTTTTTATTTTGTTTGTTAAGAAAAGATTTGTTTTTTCAAAGCATTTGCATTCTCAACTCTTTCTTTAGCTAGAAATTCATTGAAGAAAAAGGATTGTTTTTCATCTTAAGTGCATTTTTAGTGATTTGGAGTCGAGTTTTCACACCATAAAGTTTCATCTCCGCACCTTTTGACTTAAAAAAAAACCAATAAAAATAACGCTTAAAGTAAAATCTATCTAGCAATCTTTTTATTTCTAGGGCTCTTTATCACCAACATAGCTTAGGCTAGTATCTTGGAGTAGGGAGTAATTAACTCTCCAAGATAGTAAAACAAACAAGTAGTTGTATCTTGCGGTAGGAGATAAATTCCAATTGTTACATCTATGTTCTAGGAAGCTCCTCTTATAGGAGTCAAGCATGAGATCGTGTCCGAACCAGTGGGGTAATCAATCCTTCCTCATTGGGAACGATACTAGATATACACGTATTAAAAATGGTAAACCTCGGATTAACCATTGTCGAGGAGCCTGGGGTCACTTGTTGGTAAACCTTGGATTATGTCAAGGAGCCTTCAAGGGGATTGAGCTTGCTACTCTGCCCTTGCGTGTGTATCAGATCACAGACTGTTCCCCCAAGTATATTTGTTTCCGTTGGTAACCATAGTGACCATATTCTATAGGATTCTTTCCTAAGGTGACGGTGGAGGGAAGATCCCACTGTACTTGGAGCAGACGTCGGCTAGACTCACTTGGATTTTCTGGGGGGTTCTCTTCACTCGAGATGGTTTAGTGGAGAAACTTGTGCTAGTCTATTTATTAAGCAGGTTGTCGAGGTAACTGTTCCGACCGCCATTTCTATATTGAATTCTGCGACGTTGGATTTCATCACCAACTAGTGTTTTCGGTACGGAAAGTTACTATTTGTGTGTGGTTTGACCTCCTAGATTCTTTAGGTGTGTGATTCAAAATTGTTTGGTTCTTTAGAGACTTTAGGTGGTTTTCATTGAGATTTTTCTTTGTTTGCGTGTGAAGTAGTTAAAATATTTAATCGTGGCTGAATTACCGAGAAAGTCCTGTAGACTTCAGGGTCAACCTCCTGAGTTTTCACCGAGCCAGCTTGAAGGGCTACGAACCCTTGTAACTCCTAGTGACAGTAGAGTTCGGTCACTTGAAGAAGGAGAGTCTTCTTTGGTTGTACATCCTGATTACCAACTTCAAGCACCAGAGTATATTTTAGAACCTGTTTCTTTTTCCGAAGTTACTGGTAGTTTTTCTTCTACGTGAATTAGCCGAGGAACCTAAAATATCTAAACCTGAAACTAAACCTGCTGCTACTCCAACATCAGGATTTGCCTCTCCAACTTCTAGTGGTCCTGGTTCACCCAGGGTAGAAAGAGTCATTACCCAAAATCTTCCTTCTGGACTTATTGCTATTGAAGAACTTGTTACTCCGGAAGAAGGTATACCTATCCATGAAAATCAACCAGCTATAGAACATAGAGAGTGAGAATCAATCTTTTACAGTCCACCTAGGAGGGACGCTTGGTATCTTTCATTGACCAATTTTTTGGAAAACCCGGGACTAAGTTTTTCACCACCTCGTATTCCTTTTCATCCAACACCTAGGGGTTATTATCCCCCTTTGAATATGTCGAGACAGTCGTCCATGTTTTCTCAATCTCCAGAAACATTTTTATATGGCGGTCCTTCTGTTCCCTCTGGGTATCAGTCTCTTACTAGTACTTTTTCGGGAGCATCTCCTCAACCTATTGAGCAAGGCTTATTAACTGGTAATAATGGAACTAAGCCGTTGAGTGTAGAAGATATTCTTATGATGTCAGGTACCATTCCAAATCTGCAACCTCAAGGTGGCCAGTTATTGCCTGGGGGGCAGCCTCAAGGTCCTCAATTATTGCCTGGGGGGCAACCTCAAGGTACCCAATTACCGCCTGGGGGGAAACCTCAAGGACAGTACATTCCTCAAGGTCAACCCCAGACTCAGTATGTACCTCAAGGTCAACCCTAGTATTAATATGTACCTCAAGGTCAACCCCAGTATCAGTACGTGCCTCAAGGTTATCAACCTCAAGGCCAGTACCCAACCCAAGGTTTCCAACCACCTTCCAGTCAGTCATTTGTCCAAGGAATTGGAAATGTACCTTTGAATTATCAACCTTACCCTCAACCCGGTTATGGTCGTCAATATGCTCAACCTTCTATGGGTCCATACCCCGGAATTAACTTAGTGTGGGATCCATCTCAATCACAACAGATCTTGCAACCGAATGTGCAGTTGTCATCTCAATCTGGACAACCCTTGGTTTCTGGTTCAACCCAACAACCTGTCCAGTATACTATTCAAACTTCTGCACCTTTTGTAGTTTCTCAGCTTGGGCCTAGTTCGCCTCGAACTCCACCTCAAACGACTGTTGCAACTGATGCAACATCTGTTCCATCTACCCCACCTACTTCTGGAGTATCGACAACTCTGGTTTCTATTGTTTCTGTATCAACTCCTCAAGCATCTTTACCTCAATCTGGACCCACAATTTAGACTTCGGTTCAAATGCCTGTAGGACAACCTGTTCCAAGTACAATTGTCACAAGTCAACCTCAATTTACTTATCAACCGTACCAGGGACAGTACCAATTCGGTCCTGCTGTGTAGCAGCCAGTCTATCAGTATCAACCATACCCTGAATACACGTATCAGCAACCTCAAAAACCCCAGTACGGTCCGGTTAATCCTGGCTTTCCGAGAGGATATAATATCCCAAATGTAATTCCAATTCCTAGTTATCCTGGATATCCTCCTCTTGGGGCTCATCTCATGACCCAGGGTTTCAGGGACCCTAATCGTCAGTTACTATTCATTGCAACTTTGGACTTGCCTGCTTTGTCGCGCCTTACGAATGATCCCATTAATTATCTTCCTTTTTGGCCGCCAATGCCG